>CM019150.1:43853345-44453345 GCA_009733165.1 Naja naja
GCTGCTCGACGCTTCTCTCGGAGGTGCGTGTGGAGTTCCCTAGGCTTATAGTTCTGGGGACTTTAATCTGCCGTCACTGGGGGGCGCCGGTTTAGCTCAGGAGTTCATGGCATCCATGGCAGCCATGAACCTGACCCAGGTGATCCATGGACCCACCCACGAGGGGGGAACACACTTGACCTGGTTTTTATCTCGGGCAGTGGTGTAGTGATCTGGGGAGGGTTCTCCATCTACCCTCCCTTTATCGTGGACTGATCACTATCTCCTGCGGCTGGTTTTTCAATTGGCTGTCCTCGCTGCTGGGATGAGGAGCCTATACGATGGTTCCGCCCCAGACGCCTAATGGACCCGGATAGGTTTCAGACGCGCTGGGGTCTTGCCCGCCTCCCTCGACCACAGCTCGGCCGAGACGCTGACGCCGCCTGGCAAAGGGCGCGCCGGAGGCGCGACCGGTTGTCTTTGCGTCTCTCGCCGCAGACCCCGATGGGCCCCTGGTTCTCCGAGGAGCCCGGGGAAACGCGGAGAAGATGCCTGAGAGCAGATGGAGGGCCAGCCACATCCGAACCATGTCCAGTTGCGATCCTATATCAGGACCTATCTGGAAGCAATCAGGACGCAGGCGCTCACTTCTCCGCTCTGATTGCGCTGTCGATGATGATTTCCGCTGCCCTGTTTCGGTGACCCGCCTCCTTCAATTGAGGGGGATGACCTGCAGGGCAGGGCAGAGGAATTTAGTATACATCTGGCGGATAAAGTCAATTGCTGGCTTGGACTCTGATTGGCAGTGGTCTGATGATGGGGTGGGATGAGTCTGGTGGATTCTACCTGGGTTGAGTTTGACCTGGTCTCCCTTGATGAGGTGGACAGGATCATGCGGAGGCTGTCTTCCACCACGTGTTTATTGGACCCGCCCCTTCCTGGTTGGTATATGCCTCCAGGGAGGTTACGGGCGGCTGGCTCCAGTTGTTAACGCTTCTTGAGTGAGGGAGTTTCCTGCCGCTTGAAAGAGGCGGTGGTGAGGCCCCTCCTCAAGAAGCCTGCCTTGGACCCGCCTTTGAACAACTATCGCTGTCTCCAACCTCCGCTTTTAGCGGTTGTTGAGAGCGCAGGTTCAGCAGCTTCCCTTGTTCCTGGAGGAAACTGAGTATTTAGATCCGTATCAGTCGGGCTTCAGGGCCGGACACAGCACGGAGACAGCATTGGTCGACTGGTGGATGATCTCTGGAGGGCTGGACAGGGGTTTTTCCTCTGTCCTAGTCCTTTAGATCTCTCAGTGCTTTCGATACCATCGACCATGGTATCCTTCAAGGCTTAGAGGTTTGGGGTGGGGGAACCGCTTTGCGCTGGTTCTCCTCCTTCCTTCGGCCGCCGCAGTCGGTGTTGGCAGGGGGCAGAGGTCGACCCCAGACCCCTCACTTGTGGGGTGCCGCAGGGTCTGTCCTTTCGCCTCCTGTTAATATCTACATGAAACCGCTGGGTGAGATCATCCGAGGTTTAGTGAGGTATCATCAGTATGCTGATGATACCCAGCTTTATATCTCCACCCCAGGCCAGATCAGTGATGCTCTCCGTGATGTCCCGGTGCCTGGAGGCGGCACGGTCTGGATGGGTAGTAACAGGCTTCAGCTCAACCCCACCAAGACGGAGTGGCTGTTCTTACCGGCATCTCGGTCTTCATTGGATGTACCATCTTTGGTCATGGGGAGAGGTGTGTTCCCGTGGATAGGGCGAAACCTGGGTGTCCTCCTGGACTCACAGCTCGGTTTGGAGGAGCATGGGAGCTGTGGCCAGGGGGCTTTTGCCCAGGTTCGCTGGTTCGCCAGCTTCGCCTCTTATTTGGACCGAGATGCCCGAACGGTTACTCATGCGCTTGTCACCTCTAGGATTGACTACTGCAATGCTCTCTACATGGGGCTTCCCTTGCGGACCATCCGAGGCTCCAGCTGGTGCAGAATGCGGCCGCTGGTTGTGATGGGGTATCCCGATACTCCCATGTTACACCCTCCCGCTGCTTGCATTGGTTGCCGGTTGCCTCCGGTCGCCTTCAAGGTATTAGTTACAACTTATAAAGCCCTTAATGGCTTGGGTCCAGGGTACTTATGGAACGCCTCCTGCCAGCATCACTTCTCCGACGCCTCTGTTCTCTCTCATAGGAGGGGCCTCCTGGGGTGCCGCCAGTCAGATATTGTAGGCTGGCGGTCCCCAGGGCTAGGGCCTTCTCTGTGGGAGCACCTGCCCTCTGGAATCAGCTCCCCGCCGATCTCCGCTTGGCCCTGACCTCCGCCTTCCTTCCGGGACCTGAAGACTTGGTTGTTTCAACGGGCCGGCCTTGAATGACCCGGGGTTGGGTTTATTTTAATTTATTTGGCTTGTTTACTGTTTAATCTTGTTTTATTGTAAATTTTCTCTGTTTTAATGTTAGCCGCCCTGAGTCCTTAGGGAATAGGGCGGCATACAAGTCGAATAAATAAATAAATAAATAAATAAATAGTTGTCTACTGTAGTACTATTCAGTTGTGGTACTGTACAACAGAGATTAATTAGCTTTTGTAAGCATGTCAGAATGGCCAGTTACAGTGAAAATGTTACACAAACACTCATACTGGTTTCATTTTCCCAAAGAACAGATTAGATGTTCAAATAGAACCCTGATTTATAAGATATCAAGATTCAGATTAAAAATATGATGGATTTTTAAGGTGTTCGTTGATTTATTGACCATATGGCAATTTATAAGTCATGTCAGTAACTTTATAGGTAACACAATTAATTACAAAGTTATTCCTGAGTTCTCCAAGTTGGAAGGTGCTGATGGATAAGCAATGACTGACTTATAAGTTAATGCTGAACTATAAATCAAGCAGCTGTAATAAATCGAGATGGATGGATTTGATTACAGCACTGAACAGTGAGTCATGCAACTGTATCATACATGCTGAGCAGTTTGGCCAAACCTTCACTGTACATTTTGTGCATTTGTTTGGAAACGTGCAGATTGATTTAACTGGTAGACACACAAATCACCACTCCACTTTGTAATCCAAGCTGATTTTAAAAACTGTGTTTACCCTGGCCATGTTGATCAATCCACTTTGACTTAACAAAAAGTACCTAGTTTACATTTGTTGCCAGCGTGGCAGCTGGGGCCTGAACACATGAAAGGCTTGTCTCAAATCTCTTGTCAGGTATGACATGAGAAACATGGATTGATGACATGTTTTGTACACCCAGCTATAGGTTAAAAAATCAGGACTGAAAATCCTTACAGAAAATAAGTCAAGAAGTGTTTGTTGCTAACTAATGTAGCCAGCTATTGCCAAAAAGCTTCAGGAGTAATGAGTATAGTGTTAAGGAATGTGTGAGGAAATAATTTAATTCAGACAGCATAGCAGCCACATATTCATGGTCACTACCTTTGACCATGTTGCAACCAACCACATCTGTGCCATTTACAGAGAATGAAGGATGTTTGATGTCATCCCACCAATGCTGCAACTTACATTTTTGCATGATGATATATTTTTTTATGTGATTAATTTGTATACTGCCTGACTCTAATGGCTCCAGACTGTTCACAAATAAGAACACTAAAATGAATGAAATGATACAATAATAAACAAGAACAGAAGAATGAATGGTGGCAAATTGGGTAGCATCAATAAACAAACCCATACAACCTAAATGTGAGCTTTAGTCACACTTGCCAAAAGCCTGGGCAAAAAACAGGTCTTCAAAGTCATTCAAAATACTAATGCAAATATTAGTCATTTTTAATGATGTCATCATGAAGTATGTGTCACTCTGCCATAACTGCAATTTGCTACAAGTTCCACTGACCACATCTTCCAGTGTCTTTCTGACCTCATATAATCTAGTTGGTATGGCTTGCTGGTATGGCTTGTCTACATTATTCCCTGGTGTCCAGTATGTATACCTTCCTAAAGGAGGCTAGCCATCATATAGTTATACTTGTTAAGAATACCTGGTAGTCTGGAGCTTTAGTTAGTTACAGAACTTTCCTGGAATTTGCAACTGCAAATAAGGATGTCAGGGAAAAGCATTAATCCACCTATATAATTTCATTTATAACGAAGGCTTGAACAGCTCATGCAACAACAGATAGAGAATCAATGTGATGAAGTGTGCTTTGACAGTTTTATGGAATGTCCTGCCTTCTGTGTCCAGCAATGCCTTTAATATAAACATTCCATACAGAAAAGTAGGCAGCCAGGTGCAAATGTGCTTTACCAAAAGTGTCTTCCTAAATTAGAATCTTTAAACCAGCCTGGGGGAAAAATCTCATTTTTTTAAACTGTAGTTTCCATCTGAGAATCAAATGCTGGAGATATCCAATAGGACCAGGTTATTGTTTGCAGGGTTTGGAGGCCCTTTTGTCACTCAAAGCACTATTGTTGAGTAAACACAGTAAACACTAGCCTAGGATGTGCACTGCCCATTGTTCATCCAATTCTGTCTTTCTCTTGACAATGAATGATGTTGTCATATTCCTTTAGCATGCCAGCTGCTAGAGACAAGATTATTGGCTTTTCCCTGGCTCAGCAATCATCCCTTTCATCAGATGACTACTCCATGGGGAAAACATTCATCAGTTTGGGCACTGCAACAGCAATGAGGTAGATCTGATTTTAGAATTCCTTGTCC
Organism: Naja naja; assembly: GCA_009733165.1. NCBI lineage: Eukaryota > Metazoa > Chordata > Lepidosauria > Squamata > Elapidae > Naja > Naja naja. Next base: position 43,858,008 of record CM019150.1, read on the forward strand.
AGAGTCCATTGGAGTTGAGCAACTAATACACTTAAAACAACAACAACATAATAGCTTTCTCGACTGATTAGTTGCCCTCTTCAGATCTCATTTGGGCATCTCCTAAATTAAAATAATATGAAATAAATTTTGAAAAATGTAGTGTGATACTACATAAGAAATAACACAAGAAAGCAGAGAAACAGATTAAACTACTATGATTGTACAACTGTATAGCTACTTAGGTCTTGTTTGTAGAGACAGAGAACTGAAGCTGTCTTCTAAGCAACTTTTCTGTTTCTTCATGGAGGGAGAGAAAATATTTGAAACTGACAAAAATAGAAACTAGGAAATAAAGTCCAGTAAAAGAGTTTTTATTATTTTCTGGACATTGCAATGAGGAACAAGCACATCTGCTACATTTAGAAGTAAAATTTTAGTTATTCCATTTCAGTGTAATGTTAACACTGTTGATAAAGAACTGCAAGAATATGTTCTTTTACTTCCCAAAATAAATAGTAGCCTAGTCATGAAAGACTACAATGAAAAATCAATGTTTAGTCTGATAAATGTGAATTTACGTCATTTGTGAAATTACATAATTGACATAAAAGGCATCATTTACCATAAAACCTCAATTTAGTACATGAATTTACTTTCTGGGAAAAGATCTTCAAAATAATGGACATACCTTTAAACAAATTTTGCCCAATGCATCCCAAGTCTGTCAAAAAGAGGGTCACTAAACTAAGATTTTATTGTACAGAATTGTGCAAATTATCCCTTTCTTCTTCCTGAAGTAAAATATTAGAAGTTGATTCTGTTATCCTTTATCTTGTTGGAAGCCTGGGAAAAGATGGAGGAGGTGATGGGTATGAATGAAATTCAGGAAGAACATTTGGAGGGTAAATGCTGGGAAGCAAAGGGCTATTGTGAAGGCCAGTTATAACGAGACTCTATGCATCTGTATACTTTCAAAACACTCTGAGCATGCACACCAGATCACTTGACCTCACCTTCAAGATAAAGGCTGACCAAGTGTAATAGATTTTACATATCTTGAAATTGTATGCTATACTTCATTTGGGAGATGGAGATGTGATCAAGCCAGTGTTGTGCAAGCAAAGGGAAGAATGGAGTAGGCAGGCTGGACTGCATCATGAAAAAGAGTGTTGGGGTTGACCAGGGTGTCAAACTTGCATCATCACAGCATCATCACATGATATCGTGACTTTTTCCCTTTGCTAAACTGAGCATGACCAGCACATGACCATCTGGCCCATGGACCACAAGTTTAACAGCCCTGGGACAGACCATTAGAAGAAGATGCTAGATGGGCCTAGAATCCAACCTTAAGGACTAATTCCAGCACCAGGTACAATGGCAACATTATAATGACCCATCATTTTCTTTGCAATTGCCTGGCAAGGAAGTGTCTTCTGGGCAAGTATGTATGTATACAACTGGTTTACAAGTGACCACAATGGCCTTTCATTAGTTTAGTTTAGTAGTTAAGGCATCAGGATAGAAAGTGGAAGATTATGTGTTCAAGTCCTTCCTTAGCCATAAAAGCAAGCTCACGTCACCTCACAAGGTTTTTGTTGTGGGGAAAATAGGAAGGATAGTGTGTTGGATATCTTCACTGCCTTGTGTTGTTTATAAAAATAGTAAAGGCAGGATACAAATAAATCTAATCTAATACTATATTATTTTCCAGCTATTTAAAGCATACCTCTCCCCACTACATCCACCTAGCCCAACAGGACAGGAAGGCAAGGTACATTATTGGTTTCATCAGTTAGGCAAGTACATCTGATGGAACCACAAAAAAGATCTTCTCAGTGGTGGCCCTTTCTCTATGGAAAATCATTCCCCTGAGGTATGGTTGCTTCCTACCCTGTTGCTTTCCTAAAGATAGTTTTTGTCAGTGAGCCTGGGGATCACAAATGGAGATGGAGCCAATCAAGTGGCTGATTTGATTTTGTTGCTGCTGTCATGGGGACATTTTAATGGATTTTATTGTGTGGTATATTTTAAATGTTGTAAGCCACCCAGAGTCACCTAGGTGTGAGATGGATGAGTATATAAATTTATTAAATAAATAAATCTTTTAATTTTTAATAAAAATTAAAAGAATGTATTTATTTATTAAATGAGCTTTGGTGGCTCAGGCTGTTAAATGCCTGCTCTTAAGATCCAGCTGTCTACAATTACTGTAGGCTCGAATCCCACCAGGCTCAAGGTTGACTCAGCCTTCCATCCTCTCGGGGTAAAGTGAGGACCCATGATTGTTGGGGGCAATTAGCTGACCTAAAAAATGCCGCTTAGTAATAAGCAGGCATATACAATGGAATGAAGGCTATTGCTGAGCGCATTGGGTTGTGCTCCAAATTGTAAGTCCCTGAGTCTTCGGAGAAGGGCATATAAATGTAATTAAAATAAATAAATAAATAAATAAATTTAGCAGTGGGATAAAAAGAATAATGCTTTGCTCACTTCCTGATTGGTTTTCACAGTCCTGAAATACAGTCCATCCATCCATCCATCCATCCATCCATCCATCTATACATACATACATACATACATACATACATACATACATACGTGAGCTGCATTGGTTACCGGTGGTCTTCCAGGGGCAATTCAAGGTGCTAGTGACAACTTTTAAAGCCCTTCATGGCTTAGGAGCGGGATACTATGAGACTGCCTACTGCTACCTTATGCCTCCCAGCACCGGTTAGATCTCACAGGGAGGGCTTGCTCCAGATACCGGCCGGCCAGGCAATGTCGGCTGGCAGGTCCACGGGCTAGGGCCTTCTCTGTAGTGGCACCGTCCCTTCGGAATATGCTCCCCATGAGATTAGAACCATCCCAAATCTACTTGCCTTCCAAAAGCCGTTAAGACCTGGCTTTGTCGGGGGCATGGCATTGAGACCTTGTCCTTCCCCGCACGCTGGACTGATATGATTGAGTTTTTGTTTTTACCTTGTATAGAAATTGTTTATCTTTTATCGCAAGTTCTCAAGTTTGGGGAAGTGAGGCGGGATATAAATGTAATAAATAAATAAAATACATACATATCTTTCAGAATGTGGATAACCTGGATTTCTTTTATAATGTGCTGATTTTAAGCTCACTTGTCATTCTTCTTGTAACCTCCCAAAAAAGTGAAGAGCTCTGATATAGATTTGTAAGATTTAAACTGGGGGCGATGTAACAATTTAAAAAAGAAAAGAAAAGAAAAGAAAGAAGGCAAGGCAGCTATTTTTTGTTAACTAAATAAATATATAGGTATACTAGGTTTTTTTTAATGGGCTAAACATTGGGCTGCACCTATTTTGATGCACTCTGACCTGTGTAAACCTCAAAGGCAATAATTTGTTTATTTATTTAGTGTATCTACTCAAATTATTGCCCATCTCAGATGTAGAAAATGCCATGCCTTGGAATAATATTCTGACTTTCAAGAACAGTATGGCATTCTAAAAGACCCCTTTTGACCTGCCTTCAGCTGAGACATGTATCCTGATAAACAAATGTATCAAAACCAGCAGTGAAAATGCCTTTAAATCTCTTGGGTGGTCACCTTCTTACTTCTCTAGCCATTAAAATGTCTTGGCTGGATGTTTTAGACATAGCCTTGCTTTGCAAACCACCATCAACTCTGTTCCTGACTCAGCAAACTCCATGCTTGTCCAGGAGACAACACATCCTTTCAGAAACCATGCTCACTGTATAACCCGACAGCTGCTTGTAAACATTTCTAAATCATATTAATCATCAAAGGCATTCCTTTCAGCTCTGTGGTGATGATGCTGGGGCAGGCAGGGCAGGAACTGTGTGACAGAGACAAGGCCACTGAAAGGAGAGTAGTGCTGGGACCAAGACAGGCCAAGTCAAAGTGTTAGCCTGTGAATGGGAACGTGGAGTTCAGGGAGGAACACCACCTCTTGGTGCCCCTCCTTGCATTCAGCTGGAGGCAGCATTTCACAACCTCCTGCCATTCCTTTGCATCCTGGTTTTAACATGCATAAATCATAGGCATGTCATCATCTTGATATACAATTATCTCAAACACAGTCAGCCCTCTCATCTCGAGATGAAACTCAGAGCACCTGCCCTGCAAATAGAAAATGCATTTTGTGTATATAAACAGGACATTAACATACAAATTGGTTGTTGTTAGCAGTACTGTTCACTGAAATTTTGAACCACAGTATACATTTTACAAAGTGAGAATTGCTGATTTGAAAGGAAGACAACAATTTTAAACAATTATTTGCTCCTGCTAATTGCCCATTTATGACAACATGGTGTTTAATTTATGTTTATCAAATTTACCAGAGCTGAAAAAGAATATTTTTTTAACCAAAAACCTGGAGGTGGTATTAAGATCATTTATCATTCCTTTTGGCTTAGTAAACAAACTTATCCTGCAAATTCAGCACTATTAGTTACTAATTTGAAGATATATATTTTGCCATTGCAGGACAATATCCACATGGCACTGTTTCTCTCTGGAGGAATGCTCTGGAAACCAATAACACTTTCATCTACACATTTGAATTTATCACTTTCTCTGACTCCAAAAACTGCCCTAATCATTCACCAAAGCATCTCTGTAGTGTAATGGGAGCCCCTCCAGTTCTAGAATCAGTCCCTGCAGACAGTGCAAAGACAATACGGTCCTTTAAATATCAGGAGTTTCATGATATTAGAAATTTATTTCTGACATTATTTAATTTCAGTAATGCTTTCATTCTAAGTCTTGAGTATCTTGATTCTACAAAACTCCAGGGTAAATGGACCATGATTCTGCTTTACTGCCTGAAGTCTTGGTGAGTCCACAAGTGTGCCTTATGACAACCTTCCTTACCCTAATGCATTTCATATGCATTTAACCTACAACTTCCAGGCAATAAAACAACTGGGAATGCTAATTAGATTGCAGCTCCTAGAATTCCAAATACATTTTGAGAATATGGGTTGGGGGGAAATGCCAATAAGTTGAATAAGTTGAAAGCAGTACTCATACTGGATATATAATCATTTCCTCAATATGTTTCTCTCACATGTTGGTTAATGGTGAGGGGAGGGTTCAGAGATAAGAATATCAACCTCACGTAAGACCATATAATGATCAATATTCCCAAGCTTCCAGGGAATAAAGCAGAGGTGGGTATTCAGCAGGTTCTGACCAGTTCTGGAGAACCAGTAGCAGAAATTTTGAGTAGTTCAGAGAACCGGCAAATACCACCTCTGACTGGCCCTGCCCCCATCTATCCTCTGCCTCCCAAGTCCCAGATGATCAGCTGCGTCTTCTTTTGTTGCCCTGCACAGGAGAACAGAGCTGGAAAGCAGGTTAGTGAAGTGGGAAGGGAATGGGGATTTTACAGTATCCTTCCCCTGCCATGCCCATCAAGCCACACCATGCCCGCAAGCCACACCCACAGAACCGGTAGTAAAAAATTTAAATCCCACCATTGGAATAAATGGTGAACTGAAAAGTGGATTACTGTAGCAGAGCAACCCCTTCTTCAATAAATCGTCTCCAGAAAAGGAGAGGACTTGGGATTGTGCCTCATGAGGAGACTGTAAGAAAGTCAATGTTGGTGAGTTTAGAGATCTGGTAGATGTGGGAATAACATCTTACTCAAGCTGCAGTTGATACCTTTGAAAGAACATTAAATTTGCATACTTCCTTTTCTAAATTTTTGAAATTGCTTCTTGATTGCTTTTCAGCTATGAGGAACCTTTGGATAGCCACATTTGATAGCACTTTGAGCCTCTTTCAATCTTTAGTGAGCAAAGATTTAACTACTTTAAGTTTTTTGGGGGGGGGATGGAGTAAACAGCAAAAGTATGATTAAAACTTTTATATTAGCTATAAATGGACTAAGGGTCCAGATAAATTTGAAATACAATTTTGGAATTCATTATAAAAGAGTCCTTCTCATGGTAAACTGCTTTTTTTATTTTTTTTAAATAAGATTAAAAATTAATTCCAAAGGGAACTAGAAGTAACTAAAGATTTTAGTTAAATTTTACTTACAATTACAAAATGAAGCAAAAATGCTTTAACATTGGACATATTGAAGAATATTTTTGAACAATGGACCCAAAAGTTAATTTTAATTGTTTCTGCCTCTATAGATAGAATGTGCCTCAATGCTATGCTATGAAAAAGGAACAAGTTCTGCTTGACAAGATTTAGACTAACTTTGAAAAAGTTGTTACAAAAGAAGCCAGTTGATGGCTTAATAATTAAAAAGGATATTCAAATGACAAATGAAAAGAGTGACGTTTGTTGCATTTTAGGAGAAGGTGATAAGTTGCTAAAATTATTTATGTTTGTGATTAACATAGGTAATCCCTCCTTTTTTAACTATATTGTTATTTTTTCTTTCTTTTGTAGTTCTTTTTCTATTGTTTCTTTCTTTCTACAACTACTGTTCTTTCTTTTTATTCTATTTTTAGTTCATATTAGTTTTTACTATTTATAATTGTATTTGTTAATCAAATTACTATTTTTAAGGAGCCCTGATGGTGCACTGGTCAGAACAGTACTGCAGGCTAACTCTGCCCACAGTCTGGAGTTTGATTCTGACAAGGCTCAAGGTTGACTCAGCCTTCCATCTTTCCAATGAGGAAGGTAAAATGAAGACTCAGGTTGTTGAAGGCACTATGACTCTTTAAACTGCTAAGAAAGCACTGTGAAGCATTATATAAGTCTAAGTGCTATTGCTATTTTTAAAAAAGATCAATATTCCTAATGGTAAACCGAAGACAGAACTTTTCACAGCTCTCCCCACCCTCTTTGTTGGTGGCTCAAATCAGGGACTGCATGGAGAGGAGCAGTACATCTTCAGTACTGGAGTTTGAATGCATAAACCATAAAAAGTTTCTTTAAAAGTTTGAGCCATAGAAATACCAGTTTCTCAAAAGGTCAATATCTTGTAATAAAGCATCCCTCTATTATCTTGAGAAATAGTCCATTTCCCAGATCTTTCACCATTTTTTGCCCTAATAAAGTAACCAATTCTATAAATTGTGACTCGTTGCTGAAATGTGTAAAGGTAAACAATGGGGAAGATATTGTTATGTTGGCATACTTTATTCCTGTTTCCACGTTGTATCATCACTGTTGTGTGCCATCTGCCTCCCATTTGTGTTTCACCCAGAGAAGAGCCCCCAAACCCAGTTTTGCTGACTGACTTGATACACACAGATTTATTGGGTTATGGCTTGCTATAATAAAACCATGGTGAACTGAATCCTCTTTTACTTAAAGACTAGAAGGATTGGACTAGGGAAAGTAGTCAGTGACTGGAAAGCTAATGGGAGTTGATTGTCTGGCATTATCAGAGCTCAGCTTATGGCGAGCTTGGATTAACTGAAAGCATTCCTTGCAAGCTCAACATCAAGTGGAGGATGGTGACACAGTGTAGGGACCTAGTTTAATTTGAATTGTTTTGAATTTGAAAGAAGGTATGCATATTATCTATAGCAAGGGTGTCACAATCAATTTCATTAACGGCTGCATCAGGGTTGTGCTTGACTTTGGGAGGCGGGGGGCATGACCAGCTCAACATCACTCATGTGGGGGCACTGTGGTAGCCAAGTGCTATGGCAGGACTTCCCTCAGACCCTCCCTCCCTCTCATTATAGTCTCCTTCCTTCCTTCCTTCCTTCCTTCCTTCCTTCCTTCCTTCCTTCCTTCCTTCCCTATTCATTCTTTTTTCTTCTTCCTTTCTCTCTTTCCTTCTTTTTCTTTTTCTTTTCTCTTTCCTTTTCTCCTTTCCTGTCCCTTCTTGGATGCTCAAATGCAAAAGGGGAATCATTTCTCCTTTTGTTTTGTATTTAGTTTGTTTTGCTAGTCATCTGCCAGCAAAAATGGAGCCCAGAGCACATGCCCTCCCAGCTCCATTGTTGATAGCAGAGGCACCACAAGCTGGTCCTTAACTGTTCCCAGGGCAGTCCCACAGGCCAGATCTAAGCACCCTGTGGGCTGGATCTGGCTCACGGGCCTTAAGTTTGACACCCCTGACCTATATCAAAAGAACCTGCACTAGGAGAAGCAATTTTAGTTATGAATGTGTGGAATTTTTAAGATGGTATTACAACTTTGGACACATTGCAATTTAAAAATGTAATTTATTCTTCCATACATTATTTCATAGATTTCACAATAAATGATGATTACAATAAACTGCCATCAGTTGAACTTAACCTTCTAATGCATCTACTTATGACTTTTTAGCCTTTCTACCAATAACTTTTCTTTTTGCTCGGCACTAGGAAAAAAAGGCACTTTTCTTCCCAAATTCCAGAAGTATAGAACATAACAAATATTGAAATACAAGAAGTAGCAGCTATGCTATGTAGTTTTACACATGGGAAAGGTTTTAATGAGAAATTCTCTTACTAAACCAATGAAGTCTAATATCTGAATAGAAAACTTATTTAGGAGAAAGGGAAATATAGAAAAATGAGGATAAACAATATTCACACAGAGAGAATTCCAAATAAAATCAATGCCTAGCTAAATGAATTACTTATTTGAGCAAGCTCTCCGGTTTTATCACATGTTCAAAGCTTAGCACAGAAAATATAGTAGAGGGAGACCATTTGTCTTCCTACTTGGATATTGTCTGGCCAGTCTATCTTATTTGTTGTTTCACTTGAGCATTGTCCTCAGTTTTACAGACTCTGGAAGTTAATTATAAGTGAATCTGAAAAGTCAAACTGTTGTTTTGTCCAATCAAGCAGAGTGCTCTAGCTCTGATGTCCCATGTTTAACCAAAAAATTACTCAATGGCTAAACTCACATTCCTAATGATTTTTGGTTGATTGATAAAGGCATAAAATAGTTTTTGTGAATTATGCCATTGTATAAAAAGAATTATATGGAAAAAATATAACACTAATATACACATTCATTTAACTGCTAAACCATTAATAAATATTGATTGAAGAAGGTTAATTCTTTAGGTATACTAGTAATGATAATCTAATGTATAGTTTCTCACAGCAAAATACTGAAAGTTTTATGTCAATATTTTTAGTTTTGTGTGAGCATTAAATAACACCAAACACAACCTTCAAAAATGTATGTGAAGAAATATAATGCTACATCATCTCATTTGAAAAAAGTTTTGCAATCATGATTCAGTGCAGAATGGACATCCCATTAATAAATTGATTGTTCCTAAATTTATCTCTCAGGTTGTTTTAAACTCATTTATTCATTGAAGCCATTTAAGTGAAATGAACAACAGCAAACAACAACACAGAAAGTAGGTTCGATGTTATACCCAGTTACAAGGATTAATAGAAATATTTTTTAATTTCCCTAAATAATGCATTTAGAAGACAAAATATTATCTCCTAAACTCACTTAATATTTTCCTTTTACAATTTTATTTATTCCTACCTGTATATCTTACCTGGCACTGCATTGGCCCTATTTTAATATTTCTAATCACTATTTCTTTGTCACCAGCTGAATATTCTATAGTATTCAAACATGCATTTCCTATTCAGGGAAACTCTGAAGCTGGAGTTGGCTGGAGAAGGAAGGAAGGAATTACTTATTTTCTTTCTTATTGCTTATTTTCTTTCCATCTTTTTAATGGTGCAGCCCTAACCACAATCTTCTGAATGGAACAAATGCTTCTATACACAGATCACATTATGCGTTAATGGTCTTTGTAATTTAGAGATTCTACAAAGCATCCCTGGTCATTGATAACATGAGACTGGACTGGAAAATTTATCGATGGAGGAAGAAAACAGATATTACAAAATCCACCTTTGTCTCATGTCAACCCCCAAGTCCAATTATTTTCATTATATGAAAAATATGGCATCAATTACTTTTCATGTCTTGCATCTAATCATATCTCTAACCTGACAAAAAAAAATCGTATCTCTTTGATGTTGCCATCATCTGGTCCCAACCTGATTTGTGCTTAGGAAACTAAAGTAGTATTCTTTTCCTTTTACTGACACCATCCAAGGAAAACTTCAGAATTCTGAAAATGTGTTAAGCTTGGTCACCCATTACCCTGGAAAGAAATCAGGTGACTGGAAAAGGTAAAGGGAAATAGGAAATGGTAAATCTACTTGCCTTCCGCAAAGCCATTAAGACCTGGCTTTGTCGGAAGGCATGGAACTGAGACTCTGTTCTTCCCTCGTGTATGTCTGAATGGTATGAATAAGTTTTTGATTTTATATTGTATAGGAAAATGTTTTTATCTTGTTGTACACCGCCTCGAGTTCCCCGATGGGGGAAGTGAGGGGGGATATAAATTTAATAAATAAATAAATAAAAGAAAAGAAAAGAAACACAAATGTTATGTTAACTGAAATTTTTTAAATGGATAACAGAACTTAAATTTAGGGAAGGGGCCAGGTCCCCAATAAATTCAAAAGAGGAAAACATGATAGAAATGAAATCATGGATCTACCACAAATCCTTTTTTAAAGATCCTTTTAAAAAACAGAATGACCATAGATATATGGTAAATATCTTTCCTTTTTCTTGTCCTTATCTATAGGAGCCCAACAAAGTCCAGCATCTGTGTGCTCTGATTTGAAAGGAGTTAAAAAGTTAAGAATGTCATCTATATGTTAAGGCAGGTATTACATGCATCCATAGCACCCTGTTTGTGCCACCAAACCCCCTAGTGAGTAGAACTGAATTTTTTCCTGGGGATAGAGGTGGGGGTGGGCTTTATAGCAAAATGGAGACTTAAGGCTTAAACTATTCATACCATTTAAAATATGCAAAGACAATAAAGGACACATTTCCTCCCCTTGGCTGAGGCTTCATGAAGGAAAGCAGGTTTTTTAAAACAGATCCAAAACCCCTGCTCTACGGTGACATCTCAAGGTTTTCATCTGGCCTCTGCAATCTTTAGAGAGTTCAGAAAGAGGATGTGTGACTCAGACCTTAGAGAGAGATGGTGGTTATAGGGCTTCTGAAAACTTGTCATATGATATCAAATACTAGACTGAGGTTGATATATGCCTAAGACCTTTGAGAAATACTGAGAAAAGTGAAAAAAGGCTCTGCTGAAGGTTTGTATCTGACCCTTTCTAAAGTATCTGACCTATGCAACTTGTGCTCTCAGCTGGTATTCACTTGGTATTCTATTTGATCTTTCATTTAACTGTATTGTTAGGTATTTTCCCACTCTCAAGACTGGGGAAAAGTTTTTCAAGAGTGGCACAAGTTCTATTTGTTTTTTGTTTTGTTTTGTTTTTAGAATGAAATATCACTTATTGAATTTATTTACAAATATACAAGAAAATATGAAAGAAAAAAAACAGTAGAATGCTTCAGAAGCTTCAGACAAATCTCCAGGGAAATGCAGCTGCATAGACAGACATTATAGCTTATTGTATGATTCATTTTTTTTGCCAGTGTTTTTCTGCCTCAGATCTCTTTCTTTCCAAAACCATTAGCATTTTGTGTATTCACACACACCTATTACTATATTCAGTACCTTTGGACTGCTCTGAGAAGGTGTCTGAGAAGGTATTTTCAGAACATTACAGAGAAATCTCAAACTATTTTATTTTAATTCCATTAAAACAAAGAAACAATGTCATTTGCATGTACTTTGCCTGACAAAGGAGCTAGCTAGCTAGCTAGTAGTCTGTGTTCATTTTTTTTTTGTCTTTTATCTATATTTCACACTATGCAGTGCAAAAAAGCACACAAAATTGTTGTGGTGTAAACAGATTTGGTTAAAACAGGTATATTACTGATGACTACAAGACGTTGTATCTGTAAACAACAAGAACTCCCCACTGTGGTGGTGGAACACTCTGAAACATCTTCATTTACAGATGTAAATGTGATTGCTTCAAATATTAAGTGTTTGCATAAAGTCTTGGAGGGTACTAGGGCACAGTCTGCATGTGTTATTTCATGTACATATTGCAGCTTCAAGAACAAAAGTTCAGAGACCAAATTTGTAAATAGGAGCAGCACTAAAAAAGGAAATATCCTGCTTTCTAGTTCCTTCCAACTTGCAGCTACAGCCTTAGACTTTGTTATCAATCTGCAAAATCCCGCTTCCTTGTAACTCTGAGAAGTGGGTATCAGGCTTCTCTGCTCCAAAGAATATTTCCAACATTTCCCTACTATCCAGATTTAATTTGTCAAGATGCTTTAAAAAAGAATCCAATTAAAAATCATTGAATTGTAAACCTTATCAAAAATAATCTAGAAATGTGGTTTTGGACCTCAGTTCAAGAAATATGAATTAGGTAAGTCTATACTATTCAAATCAATTTCTCCAGGCTAGATCAACTTTCATTGACAAGCAGCATATACTTGGATTATAGAGCAATCAAAACACTAGTTTTAGCATTACTTCCTCTTTAAATTCATCCTCATTCGTTGTGCGAAAAAAACCCTAAAACTTAAAAACCTTTTAAAAATAACATACAACGATAATTTATGGAAAAACACACAGTTTGTTCTATGGCTATCTCTGTTTTTACAGTCTGCATTACAAACATGTAGTAATAATGCCTTAGGGCCTTGCTCTCAAGCAACGGAGTACAATGAGTCTAACCTTTTCACCTCCTCAACTCCCCAGTGTGTCACTGGTGGTCAAGTATACGTGCCCTCCTCTCATCTGCACACCCACAGTAGAGAGATTCATCAGTTGTTCTTGTCAGGAGCCTCTATTAATCACTGCAGGTGCACATGTGCTTTCTGCTAATGCATCTCTCCCTTCTCAATGGGACTCTGTTGCAAAACTGGCTGCCACCAGCAGATATCTTAGGCAATTAATTAAGATGTCATTTATAGGCCCATTGGGTGACCTTAATTAAACTGTAAAATGGTGAACGCTAATAAGAAAGATGATATCTCTGTAGGTGGCAAATCAAGTGTATTAACCTCCCAGTAAGGAAGCTTGGCTTCATTTGATACAGGATCTGAGAAGCAACCATAGCAATGGCATTCAGCAACTCATTGCCTTCTTCTGAAAACCTCAAAAGTAGACAATAGGATGTTTTGCTAAAATTATGCTAGAGCTATTATGCATGTGCCTTGAATTTCTCATAAAGCTACTGTAGATCTTGCTTATGTTGAAGCCCTAATGATCGCACATTATTATATACTCTCTATAAACTCTTCTGACAAAGAAATAACAATGGCATTCTCAGTATTCTAATGATTAATGTTTTGGATGTCTCCCAAGACATCCTGATGGCAAGATAATGTATATTCAGCAGACATCCGCATTTATTTATTTATATTTGAAAGAACTGAGTTAATAATTTACATTAGAGATGTGTTTATTGGTTGTGGTTATATTAGCTACTCTTAGTAAAGACCCAAATAAGCAGAAAACTACCAGGAGAAATCACAGGATTAAAGCTGGAGATACAGAATAAAAACTTAGCATATCAAAAACATCTCCACAACATAAAGTTTAAATTTGGTTTGCGCATGCCCGAAGATGGTGGTCCGGGAGTGAATAGGCTCCGGAAGAATGGGAGCTTTTTGTCAGCCTGCTGGGGAAGGGGGCTGGTGCAGTCTTCCTCGACCTTGGACTTGTTCCTTAGGAACGGCTGTCTGGGGGTCGGAGATGGTCGCGGTCGATCGGGGTGTAGAGCTGCCAGGTTCTTATCCCGCACCTGATCGGCTTATCTGTATGAAGGCAGAAGATGGCGGCGGCTGCCACGGCAGTCAGAGATGGCAGCGGAAGACAGCTTGGAGCTAGTGGCAGTGGCGACAGAGGTGAGAGCTTGCTGTTGCTTAGAGGTGAGAGCCTCACGAAGAAGGACGGCTGTGAGGGGGGGGCAAGGATAAGGTGGCTGAGAAGGCATTTAACATCTTTGAAGGCAGGACTAACAATGGAGAGAATGAAGATCAGGGCATGGCTCTGGAAGGCAGCGGTTTGGCCTGGCGACCGTGATGACCAGGCAGGGGCTGAAGGAGTTTCTAGTCATCGGAGGAGGAGCCCCTGTGGAGGTCAGAGCCCTGGGCCTTAGGCCTTCATCTACTGCTGCCTGGGAGTCGCTGCCTGACTGGCTGAGAGCTCTGGGGTGGATTTTGGTCCTCCCTGGGAGTTTCTCAGCCTCTTCATTGGAGGTTGTGTGGGCAGCAGGACCTAGTTTGGTTCTTGCTGGTGGTCCTTTCAGCTTCTACTTTGCCTGTTCTCCTCCTCAATAATTCCACCTATTCCATGGACATCTCCTGATTCTGCTATTTGTACATATCTGAACTCTGACTTTGCACTTTATCTTCTGCACTTTAAAGACCTTTGATATTTATTGCTGCTCTAATCCGAATTCCCTCTCTGTTGTCACCACCATTGTCCTTGACTATTGTTTAGCCTGCTGTTGTGAGAGAACAGCAGGCTGCTCCATTGTTCCAGCCCGTGAGAACCGCCATGGTGGGAGAGTGGTGGTTGGACCATATTTTCATCTGCCCCCGAGGGATGGTGAGAGAGCCTTCGGGGTCACGATATGATAACTGTAGGTGCTGGTTGCAAGGACTGGAGACATGATAACGACTTTTTAATTCTAATATGTTTTAACATCAATTATTTGTACGCTTTTATCTTCCCTATCTTCTGTGTTTTAATTTTATCATGATTTTGGCTTATTCACCTATGGAGCTGTGGGCCTACAGGACTGTTCCCTTGTCTCTAGTATGGCCCGTGTCAAGAGCTTACCTTTATGACGGATTGTTAGATCTCGAGAGGTGGCATTGTGACCAAGGGGGTAATTTTAAATTGGGCAAAGGGAAACTTTTAAATTTTTTTGCTATCTTAAAGGGTTAGGAGGGGGAGGGTTGTCCGCCTGGGCATGTGGATGATCAATTTCTGCCCAGAAAGGAAGGAACTCAGTCCAGCCCAACTGGGAGACTGTGAGGGAGGAGGGGCCTGCTGGACTCTGTGGCTGAGGGGGATGCCGATCCCCAGGGCGATGGACTTGGCAGGGATGGAGAGGCGGGAGTCATATCACAGAAGGGAGCGCCACCGCTATCTAAGAGCTGTGGTGTGCCCACTCCCATGCCTCTGCCCACTCCCCCGGGATACGGGACTGAGGCCCTGGGCTCAGGTTGGTGTATTTTAATGCCAGGTCCGTGGTTAATAAGGCCCCTCCTTGGTGAATTGATCAGGAGGAGGCCGCGGACCTGGCCTGTATCACTGAGACCTGGTTGGGGCCGGAGGGTGGAGTGCCTCTGGTGATCTGTGCCCCCAGGTTTTCAGATTTTGCACCAGCCGCAGCTCAGGGGAGGGGTGGGGGTCGCTGTTGTTATTCGAGACCCTGATTCCAAGGGAGGTCACCGTCCGCAGATAGGCGGTGTGAAGCCCTCCTCTTGAGGTTGGGGCCTGGTGGTCGTTGGGCCTGTTGCTTATATACCTATCCCCCAACTATGTGGCAACGGCCCTGCCTGGGCTGCTCGATGCCCTCTCGGGAGTGGTGGTGGAGTTCCCAAGCCTTTGGTTTTGGGTGACTTCAACCTGCCTCCCTGGGGGACGTCGGGATTGGCCCAGGAGTTCATGGCTTCCATGGCAGCTATGGACCTGACCCAATAATACAGGCCCCCACACATGAGGGGGGCAACACGCCGACCTTGTTTTTGTCTCGAACGCTGGTGTAGTGATCTGGGGTGGGCACCGTGAATGTCCAACCCATAGCATGGTCAGATCACTATCTCCTGCGGCTGGTTCCAACAAGTGGCCCCACACCATTGGGATGAGGAGCCACTGAGATGGTTCCGCCCCAGACGCCTGATGGACCCTGAAAGGTTCCAGACGGAACTGGGGTTTTTGCCCGCCTCCCTTATCCACAGCTCGCCGAGGTACTGGCGCCACTTGGCAACAGGCTGCCACTGAGGCCCTCGACCGAAGTTGTCCTTTGCATCCCTCACTGCCAGAGATCCCAGATGGCTCCTTGGTTCACAGAGGAGCTTAGGGAGATGAAGCATGAGGAGGGGTTAGAGAGCAGGTGGAGATCCACCCACTGAATCTGACCGAGCCCAGCTAAGAGCCTATATTAGGACTTACCTGGTAGCTTTGGGGGCTGCTAAGAGGTCATACTCTCCTCTCATAGCATCCAAGAGATGACCAGCCCAGCTGCCCTGTTTAGGGTCACTCTACATCGGGAGACGGGTTGGATCCTATGCAGGGTAGAGCTGAGGAATTTGGTCAGTATCTGCTGGATAAGATCGCTGATTCGGGAGGGGTTAGACTCTAACTTGCAGTGGTCTGAGGAGGGAGGGACAAGAAGTCCGGCCGATATCATCTGGGCTGAGTTTGATCCTGTTTCCGAGGATGAAGTGGACAGGATTATGCGACGCTTGAGTTCCACCACATGTTTATTGGACCCGCCCTTCCTGGATGGTGTATGCCGCCAGGGAGGGGTCATGCGGCTGGCTGGGCAGTTGTCAATGCTTCGTTAAAGGAGGGCTCTTTCCCTGCCGCCTTGAAAGAGGCGGTGGTGAGACCCCTCCTGAAGAAGCCTGCCCTGGACCCAGCCGTATTAAACAACTTTCGTCAGTCTCCAACCTTCGCTTTTTAGCAAGGTTGTTGAGAGTGTGGTGGCTCAACAGTTTCCGCTTTTCCTGGATGAAGCGGACTATCTAGATCCCTATCAATCGGGCTTCCGCCCGGTTCAGTACAGAGACGGCATTGGTCGCACTGGTGGATGATCTCTGAGGGCGCGGACAGAGGTTTTTCCTCTGTCCTGGTCCTATTAGATCTCTCAGCGCCTTCTCATACCATCGACCATGGTATCTTATTGCTGCCTTGAGGGGTTGGGAGTGGGAGGCACTGTTCTGCAGTGGTTCTCCTCCTCCTCTCGGGCATTCTAATCGGTGTTGGCAGGGGGCAGAGGTCGGCCCCAAGGGCTCTCACGGGGTCCTGCAGGATCGGTCCTCCCTCCTGTTCAACATCTATATGAAGCCGCTGGGTAGATCATCCGAGGTTTTGGGGTGAGGTATCATCAGTATGCTGATGATACCCAGTTATACATCTCCACCCCAAACCAAATCAGTGATGCCCTCTGTGATGTCCCGTTGTTTGGATGCGGTACGGATCTGGATGGGCAGGAACAGACTACAGCTCAATCCGCCAAGACTGAGTGGCTGTGCACAGGCATCTCGCTCCAGTGAGTATATTCCACCTTGGCCATAGGGGAGAGGTGTTACCCCTGTGGATAGGGCGCGGAACCTGGGGTTCTCCTGGACTCACGGCTCAGTTTGGAGGAGCAGGTGGGAGCCGTGGCCAGGGGGCCTTTGCCCAGGTTCGCTGGTTCGCCAGCTCCGCCCTTACCTGGATCGAGATGCCCTTCAGACGGTCACTCATGCACTTGTTACGTCCCGACTGACTACTGCAACGCTCTCTATGTAGGACTGCCTTGCATACCATCCGGAGGCTCCAGCTGGTGCAGAATGCGCCGCTGGTTGTGATGGGAGTTTCCGATATCCCATGTTACGCCTCCCTGCGCAAGCTGCATTGGTTGCCGGTTGCCCTCCGGTGCGATTCAAGGTTTTGACATTAACATTCAAAGTCCTTCATGGCATGGGTCCGGGTACTTATGGGAGCTTCTCCTGCCGACATCACCGCGAAAGCACACAGGTTGGGACTCCTCGGGTTGCCGTCCGCATGACAATGTCGGCTTCGGTGACCCGGGAAGGGCCTATTCTGCATCGCCCCCGCTTTATGGAACCAGCTACCCGCTGAGCTCCGCTGGCTCCGATCTCTCTTTTTCCGCGCGATCTAAAACCTGGTTGTTTTTACAGGCTGGCTGGACTGATCTCCTGGGGAGAGGGTGGGTTTTAAATTTATTTTAATTTGGTTTTATAGTTGTATTTTGGCTTGTTTAGTTTAATTTCTTTTTAAATAATTTATTGTTCTGTGTTTTATCTGTGAGCCACTCGAGTCCTTTTGGAGAGTGGCATACAAGTCAAAACAAATAAATAAAAATAAATAATTTTTTCAGGATTATTGGCTCTACTTAGTAAACTAAAAATCTAGTAAAAGAAAGCTGTCATTATGGTGGAAGGTCAAATATCCTTAGGCTAAAGTCTTATTTGGTAGTATATATCATCCTCAAAAACTTATTATGTGAACAATGCACAATGTGATTTAAAAACAATCTCTAATAATTTTTTTTAATGTAAGGATGCCCTTAAATTGAGTTTGACACCAGTGATTCCATACATGCAGTTTTCTTGGCTGTCTTATAAAAAAATGAATAAGCGTTTGGCTTCTCCTCCTCCCAATATAGAATTTCCCATTGCTGCTTTCAAAACAGCTGAGACTATGCTTCCTGCCAGATTTAGTCTTTAGCAAGCAAGTATTTTCAAACTGAGTTATTGGTCATCACATCTGGGTCAAAACATTCTATAAATTAGAAATCTGTTTGTTGGCACAATTGCTACTCAGGCTTATTTTGTTCTGTTTTTTGTGACGTTATTATTGTTTTGTTTTGTTATTTATTTGTTTTATACTCAGATAGTAAACCAGAACACACTCACATATCCCTAATATTCTGGTTTATACTTATGACTAGGGATAAACAAAGGTTTAGTGTGTGAACCATTGTCTGGATAAAGTAACTCTTTTCCAATGTCCATGCATAAATAGAAATGATTGTTTCAAATATTTTTGAACGTACAAAGCTCAGTTAATCCAGCTAGAGGTGTTTTAGATCAGCTGCTATGAACAGAAACTATCTTATTTCTTGCAATTGGAAGGTTATCTTTTGAATTATACTTTAGTTCTCAGAAGATGATGAAAATGGAATCTTTCCAGAGAATATTGAAGTATGTAATAGTGACGAATATCTATACCTCAAGTGTAGGATGAGGGTGAAGTTTTGTTCTCCAAGCTTGTGGGTTGGTTTTCGAATGTTTTATTCCTGGCTAGGTAAAAATTTTAGCAGAGTTTAGGGGATGTCAGTGTCAGTGATCTATTTATAAGACCTTCAGGTGTAGGTGTGTATCAACACCAAGCAGCACCAGTTCAATTGGAGCAATACAAAAATCATCAGCCACGCTACCACCAGCAACGCTCATGAGTTCCTCGAAGCCTTACAGAGGCTATTATATCAACAGCCTTATTGATCTACAACCAACCTATGGAACCCTCAGAATCCAAACCAGTCACAAAGACAGCACTAACCCTCAATCAAGCTGTGCAACTCCCTCATCCACTACTCATCTCCCAATGACTCTGACCTAATCTCCCTATCACAAGACCCTCAATGATGACTCACACCTGACCAATCACAAGACTTCACTTGATACACCCTAACTTGAAGCCCTTCTAAACAGAAGAACATTGACACTGGTGTCCCCTAAAATTCTTTGAAGATGTTACCTAGACTGGTAATGAAACATTAGGAAACCACCCACAAGCTTGGAGAACGAACTTCACCCACATTGAGGTATGATAAAAATGACATGATTTCTTCTTCCTACTCTATTTCTTATTACTATCACTACCACTTTAGATATCTTAATGTTGCATACTATTGGATGCTTTTGCAGTTATCTGCTTGAATACCTTTGAGATTATGGCAATCTGATAAACAAACAAACTCAAGAGCATGTTAACAAGAAAAACTTTCAAGGGACTGCTAGACTGGTGTTGCTGGCTTCTGAAACAATCTCTACAGTCCAAATCCATTTTATTTAGACTTTTGATTGTTTTTATATGTTGCAGGTGGCCAATATGCAAAGAGCAGACCACCAGGAACATGAGTCACATTGCTCACAAACTGCATCAATTTATATGGGATAGTCTTGATCTGGAGAAGGCCAGATTCAAGATGCCAATACAATGAATGATCTTCCAAGGCATTCTGAAGAATCCATTATCAGTAAGATAAGAAGCATAGGCAGAATGTATCTCCTTTCTAAATGCAGCAAGCCACCAACAATGTTATTATTTTTCCCCCAAACATTTTAGGCTGATTGATTGCTTTGGTTTGGCCAGCTCTTCTGGAGTTTGTGTGTTTGTTTTTTCACATCAGCATAATGTGTTCATCATTGCATTCTGTGCTTTCTATTTTGCCTTCTTATTTGTGAAGACTTCAGCATATATTAGAAATGCAAAAGGAAAAAAAAGAACTCAGGCAGCAAAAAGGAAGGCAGAAAAGCAGAAGAAATTACAGGCCGTTAAGGCACTCTTCCTGGTAGGATGTAAAAATTGAAGACATACCCTCAGAGTCTGTCCCACACACAACTAACCTCTAAATCAACCAAACATTCATAAATTGAGAAATTCCTTCAGATCCTAGAAGACGTAAATAAATCAGTTCCTACTTCTGCTGCTGTCCCAAACTTCACCTGATTTGAGGTATCTGAATGGATTTTCAACCAGAAACAGAAAAAGAACAGCTGGCAGTTCTCTTTGTGTCCTCAAAAGAAGAAATGTGTAGGGCTACTAAGCTAAGCTATGTTTGTGCACTTTGATCCTGTTCTGTGTATGGTTATACTTCATAAAACATTTTGTTACAAGATCATTCTTCAACTTGTTGGTTTAGCGTAGTTGAAGTGTTGTCCTGTTAATTCTTCAAGTGTAAAAAGAAGTGTTGTTTTGCTTCGACAGAGTGTATTTATAGTTATTCTTTTGTTCTCTGTGCTACTACATTCCGAGTCCACTGAAGTTAGTGAATACATCGGAGCAGTGAAGAGGATTTTAAAGTCCAAACCCAGAGGAAAAAATGTCATCAAGACAATTAGTACGTGGGCAATTCCAGTTCTTAGATCAGGGATTCAACTCAAGGCCCACAGGCCAGATGCGGCCCATGGTGCTTATATCTGGCCCACAGGGCCTCCCTAGAAACAGTGAAGGACCAGCTCACGGTGCCTCTGCCAGTGAAACTGCAGATTGGGAGGGTTTTGGGAGGCCCTTCCAACCTCCTTTTTTGCTGGCAGAGGGTTGCAGAAAACTGTTGCAGTCTAAAACAGAGCTTGGGGAGCCCGTTTTCGCTGTCAGATCACTCAGGCTGCCACAGGTGCCCACAACACGAGTGATGCTGAGTTGGCCACACCCACCCTGGCCACGCCCCCCCAGCCACCCCAAGGTCAAACATAACCCTGATGTGGCTCTCAATGAAATCAAGTTTGATACCCCTGTCCTTTATATACAGCTGGAATAGTGGGCTGGACTTGTGCAAAACTAAAAGCCCTGAATAGGAAACCAAAAAAGTAATGACAAGGAATCGCACCATTCCTTATGACCAAGCTTTAAGAACAAATGCGTATAAACCCAGAATTGTGAAGACAGAACATACAGCAAATGCTATCTCTACAAAGAAGCAGCAGCAATGGGCCGCCTGGATAGGTGGTGCAAGAAAATCACAAACAACAGCATAACAAAGTAGCAGCAATGGTGCATACAAATATTTGCAAAAAATACAATTTGCCTGCAAGCAAGAAGTGGTGGAACCACAAAATAGGCAAATTAATAGAAAATGAAGAAGCTAAATTGCTCTGAGATTTTAGAATTCAAATAGACAAACACCCTAGACTTAACAGTTGTTGATAAGAAAGACAAAAAAAAAGATAGTGGTTGTTGCAGTACCTGAAAACAGCAGAATAGAAGAGAATTAATTGCTGGAAAATCACAAAATATAAAGGCCTGCAAACAGAAATAGAAGGACTATGGCAAAAGAAATCAAAGGTAGTACTAATAGTAATAGACACCTTGAGTGCAATTCCAAAACATCTGGAGCATCACTTGAACATCTGGAGCATCATTTTCTCAACACCATTGAGAAAATCACCATCAGTCAATAGAAAAAGGCATCTTTACTTGGAACAGTTTACATCCTGCAACAATATTTAAAATATTATTAAACAACATCTGCCTATCCCCAGGTCCTTGGAAAGGATTCAATAGGTGGACAAAAATGCCAAATTCATTTGAAACATCTGGTGGACTGTGTGTCCAACCATAATAATATAAATATGAATTATTTTAAGATGTAAATAAATGTTGGCAGCCAGGTAGAGAGGGATATTTGTTTGTTCTCAAATGATGGAAAACCTTTGGGTCTCTGCTAGGCAACAAATTCCTTCTTTCCTTCCTTCCTTCCTTCCTTCCTTCCTTCCTTCCTTCCTTCCTTCCTTCCTTCCTTCCTTCCCATTCATTCTAGCAGTTATAAACTGCAATTCTTCAATAGCCACTCAGTTAAAAAGTGTGTGTGTGTGTGTGTGTGTGTGTGTTAAATCTGTAGGCGACTAAATCTTAAAAACAGTGTTTTTCAAACTTAGCAACTTTAAGATATATGGACTTCAATTTCCAGAATTCCCAAACAAGCATGCACATTATGGAATTCTGGGAACTGAAGTGCATATATCTTAAGTTTGCCAAGTTTGAAAAGCACTGATTTAAATGTCGGGATGGAGGGATATATCCCATGTTTCCTGATTGTCACCACTTAATGTACTGCATGGAATTAATTTAATATTATTATTATAATGAAAGAAACAGCTGTGCCTTGTGTGGGAAAGCACTGGATGGGAAGAGGAGGAAAGAATTATTATAGCCTATTGTTCTGTTACTCATCATGTCAGTCTCCTAACCTGGATCTTGACGGGCTAATACTGTTTCTCTTTCTCTCCCTTTTATATTAAAGAGACTCATGAAAGGGCAATCTTGAGTTTCTTTCTCACCCCTTCCTGTTTTTTCCTAGGCAAGCTTCATGTTTTCCATATCTTCTGCAAGCCTGTCTTTATACTGCACTTCATAGAGTCTGTGAAGCAAAGTACAAAACTAATTTTTTTTAAAGAACCAAAAAACACGAGAGCAATTATTAACAGTATGATCAATACATATAGTTAAAATACAGGTTGTCCTCAACTTACAACCACAATTGAGCCCAAAAATTATGTTGCTAGGTGAAAAATTTCTTAAGTGAGTTTTATGACTTACTTTTGTCCCATTTTATGATTTTTCTTGTCACATTTGTTAAGTGAATTGCTGCAGTTGTTAAATTAGTAAGACAGTGATTAGTGAATCTGGTTTCCCCATTGTTTTTGCTTGTCAGAAGTTTGCAAAAGATCATATGACTCTGGGACACTGCAACCACCGTAAATATGAGTCAGTTGTCAAACATGAAATATAAATCACTTTGCCATGGAGATGCTGCAATGGTCATAAGTGTGAAAAATGATCGTAAGTCACTTTGTTAGTCGATGACTACCTGTATGAATAATATATAAGACATGGTAAAACCTGTAAAGTAGATTACCGTCAAATGCCATATGAAATAGACGTTGCCTTTTTTAAACATTTTTTTGTCTGCAAAGATGTCACTAATTTTCTTACATGCTTTGAGGTGCCCATCCCTTGTTCCAGCTCTATTGTTCATTGTCATTAGGTTGCATGTATGTAAGCTTTAACACAATGTTTATATGGCAAACATTAACCTTTGAATTATACAAGGAAAATTCTAAGAATAGATATGCTTTAAAAATGGAATTTTAATTTAAATATAAAGAAGCTTTTCCCCATCGATGTCCTTTGGGAAACAGAGATGTCTGCCTCAGGGAATGAAAAGCTGATATTTCAGCATCACCAGACAACTGAATATTCAGCAGGCTATTATTTCTGTGCTGCCTCTGCAACCAATAGCTACTGCTCACCTGATGAGTACTCAAGAGCACATCGCTGGACCACTTCCCAGAGAATCAGACCCTTGAAGGAAAATCAAGATTGATTTTGCTTCACTTGCCAAGGCTTTTCTGCCATTCAATTTATCTGGACCACTTCAGAGGCTCTTGCTGAAAAATGCACTGATGCTGTATATTGTGGGTTCTCTCTTTATTTTTACCAGTGCTTCAGGGCCAAATTCATAAACATTTTCAACTGCAATAGTCTGCCGCCTTTACGCTGTGGGAAAACTGAAAACCTGTTTTGCTGCTGTTAAATCAGTGGTGTTGAGAGAGCTTTAGATATGCAGATGGATAATTCAAGAACTTCAGATGTTGAAAAACTTTACCCTTACAAGGGTGGATGGGTCGTAAAAATCTAGATATTGTACATCAACAACTACTAATGGTTTTACTTGTGAAACATGAAGTTAAGGTAAAAGAGGTAAAAGAGTATTCTCTAGCTGTTAAGTAGGTTTCATCAAAGAATCTTCTGAAAGCTTTAAGCTAAGAGGCTAATTGTTTTATGAACTTATATAGGCAGAAGAGGTGAATGGGGACAATATAATAGGATAGCACTAATAGTTGGTTCTAATTTTGTAGGCTTCTCTACAGGCTCAGACATATACACATGCGCGTATGTGCACATGCACACACACACACACACATCACATAATACTGTCTAGTCAGTTGATATTGGGGAGAAAGCCACAACAAAATACAAGCAATGCTACTTATGAAAAGTCTCCAGAGTTTCACTTTATACAATTCCTACATATCCCCTGCTATTTTCATGAATGTTTTTAATAAATTTATCATTAGTAGTTATAATTACATTAGATAAAGATGGGTATAGTTGGCCATACATCTGGACAAATCTCCTTTGGAAACATGAAAAATTCCCATTATTGTATTATCAAAATCAATAGGAAAGCTATTACAGTATGGTCATAGAGAAAATAGATTTGCTTATGTTTTACACTACTAACTAAGCTGTAATTTGAATAAAATAGCTTTGCTGAGGTAATAGAAAATCTGGTCAATAAAATACTTAAGAAAAATATAAATAAAGGTGTTCTAAAATATATTTGTAATAACAGAAATAAAAAGGTGGATATTTATCTATATTAAGAAACTTTCAGTTGTTCTTCCAGCATGTGCCAATAGTGACATATAAATTCAGATACCTTAAGTATATGAATTTTTTCTAAAAGTTATGTAACATTAAAGAGACATTTTTTAAATAGGTTTGACTATGAAACTTATTTGATAGTCAAAGATAAATTATATGAATATAGAATGGGTAGTCAGATAGATTATGTAGATAAAATCATTAATATTATTTCAAAAAGTACAGACGCTGTACTGTATTGCCAAAAAAGTTAAATAAATGTATGCATGAAATATTCAGGAGACCAAATCAAATGGAGATTTATAGAAGAACAGGAAATCTTAAACTCAGATTTAAGTTTACCTGAAACTTTTTCTTCTTTATATGATGCCACTGTGCTTTTTACTTCTGATACTCCTAAATTATACCCTACATCTTCTTTGGCTGGCACAAGTTTCTTGTTTTAGGACTGAATAATTAATTCAGAATTTATTCTTCAAAAGGGTTTAAAATATTAATTACTGGTCTCACCACCTCCAGAATTCTGTTTTCTTGGTGTAGTATTCATAGATGTTCATTGCAGGCAGCAAATTTTAGATTAATCCAGAAAAATCATTAAGCTAAAGAAAGCAAAAATCAGTCAAAAGTAATCAAACTACCTTATGTCAGAATGAATTTTGACTTGAATGTATCCTAAGGTGAGAAATTATTTTCATATGCTTTAAAAGCAATTAAATTTATTTTATTTTTATTTTATTATGAGATTTATATGCCGCCCTATCTCCCTGAGGACTCAGGGCGGCTTACAATACTAAAAATCACAAAATACAAATATTAAAAGATGAATTAAACCCAAAAATCTCATAAATCAATGAAGTTTAAAATTTAACAAATTTAAAAACCACTAAAAAGATTTTATAAAGAAGACCATAGGAAAAGGAAATCAATGTAGACCTATATTATTCAATTTATCAAATTTTAAATATATGAAACCTCAACTTGTTTCTTAAAAATGAATATTTTAGGGGAATGCATAGACAACAGATTAAATTAATAAAGTAAATTCTGCTTCTTAAGAGTATGTTTCATGTGTAAACATCTATTTCAAATGCAGCACTGAAATTGAGTTGATCCTTTTGGATTTGCAGGGTTCTCTGTGAGCAATATTTTTGACTCATGCTTTCCTTTTCCAGTAATTCCTGGCTTTCAGGTATGTTAGGATTCTGCAGCATGTATCCAAGAAGCTCTTCAGGTAGAATAGGATATATTATTCCATCCCCAAATTGGTAGATATTACCAATATTAATAGATCGTTCATGACAGTAACTTATTTACCCAACATCACCTGCCAGTCACATAGTAGATGTGTTCTTTACTGCACTTTGGAGTCTTGCCCTCTGCAGTGTTGGTCAGAAGATATAATAATATTCCTTTTGCAGAATGAATTTCTTCCTGTGTTCTGGAGAAACCTGCCTTCTCAACTAATATGTTCCTTTGATGCACTTTTTGCAGTAATTTGCCCTCCATCTCTTACTTTTACCAATCCCTTTTGTCCTAAGGGCAGCCATAGTTGTTCTTTGCTGTCAGATCAGAGCACCAATATGATGAGAAGAGTCGTAACTTTCTGTTTTTGAGTCTCCATTGTACAATACAGGAAAATTACTCTTTCAATGTTTGTTTTTCTGATTTTATTAACATATAATTAGTATCTGTTATTTTAACTCTTTTTTTAATTGCATCTAGGTTTGGTTTTGTCTGTTATATATTCACTTACTGGCTAGATAGAACTTCATAGGTAGAACTTAGTGCTCCATTTCTGCTAGTTAATTTGTCACTTTGTTTCTATAACCTAGGCTGTGTTTCTGTGCTCCATCCATTGCAGTAAATTAATATATGTACTTTTATTGATGCTTTAGATGAATTTTACATTTTAGGCATTTTAGGATTTTCTTGAGATATTTTTTGTTTATGCCATGTCATCCTGTACTCTATTTTTTAACAAGCCAACTGCTTAATTCATTGACCAATTACTATCATAAAAATATCTAACTACTAAGTGTAATTTAAAACAAGAATCTCTCCTAGATGTCTTAATACATTTCATCCAGAAATTGCATATATGCTCATTTTCAGCTATTATCAGGAGTGGGATTCTACCAGTTCGGACCAGTTCTATATAAACGGTTGTTATGATTCTTCGCAGTTTGGAGAACCAGCAAATAATTCCCCTGGCTGGCTCCATCCCTCTCTGCCCACCCCTCCCCACCCAGTCAGTCCTTATCATGCATGTGCAACATCATGCGCATGCCCGACATCGCAGACTGCATTCTTCCCTGCCCAGTCACTCCTTAAGGTATTTCTTTTTTTCCCCTCCTGATGATCAGCTGTTCCTATGATCAGCTGTGCTGGGATTCCCCTCACTGTCTTACTGCTTCCCCCAGGAGGCTTCCCTGAGGCCCAGGAAGACAAAAAATGGAGTGTGGGGGGTGCTGCATGCCCCCCAGGCTCCATTTTTTTGCTTCCTGAGTCCCAGGGAAGCCTTCTGGGAGCAAAAATGCTCCCCCAGGAGGCTTCCTTGAGGCCCAGAAGGCCCCAAAAAAGGAGGGAGTGTGTTGCAAAAAAAGCCACATCCACCTAGTCACATGGCCATACCTACCTAGCCACGTCCACCTAGCACGCCCACAAACCAGTTGTTTAAAAATTTGAATCCCACCCCTGGCTATTATCCATTGTGATAATGCTCCTGTGCTTGCTCACTTTTATTTCATCTTATTTTAGATAGTGTATTTTTAGTCTTTGCCATTAACAATACTCCCAGAGTTGTTTGCCATAAATTAAAATAATCACATCAACACATTATAAATAAAATAAGTTTTAAAAGTATAACAACATGATTATCAGCGTAACTGCCACCATTTCAAAATCAAAATTCAGGAACAGAATTATTTAAATATGACTCTAGCAAAACACAGAGTTATTTCTGTTTCTTTTTTAGTCACCTTCCCCTATGTATTCTGTTTCTTAAACCTTAAAAGGACACTGTTCATGTGACTCCAACTAAACCAGACATCCAGGAAATGATTTCTTCATTTCTAATTAATTACGTTTACACCATTTATACCATCAGTCACGTAGTGCTTGTTTGAATCTTGCAAGATTCTGCTTGTGTCGCCAAGGACAGCATCTTCTATCAGCTTCTTTTTGTATTGCCTTTGATTTTTCCAAGTGTTAGAATCTTTTCTAATGGCTCTTGCTTTTGTAGTTCAATATATTCTCAAGAATTTTATTTATTTATATTTCATATTTCTTAACTGCCTATCTCCCTTGGAGATGCGCATCATACAGACACCCATCTTCTATCATCTTTAGTGGTGACAAATATTTTTTCACAACTTCCTTATAAAGAATCAAATGTCCTTCCTATACAACGTCAGGTTTTTTTCACCATAGTGTACAAATTCTGTTATTATTATTTTTTTCACCTTGTAGGATGTTTGGATAAATTGTCATTAGTACAAGCCTTTGAATTTATATGTGAGCCTGATTAAGGTTGATGAATTTCTTCTCAGAAACAGCTTATTAAGACTGTAGCTATTTTAAACAGAATTAAACACTTTAGCAGAATCACCCAGCACTGACTGAATGTACATTTTAATTTTGCAGTACCTTCAGGAAAAAAAACATTCCTAACTGCTATCCCCTATTTCTAACCATTAACTTATAATATATAAGCAAAACATAATCAGGAAAAAATATGCTGTATTCTTCATGTTGTAAATATCTGGATTTAATGAAAGCCACAAATTTCTCTGCTCTTCTCCTAGCTATGGCATTGTTCAAGCAATTCATAAATTCCTGAATTCCTGAATATTAAGGTCGTGTAGACAGCCTAAACTGCAGGTGGGAAGCAATTTATTAGAGTTGTTACTTTATAATTTTTACCATTATCAAATTGCCTTGCCCTTAATTGACTGTAAATCATAATACTGCTGTAAATCATAATACTAGCAACAGCAGAAATATAAATCCCCCACTGATAAAATGGACAGAAAATAAGCAGACAAGGAAGAACCTTTTAAAGAAGAAAAACTAAGTTGTCTTGGAGAAACAGCATGCAGCTTCTCAAAGTTTACTATGTTCTAAGCTGTACATATTCTTCAAGAAAGGGCCATGAATGCAGAAGTGACTGTAACTAACCATAAAGATCTAGTTTTTCAGAATGCAAGCTCTGTCCTTTTGAACTTATCCCATGATGTCATACGCAAATACATGTGTTGTGGCACAAATATTATCACTTGATTCTCTTGTGTTTAATTTATATTTTACCAACAAAGAAAAAAAGGACAACTAGTATAGGTCTATTTCAAGCTATTTAGCTCTCATCAGATAGCCATACCCTTCTAAGATTCAGCTACTTGCATATTAAGTAGATGTATTAACCTGTAAGCCACAGGTTTTCCTCACTTTGTTGGCTATACCAGGGGGAAAGATTAAATGTTTTTTTTTAAATCAGGGCAACCTCGTCTACCCAATTATGAAACAGAGCTTGATTTCCTTGTGCAACCTATCTCACCCAGTGACTTCTGTTATGTATGTAGGTTTGAATGTTATTGGTTTATTTGAACTGTTCTTGTAAAATGTCAATGGTATTGGTTTAAATAGTGTGGGAAGAAACCCTGCACTCCCATTGGCTGGCAACTACAGCTGCTGGCTATAAGAAGCAGCCGTAGCCCAGCCAAGTCGGGTCCATTCGAGCTGTAGTCACTGAATAAACTCTTTACTGAAGCTCTTCGCATTTGACTCTTCATGCAAACTTAACACTGGCGACGAAGGTGGGATTGCCCTGAAGAAGAGACGACGTGGAAGGCAAACAGAAGAGCGAGATGGCTGCGCTGAACACCCCCCCAGCCCCATTCGATCCGGTGGCGGAAGACTGGGAATCATATATGATCGCTTCCAGATGTACCTGGAAGGAAACGACCTCACCGATATTCCTGAGAGACAGAAGAGGGCGGTATTTCTCACGCACTGCGGTCCGGCAGTCTTCAAGATGGCAAAGGTGTTGGCGGGAACTGCAGAACTGAAGGTAATGGAATGGCCTGATTTGGAAAAGCTTTTAAGAGCCCACTACGCCCCACAAGTATCGTGCCTCATTAAGAGACACGAAGTTTTACCGCGGGATCAGGGGAAAGCAAAATGTTAATGATTTCGGCAAGTTTAGGGACATTGGGGTGCTTGTGACTTTACCAACTTAGAAGAGGCCATGCGGATCGGTTTGTTCTAGGCCTCAAAGATAAGGTCTTACAAAGCAAACTGTTAATGAAACCTAAGATCACGCTAAGGAGGCCATAGAAGAAGCTGTTTCAGCGGAAGCCACCAAGTCCTCAGCAGTGGCCATGAAAAGATTAACAAGGCCTCAAGCCAGGCCTCAAGCCATTCTGATGTGGAAAATCCACAACAACCCATTGCGAGCAAATAGACTCTGATTCAGATTGCAGCGAGGTGGAAGAAGGAATTTTAGACTCAGAATGGAGAAGAAAAGGAGAGACCCTAGAAAAAAGAGGCAAGAATTTTATTGCAGAGGCTGTGGGGGGGCCACCCCCGCACTGAATGCAAGTTCTTAGACACCATCTGCCTACGCTGTGAGAAAAGGGTCACCTAGCCAGAGTCTGCAAATCATCCAGAACTCCACCTAGTAGGAAGAAATTTCCTGAAAAGGATTTCAAGCCCAACAACTTCATTGAAAAGATGGGGTGCAACTCAGAAGCAAATGGGAAGAATGAAACTCATCAAACAATCACCATTGGTCATTCTTCACCCTTGAGAAGCAGAAAAGTACATGTGAAGGTATTCATTGAAGGTAGGCCTTGCCAAATGGAAGTGGACTCAGGCTCCTATTTATCTATGGTGTCATGGGACACTATTCACAGGCTACTTCCCAACATTCAAAAGAAACATTTCCAGAAGCAAGCACTGACTCACAAAGACTACCAAGGGAACAAGATTCCAGTAGTTGGAGCAAGAGATTTCAACGTGAAGTTTAAAGGCCACACCAAACGTTTGCCCCTGACCATCGTGGACAAGGATCGCCCAAGCTTGCTGGGACTTGAGTGGTTCAAGCCACTAGGCATCGAGGTGACTGGCATCAATCACGTCTATAGCAAGACCTGGCCATTAGAAAAATGCAAAGTTCAAATGGATTTCTCCAAAAAAAGTTTTCATTTAACAAAAAAGAAATCCATATGGGAGCCACATTCTAAAGTCAGAAAATTACAATAGAAAATGCTTATATCTGGCCAATACTCTTTGTGGGACTGCTGGTTAGAACTCATCATTTGTTTTCATTCTATAAGACATGTTTACAGATTTCAAACACAATCTCAGTGTGAGGTTGTTGGAAGTGAGAAAGCAGCTGGGAACTTTATATCAGTTGTGGAGTGAACTCAAAGAATTTTGTGATAGGTAACAGGATTAAAATGTTCTAAAGGAAGAAAAGAAATTGTTTTGTTCTTATAATAAAATGCATTCACTAACAGAATTGATGAGAGCATCTGGTTGTGTATTTCATCACTCTGAAAATAGCTAAAATGGTCACACCAGCTTGCCACCTGCAACTGTTGCAGATGGTCATTCCACTTTAAGCCCCAACACATTTGTGCATTAATAATACACTGTGAAAAAAAGTCTTAAATAATTGTACTAATAGTTTTGGCAATATAATTTTAGTATTGTATTTTACTGGTAAGTATGTTCACATCACACAAAAAAGATGTCTCATTAAATGCAATCTGCAAGAAGATAACTTTAATTTGAGATTAAGAACAATTTTTTTCCAAATAGAATAACAGACTTTCCACACTTTATTCCTTAGCAATATACAGTTTATAGATTTTCAGATCTATAATGCAATGTGCAGGCTATTGATAAGATTGTGTGCATGAATTATTGATTCTATACATATTTCTTTCATTATTGGACCAGACATGCCTATGATAACTTGATAATAATATCCCCATAACATGCATTGGACTACTAACTTCTTAATTTAGAATTCTGCCATTTGTTGGATTATGTTTTGAATTCCCAATGCATTTATTCCCCAAAGAATATAAATAGTATAGAAAAAGCAAAGATGCCACATAAATAATAAGGTTGAAAAGAGAGATATTGACCAGTGAAAATATCACACAAGACATGCCATGTATTTATGAGAAAATATAGAAATACATATATAGAAATGTGAAATACCATTGACAGGATTAAATTGAGGGTAAGAAAATAGGGTGAGAAATTTTAAAACATGATAAAACATGCAAAATATAACAATAATGGAAAAACTCATCATAATTTTTGCCATTGTAGCAAAGTAGTTAGTGGAGATGACTGGAATATTTTAATTAAATCTATTATATTAGAAAAATATATTATCGATATTAAGCTATGTTTAAGTGTCAGCACAGATCCTTAATACCATTATTTTTATAATTAAAAAGTAAAACTGAAATTGACTGAAAAGATATTTTCTTCCATTTTTTATAAAGTGTATTTATTTCATCATATTTATTTCCCGCCTTTATTATTTTTACCTACCTTCCTCTTCCTATATTCCCCACAACAACCCTGTGAAGTAAGTTGGCGAGAGACAGTTAAAGTTACCCAGCTGATTTTCATGGCTGAGACAGAACTAGAACTCATAGTCTCCTATTTTCTAGCCCAGTGCCTTAACCACTAGATCAAAATGCTTCTATATATTGTTATGACTTTATAGCATTTCAATATTTAAATAACATTTAGGTTTTTTAATCTGTGGTCAGCCTAGAACTGTAAACCAACAGATCAACAAATCAATGCAGAGTTATTATTATTAAATTATTATCATTATTATTTTTAAATTTATTTGCTGACCATCTTGAAGGCAACTGAAAGTTCTCATTTGAGGTACAAATGACCAGGCTCAAACTACTGAATCCTATTTGGGACTCATTAGATCAGGGGTGTCAAACTCACAACATCACATTGTCGTCATGTGATGTATCATGACTTTTTCCCCCTTTGCTAAATAGGGGGTGGGCACAGCCAGTACGTGATGCATCCGGGCCCATGGGCTGCAAGTTTGCACCCCTGCATCAGATGAAAAATATTGGTCTCTGGGGAAGGCAGAAGGAAAGGGAAGAAAAGCACAACCACCAGCAAGGAGAGTACACTTAATTGCAATGCTGATGAGTGCTTTGTTGGAAGACTTGACAGACCAGGTTAGGGACAGATTGTCATGGGGGGAAATCTATCCATGTGGTTACTAAGAGTCAACACTGACTTGATGACAGATGAATCATGGTTTTTAAACACCAGTTTAAATATATGCACAACCATCCTACCAAAAGTATCATTTTTTTAAAAAAAAGTGATAAAAATAGTGTTGCCCACAATCATATGCAGAATGTTTGCTTCAATAATCAGTGCCCACATCAGAACCACAGCACATGAAAAACAGTAATAAGAGCATGTAGCGGAAACATTTATAATTCTTTGGAAAGGAAATTATAGAAGCGGTACCTAGAAAACTGTAAAGGGAAGCCTGTATTATTGGCTCATCTGTGAAAATTCCCATTCCACAATAAATATGAAAGTACCCTAGATTGAAGAGACCAGGATGCATTAAATGAACGTTTGTACAAATAGAAAACTCATTTTAAATGAGCTGACTTTGTTGATTGAAAATAATGCAAAACAGCTGGTTGTGAACTACAAATGTACTCACTGGAAAGAATTCATGGGCTACTGCCAACAATTGTAATCCTAGAAAAATTCCACATTTCTCCTATATCTAACAGCAATTAACTGACCATTATACAATTCTATGTGAGTGCAGCTATTGAGACCCAGTTTGTTAAAGGTTAGGGCAAAAGACTTGAAGACAGAAGTCTGTGAGTTCTTGTTCTGTCCTAGACACAAAGCCCACTAGGTGACTTTGGGCCTCTCTCTCTCTCTCTCTCTCTCTCTCTATTAGATTGGGAATGTTAAAAAAACAGAACGACCACTAGATGGTAGCAGAGAGGAATAGAAAATTCTGCTGCCATCTAATGGTTGCCAGATTTTTGCAGGCTACATCTAAAAGACTTACTACTGTATAATTCAATTTTTTCTTACCTTTTTTTTAAAATAAAAGGTAGAATTTTTGGAACTTCTTTTGCAATCAAAGTAAAGTCAGCAATTTTCGTCTAAAGTCTTTTCATGTAGTTAAAAAAAATGACAAGGTCTCTGCAGCAAACAGGACAGGGAACTGTCTGGGTCAGCCAGCACTGACTTGTTTAAATAGTGTGAAATTGTTCTTTATGAGGCCACTCACCTTTTGACCAGAGAGCTAGCCTTTTGCAATGTCTAATGTTCTCTGCTATCCCAGATGTTATTTGTTAGAGAGGAAAAGAGAGAGGGAGAGAGTTGAATTTAGGTCCAGTTGTTCAGCATTTTGATTGCTAAATGTTAAGGGCTTAAAGATAAAATAGACTGAAATGTAGGTGGAAGATCGACAAGTATGGAATTCAAGGGTGGTTAATCTTTTGGCTTCCTGCTGAGGATTCTAACAGCATTTCCTTTCTGGAATTGCAATTTGTACTGTTTACAGCCCCCCTGTGTTGGGTGCCTTGTAGCATCTACATTCAAATAACAAAGAGAAAGTTGTACAAAAGAAAAAGTCTTTGGTTTGGGAGTAAATGGCTTGTAGTTTGCCCTTTTTCACATTACTTTATATAACAAAATTATTCTAATTGAACTCTAAATATGAATCTGATTTTTCATTTTTTTATCAGATTCTAGCTAATGTACAAAGCTGCTGTCATGCAATGAGATAATGTTCATGCAGCTACTGTTGAATTTATTTATTTATTTATTTATTGAAGAAAATAGAAAACCTCACAATTTTGCTTTCTGATAAACAGTATTTTGTGACTGGCCACACCCATCTACAGCAGCCTTTTTTTTTGTTAGGATGTTCATCCTAGGGTCTCTGGCTGTGAGTAGTCCAGCACAATGCTGTGAGCACAATGGCTGCAAAGCAAGAAATCCAGCAGGGCAAGACGAGGAGCCCAGGAAGCAAAGGAGCAAGGCAATTAATCCAGAAGAATTCAAGGAATCCAGGAAAGTTCAAACACCAGCATGAATTCCAGCCAACGAAGCTTCCCCCTCGATCTCTGTCGATTCTAGTTCCATCTCATCTTCCTCCGCAGATTCAGGTTCTGACAGGAGCATGACACCAACACTACCTGGACTTGAAAAGCCAGAGCATCTCTCTGGGCTGAGCATCCCATAGGCATTGCTCAATGAAGTAAGATCAAGTGAAAAATCCATATGAAGTTATATGAATCCTTCTGAATCAGAAGGATTAATCACTATTCTATAGAATTAATCCAGTGCACAATTAGAAAACATCTGGACTATGATCGTGATGTTTTATAACAGGACATATCTATCAAAATGATTGCCATTTGTCATTGAAAAACTCTCCATATTTGCCAAACAAAGCAAACATTCTACTGTTGCTAAAAGTAGCCTAGCACTCTGTGTGAGAGATGGAAAGTAATACATCCTCCCCCGCACTTTAAAATGTTCTTTTACTAAACTGAAGGGAATTTTGAGGGAGT
The DNA here is from genome assembly GCA_009733165.1 of Naja naja. Taxonomy (NCBI): domain Eukaryota; kingdom Metazoa; phylum Chordata; class Lepidosauria; order Squamata; family Elapidae; genus Naja; species Naja naja. The sequence goes on from CM019150.1 coordinate 43,893,382, forward strand.
GCATAATAGTCAGATTAAATGTTTAAATAAAGATAGTGTTGGGTTGCTCTGTTGGAAGACCCAAGCTCTGCCTTATTCATTCTGGCCAGAGTCCAATATAATTTTCCTATGGCCGGTTGAGATGATATAATGACAGAGCAATTGAATCCTGCCTTTTCAAAATAGGATGCAGGTTTCATTCCTCATATTTATTTTGTCTGGGGATCTGACAGACCTGGCACTCTGCTCTGATCACTAAATCATTGTGTTGACCTCTCTGGTCCCCTCACTTGATTCCTTTTTAATGAAACTGTCCTGAGGAAAAGAAACCTCTTTAAAAGAGCTGGCAGAGACAGCTACACCATCATATAGACACATATAGTGCTCCCTCCCTCTCAACCACCACCTAAGCCAGCAGTTGCCATCCATCTAAAAGCAGCTTTATTTCTGCATCTGCCTTACCTCTACCTAAAATATAGAACAAAATAATTGTTGAGGTGTTAAAACTAGTATCAGTGCAGTACATATATAATACTTTCTGTATTAATCCTTATAAGCAGCAAGTACATTGGTTGTTTTATTCTGTATAGGATGCTAAAAGCTACAATTGTGTAATATTGAGATTTGAAAAGGACTTCTAGCTTTCTGCAGTCCTGAAACCTGTGGATAGAAATCAGTCGCAAATATTACATCTCATATTACATCTGACAGGGCTGTCTATGCAAACTGACACTACAACTCAAAGTCTTCCATGGGGTCCAAGATGGCCTGGAATGCCCTTTCAGAGCTGAATCATACATTATCTTAAGCTATAATGTGGTGGGTTTTGATATTGACATAACATTCTGTGTGAACTGATACATTATGGTTTATTTAATAAACCATGAGCAAGTAAACCATAGCTTACTCCACATACCAAGTATAGTATCCTTCTGGCTTTGGAAAACCATTATGTTGATCTTGTCCTCCTTCACATATTTTTCTAGGATTCTACTAGACTGGAAAGAATTACAAAGGAATGAAGATATTCGAAATGGCTTCTGGGATTCTTTCCAACCCTTTTACCAGCGGTGGCCAGAGGAGGCATATGCATTCTCTTATGTCTAAAAAAATAGAGTAATGTATAATAAAGGAATTACTTTTAGCTCAGGATTGAAATGAGGGGTCTTTGGTGCTCTCTGAATTTGGTTTCTTGCAGACATTTCATTAACCAAACTAGGTAACACCATCAGTGTTAGTTACCTTGTTTGGATGATGAAATGTTTGCAAGAGAACAACCAAGGTCAGAGAGCACCAAGGAACTCTCATTGTAATGTATTGTGTCTTTGTGGTTTTTTGCTGCTTCCCTCATGTTGAATCTCTGTGTGTTTCTGTATGTGAGTGCATGGGAAGCAAAGGCTGGGGATGAATAATCTGTGTTGCAGCAATTAACCTGAAATATGGATGAGAGTCACTTAGGATGGAACAGCTGTCATATTCTGAGTTGCTCACTACCAAACTCCCTTTCCCAAGTTGGAATATTTTCCTCTGCAACCCAAGCTACAAAAATCCCATTTTTGTGAGGCATCTTTCTTTTGGTAGCTTCTCCTGTGATAACAGACTTGGAGCCTTTCAGACTTGTTTTCAAAGAGTTATCCTGCTGATGGGCAGGGAGAATCCTGAACTTCTTTACATAATTTCTTTCCAATATCCTGTTGGGCTAGAATAAAATCTGCATTGGACATACTTCAAATAAAGATGCCTTGACCTTTTTTGATAAGGGGGAACACATGGTCACAGTAAATTAGTGTCTATTTGAAAACCATCCAGAAATTGCAACTGGAATAGAAAGCCATATCGTTAATTAATATTGCTTGCTGTGAGCACATTATCCCAGTGTTAGATTACAATTGATTTCTGATTTGTTTCTGGTCCCATCAAGACTTTTAAAAGCTGAAAGCTCAAAAACTGTTTTCTGTTGCTAATCTGCCCATCAGCTGAAATTGACCAGGAATTTAATTCAGATGAAATGGCCCCCTGACAAAGCAAGCAGCTTCCTCATATCACACAAACTGAGCTAAGAGGACAACAACATTAAAAAAAACAACCTCAACAGCCAACCAAATCAAAAGCAAGTGCCTTGGGAAAGGGGGGGGATTGTTTCAGTGGTGGGATTCACGTTTTTTTACTACAGGTTCTGTGGGCGTGGCTTGGTGGGCATGGCAGGGGAAGGATACTGTAAAATCTCCAGTCAGAGGTGGTATTTGCCAGTTCTCTGAACTACTCAAAATTTCCACTACCAGTTCTCCAGAACTGGTCAGAACCTGCTGAATATCACCTCTGGATTGTTTACAATACAGATTAAGACAAGACCATGCAATAAAAAAATTACATTAGTTTAATGTGTCAAATGCAACTTTAAAAGTTAAAACAGCAGCAGCAATAGCTTACCATCCATACAGAAAGACAGGCAATGGCACAATAAAGTTAGTAATTTTTTTCTTATACTGGTCGAAAGATCCATTTTGCACATGTGTGTTACATAGTCTCAGAATGAATGCACCCTGTACAACCCAGTTATTTGGAAACAGGAGCAACATATTTGGCTATGTGCCAATGAGGACACAGGAGTACTCTGATGAAAGGATTTTTTTTCATGCCTTTTCATCAGCATACATAAATATCCAATTTTCTAGCACATTCATTTTCAGTTCAGAGCACCAGTAGGCCACCTAGGTGCTCTTATCACATGCTGTTCTCTGCAGCTGTCTCTGCCACAGGTATGTCAAAAACTGCAAGGAGGCAGTGCAAACTTCTATAAAAATTGATGATAGAGCACAGTTTTCTATCATAAGAAGTTCAACTACTTCCTTTACTGTTGATTTTTAGCAATATCGTATTTCAGTAATGATTTGCGTGAGACTAGGAAATGTGTCTGACAAGTCATTATTGTATTTCTGGACCAGAAGTTCCCTGAATGCAAGTCTCTTCATTAGTTGCTGATAACAAGAATAAACTGTAGTATCTACTTTATTCAGTCCTGCAAATTGACCAGTATTGTTAAAAAAAAAACCACCACATTTGCTCTTAATTGGTACTCTGGAGATGTTGCTCTTTGGAACTTTCAAAAGTTGCCAGGAAACTTCTTAAACACATTGGTCTTGGAAGTCCTGAGATATATCCTGAGGCTGGCCATTGCTACAGCATTATCATGTTTGATGCCATACTGACTTATAGCATTTTGTGAATTACTGAGAGAATATGGAGGAGCTCTTCAGTTTTGCTTAGGCCAATTTCAGGTGACTGCCATAGTTCTGAAATGCAGTTGATAGGGTCCAACATTTTTGAGAGTAGCACAGTCAAATATACAGACTGAAATTTTCTTTTTGAGATGTTATTTTACTTTCTGCTGTCTCATTCCTCTTTCCCAGAACAACTGAGCCCCTTATCAATATCTCTTAAATGGCAATTAGTGGACATGACAGTCTCACATTGTAGTAATCTTCTTGTTGCACACAATACCTTCAGTATAATCTTAGACAATGTGATGACCCATAGTGTCTCAAAAATAACACAAAAACTAAAACATGAATCAAGGTCTTGTAATACCTTTAACTTAACTTTGCTGTTTTATTAGTCACAGTTTAAATTCAAAAAGTAGATAATGAAGCAAAAGGAAACCAAAAACAAACCGCATTGAGGAGAGTTCCAAGGCAAACCAAGATAATTAATCACACATTCCAGGAAGATAACCAGGGAGAATCCATGGGAAGAAAGCCAACAAAGATAAACCTCATCCAAAGAAAGCACTAATTTGACTTCAACATCTGTGAACACACAGTTTCAAACTCTTATACATAGCTCACAGCTGCAACCCATGAGGAGGTCATGGCCCTCTCCTCTGGAGTAGACCATGCTTTTCCCTGATCCTCTCCTCCCTGCGTGCCCTAGGATGGAGAGGGGATGGGCCTGGATCCTCCTCTGATTGCTCAGCCGGCCTCTGCCCTTCCCCAGCCTCCTCCACCATCTCTGGAGCCATACTTCCACTCCCTGTTGGCTGTTCCTCCTCTTCCTCAGAGTCAGTCTCCACCAGGGGCATGACAGAGATGTTCAGGAGGGAAATAAATGTCATTGATTCTGTCCATGAAGTTGTTCTATAATTCTCCAAAAAATTTTCACTTCTGGAATAATTAAACGGCATCACTAAGAATTAAATGGAGTTGATATGAATAGACTAGTGAACATATGTGTTCTATATTTCTAGTTAGACAGCTGCATATGACCATTCATAGTTGGACCACAATAGCAGTATAAATAAAATAGTTTTATCATAATCCAAAATGACTTACATCTGTGGAACATGGCCTGAAAGAACAAATATGGCATGAGAACTGGTGTTAATTGCTCTTCTCGATCCTTTATTGAGATTTTTTTTGTTCAGTCATAGATAATGGGTTCTGTGATTCCCATGACTCAAAGTATTTATGAAAATCTTGAGAGATCCAAGTAACATTCCATGAAAGCTGAACTTCATTGTCATTTAAATGAATTCATTTGTTTCTGGTCACCATTATAATTGGAGAAAGTCTTCCCTTGGACCTTCTACATCAGGGCTGTCAAACTCAGGGCGCATGGGCTGGATATGTCACCCACTGGCCGGTTTAGCAAAGGGGGGAAAACTCCTGATATGTCACATGATGCCACCATGACAATGCAAGTTTGACACCCCTATTCTACATTCTATCAGTTAATGCCTATCAGTGGCTTGCACATAAATATAAGGGCATTTTGTCTATCCTGAACACAAGGAAGTTGACTCTAGACATTTTTATATTACTCAGTTACTGAAACAGCCTTTGTGGTTACCAGGAGAATATCTGTCAGCACTTTCTCCATTAATATTTGGGCATCATGTTTCCAGTAAGTGGTGTGTTTCACTGTTCACTTAAGCTACATGCTATTGTCCACCAGGCTCTTCAGAATATTCAGTAAACTGTTTCACAGACTGAATTGCCCTTTTATTGTATGATTAGATTGAGGACACATTGGCCTACCAAGGCATTGTTTAAAATTATTATGATATTCAGACTGTTTAAATTCCTGATTCACAAGTTATATGGTTCCAAGGATTGTTTGATGAGAAGAAAAAGCTGCTTTATGCTTTCAATTACTGCCTTTGATATTTTATTTATTAAGACTAATCATCTTCTTCTCTTGTTTAAAATAATAATCAATCACAATTATAAAATTCAATTTATCTATACTCAGTTTTTTCCCAGGGTGAGTCAGGAACCAATACAATTGTAATGGCCTCTTGAATGACCCCCGCCCAACTGGGGACGCCCTAGGGTTATTTTTCTATTGCCTGCCTGGCATCAGCTTGCATGCCAGCCAGTATGCTAAGTATGCTCCTTTTCTAAGTTTTAGACCTCTGAATTCCTTGAGGAGTAGTACAAAGCTGACAAAGGACCTCCTGCTCCTATAAAGCAGAAATAGCTACTCTCATTTACACATAATGAATGCCATCCTGACAATGTATTAAATTCTTCACATCTCCCCAAAGCTTTGCAGCTTCTGGAGCAGGGAAATCCTTCTTTATGATTGATATAACAGTTTGAAGTTGAGCATCTTGATCAGTCACCTTCTGCAACCTAGCAGTGCAAACATTATCTTTGTTTTGAGCTTTCCACTGTAACTTTCAATCTTCTAAATTCTTATAATCTTTCACGTACCCTATCCATCAATTGAATAGTATATATTTCCTTATTGTTTCACTAAGAAGGTCCATACTTTGAAGCAGAGCCTGTGTTATCTGCTGAAGTACAACAAATCTCCAAAGTCTTTTCAAGTGTGAGATCTGAATCTTGTAATGTTCAGCCTTTAACCTGTTCTTCTTTAATGCTAAGCAGTATTTTGGCTCTAATGATCTCATTCAATAAAGACCAAATCTCTTGTCTATTAGCTTTAAAACACAACTTACTCAATTTTATCAATGTGAGACATAGGTTGAGTTTAAAAGCAAATGTTTGAACATTTCATATACCAGAAAAGCTTCTTTTTTTTAAAATTACATTTATATGCCGCCCTTCTCCGGAGACTCAGGGCGGCTTACAATTTTTGGGATGCAACGCAGTGTGCTCAGCAATAGCCTTCATTCCATTGTATATGCCTGCTTATTACTAGGCGGCATTTTTACAAGGTCAGCTAATTGCCCCCAACAATCTTGGGTTCTTCAACATATTTAGGATGTTTGGTATTTTAAAAAAACACTAACAAATTATAAACTGTGAATATCTTCTTCCCAATAGGTTTCAGAAAAGTAGCTATTGGTCTTTTTAAATACTGTATGTGTTTTCTCCCCCAGCTGCTGTCAAATACAATATAAAACTTTGCTCACAATATTTCCAATTATTTGCAGTGTTACGTGAACTACCAATAAAGTAGAAAATAGAAGAGAATATCTGTAGATCAGGGTTGAACTGTGGAATTCTTGATGCTCTCTGAGTTATTTCCCTGAAGATATTTCATTACAAAACTAGGTAACATCATCAGTGCCAGGAAAATACATCTAAACATTGTATGCTCATTTTAAAGAATAGCATATTCCAAACCTGGCTTCTATCAAATACACTTACAAAGAACAAACTTGTAAGACCATGTAGTAGTTTTCAAACCTTGCCACATTCACAATAGCATAGAGAGATTTATTCTTGGTCAAAGTCTTTGTCTAAAGAAAAAAAGTGCAAACAATTTTGCCAAGAAACCTAAATACATCATCTTCCAATGGTTGAACATATAAATATTACATATTATATTATATTACATATAAATATATTTTTTGAAGATGGCCAAATTTTTTTAAAGGAACCATGTATCATACTTCCTTTCTACGGTCAGAGGATGACCACTGAAGTGCTGTACTGGGTGGGGCAAGCTCATTGTCCAACAACAGAGTCCCAGAGAGGATACTAAGCTGCCTGTCTACAAGCTAAGCAACTACTGGGAAAATAAGCTCTTTCAATGTTAGCTATGCCCATGGATGAACGTCAATGGCCCTTCTTTGTACATCCTCACTTTTGGAAGACAAAATATAGAAAGACTTCAAAGTAGACTTCTAAGGAATACTCAAATTTTTTAAAGGGGACAAAGTTTTATTATTCCAGTTATGTAGAGTTATTTAGTTCTGTGACTGTTTTAAGCTGTTCTTTCTACCTTCTTGTTCAATAACTATTTTAATGTTACCTATTTTAAAATAGGTATTTGATGTATTATTTATTATAGGCTTGACTGCATCCAAACATAAAGTGCTTGCATTTTCACCCCAATGTACTCTATGTAAGAAGTTTGTACCAACTAATATAAATTACTGATTCCAGTGGGAATTTACCATACAATTCTACATACTCTAATTAATATGTTTAGTATCTATTCAAAAGGTAATCCAGTGTGGGAAGGACAAGAGATTATGGAATTGCAGTTTAATGTTACTAAGAACCTCACTACATTAGGAATTTCAATCTAACATATTCCTTGATTAACTATAGTAGCTTCCAGCTTATTCTTTTATGGCTAAATGTTTATACCAATCTTCCTAGATGTTGGGAGTTCTAAGACTATAGAATCTGGAAATGACCATGTTATGAAAAATTATTATAATTCATTATTACAATGCAATGCCTTTGAATAAGCTTTATTGATCTCCTGAGCACCTACCTCTGCAAAAGTAAAAAGAATAGCATTCCTAAATAAGACAACTCCATTATTAGTCCAGGATTTTGTTTCTCATGCATCCAACCCCAACAACCAGTTCTGTGGGCATGGCTTAGTTGGTAGGTGTGGCTTGGTGGTCATGTGACTGGGTGGACATGGCTTGGCAGTCATGTTACTGGCTGGGTGTGGCCAACTCAACATCACTCACATCGAGGCACACATCTCCTCGCCTGGCCTCTCATGACTGTGGGGATGCTGAAACAGTCGTAATGTGAAAAATGGTCATGTCACTCTTTCAGTGCCATTGTAACTTTGAATGGTTACTCCACACAAGCAAAGTACCAGCAAAAGAGGAAAAAGAACTCCAGAGAAGTTCCAGAGACAGGAAGGCTAATCCTGCCAAGAATGTAATAAGGGTTAATGGAGAGGCAGTTTCTGTAAGCAACACCAGAATGTTTCCTTCCTGCCTTCCTTACAAGATTAGGCCAGTAATTTCTTCTAACAACCGGTTCTCTGAACTGCTTATAATGTTAACAACCGGTTCTAGCGAATAGGTGCGAACTGGTAGAATCCCACCCCTGATCCAACCTGATGACTTTGTACTGTTGATGATGATGGAGACATGTCCATGCTTCACCATTATTCCCATATAACTGGGATTTGGAGGCGTCCTTCCCCAACCCAGTGTTAATAATAAACCTTCAAGACTAATAGCCCTGATAAACTGCTTTCTATGATTATCCAAATCTCTTTTAAAGCTGATGAAGTTATTGCCAGCTTCTATAGCTGTTCCTAGGTGTTCCAATTTAATCTGATTTCAGGTTCATTTTTATGTGACTATGTTTTAGATGTCATCTTGAAGGCACTTGATGAATAGTAGAATAAATCTCATAAACAATAGATTGATAGTCAGAGTCAGAGTCATTGATCATATTTGCATGTATACCATTTCTTGTTGAAATGTCATTCATTTTTGCTACTATTGGCATGGCAGGAGGATTCCCCCTGCCAAAAAAGGTAGCATATCTGCCTGCTCTAAAGTCTACACATGTTTATGCATCTTGCTTTTTTTTCAGAAATAGGCAAAAGTGTTTGAGATATGAGACCATTTTTATATGTCTGGTGTATTGTGTTTTTTTTTCCTAAATGCTTAGCCCAGGGATATTAAGCAATTGAAATCTGTCAAAGAAAACTCTCTCAGGACTCCTTTGCAGCAGAGACAATCAGGCAGCAGAGATATAGATGCCTATTTTAAACTTGCTTAGGCATTATGACCTACTTTTTCTGAATAATTGAAGGAAGAAAGTACATGGCCACCTTATTCACTGAGAAGTTCTGGAGTCTTGAAACAGAGCAGCTTGTTATAGTGACTTGTGAATAATTAGCTAGTTTATACTATACCCAAATACTATTCTGATATTTGCTTTCAAAATTAAAAATGCAAAGCCTAGTTAGACTATATCCTTTTCTCCACTGTGTATATTATGCATATAAAATAAAAGTAAGATCCATTTCTGAGTAACTTAATTCAGTTTTATATTTCCCAGGTCCACCAAACGTTGCCAAGAAAACAAAGTTGTTGCCTTATTTTTTTTTTAGCATGGCCAGTTTTCCAAGTCAAAGTAAACAAACCATTAAAAAGTATTTGACAAAAACAGATTTTGCTTTCAATCCAAATTCAAGCACTCAGAATTTATAACCATCCCAAGAATATATCTTTGATTTGACATAATATTTTCAGAGGGTTAATAGCACCTATTAACAGATATTGTTAATAGGTTATAGTTATTTTGAAATTTATAATAACTTCCAACATGAAATAAGATAGAAAGCACATGTTAATTTCCTTTCCAACTTAGATTTGCTGAAGTACTGCTCCCAAATGCCACTTCCTCATGCAATTATTCAGGAACTCATTTCAACTGATAAAGTCTTCCATATACAAATACTTTCATCTCCAGTCTTCACCAGATGGTAATGTAACTTTGAAATGGTTAACAATTGCAGTTTTTGTCTATGGAGATTCTCAGTCATGAGGTCATGGTTGTCTCACAGGTGATTTTCAAGAGGCAACTGGACTTTCTTTATTTTTCCTTGAAGAGATTTTGCTTCTCATCCCAGAAGCTTCTTCAGTTCTGACATCACTTCTAAGTCAGAACTGAAGAAGTTTCTTGATTGAGAAGCAAAAGGTCTTTAAGGAAAAACAAAAAAAGTCCAATTGCCTCTTGGAAAAACACCTTTGGGACAATTGAAGGTTTTTTTCATTTGGAAGGGATAGGGATAGGCATACTGAGAATTTTTCAGATGTCTTAGATGTTGAGAAAGTGAGTTGCAATGTATCATTTTTTTAGCATGAAAAAATGATAATTCATTTACAATGAATAAAATATTAAACAATTATTTATTTAATAATTTATTAAACCTGCATGCCACCTACTTTCAAAGACTCTGAGTGACTCACAACAAAGAAATTACTGTATAATAATATAAATGGTTAATTTTAAATTTAATTATAATATGGTGCACTTTTTGGGCAAAGATATAACACTAAAATTAATTATAGCAGTAAGGACACTAAATGTCATGCCCCTGGTGGAGACTGACTCAGAGGGAGAGGAGGAAAAGCCAACAGGGAGTGGAAGTGTGGCTCCGGAGGTTGTGGAGGAGGCTGGGGAAGGGCAGAGGCCGGCTGGACAATCAGAGGAGCACCCAGGCCTATCCCCTCTCCATCCTAGGGCACGCAGGGAGGAGAGGATCAGGGAAAAGCATGGTCTACTCAGGAGGAGAGGGCTTGATCCTCTTCATGGGCTGCAGCTCTGACCATTGGATAAGAAGACGGACATGCGTACTGGCGAGTGCTGGAAACAAAGCCTGGAAATAGCTCTAGTTTATTGTTCCTCTCTGAGTTTGGTGTCCTTCCCAATGTGTATTATGTTATCTGTGGATGTCCTCCAGCCCTTTTCTTGTCTGGTTTGTGTTGTTTTTTACTCTTTATAATTTAAACAACATTTTCCTCCTTCTAATAACTGCTCGTGTGGGAAGTTTTTTTTGTCTCCAGTAAAGGATATTTGGAGCTTGGAAGCAAAGTGAAGGAATAAAAGGGGCTTCACCTGTTTTTTGTGACTGTGTTTATTTTGTATCCCACCCTGGGTCATCCTCACACTGAATTTGAAAACAGAGCAATCTGGAACACTCTGAAGACCTTGCCAAATAAAGCTAACTCTTTTTAAAACCTGGCACCTTTCAGATTTCCAGAATTCCCCAGCCAGTGTGAAGCTGAAGACCACACATGTTCACCAAGTTTAAAAAACAATGGAGTTGAAGGCTTGTAGCCTTTAAAAATCAGAGTTTGATTTTGAAGCTTAAATTTGCTCTACCCATTGCCTGGCCAATCTCTCCCACTTTGCCTTACTGGCTTCTTGCTTTTCCAACTCAGCTTGGCAAAGAGGCAAGATGTCCCACAGTAAAAAAAAAAAAGTCAAGATGGCAGCTGCAATCATGGAATCATGTCCTGACATAGTATAAAAAAGAGCTTGGATCATGCGATTAGACACTTTGTGGCCTATTTCATTGATTGATTGATTGATTGATTGATACATACATACATACATACATACATACATACATACATACATACACACAAACATACATACATTCATCACAGTTATATACCTCCCATCTCACCTAAGTGGCTCTGGGTGGTTTACAGTATTTTTTTTTCCTGTAAATTCTCCTGCACAAAGGGAATTTAGTTGTAGCAATATGGTCATCAGGCCACTTACCTAAGAAATCGTATCACTTTTCTTTCAGGGCTGAGCTGCATAATGTAGAGAACCTGTCCACAGTAGCAATTCTTAGCCTAACCCAATTCTCGCTAACCACAGAAGAGCTGACAGCATAATGATGCATTGTCTTAACTGTCTTCACTCTCTTCTATTATTTGCAGCTTGTTATTGTTTTTTGCAGTATGGAAAATAGCAAAAGAAGGCTGCATAAATCATAAACAGGAGGGGGCAGGACAAAGGCAGTTCTATGGGGGCAGCAGTAATGTTGGATTTTTGCCAGGCTATTCTGGAGCTACTGTAAATAATATTTTTTAAAAAGTGCTCAGTAAATAAGATATGTGCAGCCTGCTTTAGTTTTTATTTTATATTTGTATAAGAAGAGAGGTTACTCTCCCAGAGTGGGATTGCTACTCCAGCTCCACCTATATTTTTTAAGGAAATATGCTCCTTTATATTTCTAAATTCATAACCAATCTACATGTACAGAATTTTTTAAAGCTGCTTTTGTGCAACTGGAGGCAGGACAAGGTGGGATGGGGTGGGGGAAATTGATGTTTTGTATTTTTAAAAAATGGGCGAGAGAATTTTTCTGCCAGCTCTGAGTATGATAGTCACAATATAGTTTGGGCCTCCATGCTTTTACAGCACATACAATCAAATCAGAAAAGAAGCTTTATATACCATAGTTCATTTTCTCAGAAATTCATGGAAGCGGTTTGTGCAGTTTAATATTTTTATTCAGTGTTTTATGTGCAGATAGTCCAAAGGAAGGGCTTTTGAAGATGAAGCCTGCAGAACTTGAGTTTAATTTAACTGTTCTCTTCATCTTGGGTTTAGCATTCTACCCCTCCCACCCCCTTTTCTCTTGATGGATGTTTTCTTATTCCTTGTGCTATTTGTAAGGGAGAAAAGTCATACATTGGCATCAAGAGTGATAAGCAGACAGACTAAATTTTCTACAGTGTATCTCAGGAAGATGCACATTAGGTCTGGTTATGAAAGAAAGTTGATGTTTTGCTTTTAACTAATTAACCCAGTGTACTTTTCAAACAAAGTATTGCAGCCGTTAATTATTTTCCCCTTGCTAAGTGTTGGCAAACATCATCTATTACCCAAACATGACATAGCTGCCTTTTTGTGAACCACCAGAATCATCTTCCATGTCACTCTCTGACAGGAGGATGGTAAAACTGCATTATTCAAATTGCACATCAGTCACAAAAATTGAAGAGTAATTTGTCAAAGTCACAGCTGTGTTCAATAACTACTTGGAGATGACTAAGTAATTAATCAATAATGCATTCTCACCTTTTCATTTCCCAGATTGCAGGTGCTGCTGTGCTGAAATGCCTTGGAATAATAGAATGAGATGTTCAGTGTCTGCTGGGTTGGCAGCTCCAATCTTCAGGAGGGAGCTTCTAACACGGCTTGCATCCAAGACGGAAATGTTGCTGAATACAGTCAGTAATTTTGCCTTCATAAAAACTTCATGATCACAATGATTTATAGAGATGGAGATTCAGTAATCACCAACATCAGGGTATGCCCATTGATTTTTGCAAGGAAGTCAGACTTCCCTAATTTGATGCTCTCCATGTGTGTCTAGAGGATCAAATGCTAAATGGTAATTCTGGGAACTGAAATCTAATCTGTCTGGACAGGCCAGGGTAGAATTTCTAGCCCAAGTGGGCAATTAATGGCCCAAGTATATTATAGATACAAAACAAACTAAATCCTCCTTCCACACAAACCTCATCCTCACCCATTTGTAAAATATTGACCATCTACTTTCTCATTCTCAGCAGTGCCAAACGTTAAGCTTGGTTCTTGACCTCCAGAACTTTTCCCAGGCTTGTACAAAAATAAAACATATAATGAAATATGTGTGCATGGGGAGGGGAAGATCAACTTTGTGCTAGGTTATTTTAGACAGCTGCTAGAAGTTTGTAATTGAATCCTGACTGCAGACAATGAAATATTAATTTAATCATTATTGGATTAATATCCAATAATGCAAACAGTAATAAGTCCTAGAAATGCAGGCAAAACAAGATAAAATAATCCATACATTTCATAATGATTAAAACAGAATAAATGAATGTATTGCAATGTAACAAGATCAGAAAATGGAGCAACTGTAATATAATTGACAAAAAAAATCCCCTCCATAATAATCTATAAATAAGACTCAAAGACAAAAGTGTATTAATTCAAGTCATGGCACAAATTTCAAATTCCAATTCTTGTTATACTGTTTCCCAGTGTAAATATTAAGGTTGTACAAATTAGCGTTTCTTTGGAAATTAGCGTTTCTTTGGAAATTCCCCAGGAGACAACAACAGCCTGGAAAAAGAACAGGTTGCTTTAATTCTTTCCCAAAAGTTGCTTCAAATGCATTTAAAATATTTCTTTTTAAGAATTTGCACAGTTCTAATAAGTGCAATAAAACATTTATAATGTTGTGCGATAAAGTTATACCTATCAATCCAGGTTCAAGTCTTAGATGGTCTTCAGATTCAGATGAAAGATCAAAGAGTGAAAAGAAAAAAGGAAGGTGGGAGGAAAAAGTCATGAAGAAGGGCGTTGTTATGTTAGTTAAAGATGTTGAAAGAGAAGAACCACCTATTCAATGATAGTGGCGGGAAGCCTAAAGATTTAGACAGGATTGTTTTGGGGGAGAATTGGTGTGGGATGCTAAGCACACTGCCTTGAGTTTCTAAAGAAAAGGTAGAATATAAATCTAAGAAAGAAATATTACAATGATGTAAAAATGATACTCATGATATCCTGACTATATAGCTTCTGAAGTAATCCTCAAATTCATTTTTTTTTACTACTGGTTATGTGAGAGTGGCTTGGTGGGCGTGGCAGGGAAAGGATACTGTAAAATCTCCAGTCAGAGGTGGTATTTGCTGGTTCTCTGAACTACTCAAAATTTCTGCTACCGGTTCTCCAGAACTGGTCAGAACCTGCTGAATACCACCTCTGGTTGCTTATCTGGATTCTCATTGGCTACCAATTATTTCCTGGAAAATGCAATCAAAGTATTAACATAACAATAATAGATAATCAAACCAAACCATTACTAATTTCTTTTCCTTAGTTTATTAACTTACTTTCTCACTTCTGGATTCTGATATTGATAATTGTTATAAATCCATCCCATCCAAGCATTGTTTGGACCCAAAGATATCCTTATCTAGAAAGTACCTCCTTATATCACATTGTGCCTTTCAGCTGGAGCTAGATCCTTTAAAAGTTGGAGCTTGTTGTGAAAGCATAACATTGTCCTACCCACTGCCTGTCCAGTCTCTCTTTTTGCCTCATTGTGCTTCTTGCTTTTGTAAATACACCTTACAATCCAATCATAGCTCTTTTGTCAAAAGAAACCTTTTCTTGAAGAACAGAATACAATATTACTATAAAACTATATGAAAAAAGAAATCCTGATTTTATTTAGGAACACACAAGTATTTCATTTGGTCTTGTCTGGCTCCAGACTTCAAAGCATTTTCTTACTGGGTAGCACACATTGGCAATTTGTGGCTCATGAAACTTCTTAGTGAATATCTCACATGTCAATCTTTGCAACCTTCTATTTCAGCTGAATAGAGAAACCAAAATGTTAATGCAGTCCTTGGTTCCAGCTATAACTCCTCAAAGTCAGACTTTCTGGTCAAGACTTGATTTAATATAGAATCAGACAGATCCTGTTTTTCCAGGAAACCTAATTTCATGTTTATAATCTCCTTAAAGTATGAGTTTGGTTTTGGCCTTTAGTAACTTTAGAAGCAAGTATTGTACTGATATGCTCCTTGTTCACAGCAATCAAAATGCTATGAACAAACAAATGTGTAAGTGGAAAATCCATCAAGTTCATCAACTCAATCTATGTATTGTGTTGGGACCACATTGAAAAAAACAAAACAGATGAGGTTGTGAATCCAGGACTCACAATGATTCCATGGGATCATTTTCTTTTTAGGTATTTTGACTGAAAATCTTCACTCAGAGCTGTCAACATGGGTGACTTGAAACATTGTCTCTTAACATCTGGGAAAAGGCAGTAATGAAGAAACTGGAATGGCCAATACCCAAGAAAGGTACAAGTCACATTTTTCTCAGTTTCATTCCCCAAAGCTGAAAGAGTGGAAGCAGAAGTATCTGAAGCTGGATCAACAATGTCAAAATAGTGGGAACCATCAAGCAGCAGAAGCCTGTACAACTTTAAATGTGCAATGCAAGAATGGCACAATCATTGGGATTTATTTACCAATCACAGCTACTATTTTGACATTATTGAGTAAGTCTGCAGAAATCCCCATATTTTGGAGCAATGATAACTAGGCAGAAGCAAATAATTTATGGACAGCAGAAAGCAAAAATAAAGGAAATCACAGAAAGCAAATATTTTATTCTCTACAAGAATTCTTTGGTTTGAACATCTTCTCCATCTGCAGGAGTCTGCTCACCAATATTTGTAAATACACAAAACCTAGCAATGGTCTCTTTCCAAACTGAATCTTGAACTAAGGACTAAAACTCCTGAAATTTGTCAAGCTATATATAACTAGCACATAAATAAAAATATTTATAATATCACAAACAATACTTTGGATAGGAATAGTAGCTAAAGTTTTGGCCTAGCACCAGGCAAACCAATCTGTAAGTCCACCTTCTGTCACAGAAGCTCACTGAGTGACTTTTGAGCTAACTTTTTAACTTACAGAAAGGTAAAGATAAATAAAAGCAATGTGATGTACACATTATGTGTAGGCATTGCAGAAGGAAGTTGAAATGGGTTACACTGTGTAAGCAGACCTTAATCAGAATAGAGCTGGAAGTCACTTGGAGGTCTCCTAGCCCAGTGATGGCAAACCTTTTAGAGACCAAATGCCCAAACTGCAACCCAAAACCCACTTATTTATCACAAAGTGCCAACACAGCAATTTAATCTGAATAATGAGGTTTTACTGCCTAAAATAATGATAAACAATGCAGAGTTCAGCTAATTGTTCTAGAAAAACGTGATAAATGCATTTTATGCCCCTTCATTTTTTCCTGCTTTTGAAATATTATGTTAAACAACAATAAAAAAGAAAAACTTTTGTAATATCATTTCTTTCCCTCCCCCTCTTTCCCCCTCTCTCTTTCTCTCTCCCTTTCCCTCCCTCTCTCTCTCTTTCTCCACTGTCTTTCTCTCTCTTTCCCTCCCCCATTTCTCTTTCCCTCCATCTGTCTCTTTATCTCTCTGACCTATCCATCCATCCATCCATCCATCCATGCATCCAGCCAGCCAGCCAGCCAGCCAGCCAGCCAGCCAGCCAGCCAGCCAGCTAGTTAGCTAGCTAGCTATCCATGCTCTCGTGTCCAGCTTCACGTGTTATGTGAATCCAACCACTTGGGCTGTGAAGGGGGAGTGTAGGCTGGCAGGCAAAGCCAAGCGTTAGAGATCCACACAAAATAAGGCAACTCCAACTTGGCTCACCTGGCCAGTGGGGAGGAGGGGCATTCCAACTCTGCAGCTCTGCAGGAAAAGAAACTTCTTTTTTTGGTGAGCTGGGGCAATGCAGGTTCACATTTTGGCTCTGCATCATAATGGGCTACAGGAGGAGGAGGGGACCTCCTCTCCCCCATTGTGAAGCACACAAGTGAAAAAGTTAATCAATTCCAACTTCACAAGATCTTTTTCTTTCATGACAAGTTAGAATTGATTGAGTGAAATGCAATGGAGAAATGTAATTGGAGTTGGGCTGGGACTGCACACATGCCCACAGGGAGGGTTCTGCATGCCACATTTGGTATGTGTGCCATAGGTTTGCTATCACGGTTCTAGTCCTATTCAAGCAGGAGACCCTATACCATTTCAGACAGGTGGTTGTCCAGTCTTTTCTTAAAAACCTCCAATGATGAATATCCACAACTTCTGAAGGCAAGCTGTACCACTGGTTAATTGTTCTCACTGTTAGGAAGTTTCTCCTTAATTCCAGGTTGCTTCTCTCCTTGTTTAGTTTCCATCCATTGTTTCTTGTCTTGCCTTTTGGTGCTTTGGAAAATAAGTTGACTCTCTCTTTTTTCTGGCAGCCCCTCAAATACTGGAATACTGCTATCATGTCACCCCTAGTCCTTCTTTTCTCTATACTAGCCATACCCAATTCCTGCAACTGTTCTTCATGTGTTTTAGTCACCAGGCCTAATCATCTTAGTTGCTCTTCTATGCACTTTTTCCAAAATCTCAACATCTTTTTTGTAATGTGGTGACCAAAATTGGATGCAATATTCCAAGTATGGTCTTATTAAGACCACACCTGGATTTATAAAGTGGTAATAGTACTTCATGTGATTTTGATTATTTTGATTTTGATTATCTTACAGTTACTGTTTTTGGTCAGGTTTCACCTACTTTGTACTTGTATCTGTGATGACCGGGGAAGCAACACACACATAATAAATTCCCAAACGTAAATAAATTTCCTTTAATGCCTCCAACTTGGCCTCAGTGTTCAATTGTTCACAGCTGGAGATTAAACTCTTTCCAAAATAGTCTCCAAAAGAAAGAATTACAGTCCAAACCCAAAGAACAGATAACAGAGAAATAAAAAAAACCAAAACAAAGCACTGAAGGAATTTTCATGACAGACCAGGATAATTAATATAAACTTCAAGAAGATAACAAGGCATAGTCCATTGGAAGAACACCAACCAAAATAAACCTCAGCCAGAAATAAAACATGCTTTGATTCTAGCAATGCTGTGTTTTAAATGCCCTCCTATATACTATTCCCCCCCAGCTGCAGCCAATGAGGGGGATCATGGCCGCTTCCTCTCCCGTAAGCCATGTTGTTCCCTTCTCTGTTCCTCCCTGCATGCCCTAGGATGAAGAGGGGATGGGTCTTCCTCTGACTGCCCAGCCAGCCTCTGCCTTTCCCCAGCCTCCTCCATAACCTCCAGAGCCACACTGTCACTCCCTGTTGGCTGTTCCTCCTCTCCCTCAGAGTCAGTCTCCAACAGGGCCATGACAGGATCTTTGTTTTCTCCTGCCTAGGTTTATAATGTTGCTTTTCTCTATATTAAATTTCATTTTGTTAGATAGGGCATTGTTTTTTTTTTAATTACATTTATATGCCACCCTTCTCCGAAGACTCAGGGCGGCTTACAATTTTTTGGGATACAACCCAGTGTGCTCAGCAATAGCCTTCCTTCCATTACATGCCATTACATTTCCTTACATTGTTCAAGTCTGTCAATATTTTTTGGATTCTGAGCTTGTGTTCTGGGGTTTTGGCTACTCCTGGCAGCTTAGTGTTATCTGCAGATTTGATGAGTTCCCCTTCTATTTCCTCATCTAAGTCATTTATGAATATATTGAACAGAACTGTGCCTAAGATGGAACCTTGTGGAACCCCACTGCTTACTTCCCTCCATGTAGATGTAGTACCCATAAGGACTACTCATTGAGTATGTTTCGCTAGCCAGTTACAAATCCATCTGATAGTGATGTTGTCTATTCAACCGCATTTTTCAAGCTTACCAAGAAATAGGTTATGGTCTACTTTGTCGAATGGCTTACTGAAGTCTAAGTATACTATGCCCTCTTCCTTGTTGTTGAATTCAGCCCTGTTCAAGTTAATATGCAAAATAAAGCATTCATAATGGAAATGTATGCCTTTCCAAAAATTATTTGAGAGAGTACTATTTTCAGATTCCAAAATTGATCTATCCAGGTCTTCCTTTCAGCAGATAGATTTGACTACAACACATTTGATATAAAATAAATGCTCAGGTACAAAGTACAAAGCAAAGACAAGTTTGGGACTAAGGAATGCCAAGTACAGGATTTACAGTGGATCACTTTGCATTTTTGCCACCTTTTCAAAATTTGAATTTCATTGTGAAACATTAGAATCTATGCTTGTACCTTTATTCTACCTATTGGGAATATCATACTATTTCCCCAGATTTAGGAATAATTCTTTTTTCCAAACATCTAGTTAAACTTTAGCAACTATTTCTGTTTCTTTTTAGGATTCTTCTTACAGAGAGCACCGTGGAAACATTTTTTGCATGTTTTCTGTGAAATTGAATACAAATTATTCAAACTAGCAAAAGATAATTAAATCTCGTGAATCTGGATTCTGCCTAGGTTACAACTATACTAAAATGCTAATCTTATTAATTACTTAATTTTACTGTGACATTATTCAGTGAGTTCAATAACCCACTTGGTGAAACTGTTGGTGAGGAATGAATATATCACAACAGCTTTTTTGAGTTTAAAAGCCTTTAGGAACTGCAAATCTCACAATTTTATTAATCAAATTATCACTTATTTGAACTCACATTTTCAAAGCCCAAATCACTTTTATCACTCTAGTGATAGCTCTAGACCAGAAACATTAAAATAATAATTTAGTCTAAATTAGGTTGTTAACCATTAAAGCATTTTTTAGATAAGTGGGAAAACTCTGAGGATAAACCATTGCATTACAGTATTGCATTTTTGTTTTCATTTTTTGTTTTGTTTTGTTTTTGATGTCAGAGTCAGTTTAATGTCAGGGTTCCAAGTAATACATCCATAATAAACAGAGCTCCGGGGCAAACAGGTTCCTCAAAGAAATTGTTTATTGGAAATATCATATTGCCATAAACTGGTGAAAACCAATTCTGAATATTCCCTGGTTTTCACCTAATTAAAAGTAAAAGTTGCTCCCTTTTTTCAATCAGTCACATGGTCCAATCAAGGTCCCATTCAGTTGTCAGACAACAACATTCCTCCTCACCCTGGCCACCTGTGGGAAAGTCCTTGGTTCCCAGGAGAAAGTATTTTGTTTTGACTACAAACCCCTCTATCTCTATCCCCCCTCCTTATCCCTCAGCTCCAATGTGACAACACTGAAGCCTCAAAATGGTGTTGGTCAGGTCAGCTTCAGGGTTGACATTTGACTGCACACTAACAGTACTATAAACCAGGCAACTAGGATAGAAAGACTACATGTAGCTTTGGTCTTCTATGGAGCCCATGGAGTTCCCTATGATCATTCTGAAAGCTTCAGAGCGGACTGTATATTTAGAGATGGAAACATTTTAACTATAGATAGTCCTCAGCTTACAACCAATCATTTAATGACCATTCAAAGTTACAGTGGCATTGAAAGAAGTGACTTACAAATGACTTCACATTTATGATCATTGCAGCATCCTTGAAGTTACATGATAAATATTTGGGCTCTTATTTATTTATTTATTTATTTATTTATTTATTCTGATTAGTCAATTGCTTACAAGATAATAGGTATAAATATAAACATAGTTATAAATACATGGATACATATAAGAAAATAAAAGAAACAATAGGACAGGGACGGTAGGCACTTTGGTGCACTTATGCATGCCCCCTACAGACCTCTTAGGAAAGGGGTGAGGTCAATAGTAGATAGTCTAAGGTTAAAGTTTTGAGGGTTTGGGGAAGAAACCACAGAGTCAGGTAGAGTATTCCAGACATTGACCACTCTGTTGCTGAAGTCATATTTCCTGCAATCAAATTTAGTGTGGTTTACCTTGAGTTTGTATCTATTGTGTGCTCTTGTATTGTTATGGTTGAAGCTGAAGTATTCATTGACAGGTAGGACATTGCAATGTATGATTTTATATACTATACTTAGATCGGACCAAGGCATAGTTCTAGGTTTTCTAGGTCTAGAACCTCAAGTCCGGTGGCATAAGGTATTCTGCAATGAGTAGAGGAGTGTAGAACTCTTCTTGTGAAATATTTCTGGACTTTCTCTACTGTGTTAATATCAGATACGTAATGTGGGTTCCAGACTGATGAGCTGTATTCAAGTATTGGTCTAGCAAATGTTTTATATGCTCTAGTTAGTAGTGTGATATTACCAGAGAAAAAGCTACATAGGATTAGGTTAACAACTCTTAATGCCTTTTTGGCTATGTAGTTACAGTGGGCTCTAGCACTTAGATCATTTGAGATGAGTACTCCAAGGTCCTTGACAGAGTTTGGATCATCAACAAGGTCTTGACTATTCAGCTTGTATTTTATTTTCTGATTTTTTTTGCCAATATGTAAGACCAAGTATTTATTTGTTGAGATTTGAAGTTACCATTTGTTTGACCATTCTGATATATAGTCAAGGTCTTTTTGAAGGGTAGCAGAATTGTCTGTGGTGTTGAATAGCTTTACATCATCAGTGAAGAGAATGCAATTGCTCTTAATATGATCACAGAGGTCATATATGTAGAGTATGAAGAGAGTTGGTCCTAGAACACTGCCTTGAGGGACACCACTGTTGACAGGTACAGAATTTGATAGGACATTTCCAGTTTTGACCATTTGTTGTCTGTTTGACAGGAATGCTTCTATCCAGTTATGCAGGTGTCCAGAGATACCATAAGATTTTAGTTTTAATAGTAGTTTGTCATGTACCACTGAATCAAAGGCTTTACAGAAGTCTATGTAGATTGTGTCCATTGTTTTGCCCTGATCAAGTTGTGTAGTCCATATGTTTTTTGCAGTGTAAGAGTTGCAGATTACAGGATAGTTTTTTTCTGAAACCAAATTGTTTGTTAGAGTAGGTTGTTTGTCTCTAAGTGGAGGATAATGGATTGGTTAATAATTGATTCCATGACTTTACAGGTGACGCAGCATAAGGAGATTGGTCTGTAATTTTCAACTAGGCTGGGGTCTCCCTTTTTGAAGATGGGGATGACCATGGCTAGTGAACATAGGTTTGGCAAGGAGCTGGTCCTGAAAGATTTTTCAAAGATTATGCTTAGAGGTTCAGCTGTGGCAGTGGATAGCTTTTTTAAGAAGTAGGCACATATTGCGTCCGGTCTAATAGATAGAGATGGTTTTAGATTGCATAGTGCTTTTTCAACATTGTCTTCTGTAAAATCTATCTTGTCAACTGGCATGTATTTACAATTGCAGCATCCTGGGTGATGTGATTTGTAATTGTGAACTTCCTAGGGGGGTTTCAACAAGCAAAAACAATGGGGGAACCTTGATTCACTTAACAAGTGTGCTGGTTTGCTTGATGATCATGGCAAAAGAGACTGTAAAATTGAGTGTAATTCAATGGCTGCATAACAGTGCTGGAAGTTCTGGTCCCAATTATGGTTACAAGTTGAGGAATACAATAAAAGACTTACCCATGACAAACCAAGACTTACCCATGTGTATAACATACCCAGTGGTGGGATTCAGTTGGTTCACACCAGTTTAGGTGAACTGGTTGTTAAATTATCCACACACACTCCGCCATCAAAGTGGATCCTGGGTGCTGCACTGCAATGGAGAAACAGGCAATGGAGTGGCCAGCATGAGGGAAGGAAAGGATGCTTTCCCTCTTTCTTCTCTCTGCTCCTCCTCCTTCTCTCATGCCGACTGCTCCACTTCTTGTTTCCCCATTGCAGCGCAGCACCAAGGATCCACTTTGTTAGGAGGGGAGGGGGGTACAACCGGTTCACCCAGGGTCTGGTTGGCCATTGTGGGGAGCTCATCCCACATGTGTATTAGTGCTGGAGGATGGAGATGGACCATGCCTCCCACAACAGCCAACCTGACCCTAGACAATATGGTTGTTAAATTATTTGAACCCCACCATGGAATCACTTTGTGATTTTTAGCTCCTTTATTTAGTTTATACTAATAATAATTCATAGATTTCAAAAAAATGCAGTTGGGAGGATTAAAATAAACACATGAATATAAATATCTAGTCTTAGTCTTAATTAATCTTATCTTAAGACCATACAGTACATACTTAATATTTTTTTTAAAAAAAAGATAACTCCACTGAATTATTAAATAGGATACTTTAACATTATTGGAAACTTTTTAGAAATGGCTAATATTTTGGTAAAATTTCCAGTTTTCATCCAAAGTGTCTCAAAAGTGGTTTTCCAAAAGACAACTGGACTTTTTGGACCCTCAGAGTGCTGCTAATGACCAGGTGATTGATCCTTTCATTACCCACCATTCAGTTAAAACCAAAGAAGTTTCTTGGATGAGAAGCAAACCATTTAAAAAAAACAAGAAAGTCCAGTTGCATTTTGGAAAAGCACCTTTGGCACAATCATGAACTGGAAGATTGAGAATTTACACAGACATTTCCATCCAAACGTTTGGCAATCTCTAAAACATTTTTCAATATAACAAGTACATTGAGAATTTTGTGGCTGGCAAATTCCTCAGATCCAAACTGAAATGTCAAAAGATATTTTAATTGGACATATTTCCATTTGACAGACTAATACTACCCACTTTTTTTCCTTTAAATGTATTAAATGCACTGAATGTTTTAAGTTAATAATCTGCTGATTTTAAACTAACAGCAGGTTCTATTGTAGAACCTGCCACAATAATTCCATTCTTGCATTTGTTATTGGAACAAGCTTCAAGGATCTGGGAAGGTTAATACAGCTGAGAAATCCTTACTATTTTTTAATTATTGAGTTAATTATTTAACTCAAAGAAGGAATAATTCTATAATTCAGTGAATTAGGATTGTCATATTTACAAAGGGTTGCAGTTGCTTAGAAGATTTCCGCAAAGTTCTGCTTAATTTTTATCATTATGTCTAGGGTACATAAAAAGTGTTACAATCGAGATATTTTTTAATCCTGAAATCAAAACCTTATTAACAGTGCTCAGTTCAAACAAAAATATTGAAATATATTGTCATTTAATCTTCATCCCACAGTACTGTTTGTTTACCTAAATTTCTTGCATTAACAGAGTAGAAAGACAGGAAGTGAGAGCTAGTTTGTTGTAGTGGTTAAGGCACTGGTACACTCTGAACTCTTGTACTTCCTTGAACACCAAAACAGATGAGTGACCTTTTGCTGGTCACTTTCTCTCAGCCCCAGGAAGGAGGGAATGGCAAACCACTTCTGAAAAACCTTGCCAAGAAAAGTGCAGACACATGTCTAGGGAGTCTCCAAGAATCAGACATGATTGAGTAGAAGAGAGACAAAAAACAGGAATTAAAGGAAATTTCAAGAGGGTGGAATATTATGAAATACACATAATATTATGGAATATCTTTAAATCATGTTAACATGAACAAAGCCCCCTTCTCAAAGCATTAAAGTGGCTGTGTGCTCTGGAAAACTAATGCAACTGCTTTGAATGCTATCCCTACCTGATCTCAGTATTAGTGTTGTCTGTGTATAATTCATGTGTCAAGACAGCCAGAAACAATCTTTAAAGCAACTGCATTAGCTTTCCAGAGGACATGGGCACTTTAATGCTTTGAGAAGTGGTGGGGGGGGGGGCTTTGCTCATGCTAGTGGTTTGTGAAATGTCTTTTCTTAAAGCTTTGCACAACCCTACAGTATTTTCTACACCTACTCTAGATTTTTGGAATGATCAAAGCAAAAGAATAGACAAGCTGAAAACAGCAGGTTCTGTTTTTCTTGACAGGCTACATGGAGCAAAACACATCCATCACCACTGATTCTTGAAGGTGAAATGAGATTTTTGCAAGAATATCCAGCCATCTGGACTTGGGGATACTTTCTCAGGAGAATATCTTCCAATGAGCTTCTCCTTGGATAGTCAGTTTCATCACTCAAAGAAACATCTGATGTTTAGCCTGATAATGTCCTTTTGGTTTTGCTTTATGAAGATGCATGTCTCAAGCAGGGCTTCCCACATGGTGTTTGACTTGGTTTGTTCTATCATTTCAGAAATAGAATAGTTTTGTATAGAAAGATGAATCTTTGGAAAGGAAAGAGGGGGAGGAAGGGAGGATGGCAACCAGAAATCATGAACAATGTTAGGAAACCAGACTGCATAAACTGCATAAACAAAACAAATTTTCCTTCCTGGCTAGAAATGTTGAAAGAGTAAAACATTGAAAGAATAAAATATCAGTCATCATTTACCCATAACTGATTCCCAAGTTATTTGGTAGCTTTCTATTGTTGTGAATAAGTTATTTTTTAGGAATAAAGTTTCCAGAAGCATTTGGCATGGTTTGAATAGTACCTGGCTAAGAGTAAGAGGTACAATCTTTTATCATCTAAATTCTAATTAAGTTTCCATTTCATTCAAGAGACCTATTTAGAATTTGATAGGCAATAAACATGTGCTTTGATCTGCCTCTTCATTTACTTATAGGGGATTTTGTATCTAAGTTGCATATTTGCAATAACCTCTGTTACTGAACCAAGCTAGATTTGCTTCATTAACAAAAAGCCACATATTAGATGGGGTGTTTTGATTGAAGCCTAAAGAAGCAAATTTCCCCTTTGAAATTGCTTGCAGTCCTGAGCCCTCCAGATTCATCAGCTTAAAAAGTCTATAAATCTCATTGTAACAGAAAGAGGTGAGATGTTTATTCCCAACCAGGGTCCTTCCTAGAGGTTCTGTCCACCTGAGCTCTGGCATGTCTGGATGTGGCTATTGTCTCCAGTTAAGTAATTAGTTACCACCTGCACTTTTACTAGGAGATGTCCCAATTCAGCTGGAATAGGAAATCTCCCTTTCCCAAGAACAACATTTAAATAAATAAATGGTTCCTATTTTTCCTTTTAAATAGGTGATCAGGTTTTTTGCTGCATAGTACCTGGAGGAAAAAAAACCATGGCCTTTTTATCATTTCAATAAGGGCAACAAAATAATGATGTGAAAAAGAGTTAAGCGGTATCAGGTTACTGTGAGACTGAGATCTGCATACTAAAGCTGGTTGTCATTAATCTGAGCAAACAAAGAGATGAAGGGACAAAGAATGACAGCAGATGTAAATCTATGCAAACTGAGCACAGCAGCACTTAGAAGAAATAAAATATCTCTTATGCATCAGCCTGCATGTTCCCTGCCAAGCTTACCTCACTCGTTTTAGGCTTCCCAGACTCCACAAGCATTGCACCTGAATCCCAGACTTAATCAGGAAAATGTGTTATTCTACTCCTTTGCTGCTTTCAAGGCTTTCCAGTCCATTAGACTTTTTAGGAATAAAGAAACTCCCAATATCCTTGGCCTCTGAATAGATGCTCTGCCTCACTTTACAGGGAAAGACTACTTATGGTCACTTATCTGCAGGGCTCCGGGTGAACTATCAGGAGGGTCAAAATCTACAAGAGAGACAGGGCTGCGCCACAATCTCTAAGCCCCCAACCCTTTTGCATACACACGCAGCACCTTCTACCTACACTGGCTATCCACAGGGGGCCAGCAACATCACTGCTGCAACTTTGTGACCTAAATTTGTGACCACAAAGTTGTAACTTTGTGATCTAACCATTTTCTATGTGATGTATGAGTCGTTTTATTTATTTATTTATTTATTTATTTATTTACATATGCCGCCCTTCTCCAGAGACTCAGGGCGGCTTACAATTTTTGGGATACAACCCAGTGTGCTCAGCAATAGCCTTCATTCCATTGTATATTCCTGCTTATTACTAAGCGGCATTTTTACAAGGTCAGCTAATTGCCCCCAACAATCTTGGGTCCTCAATTTACCTACCCCGAGAGGATGGAAGGCTGAGTCAACCTTGAGCCTGGTGGGATTCGAGCCTACAGCAGTTGTAGGCAGCAGTTGTAGGCAGCTGGAACTTAAGTACAGGCAATTAACAGCCTGAGCCACCAAGGCCATTTTGACAAAATTGTTACATTCTGTGCAACACATTTGCTACATCTTTACTCTAATAATGCATTTATTACATTAGTCCATTTTGTGGGCCTACTCCATACCTTTGTGTGTACTTACACCCAGACAAGACCCAGAAGTTTTCTTGGCAAGTTTTTCAGAATTGGTTTGCCATTGTCTGCTTCCTAGGACTGAGAAAGAGAGACCTGGCCCAAGGTCACTGGCTGGCTTTGTGTTAAGAACTCATTGTCTCCCATCTTGTAGCCTTGTGCCTTTCTCACTACACTAAACTGGCTCTTACCCTTAGCTACAAAGAAATAAATCCAGATTAAACTAATTGATACAGGAAGACCTTGTTTGGTGACTGCCTTGGTTAGCACAGTTATGACAGTGATGTAAAAGTAAATTAATTACAATTAATCTTTGCTTTTATAATCTTCACAGTCTGTAACGCAAAGTAAAACTGAAATAAGATCATAAGCAGTCAGTTTCATTTAGTGGTCAAGTTACCACTCCCAATTGTGGTAAATAAACAAGGACTATCTATAAAGAAGAAAGAGAGATTAGAATCAGTGTCTACTAGTTAGAGCAGGGCTGTCAAACTGGTGGCCAGTGGGCTGGATGCGCCACACACAGGTCACGCCCACCCTAGCTCCGCAAAGGGAAAAAATATTGTGATATGTCACATGACAGATCTGTGACACCACGAGTTTGACACCCATGAATTAGAGTGATCACATATATATTCAGGCATTAATACTTCTCCTGCACTTTTCCTGGTTTTTGTTATTTAATTATATGTTTCTGAAACTGAGATGGGAATCATGGTTTGACTTCAAAATGTAGCTGAATCTTTCTCTCATACTGCTCTGATCATCTGGGTCTTAAATTGACTTGTTAGGAATGCCATATGAATGCAGGATACGTTTCCGAAATGAAGGGTAGACAGTAGTTAGCTAGATAAAAAAGTCTGTTTTGATACCTTCATATGATCCTGTGTCATGTTAGAATTATTAATCAATCCTATGACTAATTAATATTTGTGGACCATAAACCTCTTTCTATATATTTAAATTATATAAAGAAAGTTGAGCCCAGGTGGTTTCAAATCTATATTTATTGTAACAAGCAGATTAAACAAATAAACACTCAGAAAAGAATATATTACCAGTGTCCTCTCTTCTTTTTAGTTTCCCCTCAGGTCTTCTTAGTTTTACAACTACCTATGTAGTTGGAGTTTCTCTGTCCCTTTATCCTCAGAAATATTATTAAGCAGTCTTCAGCCTAGGAATGTCTTTTTCCTTTCAGCTTGATATTTCTTGAGGCTTCTTGATACTGTCTGCCTATGCAGCACAGTTTTCTTTCTGACAGCTTGAGACTCAGAGACAACAGGAACTTCTTAGAGACAACAAAGATCTCTTCAGAGACAACTCTAGACCTCTTCACTAGACCTCTGAGGTAAATGGCAGTTGGGCTGCCCCTTTTATACTGCAGGGGCGTGGTTTACAAAACCAGTACTTGGTATGTGGTGTCACGCTGCCATTGGTAGATTTGACTTTTCAAATCTAAACATTGTAAAGTGCACAGCACATTGAAAATATTTTCAACATGTCAGAACCCTGATAAATCTTATAAAATGTCAAATATATCAAAAGGGAGGTTTGCTGATTGTGGGAGGATGGTTGGAGTAGCTAAACTTCTTATCTTTCTATCATGCATCCAACCAATGCTGCTCTACATATGCACTCTTTCACCAAGTACAAGCAGGTTAAGGAAGAAGCTGGCTGAGGGAATGCATAGGTATAAAAGCTTTGGGTTTTTTGCTTTCTCTTCAGGGAAGTTTGTGAAGAAGAAAACAATTGGTGAGTACATGTAGGTTGGAGGAAAGAAGCTAAAAGATGGATGGTAATAGCAGTGATAGCATTGAAAGCAGCTGAGCAGTGGAACAGGACAGGTGAAGAGGCAGAAATCATTCATGTGATTGGTGATGATCTTTAGTAACAGGTCAGTGGTGGGAACTTATTGCTTCCAAAGATGCTGGAATTACTAGTCAAAAAGATACATTCTGGGTCAGGTTTACTCTGGTTCATCCTGCACTCCCTCTTTTGTTTTATATATCAATAACAACTAACCAAGCAAACACTTGCAAAAATATCTGGCAGTAGGAACTAACTTCCAGCAAAGTCCAGGAATGGAAAAACAAATTGGGTTTTCTCTCATCAGCAAACCCAGAAAGGGACTTATAGATCAAGAAGACCACATCTCTTAATCAAAGACAGAGCCCATGCAACAAAATAGTGGTGATGGATCAGTGCCTGGGATTAGGAGAAGACCATTAGGAAATTAGACCATCAGGAGAAGGAGAAGACAATTAGGAAATTTGAAACTCTCTACAGAGGCTATGCCCCTTTTGTATAAGCACTGAGAATAAAAAAATAATACAGCCGGAAGAAACCTTGGACATCTTCTAGTCCAAATCCCATCCAGTGTAGGGATCGTCATTTCAAAGAAATGGGTATCTAATCTTTTCTTGAAAACCAGTGATAGAGCTGGTTCATCCACAATTTCAGAAGGGAGGCTTAATAGTTCCATAGCTTAATGGCTGTAAGTCAGGAAAGTCATCATTATTTCAAGTTTGGATCTACCACTGTAAAAGCTTCCAAACATTAATCCTTATTCAAACACTCTGGAGAATTAATCCACACCTTCTTCCCTGCCATATCCATCTTGAAAGACTGCTATCATGTCTCCCTTTAGCCTTCTTTTTCTTAGGTTAAACATACTAGCTTTCTTTAACCTCTCTTCATAAAATTTTGCCCCCAATAGCCTTACCATCTTTGTCTCTCTTCTCTGAATTCTTTCGAGTTTCTAAGTATCATTGTCAAATTATGACCTCCAGAACTGGACATACTAGTCGAGGTGTGGTCTGACCAGTGCAGCACAGAACAGTATTTTCACTTTCCATAAACTTGACACAATATCTCAATTGATGCACTCCAAAACTAATTAGGCCCTTTTGACAGCTGCAGCATATTTCCAGATCATGCTTTATTTGTGGTCTACCAGGACATCCAAATTCTTCTTACACTCAGATCTTATTCAGCCAGTTTGATTTGGAATGTTTCATTTATTAAACAGTGAGGAGTTAGTATGTTCCATTGATTAAACAATGCCACCTATTTGGGATAAGGGTCCCCTCTCCAAGATACAATAATCCTCACCCTACTAGCATTTCAAAGCACCCTGAAGAAATGACTTTTTTGCCCAAGCCTTTGGCAAGGATAAAAATACACCCTTGCTTCCTTTTCCTTGTTCCTATCTGGGTTTGTTTACTCTGCCATCATTTTGCTTTTATTTTGTGTTTTTTTAATTGTTCCATGTTTTTTAAATGAGCCACCAAGAGTTGGGGTGGACTGTAAATTTAATAAATTATTATAGTTTGTCACACAGCCAGAAATTTAGACTGGATCTGGCACTTTATCCACCTGTTGAGTTCTTCCCAAGGACTAGGATAGGCAGATGTTATTGTTTGTTGGTGTTAAAATTATTATTACTATCCTTCTCTTGCTTCATAGATGATAAAATTATGAGTTTTTTTCCGTTGTAAAAGAAAAGCAATTTATTTTAATCCTATAGAGTGCAAAGGTTTATATTAAACAAAATAATTTGCACTCAGTGGCCTCATTAAATACTGTAACCATTAGAAATGTCTGAACATTTAAACAGTAATAAATTATTGGCAAAACCTCTCTCTCTTTATCTCTATCTCTATCTAGCTCTCGCTCCCTCTAATTTATTTGTCCCAATATATATTAATTCTACTGTTCTACATTAATACCCTACTAGTTTGCAATTTAAATTACTATTTTTAAAGACAGAGAGCATTTCTTAAAACGAGACAGCCATAATATTCATAATAAATAATTCGGAAGATTTTTTTTTAGCAAGGAAAATGAAATCTCCATTTTTAGTTTAGCTCACGGGTGTCAAACTTGTGTTGTCATGTTGCTGTCATTTGATGTTTCATTATGTTTTTCCCCTTCACAGAGCTGGGTTGGGCATGGCCTGCACGTGACACATCCAGCCCATGGATCACCAGTTTGACACCCTGGTTTAGCTGATGGACCCATGAAACAAAAGACATAAAGGAGAACTTGGGGTTGCTGGGTGTTCCTGCCATTTTATAGAAAAATTGCATCATCACCATCTGGGCCTTCAACCAGCATGTGAAAAGCTTCTGAATAGATACTGATGCATGCACATAAAGCTCTTGGATTTGGGAGGCTAGCGTATTTGGACCGTGATCCCACTGACATTGAGATTTTATCTGTTGGTAGATCAATACAAGTGAAAATCCTTTTCATATGCTTGTGGGTAGTAGCAATGAAAAGATATCGGGTGGTGGGGGGATTGCTCTTTCCTGCATCAGAAATTATGGCTGGAACCAATCATCCCCACTCCTCTATAAACCTATTTCATATCTTCTGTCAATATGTGATGTGGGTGTCTCTGAGTCTCTTGTTGTTTCTTATTTCCTGGGGAACTGCTTGTAGGAACAGTTTTCATTCAGAAGTTTGCTACTTTGTTGGATTGTTTATGCACCTGTATCAGAAGAAGGTAGGATGCTCTCCCCATGAAGCAAAAATGTCAGTTTTTAGAAACAACTATTTTTATTTAATGAAACTTGATATCTTATACAGATGTGGCATGGCTTATTTTATCAGTCACTTAAAACTGTTTTAGAATTCAGCACCCTGTATTTTCCCATATGTTTCAATGCTCAGATATCCATACTCGCATTTAGCAAATATTGCAAATCTATATGTGAACCTGCAACAAAACTTCAGGGAATAGGAGTTCCTGTTCATTTAACTATCTCTTTCTGCAGAAAACTCCATTGCATTTCTCAGTATCACATATTCTTCTCTCACCTCTACAGCCAGTTCCTGTGTACTCTAATCCTTATTGTGCTATTTTCAAAGGTCTTTTTTTCTCCATTAATGCTCTCCTCCTACCAACATTTATTTGTTCTTCTTATGAATACTAGCTTTTCTTCAAAAATGCAGATAGCTTCTTTTCGTGCTGATGATGAACCTGGCTAAACCTGCTTGAAAAATGTAATTTTTAAAATGGGAACAGAAATTGAGTCACTTCCAAGCATTTGAAAGAAATACTAGGAAAATATGACAATTTGTTTAGACTCCAAACAAATAATTACTACTGGAATCTCTGATGTTGCTTTATTGAAGAAATATTTGGGAGGATACAAAGTAGGGATGTTCTAATCTGTCTAAGTCCATTAGTTTCATGTACTCCAGTTTGTCAACATCAAAATATATATGTAAATATGTGGGACATAAAGTATATGGGAGTGTATATGCATTAAAACTGAATTATAAAATTGATTTCTACAATGCAGGGATTCAATAGCTTGCATCCATGATGTGTCCCTATAGATCTAATCTGCTTTTCCAAAATATGTTGAACCAAAAGCCTTTTTTTCATGAATAATATCACAGTTAAAAGGGTCATTCTTCTGTTTATAAGATAAACAAAAAAGAATCCTCACTAGAAGCAATGTAGCCCTTATGAATTGTTTATTCAAATGCTTCTTTCTAAATCCGTATTTTAACTCATATATTGTTGCTGCTACTGTTTTCCTTCTCATCTACCAAATGAGCTCATGATTTCAGCTGTCAGCATTTTGATTTGGGGCTTGTTGTAGTATTATGATGTACTTATTTCTAAATGAGAATGTCTGCCATCACCAATAACATATATCAATATATCTATTTCCATTCATTCTCCCAGAAGAGTCAGTGCCTACAAAGTAGGATATATTAATTCACTGGCAGAATAGCTCTCTATTTCAGATCCCCTGTGCTTCAAAACAAATGAAGAGATAAAACACTAATATGCAGTATACAGATCTTATTTTTATAAGCCCACAGAGGAGTTTCAGGCTGTGGTAGAGAAAGTCAAGTTGGAAGCCATGACAGTGCAATTGAAAATCTGCCCATTTTTTCAAGTGTGTCATGTGCAACACATGTAAGAAACAGATTCAAATGCATTCTTGGGACCGTCATCTTATTATTTTTCTTTAACAATACCCTATGGAGACTCCCATAAACTTGCCTATCAGACCTGTATCTCTGCTTATTATGATTCAGAGGTGTCCTTTATTTGGAGAATATGCAGTTCATGAGCTCATCCAGACACACAATTTAATATATGTGATAAAACATAAAATATGTCCACATAAATTTCTTATGTCCCCATAGTAGTTAAGTATGGTAAATGATGCTAAGCAAATATTTTACAATGATGCAAATTAAATTTCATCTATTGGTGAATTTCCCAGCCAGTGGAGGTGGGGGAGCAAGGAAATCTGCCAATTACTTTCTTTAACATGGGCTGGAGCTGGGAGAGGCTGGAGTGGTGGGTTGAGCTATCTGTCAGAACTGATCAAGAAGTCTGCATTGACACTGTGAGTTACCCTGCTGTAATCCAGGGGTGGCTACAACTTTAAATCTGGTCTCTAATCAAAGACATTTTGTTGCTGACTGAGATAAGCACCTTTCCTGATAAGTTGTGTTTTCAGGCAGGCTGAAAGGCAGTGGCTTTGTTCAGGTAGTTGAGTAGGACTGACATGTCTATTTGTTAACAGGAAGGGCCCTCAGAAGGGCTTCTCAGCAGTAAAAGAATGGTTAAGTGCAGTGGTGGGATTCACATTTTTTTACCACCGGTTCTGTAAGCATAGCTTGGTGGGCACACTTTGTACATGCATGCACACTTCACGCACGCATGTGCCAAACGTGTGCTTTGCACATGCACAGAGAGTTTGCTACTGACCTTTTCCTGCAATCCTGCACTCTCCCTGTGTCTTCAACAGCTGATGTGCAGCAATCTACTGTGCCACAGGAAATAAAGGTCAGTATAGAACTGGGGCGGGTAGGAGGGCCCAGCAGCTGATTGTTGGAGCAAACTGGTTCGCTCACAGATGATCCTCAGAGCTACCAGTTCGGCTAAACCGGGCAAATCCATAGAATACCATCACTGGTTAGGTGTCTTTCTTGTCAACCCTGGATCACCCTACAGCAGGGGTCCCCAACCCCCTGACCACAAACTGGTTCCAGTCCATGACTTGTTAGGCCACACAAGCAATTAGCAAGCAAGCAATGGTGAGCAAGAAAATCTGTGCATGCATAAGATCTAACTGCCTCCCCACAAGTCCATAGAAGACAATTTTTTTCTGAATCCACTGCCTGGTGCCAGAAAGGTTGTGGACCATTGCCCTATAACATTTGATCTATGAGATGGACTGACAGATTTTTCCATTCCTTGTGGATCAGATACTTGAAATTGTCAGTAAAGTAGGAGATGCTTTCTCTCCTGCTTCACTGAGAAATTATTACCAAGCATATGCCCACATCCCTGCTGTCATGTTCAGGCTGTCATGTTCAGGCTATCATGTTCAGGCTGCCATGTTCAGGCTGAAATGCAAGAGAGGAGCATCTGAGATCTTCCGTATGACTTGCCACAAGTTGTGCAAGTGGTTAAAGAGAAAAGTCCTCTTGCTTCAGCCATGCTTCAGCCAGACAAAAATCCTCCTGCTGACATGGTGTGTGGGAGAATCTACAGTATGTTATCACCTGTGTAAGTGTGTCACCATATTTCATGTGGAACCTAATATGGCATGCAGAAAATTTTGGGTTTTCCTACATATTGTGTCAATTAGTTATGCCATGCAGCCAGATATTTTTTTAAAATTTCACAAGCAGAATATGAAGCAAACATCTGCCGTTGTTATTATAATTATCAGAGCTGTACAGCTTTTCATACTACAACTTTCTCAGCACTGGAAATTTAAAGATAATAACTTCCTAATAAATTGCTGTCCAGCCTTGTTTAATATCTTCCAGTGAAGAAAAGTTCATCTGCTTGCTGTTAAATTAGCTCACTAGCCCTCCTCAAGGACTACTCTAGCTGGTGTGCATCAGGAATGGGCAATATTGTGCCTTGAACATAGTTGTGCTTGCCTGTTACTCCCTTATTCACAACAATTTTCTGCACCATAGTTTTACAGTTCAGTAGAATTATGGTTCCGTGAGTATAACTTGTATCTGTACTGTTTGTAGTTACTGAACTTAAAAGCTGCATTTATTTCCATACTAATCAAACTATTGATATTGGCTTCTCCTGGAGGAATCTGCTGTGAGGCCATCTAAGCTGATGGATTCCACACCTTGGGGCAGTAAATTGATATAAAAAATGTACTTCTTCAGTAGCATTAGCTTTCCAAAATGTTATTACTTCAGCTTTTATTCAGTGTCTAAAACCTCTCCAAAAAGCATGGGAATCCTCTCCTCTGCAGGTGGGAAAAGCTGAAATAGAAGCCAAAACATTATTAGAAGCAATGGAGCATGTGCTAATTTGTTCGTGTTTCTATTCAGCAGGCATTTATTAAATGTTTCTAACTCTATTCATATGCAGGTCAATTTAATAATCTTACCTTAGTCTCCGATGACATCTATGGAAACAATAAAAAGCTTTCTATATTTTATTGAACATAATATACAAGGCTTGATATAATCTCCAGACAGACAAGCCAATTAGATTTGTAAAGTTGTTGTTCTTGTTAAATAAAAATGGGATTTCTACAGGTTTTGGTGTAGATTTTTTCCCTTGTTCAATCCTGAAGGCCTTTTCTTATTAATGAATTCAGTGTTATCCAGCTATTTTTGAATGGCACAAAATTATACCAGCATGCAATTTTCTTTCCCATTGCCTCTCCCTAGCCTTGCCTTTTATTTCTTTATCCAATCACTGCTGGGAAAGTGACGGGTGACAAAGCTTAATGGATTGTGTGTACTTTGTGGCAGTCCTTCAATAGTGACAAATTAAAGGGGAAACTAGTCTCATTCATGGGTGGAAAAGAGAAGAAGGCAAATTCATGGAGCTACTGCAGGGGCAAAATGTTGCTTAAGCATTGTCAGAAGTGCCACCTTATGCCTGTGCATACCTGCAATCATTTCCGTAACAGTCTGCCATGAACCTTGGGGGTGAGGGTGAGAGGGAAGGTGAGCACTTGGGGGGGGGAAAGTGAAGTTAAGAAAATGAAGATGCCTGCTCAAGATGGCATTTCAAGGTTGCTCTGCGATGAGAAGAATGCAGCTGCAAGACAGCCAACAGTTAAGAGTAGCCATTTCCAAAACATCTTCTTCAAAATTGATTGGATGATGTGGGAGCAACAATGGGAAGCACCTAAGGGGGAAAAGTTTTCACTTGGGCTTTTGAGACATGGATTTCAGTTCTGGCTTTGCACTACTGTATTTCACTTGGCTTCCAGTAACCTATACCTTTCTCAACCTGATGGTGTTAAGGATTGTTCTTACTCAGAGGCTCAAAGTGAGGCAGGTCTGACAGGCATGTTGGTGCCTGAGTGAGAGAGTCATATATGAAAAGTGGGGGATCAGGGTGCAAGGTATTGTCAGATGCATACTGAAGATGCCTATATTTTGCAAAAAGGAGAAAACTAGGGACTTGAACCACAATGAATGACAATTTCTGCTCCTTCATTTCTTCAGTTTTTTACTTTATGAATTCCTTGAGGGGCCTGTCATTCATATTTATTGTTCACATGGCACAGGACAGAATATAAATATTAGAAATTAATTAAGCAACCCATACAATAATTAAATAGCATGTTCTCCATAAAATTAGCATGTGAAAATATAAAAAAGATACCCAGCATAAGTGGTGTCTGCAGGATCTGGCCCAAAAATTCACACACACAAAAACCAAACAGAGTTTCAATTGCGTTGGAACAGCCATCAACTTGACTCTTTTATGGACTTTCCTGTCAATTTTCTTAAGGTAGATATTAGGCTAAAACTGTCACATTTCCTCCCTTTAGCCTTAATTCAAACTGGAATGTATTCCTGGAACATATAATTCTACATAATTCAGGTCTCCCCTGAACTTCTCCCATAAGCTAGGGCTACTACCTTGTCTAGATAAACCACAGAAATTGGACACAGAGAAGTAGGACTAGAATTGTGGGAAAGTGATCTTGCATGGTTTCGCTTTAATGTTTGTTTTCAAAACAAACTTGCAGTTTATAATTATAGAGATGGCGCTTGATGTCTCTCCTCTGTTTCTCTCTATTTATGGTTTGCAAGCTCTCTGTAGAAATGAGAACATTAAGAAGGATGTGAGAAGTAAAATCATGCAAAGTGATAGAACCACACAAATGAGATTGAGTAGATTGTTCTCTTCTTTCCCCTCCATTTCATGCATGGGATCAGAATCAAGGCTAGATTTGCTCAAACATTTCGTGTAAACTGTACTTTCATATTTGTGACCAGATATGAATAGAATTGCATTCCATAAGGAAAATGTTGTTTCTATTATCTGTTCTATAATGCAAAATGTGAGCACTGAGGACTCACCAAGTGTTCTCTCCAAGTATTTCCTGGGCTGCTTGTTTCCCACATCTGATGGGTTAAAGGTCAAGAGATGATCAAGGTTGACTCAGCCTTTCATCCTTCCAAGGTGGGTAAAATAAGGACCCAAAATTTTGGGGGCAATATGCTGATTCTATAAACCACTTAGAAAGGGATGTAAAGCACTGTAAAGTGGTATATAAGTCTATGTGCTATAAACACAGATAAAAAAATAGTAGTCATGAATTAGCAGCAAATAAGCATAGGTCTTCCAACTTAGGAGAGGCCACAATTTTTCTACTTCTATTTTTTTAGTTTTCCATGACACTTCATATACTTTATGCCAAGCAGAAGCTTTATATAACCATGGTACCTCTTTAAATTTTTAAAATTCCCCATTAATATTGGGCCAGTTTAGGGTTTTGTGCCTCTGCAAAGTTGAAAAAACTAACTTCACCCCTGAAAAACCTTCTTCTTTTTTAAAAAAAGGAAATTACTTCAGCTTTGCCAGCTTCAGTAACATCACAAGTCATTAGTCACTCATTCCCTTTGTATCATAGGATGAAAAGAGTTAGGTCACCAAACCATAGCTAACCAATAAATGGAGAAATATTTTGATACAAGTCCAAACAAACAAACAAATAAAATAAATAAATAAATAAATAATAAATAAATAAATAAATAAATAAATATGGATTGTTATAAAGATCTGGCACTATTTACAGGTCTCAGGACTGGTGATTTATCACCCCATTTCTAAATTGGGGCAATGTTTTATAAGTTTTACTAACACAAGCTGTTATAAGTTGATCTTATTATTATTGAATGGTCTTCTGCTTTTGCTTTTAAAATATATTCAGTGTATGATTGCATATTGCTTAGACTTGCCACAGGATTACACAATATTTTTTTTAATGGACTATTGAACTGTTTAACATAAAACTCCATATACAAATTTGTATCAGAAGCTTCAGTTGCTAGTGGCAAAGATGGGACAATGTCATAAAGCTGGTATGCATGCTTAAATAATATTGGAAAAAATAATAGAGAATTTGGCATGTTGTTTGCAACAACAATTCTGTTCAAGGTGTCTCTTATTTTCATCCCTGGAGTGTTTATGGAAACCGCATGCTGGTTCTAGCAACATACTAAAGTACAGGATGTTTTTTTAATATATTTGTTTTGGTTTTTGTGTACAATGTGAACTTATTCTCAATGTGACCAAACAGCTGAAACTGGAAATAAGAACTGCTTTGTCTATATTCCACCCTAAGATTGCAGTCAAGCACTTGTCTTTTTTACTTAGGCTGTTTTGATCAGTGCTACAGTATGTAGATTAAAGACCTAAATACATATATAAATAAACCACTAAATGAAGTCATTGCTTCTTGCCATTTCCTGTGCTGCTATGCTTTGTTTTCCAATCTTCCATTTTATTCAGGCCATCAAAGTTTTGCTAAAAGAGAATCACAGAGAAATGCACAAAGCAATTTTTCACCTGGGCATGATGAGATTTTGACTGAGTGGCTGCAGTCTGGAGGGAGGCCAGAAGCTTCCTGCAGTGAGCAAGGAAAATGAAACCCATTAGAAAGATATTTTCTTTTACTGTCCTAGATAAAAAAAAAACTTAGACATGTTGAACTAGAGGGTAAACTAGTCTCTGCCAGAAATATTTGTCCATGCTCATGGACACATAATAATCACTGAAGTTCAACAACAACCCAAAGCTGATGTGAGCTTCATGATTGATGATTAACTGGAAAGGTGGAATACCGGTAGCAGTTTAAATATCTGCTGTGTTAATCTAAAGAAAACAGCCACTTAGCTCTTTCTAAGACACAACAGGACACTGTCAATTCAAATGGCACAATAACATATTTAGGACATAAGCCAGCTCATCTTTTCAAAAGAAAGAACATCTAAATTGTACCTTTCTTTTACACCAGGGGTGTCAAACTCAATTCCATTGAGGGCCTAATCAGGGTTGTGTTTGACCTCGAGGGGCAGGGATGGGCGTGACCAGGGTGGGCATGGTCAGCTTGACATCACTTGTATCAGAGGTGCCTGTGGTGGTCCAAGCGCTCTGCCAGCAAAAACAGGCTCCTGAGCTCCATTTTCAGCAACTCCACCAGCAAAAACGGAGCTCAGGAGGGCTGCCTGCAGCACCCGTGATCTCTGTTTTTGGTTGCGATGGCCTCCTGCAACCCTCTGCAAGTGAAAATGAAGCTCAGGAGGGTTGCCTGCTGCCCTCCTGAGCTCTGTTTTTGCTGGCAGAGGCACTGCAGGCTGGTCCTTTGCTGTTTCCAGCGTGGCCTTGTGAGCCAGATCTAAGCACTCCATGGGCCAGATCCAGCCCCTGGGCCTTGAGTTTGACACCTCTGATTTACACCTATGAAATTTGGAGATGGTAAAGAATAGCTTGATTCTGAGCTAATTTTTTTAGAAAGAAGAGATTTTTATGGATACTTTTCAGTGTTTTTTTAATGAACCAGGAGAGTAATAAGCTATTACCCATTCTTTCCTGAGATGTGTCCTTCTAATGCCAAAAATTGCAATCCAGTTTTAATTTGTGTATTTCACTGATACAATGTTGCTATTTTCTAAATGACAAAGTTGGTCCATGTGCTGTATGCATTGCACTGAATAGGACTAAATGATGTACGGTTTCAATTTTGCATTTGTGTGCTGCAATCATTGCAGATAAACCATGCACAATATTCTAGTTTGGGCAGAAGGATGTGGAACCACAACTGCCTCCTGTGGCTGCCTGAATTAATTATGAAAGATGATATTCACATGTAATGAACATGACTAAGACTGGATACCATAATTAAATTAAGTCCACTCAGAAGAAACTGGTCCCACTTGAATAACCCTGGAGAGATATTAGATTGTGAGAGATCATAATAAAATAATATCAAAACAGTGCTTAGCATACTAAGCAGCCATGCACATGTGACTGCGGGAAAAAAACAAAATGGGAAAATTATGCAGAGCAGAGGAGGTACCTGTGATCTCTTCTGCCTAACAAACTTAAGCATGTGTGTTTCTGCTCCCATCTAATGTTTCCTCAATGTGTTTTTCGGTACATAGGGCACTTGGATCTACAGCAACATATATTCTATACTGGGTCACATGACTTGGAGGGAAGAGATTTAGAATGGAATAGTCAACATTTCGAGCCATTGTCTTTCCTATAAAGTTGCCCTGGGTTTTTCTTGGATGTCTTTTTCACACCAC
The DNA here is from genome assembly GCA_009733165.1 of Naja naja. NCBI lineage: Eukaryota > Metazoa > Chordata > Lepidosauria > Squamata > Elapidae > Naja > Naja naja. The sequence goes on from CM019150.1 coordinate 43,934,131, forward strand.
AGTTCTTTTGTTCTCATCTTCTCTTATATTTGGCCCAATTTTACTCAGTTTATTGTGCTGATGGACAGAATCACTTGACATGCTTTTTTCCCAACATTTGTTGGAAAAAATGTTGTGACTACTAAAAATTATGAAGAGTCTGACTTGGCATTAATGATCCTAGTTGTATCACAGATTCTATTAATTCTGTTTAATATGGTACTGTACTGGATCTTTTAAAATTTTAAATTATTATTTAATAGTTTAAATGCCACTTTTTCTCTAGATAGTTTATCTCCACAACTATCTAATTACATAGGTAGACTCACAGAAAGTCAAAGAAAGAAGCACTGGCTCACTCAGTGAGCTTTTATGTCTGAAGGTATATTTGAACCTAATTCCCCCAAGTCCTTCTCACATGAGAAGAATAGGTATTTTCAAGGGGACAAGTAATGAAATATGCTTTGCAATACTGCAATACAAATTCTATCCTTTACATACTTTGTTTTGAAATTGCCACATAAGTACAAGAAGATGCCACTTACATTGTGGCTACACAACTCATTTGGATGTCACTGTGAATTAATGTTCTCCCAGAAATATTTCCTGTATTTGTTGTGGTTGGGTCAGAACAATATTTACCCATCCAGCTGAAATTATGAAGTACTGTAATAATACAGGCAATGCAATTTTATGCAAATGATCAGTTAAGCAACTTTGCTGTCATAGGAATTGGGAGGAAAAGTCAAGGATAATTTGTATTTGAAAATATGGGATAGATACAAACCTGTGCCTAAAAACATCTTTGCAGATCTCAGCACAAGAAGTAATTCATGCACGAGAAATCACAGACAAACACAAATGAGTAACTTATTGCCAGATACTAGATTTTTGAGAAGGGGTTCTATATGTAAAATAAAGTCAAGAGAAGAACTGTTGGCACAGGGATATAGTTGTCATTGGTTCTCTTATTTAAAAATTATTAGAAAGATTTAAAGTAGACAAAATAAGGTACAGTTTTGAACACTAAATTTGAAATAGCACTGTGTACAAAAGATGAATAAGTAATTGCTAAAATATATAAACTTTTATTGAAATTTGAAACAGAAGAACAAGAGAAATAATGTATGATAAAACTGGCTAAAATTTGGTTATAACCTACAGGTGGAATAATGGGAACTTTGTTCCCATGGGTTGAAAGGATTGAAATTTGTACTATGTTTTAATCTTAAAGAGGATTTTTATAAATGTTGATATATGTAACCTGAGAATGTATAAAATGTAAACAAATTTATGTTGGAAATGTGAACAAGAAGGGACATCTTATCATGTTTGGATATGTAAAAAAACATGTACACTGAATCAGAGGGTTTAAAAATTAATATACAATTGAGACCAGAGAAAACAGCTGGAAAAAAATATTGAACTTTGTGTTTGTGCATGATAACTGCAACAAGATTATTGTATGAACAAAGATGAAAAGATTCGGCATTACCCGCAATGGAGGATTGGTTAGTAAAAATGATGGAACTTATTGAGATGGCCAAATTGATTTCTTTAGTCAGAGAAAAGACATTTACCGCTGTCTGGAAATCCTTTATAGACTTTTTGCATGAAAATTAAAAGAATGACCTTATATTTTTATGGTTTTGATGATTAGACGAAATACACTTGAACACTGGGCTAACAAAATGAAATTCAATGGTGAAAAAAAGTAAGGTTCTACATTTAGGCACAAAAAAACAAAATGCACAGGTATAGTATATGCTCAATAGTAGTAACTGTGAGAGGAATCTTGGAGTCCTAGTGGATAATCATTAAATATGAACCAGCAGTGTGCTGTAGCTGCCAAAAAAGACAACACAGTTCTAGGCTGCATTAACAGAGGGATAGAATCAAGGTCACATGAAGTATTAATACCACTTTATAATGTCTTGGTGAGGCCACACTTGGAATACTGCATCCAGTTTTGGTCTCCATGATGTAAAAAAGATGAGACTCTAGAAAGAGTGTAGAGAAGAGCAACAAAGATGATTAGGGGACTGGAAGCTAAAACTTAATGGTTATTGGAATTGGGTATGTCTAGTTTAATCAGGGGTGGGATTCTACCGGTTTTGACCGGTTCTATAGAACTCCTTGTTAATTTTCTAAGCAGTTCAGAGAACTGGTAGTTAGAAGAAATCTCCTTTTGTTTTTTTCCACCCTTGTTACATTCTTGGCAGTATGCTTAGACTTACTGTCTCTGAAGGAGAGTTTTTTCTTGATACTTTCTTAAAGGGGAAGGGTTGTTTTAAGCTTTTTACACTGCTGTTGGGAGGAAATATTCCCCTGGGAATACTTCTTGGCTAGCTGGAAAGATTGACATTCAAATGTGAGTTTACATACCCTTTATGAGTTTTGGTCTAAAATTGGTTTTTAGTGAAGTTTAATTCTGTGCTTGGTGATGTTTAATCCTGTGCTTATTGATGGGATAATTTTCCCTATTCAGCTTTGTTTGGAAGGAAAAAGGTTAATCTCTATTCCTGAAAATAAATTGGGTTAAGAAATCTGGCTAGTTCCTGTGTCTATTTGTTCTGGTAATTGGTTTAACAAGCAACAGCTACTGTTGTGATTTAATTATTTGTATTGTGTTTGAATTTTTTCCTGCCTCATGGTTTCTTTTTCTATCTGGGGAGTGGGTCTTCCTTCACTGCTTTAGGGGTATCTGGCACTGTCCTTTTGGGGTGAACTTCCAAGAGGCAGGATGCAAGTTGGCACTGATTTTTTACTGCCTTTCTGGGGCATGTGACCTTTCCTTAAATCTGAATGATTTTAGATATCTTGTGAGGTGAGTGAGGCCAGTTGGTATCTTTAAGTGGTGTAAATGGTTCTAAGGATTGTTTTTCCTTGGTGTGCTCTTTCTGGAGAGCTTAAATGACCTCTGGGTTTCACCTTATGAGCATGAGTTAGCTGCTGATAGTTATCATTGCATTTTAACTATTTTCATTCCTCAAGGTGCTCTGGCACCCTGCCTGATTTGTAACTCTGGCTTGCACGTATTTTTAATGTAATGATTGGTGTTTCGGGCAGCTTTTTTCAAGCAAAGAAGCTTTTTGTATTTTTGTACAGGTAATCCTTGACTTACAACAGTTCATTTAGTGATCATTCAAAGTTACAATAGCACTGAAAAAAGTGACTTATGACTGTTTTTCACACTTATGACTGTCGCAGCATCCCCACTGTCATGAGAGGCCAGGCAAGGAGAAGTGCCCCTTGACATGAGTGACATCGAGTTGGTCATGCCCACCCAGTCACATGACCACCAAGCCACACCCACCAACTAAGCTATGCCCACAGAACCGGTTGTTAAAAAATTTGAATCCCACCCCTGAGTTTAATGAAAAGAAGGACTAGGGGTGACATGATAGTGTTCTGATACCTCAGGGATTGCCACAAAGAAGCGGGAGTCCAGCTATTCTTCAAAGCACCTGAGGGTAGGACAAGAAGCAATGGATGGAAATTAATCAAGGAGAGAAGCAACTTAGAAGTAAGAAGAAATTCCCTACTGTTAGAAAAATTAATCAGTGCAACAACATACATCCAGAAGTTGTGAATGCGCCAACACTGGGAGTTTTTAAGAAGAGATTGGACAAACATTTGTCTGAAATTGTATAGGTTTCCTGCCTAAGCAGGGGGTTGGGACTTGAAGACCTCCAAGGTCCCATCCAACTCTGTTATTCTATTCTGTTCTGTTCTGTTCTAGAAAAAAGAGAGTCACAATGTAATTTTAGAGTAAAAGGTAAATTTATAATTGTACTTATAACTGCTATTATGAAGATTGAAAAGTACTTCTTGATATATTTTTTCTTTTTAATTTTTCTTTTCCTTTTTTCTCCTTCCCTGCACTTTTAAGCTTTCTCTCTGATTTTCCCCCTACTTTATATTAGTTTCTATTAGCTTTATTTTATTTTTTAAATCTTCAATATAAATTATATTTTTTAAAGGATATTATGGGCCCCATTGTATAGTATGTTTGCAAAGATTGAGGCTTCCACCAGAGACCCATCAGCAGATCTTTTCTTGCTATTTCTGGTCAATAGCTGAGTGCAAGAACATGTCAGTGTCACAGTGCCTGCTTGCTATCATTTCAAGCTGGTCAATAATGGAGTGCCTTAATCCAAGCTTTGCATTTTGTTAGATTTGCATGAAGAGTCAGACGCAGAGTGCTTCAGTGAAGAGTTTATTAGTGACTACAGCTCATAACAGACCCGATTTGGCTGTGGTCTGTTGCTGCTACTTATAGCCAGCAGCCATAGTTGCCAGCCAATCAGAGTGCAGGGTTTTCCCGCACTATTTAAACCAATCATTTCTGACATTTTACAAGAACAGTTCAAACTTAACCAATGACATTCAAACCTGCATACATAACACCTCCCCACTAGGTTCAGTCCATACTCAAACCCCAACCTATCTAATGTATTCTTTTAAATAGGTGGGGCTCTTACGCAGTAATGCTGAGACCTTCGTGGTTCAGAAGTTTTAACGTTCTCACCCAGTGAGAGGGAAATGTGTCTGTTGACATTTCCCTAGTTGGGTTTCCTGTGAAAGAAGACCTGTTTGATTGTTAGAATCTGGTCTCTCCTCCCAACCCATCTCCAACCCATGTCAGCACCCAAGTCAGGTAGTGATGTGCAATCTTCCACTTGTAAGGATGGATTTTGGCATTGTGACAGGTTTTGGGATGGTTCCTGTCGAATGCCTCTTACACATGGGGTTGATTCTTGTTTGCTGATTATCCTCATGTTCCTCCCCTCCCCCTAGAAAAAGCATTAGGTATGGGAACTAGAGAGGAACAATTATGATGTTCCTGAGGTAACCTGGATCTAAGCTGATCAATGTGCCTGCTCCAGAGGACCCATCCTCTGTTTGTACCCTGTAAGAATGAGGGCCTGTGATTTGAGTTATTTCAGCAGGAATCCATGAAGGCTCACCCATAAGGTTCTTAGCATAAACAGAATCACCCACACTGAACGCAAGCTAACTTTGCTAGTGGAATCTAGTGGTGCGCTGGGTGCGTGCAGTAAGGGATGAGGGAAGGTCAAGGGAGACTAAGTTCCTACCCATCAACAACTCTGCTGGGGATAAGTTAGTTGATGGGTTAGGAGTGATGTGCTGAACACTAAGAAGTTTTTCAACTTTCTCAGTGATGTCCCCAGGACCCAATTGCTGAAGCTTTTCCTTGGTAAAACATATCATTCGTTCATCCCGGCATTCGTTCATCCAAAAGGGTTGGATGTACATTGAGGGCTATTGTCAGAGACAAGAACATCAGGTAACCGTGGGTTACAAAAAGCTTTTTAAGCTGCTTGATGACAGCATCAGTTGTGGTGGATGTCATAGGGATTACCTCTAGCCATTTGGAATATGCATCTACTATAATAAGGAAGGTGTGCCCTCTGGTAGGGCCAGTGAAATCAATGTGAATCCTAGACCAGGGGCCCCTAGGACATTCCCATTCCTGTTTGGGGTTGAGAGGTGGGGCAGGCCTGACTACCTGACAGTTGGGGCAAGATGCAACCCAGTTTTCAACCATTTTGTCAATACCTGGCCCTATACATAACTCCTGGCCAATCCTTCATCCTTACAATACCAGAATGACCCTCATGTAGCATTTCCAAAACCTCCCTTTGCAGTTTTGCAAGAATAACCACCCTGTTACCCCACAAAATACATCCTCTTAATACAGATAATTCAGTTTGCCTAGATTTAAAAGGTTGGGCAAGGTGAGGTAGATCTTGAAGAGGCCAATCTTTCTTAATCCAGCCTATAATAGGAGCCAATAAAGTGTCTTTGGCAGTCTCTCTGGCAATTTCAGCAGCATGTACTGGAAGCTTGGCAACAGTTTCTAGGAAAAAGGTGTGTGCCTCAGGTTCAAAGTCCTCCTTGTGACAAGGAAGTGGGCAACAACTCAAGGCATCAGCATGTCCAATGTCCTTGCCAGGCTTGTGGATAAGGTTGTGTGAATAAACAGCAAGAAATTCAGCCCACCTCAGCATTCTTGGTGACAGGATAATGGGTGTAGGTTTGTCTCCTGCCACAATGCCTAACAAAGGTTTGTGATCTGTAACAATGGTAAATGTTCTCCCATATAAATACTCATAAAATTTCTTGATAGCTGCAACAATTGCCAATGCTTCCTTGTCCAATTGGCTGTAATTTCTCTCTGCTTTGGTCAAGGTGCGGGAGTAAAATGCAGTAGGGGCTTCCCTCCCGCTGGGAAGCCTGTGGCTCAAACCCCCACTCCAAAGGGGGATGCATCACAAGTCAGTACAACAGGTAAATTCTCAGAGAACTCTATGAGTACAGCATCAGACGTGATTAGTCTTTTAATACTGTTAAATACTGATTGTTCTTTCCTGCCCCAGACCCAAACAGACTTTTTGTCAAGCAATCTGTGTAACGGTTCTGCAATGGTTGCCTTCTGAGGTAGGAACATGTGGTAAAAGTTAATAAGTCCAAGGAAGGCTTGCAAATCTGTTTTGCATTTTGGTCTAGGGGCTTCTTTGATTGCTTGAACCTTGGCATCTGTAGGGTGGATGCCATGCTTGTCAATCATGTAGCCCAGGAACGCAACTTTGTCAGTTTTAAGAGTGCATTTTTCTTCCTTGACTTTTAACCCCGCTTTCCTGAATCTGGTAAGGACTTCTCTGAGTCTTTCTTGTAATTGAGTGTCATTTTCAGCAGAGATTAACACATCATCAAAGTAAGGCACTACCCCTGGCAGTCCTTGGAGCATCCTTTCCATAAGGCTTTGGAAGATGCCTGGTGCCACACTTACTCCAAACTGTAACCTTTACATTTGAAGGCACCTCTATGAGTCACAATGGTTTGGGCCTCTGCAGTGGCATCATCAACTGTTAGTTGTTGATATGCCTGGGCTGATCCAATTTGGCAAAGACTGTACCCCTGCCAAGTGAATGTAATAAATGATGCACCACTGGAACTGGATATGCGCTCTGCTGAAGCGCATGGTTCAATCTCCCCTTATAGTCTCCACAGATTCTTACTGACCCATCAGTCCTGACTGGTGTGACTATGGTGTCTCTCCCATCTGGAGTGGTCAGTGGGCTCTAAAACTCCTTGATCTATTAGTTTATCTAATTATGCATCAATTTTTTCCTTTAAGGCAAATGGGACCCTTCTGGGCTTTAAACGAATTGGGGGCACCTTGGGATCTAGGTTGAAAGTGATAGGGTCCCCATATACTTGCCCAATCTGTAAGCTGAAGACCTCTGGAAACTCAGACTTCAAGGCCTCCTCCCATTCAGTGTTGCTCACGTGATTGATGCCAGTCACCTCGATGCCTAGGTATTGAACCACTCAAGTCCCAGCAAGCTTGGGCGGTCCTTGTCCACAATGGTCAGGGCAAGCGTTTGGTGTGTCCTTTGAACTTCACGATGAATTCTCTTGTTCCAATTACTGGAATCTTGTTCCTTGGTAGTCTTTAAGAGTCAGTGCTTGCTTCTGGAAATGCTTCTTCTGAATGTTGGGAAGTAGCCTGTGAATAGTGTCCCATGACACCATAGATAAATAGGAGCCTGAGTCCACTTTCATTTGGCAGGCCTTCCTTCAATTAGTACCTTCACATGTACTTTTCTGCTTCTTAAGGGTGAAAAATGACCAATGGTGACTGTTTGATGAGTTTCATTCTTCCCCCTTTCTACTGTATTGTGCCCCATTTTCTCACTGAAGTTGTTAGGCTTGAAATCTTTGTCAGGAAACTTCTTTCTGCTTGGTGGAGTTCTGGATGATTTGCAGACTCTTGCTAGGTGACCTCTTTTTTCACAACGGAGACAGATGGTATCAAAAAACTTGCATTCAGTCGGGGTGGCCCCCACAACCTCTGCAATAAAAGTCTTGCCTCTTTCTTCCAAGGTCTTTCCTTTTCTTCTCCATTCTGAGTCTATAAATTCCTTCCTCCACCTCACTACAGTCTGAATCAGAACCTAATTGCTCGCAATGGGTTGTTGTGGATTTTTCCACATCAGGATGGCTTCTTGCCTTGTTAATTTTCTTCATGGCTGCTGTTGAGGACTTGGTAGCTTCTGCTGAAGAAGCTTCTTCTATGGCCTCCTTAAGCGTGATCTTAGGTTTCATTAATAATTTGCTCTGCAAAACCTTGTCTTTTAGGCCTAGAACAAATCGATCACGCATGGCCTCTTCCAAGTTGATAAATTCACATGCACCCCCAATGTCCTTTAAACTTGCCACAAAGTCATTAACGTTTTCGCTTTCCCTTGATCCGATGGTAGAATTCATGTCTCTTAATGAGGCACGATACTTGTGGCGTAATGGGCTCTTAATAACTTTTCTAAATCGGGCCAGTCCATTACCTTCATGTCTGCAGCTCCCGCCAATGCCTTCGCCATCTTGAAAATGGCGGACGCAGTGGGTGAGAAAGACCGCCCTCTTCGCTTCTCGGAAATGTCGGCGAGATCGTTTCCCTCCAAATACATTTGGAAACGATCTGCATACAAGTCCCAGTCTTCTGCCATCGGATCAAACGGGGCTGGGGGGTGTTCAGCACAGCCATCTCTCTCGGCTTCTTCTCCGTTGTCTTCTCTTGGAAGGATCCCATCCTCGTCGCCAGTGTTAGATTTGCATGAAGAGTCAGACGCAGAGTGCTTCAGTGAAGAGTTTATTAGTGACTACACCTCATAACAGACCCAATTTGGCTGGTCTGCACTGCTACTTATAGCCAGCAGCCGCAGTTGCCAGCCAATCAGAGTGCAGGGTTTTCCCGCACTATTTAAACCAATCATTTCTGACATTTTACAAGAACAGTTCAAACTTAACCAATGACATTCAAACCTGCAAACATAACACATTTCATTAGATTTATGCTTAAACCAACGTTCTTGTCCTTTTTTCCTTTCTGTATCTCCCTCTCTCTCCCTCTCCCTCCCCCCCTCCCCCAGAACCACTTTGAGAAAAAGCTGTGTGATTGGAAAGCAGAGTGTTAAAAAACAAAACCTTTCACTGAAACCTCTCTAAAGCTTCCCAGTTGTCATGGCAGCAGATCTGCAAAGTCTTCCAGTCCCCTACAGTTTATAAAGCTGATGTAGCAGGAATTCTATACTTGGGCACTTTTCCTTATCAAGATAGCAGATTGCTGCAACAGAAGTCCAGGATTTGGGAGGTGAGGCAAGGCAAGAATTCTCACTATGGGAGCTGCCCCTTGCAGAACAACCAGGGATATACTGAGACTCCTGAAGCAACATTTACAGGGCTATAATAGTATTTACACATTCACAGATAAAACAGCTTTGGCACAAAGATAGGTGGTAATTATAATCCTCAATACGAAAGTCATGAAATCAGCATGGATTGAGGTCATAACTGTGCAGAAGTGACATTGGATTTTTATAGATCAAATTTACTAATCCAGCTAGAACTAAACTTCTGGCTATTTATTCTTCGTTTCAATCTGAAAATAAAAATTATATTAGAAATGTGAGTATCTTTGCTGTCTTGGAAACTTTAGGTAATTCTGGACATAAAACTAGTCTTTCTCTACCTTTGAGAGACTTTCTTGGTGAATGGATTTCCCTGAAGGTTCAGGATTGTTTATGCTCATTTCACAACACATCTTTTTACATGAAGCAGCTGGGAAAGATTCTGAGATCTCTTTGTTCTGGATTTTAAATTTTGTTTACCTCTCAAATGATAAGCTTACCCACTGAGCCTGTTAGCTTTAAGTTCAAGGGCATTTTCTTCAAACCAAGTCATTGTAGTCTCTTTTCCAGCAAATGTCTTTGACATAATATACACTACAGGGAAGGAAGGCAAAAGACAGAACAAGCTCTGTTTTGAGCCTATTCTATTTACTGATTGGATCAAAGATTAAAGTAGGTATTCATTTGTATAATGTGATTTCTAACCATGTTTTCCTGTTGCTGTGAATGGGGGCAGGAATAAAACCATTGATTTGTGCAAGTCACAATTTAACTTGTACCTTTTCCAGCCTGTTATTAATCTCTTGATTTATTGCAGGCATTTGATTTCTGCAGTATTGTTCCATAATAAAGGGATTACCAAAGGCCAGAAGTCTCTCCATGAATGCCTATTTGCTATGGCTTACATCTCAATTTTGTATTAATTAATGGGTTATATAAATAAAACTGTAGGGTTGGGAGTCAGTGTTTCTTTAGGTCTGGGAAAAGAGCAAAACCAAGAGACAAATAGCTTAAAAATGGTGTTTAACGCACTGAATGGAAATTGCAAAAGCTATTGCAATTGCATGGAAATGCAAAGGTTATTCCTCAATCAGACTTAGAAGGCTACAATGTAAATGTAATATATTTGAAGATGAAGTTCCTCAGCACTTTTGTTCAATTTTCTAAGCTTTAGTTTTTCCATCCAGTCAATATTAAACAAAGAGCTATTGAAGTTCTTGCTCAAAGAAAATTCTGAGAAAAGTGTATTAAATATTCTGAGACTGGGTAATATGGCAAAACACACTAGAGTTCAACACAGTTCCTTCTATCAGCTCAATTGGTGCCTTATCCATCTGGGATTATTTGAATTCCCTATGCAGCCGTCAGAGATGTTATCAAAATCAGAAGATTTAATGAGCACTTGCTAAGTGTCTGAAGCAAGTATTCACAATATTTTTTTCAAGCTGACGGCCACATTTGTCCTTTGAATGCTGTTCTGAAGGGCTGCATCTCCAAAGGTAACTAGAGCCAAGAAAAAATTTGGAGGCATAAAGCACAGAAACTAAAACTGATTTGAGATAAATTAAGTTGAAATGTAATCAGAATTGAATTAATTGCATAAAGGTAAGATTACTCTTTGTAATCATTACTTTATAATTTGTAACAATTTGGTAGGACTTTAGGACCAACAAAGTTTTAGAGCCCTGTAGCATGATCTGAAATGTTGACAGCTTCTGCCATCCACAGAGGCATTTTAAAAAGTCATGTTGTGGCTACAATCTTATGGTCAATTCATCAATATTAAAAAGAGACATGGTGCTGTGGTTGCAGACATCATCCCAACTACCCTGCCTGTTGCAACTCAGATTTAGCCTCAAGAATCTCTATCAAATGAAAAACTTATTATGAGGATGTCCAGTTGACTAAAAGAAACTGTGGTCCTTGTCTCATGAACCAGTTTATCCAAAGAACACCTGTAATCTTGTTTTGACACAACTGGATTTACATTTGAGGGTTATGAGGATGCAGTATGGGGAGAAGATAGAGTGGTTGTTGTTTCTGATTATTGTTATCCTGTGTGTCTTCCTATTACTACTGAGAACTCCTGTTAAAATTAGGTGATGCTATTACAGATCTGTTTGGGGAAAATGGCCTGGGGCAATACTGGAATACAATGAGCCTGTGGAAAAGGAGCTGAAGACCTTTGCTTCCAAAGAGCAGAATGAGGTTAAAAAAGGTGCTGATGGAGGATCATTAGTGTAGCTGAGACCCAGAGAGAGGATGATACAAGGACTCGAGATCCAGTTTGACAAGAGAAGTGAGTCAGTTAAATCATAGCATGGCAGCAGAACTCTGACCTTTATCCATATCATTCTCTGGTCTTGCTATGTCTGATTGTGGGACAGGAGGGAGAAAAGATTTGGCAGAATAAACAATTAAAAAAGGCTTAAGACATCAAACTTTCTCGAGACTTTTGGATGTGAGAGAGAAAATGGTAATGGTGGTAAGGAATGAAGCTGTAAAAGTGAGAAAGTGGAGCAAAATATTTTATCAGGAGGAGAAAAGGAGAAAAGAAAGTTAGAAATCATGTTAAGAAGTCTGTCAGTGTTATGGCAAGACAGGAAGAGATATATAAATGCAATGTAGTAATAATTCACAACCACTGCTAAGCTAAGTATCAAAATTTATTTTGTAAACTGTTTTGCAATAAAAGTGGTTTCTTGTTCTTGTTCTTAAATTGTTTATGCCTATTGCCTGAGGAATACAACTTCACCCTCAGGAATGCTTATATCCATTTCTGATACTTACAAAAATGATAATGCTCTTTTCTTAACTGACAAACATACAATATTTCTTATTGAATAACAATTGTTACACAACTTGCATTCTCCAAGCAGTGAGAATTTCCAGAGATGTAGCTGTTACCCGAGTTTGGTTTTCATGAAAGGAAGTCCCTTGTGGCCTGTTAGTGGTTGGTAATAAATATCTGGTTATATATTACAATACAGCTAGGGCATAGGTGAACAGTATGAAAAATCTAAAATGTATTGTTTCCTTTACATTCTTTTTGCTAAGGCAGCATCTAATCCTTTAGGACTCCAAAACAAGGTCAGTTGTGTTTTGTCTTTTTCTGTTTATTCTTGTGCCAAACACACATCTAGACTTTTACATTCACAAATCAGCTACATTGTAGAAGGACGGGCCTTATTCCATCTTGTCCCTCAGGGAAAATGATTCAGTAATTTGGCCCAGGAGTTAATTAGTTTATAAAGCAATCCAAATCTTATTATCTGGTGAACTGATTGCAGGGTCCACCATTAGCCACTGCAACCAAAGGTTGTTTTCTGATGACAACATGATTCTTAGAGATCTCTAATTCCAGTGCAGCCAAATAAGGTTCAGGATAATGCCTGGCTCTAGATCAACTTTTGGGCACAGAGCAAAGCATTTTTACTTTTAGAAGCTATTTATGAAGCTCCCTTTTCAGAGAATTCACCTAATGTCCCCTGTGAAGGTATTCTAACAGCTATTTGTGCAGGCTTTTAAATATGTAACATCAATATTATGTGCTTATCATCTGGTCTCCTGAAGATTTATGCCAAACATTGTTGATCTTCTCTCTTGTTTGCCTAACTGTGATTTTAATGTTTTCTATTGATTTTGTTTTATATCCTGGTTCTTGCTGTACCTGCACAGCTTTGCTGAAGGTTAGCTTTAAAAAAATCCTTCAAATAAATAAATGAAGATCTTTGAAGAGTTACAATGCAGCAAAAAGAGATTAATTTGGCATCTTTTTCCTCCCTAACAAAGGAGGCTCATGAGGTTTGCCTTATGTCTTTCATCACTGCTAGAATTGTCAGCATATGGAGTGCTCAGGGAACCTTATGCAAGTGAACCATACCAGACTATTTTGTTGGATATTGATCATGTGTGGTGAGGCCAATGACGTATATGCTCTCTTCCCTACTCCTAGTGGGTTTGCCCTCTGGCTAACAAGGCTGGAGGCGCAGAACTGCCTGAGGGAGGAAGAATGTGGGATGAAAAGCAAGCTGTATAAGATGCAAACTATGTTGAGCATTCCCTAACAGCTAAAGTGAGTTTATTCTCCTATGGATGAGCATTGCATATGTGGTCTATTAGCAAAGCACTAGAGTTTTTGAAGATTGCTTTTAAAATATATATTTTACCACATGTTCAAATCTGGATTTCATTTAGCTAAAGTGCAGGACTCAAAAATTATCTGAACTCTTTTCTTTAATGGCAAACAAAGGCATAGAATGGAGACCTCTTGTGAGTTTATTTTAAAAAACAGTGCTTCTAGATAATTCTTCTTTTCTAAGAAATTATTTGCTTTTTATACATTGGATCTGAATTTCTCATTTTTTTTTAATAAAGGTTTTATTTTTCAAAAAAAAAAACAAACGTAACAAACAAACATACAACACATAAATCCATATCAATTTCAAGTATGTCGGTCGGCCAAAAATCACAGTGCCTTCCCCTCGTTATTCATACTCAATATTACAAACAGAAAAAACTATAATCGTTATTATTAATCCTCTATCATATTATGATCTCTATATTGTTTCAACAGTTCTATCTATCTTTATATTCCCAAAAATATATTACCAAACTTTTTTATCTAACCATTGATATAACATATTCCATATCTTATAAAACTGCTTTTCTTCTTGGTCCCTAATTTCAAATGTTAATCTACTCATTTCGGCACAGTCCAAAATCTTCTTAATCACTTCCTCCTGCATAGGTGTCTTATCATTTCTCCAGTTTTTAGCAAATACAATTCTTGCAGCTGTCAGTACATTAACAATCAAATATTTCAGTTCTTTGTTAAATGTCTCTGGTACAATTCCCAACAGGAATATCTCAGGTTTCAAGTCTATATGTTGTTGTGTCATTTTTTCCAACCACATGTGGATTTTAGTCCAATATCTTTTAGCATCAGCGCAAGTCCACCACATGTGGTAGTAGGAGCCAGGTATCTGATGACATTTCCAACACTTATCCGATTTGTCCTTGAACATTCTTGCAATCCTTCTCGAGGATAGGTGCCACCTGTAAAACATCTTATACAAATTTTCTTTATATGCAGTTGACATTGTCATTTTATAATTCTGATCCCACAGTGTTTGCCATCTCTCTAGATCTATCCCATAACCAAAATTTTCCCCAAGCAATCATTGTTTCCTTAACCTGCTCCTCTTCCATTCTAACTTCTAATAAATGACCATAGAGTTTTTTAATCACTTTTTCGTTCGTACCCATCAAAATTTTATCTAGTTCAGTTGTTTTTATAAATACCTTCAGTCCTAACATCCTCATCATATCTAGATTGTATTTGCAAATATGAAAACCAATTCATTTTTATACCTTGTTCTTGTAGTGTTTGCATCGATTTGAGTTCACCCTTTTCATTTAAAATCTCTCCATATCTAACTGTTTGTTCCTTCTTATATATTATTGAATATGAGAAAGCTTCAATAGTAGATACCCATAATGGAATTTGTATATAATGTTGTTTTCTAGTTTTTCCCAATTTAAAAATAAAGCTTCTCGAACATAGTGTCTTCTAAAATATCCTTGTTTTTAGTTCCCTTATACCATAAGAAAGCATGCCATCCTAGTAATAAATCATGACCCTCTAAAGTTAACAATCTATTATTTCTCAATGTTATCCATTCTTTCACCCACATCAAACTTGCAGCTTGATAATACAATTCCCAATTTGGTAGTGCAAATCCCCTTTGACCTTGCATCTTGTAATAGCTTAAATTTAATTCTTGGCTTTTTGCCCTGCCATATAAATTTTGATGTGATTTTATTTAAATCTTCAAAGTACTCTTTCCAAGTCTAATTGGGATTGTCTGAAATAAATATAGAATTCTAGGTAATACATTCATCTTAACTGTCGATATTCTGCCAATAAGGGATAGTTGTATATTTTCCCATCTTTCAAGATCTGTCGCTATCTGCTGTTTGAGTTTTATATAATTGTCTTCTTTCAAAGTACTGCATCTTGATGTTATATATATTCCCAAATATTTAACTTTATTTGCAATCTGTATCTCTAATAAATCTTCTAAATCTTTCTTGCATTTTGCTAACATATTCTTTGTTAGGATCTTTGTTTTGTCTTTATTAATTTTTAGACCTGCCACCATTCCATATTCTTCTATTTGTTCTATCAGCTTAGGTGCTGATTTAAGTGAATCCTCTAGTATGAATACCAAATCGTCTGCAAACGCTTGTAGTTTATATTCTTCTTTTTTAATTTTCATTACTTTTATTTCTTCATCTTCTCTGATAGCTTTATTCAGTACTTCTAGTGTTAAAACAAACAGCAGGGGCGACAGAGGGCAACCTTGTCTAGTTCCTTTTCTTATCCCTATAGATTCTGTCAACTCTCCTTTACCAATATCTTCGCTGTTTGATTATTATATATTGTCTCAATAGCCTGTATAAAGTTTTTTCCAAAGCCCATTTGCATCATTTGCAATATCAAAAAACGCCAGTTCACATTGTCAAATGCTTTTTGAGCATCTAAAAATATCAGTGCCATCTGTTTTTCAGGGTGTGCTTCATAATACTCCAAAGTATCTAAAATTATTCTCACATTTTGCTTGATTTGTCGTTTTGGCAAAAATCCATTTTGATCCATGTGAATAAATTCATTTAAGTATCTTTTCATTCTTTCTGCCAGAATTGAAGCAAAGATTTTATAATCTGAATTCAACAATGAGATAGGTCTATAATTTTAACTTGTTGTAGGTCCATTTCTTCTTTAGGTATAAGGGTAATATAAGCTTCCAACCATGTCTCAGGTATTCTCTTTTTTAGTAGCACTTCATTCATCACTTCTAGAAGGGGAGCGCTTAACACTTCCTGGAAGGTCTTGTAAAATTCCGCCGGTAAGCCATCTGGGCCTGGTGCTTTTCCTGTATTTTGTTTCTTCAAGGCTTCTGTCAATTCCATCATGGTTATGTTCCCTTCTAGCATTGTTTCAATGTCTTTAGGTATCTGTGGTAGTCTTGTCTTTTGTAGATACTGTTCAATTTTTTCTTCTAGAATATCTTCTTGAGAGCAGTTTTTCATAGTAGTCTCGAATAATTTTTTTCTTTTCATCATTCCCATGCTGTATATTCCCTTTTCCATCTATTAATTGGCTAATTTTCTTTGTTTCTCTTTCCTTTCTAATTTTATACGCTAACCATCTTCCTGGCTTATTAGCATTTTCAAAGTAATTTTGTTTAGCACCTTTAATCTTTTGAGCGACTTCTTCCTTGTCCATTAAAGCCATTTTATGTTTAATCACATCCATTTTCCTTTTAATATCTTTCCCTTGCGGTGATTGTTGTAGTTCTTTTTCCAATTTCATGAAATCATCTTCCAATATTTTAAGTGTCTTCTTCCGTTTAATATTTCTTTTCCTTATATAGTCAATTATCTGACCTCTTGTATAAGCCTTCATTGCATCCCAGCGAGTTTGTAGTGATGTATCTTCTTTTCTGTTTTCCTTGAAGAAAAAGATAAGTTCTGTCTCAATTCTCTTTTAAATTCTTCTTCTTTCAAAATCATGTTATTTAATGTCCATCTAGATCTTCTCCTCTGTCCTTTCCAGGCAACTATCAGTGGATTGTGATCCGCCGAGGTCCCACTTTCGATTTGAATTTTCTGTATATCGGAGAGCATATCTGCAGATGCCCATACCATATCTATTCTTGACCATGATTCATGTCTATTTGAATAAAAAGTAAATTCTTTATTTCCAATATTTCTCTCTCTCCATATATCTTTAATATTCATTTCTATCATTTGAAAGAAGGACTTGGGTAGCTTTCTTCTAATTTTCTTTTTAGTTCTTTCAGATTTGTAGTCAAGTTGATCATTAATTATCCCATTAAAATCTCCCATCAGAAAGATATTTGCATAGTCTAATTCAATCACTTTTTGATATAGTTTCTTATAAAATTCTTCTTGATTCTCACTTGGTGCGTATATTGCTATCAAAAGCATTTTAGTATTGTTATCCATTATCTCCACCATTAAAATCCTCCCATCTTCATCTGTATAAATCAATTCTGCAATAATTGTATCTTTAATATATAGAGCCACTCCTCTTTTTTTATATTGAGCCAGTGATGTAAATAGCTTTCCTAACTTTCTTTGCCTTAATACATATTCATATTGCTTTTTAATATGGACCTCTTGCAGACAAATTATATCAAATTTTAATTTCTCTAATTTATGAAATATTTTCCTTCTTTTGGCAATTGAATTGAGTCCATTTATATTCATTGAAATCAATTTTTCCCTTCCATTTTAAGTCTTATATATAGGTTGTTTTGCTCTAGTCGTTCTAACTTCTTTTTGTTCTCTAGGTAAACTGCCTACTGCTCCAAGTTGTTCTTCTTCTTCACTTATCATTGCACCTTCCTTTGGAAGTTCCACAATCAATTCTTCATGTCCTCCATTTCCCTCTGAAATAGCCATCATAGAATGATTCTGCCTTCTCCACTGTGTCAATTCTATGTCTTTGTTCCCGCCACACAAACAAGAGGCCTTCTGGTATTAGCCATCTATAATTTATTCCTCTCTTCAGTAATTCTCTGGATAAAAACGCATATTCTCCTCTCCTCTCTCTTATTCTTCTTGGTGTCTGTTTCAGTACTGTGACATCTTTATTGTTGTGCTTCAACGTCTTATCTCTGACTGCTCGCAATATTTGTGATTTGATACTCTTCTTAGTAAATCTAATATGAATTTCTCTTGGAAGTTTATTCCTCGTTGCATATCTTGTAAAGACATGAAATATTTCATCTATTCCATCCCTCATCTTCTCTTCCGTTATTTCTAGCAGCCCTGCCAAAATCTGTGTCATTTTCTCCAATAAATTTTCACCCTTCTCTTCCTCAACATTTTGGAATCTCAAATAGAATTCCGATCTATCAATTTCGCTTGCAGAGATTCATTATGGTCACTCTCAACTTCCCTTAATCTGGTGTTAAAACTCTTCATTTCCTTGTCTCTTTGTTCTTGCTGCTCTTCAACTTTCTTCATCCTCTCACCATATTTCTCCATTGTTTGCTGTAAAGCCCTTATATTTTCATCTGTCTTATCTAACTTCTTTCCAATCTCATCTACTGCTTGTAAAATCTTCTGTATTGCCTCTTCTGTTGTGGGAAACGTTACTTGTGGAATTGAAGATCTTCTACTCATTGTTGCAGAAATTGTCAACATCAATTCCAAAAAGGAGGAAGAAAAAAGGAATGAAGGCCAATAACAAATAAAAATTAGTGTTATAAAAAGGGAAAGGAACAATCCTATTTAACAAGAAAAAAGGGAAGGAAATAGTAAGAGGAAAAAAAAGAGGGGTTCAATTACGTATCAATAATATATCAATAATTTGAAAAAAGGGTCGCTTTACTCTTCAGTTCCGAACTGCAGGCTCAAAGAAATTCCAAAAGCACCTATCCAGCACTTTCTAATCAACAGAGCCTTGGATACAGTCCTTGCAAGTGTATATGCTTATATAAGATAACGGGCCCCTAGGTAGCAATATTGTATCTCACAACCAACTTTCACTTCCTTGCCAGATGGCTCCCAAAATGTATCACTTCCTGTCTTATTCAAAACAAGAAAGACAGAAAAAAAACCTTGGTGGCCATTTCTTATATGCAAAAATGAAAAGTAACCGGATCAAAATAACCAAGTTACATTAGAACCCCTAGTGCCAAAAAAAAGGAAAAAAGAGACAAAATTCAAAAAAATATAAAGGGTATTCAAGGACTCCCAAGAGGAAAAAGTAGGAGGAAAGTCTTTAGAGCCATAAAAAGAAAGAAGAAACAAAACTCTTTACTTTCAAACCCAATCTCTTCTGCCGCCTAGTCCATCTCGCTCTCAGTTTCACACCATTAGAATTGCTAGAGTGTTCCCAAAGGGTTAAAAACAAAATGATCTCACCGACCGACAAACTTCTTCCAATCTCATTCCTCTGGAGCTGTCACAGCTTCTTCAGCCCGATGGCTGCCTCAGCACGTTTCGGGTAAAGGGGCTGTCCTGCATCAACCAGGGACTTTGCGATGTCCCTGGGATCAACAGAAGGTGCCCCCAACTTTCACCAACCCTACGAGTCGGTTTAGATCCCGGGGGACCGTCCCGAAGCGGCAGTATCGGGGGTGATCTCAGGAGTCAAGATCACCTCCGTCTCGCAGCGACTCCAGCTCCGCCCATCACCCCTGAATTTTTCATTTTTTTATAATCTAAGCAAAGAAATTAATTATTGATATCCAAAACTCCAAAACAAGCTATACATCATAAAAAAATGAAATACTTTCACAACCTTTGTTTTCCATATCTTTCTTTGGACTTCCTATATATGACATGGAGTGCAGCAGTAGCTAAAAGTAGGCTACAAGCAGTTCTGCTGAAATAGGGATTAGCTCATAAATAGTCAGAAGTTAAATGTGATGTATGTAAACATTTTAACTGTAATCAGATATCTGCACTAGACATGCAACAGGTTTGGGTGGAATCAATTTACCAGCCTTCCCCAACCATTGTTCTCCATAAGTATTTGGAAAACAAGATCTATGGAGATTCTCAATCATCCAGATCCATGGTTGTCCCAAAGGTGCTTTTCAAAAGACAACTGGACCTTTTTTCCTTGAAAGCATTCTGCTTCTCATCCAATAAGCTGAATTGAACTGGAATGAAGCTTCTTGGATGAGAAGTGAAATGTTTTCAAGGAGGAAAAAAAACATGAAAGAAGTTGCTTCTTGAAAGCATCTTTGGAAAACAATGTTCAGAATTCAAGACAATATTGGTAATCTGATCATATGGTAATGCTGTATTATTTGTAGCTCAAAATTAGTTACACAGGAGTTGGACCCAAGCTCTCAAACACTGTGTTGTGCTATTATCACATATGCACTATGACCTGCCTTGGAAATTATACTGGATGGTGTTCTGTTGCAGATGGCAATGCATCCCCTTCCCCCCCAAAATCTCCCAATTTGTAGAAATTATGATCTCCAACACTTTTGAAGAAAAATACAATATTATAGCAGAGAACCTTAGTTTAAAGTATCTCAAACCTTAGTTTAAAATATGTCACCTAACACTGTGCAGTTTATTGAGATAAACCAATCCATAAGTTCCTTTGGGGAAAGCTAAGACTGAGATCTGATGCTTTATTTATTTAAAAATAATATCACAGCTGGCAACGGCATTAGAATGAAGTCTTTGCTATAAATTCATGTTTCCCCACAAATCAAATAATAGTTTTCCAAGAAGAATTTTCCTCAATAGTGTAGCAGAACAGACAAAACTTACATTTCCTCTTCATTTTCACTTGTTATTCTTAGCTCTCCTATTCAATCAATGCTTCCAAATTTTACATAGGCACAGATAAAGTCAGTGTGCTTTATCCCAGAGTCATAGAAGTAGAAGGAAATGAAGCTTGACCATAACAGTTGGTACAAAGGTTAGAAGACTAATCATAACAGTTGGTACAAAGGTGACAAGTCAGATGAATGGACATTAGCTTGTCAACAAAAGAACAGCTGATAGTGCAATGGAAGCTTGTCTCAAATTTTAATAAATATTTTATCTGAAATAAAATTAGATCTGTAGGGTATTTTTAGCCATTGATAAATACATGTATCTCCCTTTCTATTCTATTTCTTTGAATAGAAAATATTTATTTTCCTTAAATGTCTCTGTATCAAGAAAAGGGGAAAACCCTCTATTATAGTTGTCCGCTGTGGTTTTTTAGAGATTGTGAAAAAAGTGAGCATCGGGGTGCTAATCTGCACTGGGAGTTGATTACCATATTGTACACTGAAATGATGCCAGTAGCAGGGCACCACCACTCTTTCCAGTGGCTTTTATTGCACATTTTGTTGGAGCATGAATATTTTATTTTGTTCTCTTCCATAAGAACATCTTCACTGATATACACTTTAATAAAACATGAGACCGGTTTTTGGCATCTCCTTGGTTGCTTCCAGAACAGGCCCCATCACAATTTCATTAAGCAGAACAAACACTTCAGGTTCACATCCTTAATAGCTTTGTACTGAAAGAGTCACAGACCATGTAATTTAGCAGCAAAATGTGTTCCTGGGATCTTGGTTGTGCTAAGAATAAAACATGTGCAGTCATCAATAAAAACTCAAAATATATAACCCAAAATATGAGGAGATTAAGCATCCTTTACCGGCTCTTCCAGGTTCATGGAATTTAATATAGTTTCTTTTCTATGGAGGTGTCCATATAAAGGCTGAAGTAGGGCATATATATATATTGCCAAAAAGAGTACATTTGTAATCTAATCAAAACAAAAAACAAACACAAAAAAACACACAAAAAGACTGTCAAGGCTGACTAAAGCTTAGATCCAGAAAAGCATGAAATATACAATCAAATAAAAAAGATATTGACACTCTGGAAAGAGTGCAGAGAAGAGGAACAAAGATGATTAGGGGACTGGATACTGAAACATATGAGTAACAGTTTCAGGAATTGGGTACGTCTAATCTAATGAAAAGTAGGACTAGGGGTGACATGATAGCAGTGTTCCAATATCTAATGGGCTGCCACAAAGAAGAGAGAGTCAACCTATTATCTAAAGCACTTGACAGCAGGACAAGAAGAAATGGATGGAAACTAATCAAGGAGAGATCCAATCTAGAAATAAGGAGAATGGGTTGCTTTCAGAAGTTGTGGTCCTCCATCACTAAAGTTTTTAAAGAATTAATTGGACAGTTTTTTTGTCTCACGTGGTATGGGGTCTCCTGCTTGAACTGGGGATTGGATTAGAAGATATCCAAGGTTCCTTCCAGCTTCTTATTCTGTTAAACATACATTAATTCAAGGAAAAACCTATATAAAATAAAGTTTATGTTTCCATGATGTGAAAAGAGCCTTGGTGGCTCAGGCTGTTAAATGCCTGCTCTTAAGATCCAGCTGTCTACAATTACTGTAGGCTCGAATCCCACCAGGCTCAAGGTTGACTCAGCCTTCCATCCTCTCGGGGTAGGTAAATTGAGGACCCAAGATTGTTGGGGGCAATTAGCTGACCTTGTAAAAATGCCGCTTAGTAATAAGCAGGCATATACAATGGAATGAAGGCTATTGCTGAGCACACTGGGTTGTATCCCAAAAAATTGTAAGCCGCCCTGAGTCTTCGGAGAAGGGCGGCATATAAATGTAATTTAAAAAAATAAATAATAATAATAATAATAATAATAATAATAATAATAATAATAATAATAATAATAATAATAATAACAATATGCTATGCCAGTAATAATAACAATAAATGCAACACCAATATACTATTGCATATTCTTTTTAAAATTAAGGAACAGACTAAGAAACTGAATTGATCATTATAGTCAGTTTAAGCTCTGCCAAGCATGTAAGATGTTTTTCATCATCAGTACTACTATTACTACTAATGTTTTATTCTACTGCAACAGAGTTGGAAATCAACACTTTTTTTCCTTCCTTCTTCCCCTCCTCACTTGTCTTTCCACTTTTCCTCCCCACTATATCTTACTGTTTATTTTGTGTTTTATTTTATTCTATAATCTAATAAAATGTTTAAATTGCAAAGTAGTACTGATGCTACTGATAGCCCTGATGATATTAATGAAATAACAATAACAATCTACAAGTAAACAGCAATGTTCAGAGAACAGCAATGACCTCACAATAACAACATAATGTATACCACCCCATTTCAATGACTCTGGGTAATTCATTACAACCAAGCAAAGAAATTACAATGAAATCAGTAAAAGATGGTAAGCACGAGTGAAGCAAAATATCTTGCTCTCCCTCATCAAAGACTTGAGGAAGGAACCAAAAATAGCTCTTCAAATACAGTAACTTTCTATAAAGTAAACATGTGGCTCCACATGTTTGAAATGAACAGAAAATATTGGCGAGACATGAATGTCCATCTATTTCTGTAACATGGAGTCTTCCCTCTATGATATAAGATATCTAATGGTTGCCCAGATGACCAACAACATTCAAGATTCTACTTCTGTAACAAGCAAGTGCATATTTCTGTTATTAAATCATGAGTCTCTGCAGTAGCCCAAGGCAAGTGTGGCAGTTTGTCAAATTACCAAATCAGGACATGCTGAATGTAAAAATACTGTAACAATTCTTATTAAATTGGTCACTGATCTCATTACCATACAAAGCAATGACTTCTCCTTAGCATGATCTCTATGCAGTAGCAGTTAGACTTATATACTGTTCCATAGTGCTTTACAGCACTCTCTGAGTAGTTTACAAATGTCAGCATATTTCCCTCAACAAACTGGGTCCTCATTTTATCAATCTTGGAAGGATGGAAGGATAAGTGAACCTTGAACCAGTCAGGATCAAACTCCAGACTGTGGGCAGAATTAGCCTGCAATACTGTATTCTAACCACTGTACCACCCAGTGGTGGGATTCAATTTGTTTTTACTACTGGTTCTGTGAGCATGGCTTGGTGGGGGTGGCAGGGGAAGGATACTGTAAAATCTCCAGTCAGAGGTGGTATTTGCCAGTTCTACAAACTACTCAAAGTTTCCATTACCAGTTCTCCAGAACTGGTCAGAAAAGAACCTGCTGAATACCACCTCTGGTACCACTACAGCTCCTCAGCAGTGATTTATAAACCAGAAATTAACTCAGAGGTGATATTCAGCAGGTTCTGACCAGTTCTGGAGAACTGGTAGTGGAAATTTTGAGTAGTTTTGAGAACCAGTGGTAACCTTCCACTTGGGGTGGGGAGGGAATGGAGATTTTACAGTATCCTTCCCCTGGAGCAGGGTGTGAATGCCATTGCCCACCAAGCCACACCCACCAAGCCATGCCATGCCCACCAAGCCATGCCCACAGAACCAGTAGTAAATTTTTTGAATACCACCACTGAATTAACTGGAATTGGCAATAACATTTAAATAAAAGTGAGAACCAGTTTAGTATAACGGTTAGGGTGCTGGCCAAAAAACCAGGAATTCCAGTCCCACCTGAGGTATGAAAGCTGGATGGGTAACTTTGGACCAGTCACTCTGTCTCTCTCAGTCCAACCCAATAGGGTTGTGAGGAAAATAGGAGAAGGAAGGACTATTAGGCATGTTTGTCGCCTCAAATTGAATATGAAAAAAAGTTTGGATAAAAAACGAATAAATGAACATTTCACTTAATTTTGTCTCCTAAGGATGAGTAGCACTCTATGATTCCACCTTATTTCTTGCTTAATGCTCTTTGATAAATTTTTATTTTTCATATCCATTTCTAAAGAAGCTCTAAATTTATTTAGCAGATAATGTGTGGATAAATTCATGTGAAATTTTATTATTCTGAAATAAAATGATATCCTTGCCTTTCAATTTGCTTATGAATAATTCTTCATCAAGGCCAAAAAGTTTTTGTCACCATGATCCTCCCACTGGAACTGTTTGAAGCAGGTATAATTATAACCATGAAATGATAGTACATTTTAATTATAGCAATCCTATTCCTAAAACTGCTTGTAGTCCATTTATCTGTTAATGTACTACACCAAGAACTTGCCTTTCTGCACTTATACATCAAATCAGTCTTATATTATTGGTCTACTTTAATCCAGTTTTCTGCTATTGTGCTGGATGGGGACAGAATTTGGTAAATCAAGTGGTTTGTTACTCAACTTCAGCTCCTAAGCAGCCTCTCTTCAGCCACTGACTAGATCCAAACATGCTTAGCTTTGGCAAGTTGATTGCATGTACCTTCAGAATGACTTTCCTGCAATGTTATTGTTATCTATGTGATCACAACCATTTTAAAGAGCAGGTGTAACTATTAGCAATCTATATGTTTCACCAATCACTATCCACTCAGCTTAGGAGAAATTTTAAATACCAACATTCAAAATGGGACCTATTTGGTTTCTCTCTCTCTCTCTCTGAATCATGCAGAAGCTAGTTTCCGTGACATCTGCCTGTTAATTTTAAAATAAAAATCAGAAATGAGCACATCTCATTTCACAGTAATGAAATCTCAATCACCAGTATACTACTGCCAAGTTTGCTTTCTTTTAAAATAATTACATTTTAAATATAGGACAACTAAGAATAAAAGTAATTCTAGAGACAATGACTTGTCCCAGAAGGGCATTTCCAAATGATACATTCTCAAAAGAAAATTCCTATTGTTCCAAATATTCAAAAGCTATTTCAAAAATAAAAAGTATCTTGCATTTTTCAGTAGTGTGTGTGTTTGTGTGTGTGTGTGTATGTGTGTGTGATGGAACGGGGGGAGGGGGGGATACAGTAATAGAAAATAGTCATTGGCTTCCTTTTTTATAGTTACAATAGCAGCTAATCTTTCCTTATAGCTTTGAAATTAGTTGCATTCCAGCAGAAGAGTGGCTGGGTTTCAGTATTTATACCTATTACCTAGTAGCACGGTGGAGAATATGCAAGGTCAGCACTTAGTGCTGACACAAAGGAGCCATTGTAGTGTTGAAGAACTGTGGGAAGTAAAAGAAAAAAAAGCATCAGAGCTAGCTGTTATGTGAACAATAAAATGATTTTATAACATTAAAATCCAGTCTGTTGAAAAAGTTCCCAGAATTATAAAGAGGTTAACTTTCTTGCATGGCTAATCTGAAACCGTTTGGACTGCTAGAGGACAAAAAAAGATGCTATGTATCAGCCTTCTCTGACTTCTTCCAGAAGTCCAATTCTAATCATCCATCACCCAGTGTGCCCATTGGTGAGATGGATTTAGACTCAGTCTTTGTGTCAGGTACATAAGTTCAGTATTTTCTTGGTTATGTCATAATTTGCACTTCAGCAGATGCCTGTATTTGAACTCTTATATACTTCAAGCACACAGGAATGAAGAGGGGTTTCTCTGCAGATGTTCAGATCGATACTAATAAATATTTGTAGCAATGTTCTAACTGTAGCTGAAATATAACCTCAACAGAAAATAACTTCCATATTGTTCCCAAGAATATTCCTGGCATGGGAGCCTCAGGGCATGGGACCAGACTATCTGAGGGACTGCCTTTCCCTAGTTACATCAGCCTACTAGATGAGATCTGGTAGAGAGGACATGCTGCAGGTACCATTAGTTAGGGACTATTTGATGGGTCACAGGAAATGTGCCTTCTCCACCAAGATTCCCACATTGTGGAACATCTTTTTCTCTGAAAATTAAAATTAAATTAGCTTCATCCCTCTTAATATTCCAAAAGGCCTCAAGACCTGGCTTTGTGATCAGGACTGAAGCTACCAGGGGACAGGAGATTACTTAGAGCAGGGGTGTCAAACTCATGTTGTCATGGTGACATCACGTGACATATTGGAACTTCCCTCCCCCTTTGCTAAACCAGGCAGGGGCAGGGTCAATACATGATGCATCCGCCCGCAGGCCGCGAGTTTGACACCCCTAGCTTAAGAGGATTCCATAGCTGAGGTTCCATTCATCACCCTCCCTTTGCCTTGGTTTGTAACTTTGTTTTTTATCATATTTATTAAAATGGTATATGTTATATTGTTTTCACATTTGTTGCTTTATCAGATTGTTGTGCACTGTCCAGATTCACTTTTGGTGAGATGAGTGTTTATATAAGATTGATTAATAAATGCATTTATAAAATAAATATAACATATGTGTCCATCAAGTTATGAGAAGTCAGGTTTGACTTGAGATACACTATACTTTTGGGATTAGAAAACATCATTCAGAATCACTCAAAATTACAGGCTAGGGATAAGCATCTTTTTGATGCTGTGGGCACATTTGGAAGTCATCAGTCTTCTCATAAAATAATACTGCAGCTTTTGTGGTCAGTCACAAACCATCCATTTATGAGAAGTCAAACTGATGAAATTGCTCCCTGCCACCATTTCTGATCGATTATTTTTCTAAGATTGTTTCAATTTTGTTTTCCCTTCCAAAACAGGAATTGCTCAAACTGGCTTTCAGAAATAAAACAATTCAGCAAGCCTAAAACAGCAAAAAAGATTAGAACTTCTATATTTCCCCTCATTTCTGACTAATCTTCAATAAATAAGATTAACCAGTGGGATAATATCCTGCTTTTTTAAAGTTTCTGACTGAACACAGATAAAAAAATCTAATCTACTGGGCATCTTTTAGGATCAATTGTCAAGTCTGCTCTTGCCTTTTGAGGTGAAGTCAGTGGCACCTCACTTTTTGGATAAAGGAGTTCTATATAGAAAGTATTGCTGCCACAGAAACCCTGGTGTAACATTTGAAGACAGTAGTTCCTGCAGGAGATGAGCAGCTGCTGATATTCAAAGGGTGAATGTGCTTGCATTTCTTAGGAAGTTTCATTAAATAAAAAATAAAAAAAATACCTCCATTTCATGGTGTGTTGATCTCCCATGATTTTAAAAGGGTTATTGAAGTAAGACTTTAGCCACAGTGAGCTTTTCTCTTCCATGTGTTTGCCTTAGATTTCTACCAATATATTTAAAGCAGAACTTAGATTGGTGGGAATATACATTCTCTCTGCAGGGCTTTTTGTTAATGAAAACTGATTACAACTGGCTATAGTGAGGTTACATAGTTGATTTCAACAAGAGTTTAGAAAATGTAGCAAATCATTTCTAAATTGCATGCCATTACTTCAATTTTTTATTTAAAAAAATCAATATTACATTACAAAGTGACATGTTTAGTTAAGATCCATATTTTCACATGTGTTTTCTTTAACAGTGCTGGCCAACTGATTTTTTTTGTTTATTAATCTGTCAATTTTAAAATGGCACATCCCAATTTGTTTTTTTTTAATACTGTGAGAGTCAGTATGGTGTAGTGGTTCTAGTCTTAAACTGAGATCACAGAGACTCACGTTTGAGACTCTAGTCCACCATGGAAATTATAGGTTGACTTTAAAGCTTTGTCTGAGCCTCATCTACCTCTCATGACTGCCATGAAAAGTGGCAACCTCATGTGAGCCACTTTAAATTATTAAGAGGAAGAAATAAGCTATACTTTAGTCAAGTATATTTATTCCTTTAAAGAAAAAGTAGTAGGATAATTAGACATCTTGTTTTCTCCAAGATAATCCCATTTTTGGAGGAGGTGTCCCAAGTGCTGTATTCATTCCTTCTCAAAAATAGCAAAATGCCCAAGTTTCTAGAAGACTGACCTGAGCAATGAGGTAGGAAATAATTTCTCCAATTTCCATTAGTTTCCACTTGCATGAGTATTTAAGTAGCAACACCAAGGCTACAAAATCTATTCACAGAAAATAGTTATGATTTACCTGTGTATCTTTGTTTCCATCTAATGGTTGTCTGTAGTTTTATAACCCAGATATAGAAGTTCATATCTATTGCTTATTAGACACCTATAAACTAGGTTAGATCTGAACATAATTCTACACACAAGATAAAAATATAAACTAAGAGTATTGGAATTACAGAAAGCCACTTCATCATGGTGCCACATTTCAAAATATTAAATTCAATTTTTTCTTCTTGTAATTCTGTTTGGAAATTTGCACAGAGTAATGAATTACAATTAATTGTACGTATAAATGTATACAAATCAATGTATCTCAGTTCTTATTCTGGAAAACCTGATCACTCCACCCAGTGGATATTGTGTGCACCAAACATTGAATATCTGCTAAATCTCGTTCTTTGTTTGATGTTTAGCCATCTTCATTGTAACTATTCAAATCATTCTAAGAGTTGTTTTGTTATAATAGCTTCAATGTTAAAAATCATTCTGGTTGGTTTACTTACTGGTTTATTACTAAACCTTTACAGAGTGTACAAACAAATGTTTATTCCTGATATTTATGCCTAGGTGATAATTCTCTTTCCATGACAAAATGAAAGTTTCCCATCACTACCTTTTCTCAGCTGAATTTGGAAATCCCCAAACTTTGGGGATGTTTGAATGTTTATGGAATATGAAGTGAGAAGCAGAGACTGGAGGCAGAAAATTTCCCACTTGTCCAATTGGAGCAATTTAACATTCAAGCCTTTCTCTTTAGCAAAAATTGTTTATACAATTGCTATGAATGGCCACAGCATTCAGGATATGCAAGAAAGTAAGAAGGAACTCAAGTGAAGAAAAAGGCTGTAAACTGTAATAACAGCATCCTATGACCCAGCTGTCTTAGTTCACATAACCAGTAAAATGTGCTTTAGAAGTCACTAATCAGTTGATTTCCAGTGGAAAAAGGTAACCGTTCCCTTGCATTCAAAGGAAAGGAACAAAAGCAGAAACTGTAGGAGTCAGAACAATGGTGCCCAGGGTAGGCAGCCTTATGTGGTAAAACTATTTGATTGCTATAAAGGCATTCTAGGCCTACCCCCTGCCTAGAGCAACTCCATAGCTTCAGCATTTCCATCCCCCAAACTCTCACAAAGCAGTGGGAAACTGACTGCTGAACATCTTGAATTGTGCTGACTTGAGATGCAGAAAACTAGTCAATGCATATTGTCTTCCCTTCTGGCTGATTAACAGTAGAGGGTAAATAACATCATTCAATTAATGACTTGCCCCTTGAGTTTCAACTGGCTCTAGAGTAACAAAAATCTCTTCACTCCCATTCCAAACCACCAGCCAAATATACACAAAGAGTGGGAAAAAACATGAACAAGGAAAGAGGACAAGGAACCAGCCTTTATTTCTTTTTTGTGTGGAATGCAAAGGAAGAGATTGTTTTGACGGTGAGAGTAAACAATGCATAGAGCAAAAGACAAATTACAGGAATAGGACACTGAGCTTCAATATAAGGACAGTAGTGATAGAGATTAATGGTTGACTTGAATTTAGGAGATGGCAGTACTGGTAAAATTAATGGGAAAATAGACCACCCAAAATATTGACAGAACCCCCAAATACCAGTTTTGTTGCTATTTCAAATAGACCAGAGAAAGAAATGGATTCATCTCCTCAAGCACACATCATGAGATGAAACATTTCTAGGTTCAATAGAAAAATAGCCAAGTAATAGTGGGGAGATGCTCTAATCTGCAGGTAAGTTGTATTTAAAGAGCATTAACAGTTAACTAACAAAAAGCCAAGGTTATTTTCTCATCATCCTCATCTGCCCCCTTCAATGAAGAAGAAAAAAAAATACACCTGTCCTGTATAAGAAAGCTATTTATGGAGGATCATCCTTGCTGCTCTGCCTTTTCCATATGTCTTCATTTGTTACAGTACATACCACCTAATTTCAGACTCAGCACAAGGCAAGGAACTGTTTACATTTTTCCAGGGAGAGCGGTCTAAAAAGAGGTAGAGCTGTTCCCTCATGTGCTTCATGGAACAATTTGTTTATTGAAGATTAACCCCCATCTGTTCCTGTTTTCATCACAGAGCACATTTGGAAAACTGACACACTTTGATGCCTCAAGGGCAGGCTGTAGAAGACAACCCCCTCAGATATCACATTGCATCCAAGCCCTGCCACTAAAAGCAAATGCCATCACCTACTTCCATAGCCATAATACTTGGAAGTTAATTTGGGCTAGTGCATACATACCCTATAGGTGTATTACAGACTTACCTGATTAATTGCTAGGAAGAAGCTTCCATACTAACTTTAAATGTTTGATTTCTTCCAAAGAAGCAACAACAGTTGAAAAAACTAATGCTGTTTAAATTAGAGCATCCTTTCCCGGAGACCAATCAATTGCTTTTCATCTTTAGATCCAGTCTTTTATTTTTCAATTCTACAGTTGTCTTTATAAACCCAAGCTCACTGCAATTGCCAAGAATTCCTGGCTCATTTACTTTTAATGTTCAGAACTATGTTCGGTGGTTACTACAAGAGCCAAAGTTGAATCCTCTCAGATCAAGCCATGGGCCCACCTAGCCCAGCATTCCGAGTTACACAATAGTCACAGGCCTGTGCAAGAGAGCAATAACTTTCTTTCATCATGCCCCTGTATGGATCATGTTTCAAGTACAGTAGAACCTCTGGTCATGACCATAATTCATTCCATAACTTTGGTCGCAACCTGATTTGGTTGTGACCCAAACCTAATTTTGAAAATTTGGGGCTTACAAGAAAAATGATGCGGAACAAGAAATCGCCCATGAAAATTTTTTTAATGAATGTTTTGGTCAGAACCTGATTTGGTCATGATCAAGAAACGTTCATGACCAGAGGTTCTACTGTAGTGGTTTTGGGGAGACAAGCCAATACCAGTAAATACCAGATCTCAGAAAGTTCTAACAATCACCAATTAGACTGTACTGCATTCATTTCAAGCAGAAGAGGAACCCAAAATGGGTCATTTTGAGTATTCCGTTTTCTTTTGTTTCTTTGCTTACAGAATGACTGCTACTAGTTGGTTATAATGAATGAAAGAGGGCATGAAACTGAAGGGATGCCTTCTTAGGAAAGCTGAGGGCATCTAGCCTCTTTTTACTTCTTCCTCTGTGATTGTGAGGCATGGCTGTTACTATAAACATCCACATAAACCTCATCTTGGAAAATCTGAGGCAATCCACAAATTTAGTTACTCATGGAACTATACACTTCCCATTTTCTTTTGTTTTTCTACTTTTCTACTTAAATCTGTGGGTACAGATATGCATAATTTACAGGATTCATTGAGCTTATTTTCGAAGTGCTGTCCTGCTTATTGTTATCAGCTTAACAGCTCCTCTTCTATTTAAGGTTTTTGACCTGGTTCAATGTAAGAAATTGATGGTGACATCCTAATCCTCATTTAGAAACCGGCTGATATTTTGTTTCCCCTGATTCTTGATGCTTACTGCAACCGGTCACACAAAATCTGATTCTGAGCTGAGGTGAAAGAAATTTCTTCAGAACCAACAAAAATGTATGATGGGAATATAATAGCTCTAAATTGGCATGAAACTATTTTTGGGTATAAAACTACAAGTTTTTTTTAAAGGCCAACACCTGAACATCAGGAGTTTTCATTCTCCAGTAATAAAGGTATGAATCTTATTAGAAAAAGTTATTTTTCAGCTTTTACAAGGCTTTTCCCCCACTACATTACTTTTATAAGGATTCAGAACTGCTAATATATCTAACAAGCCCAGCAGCAAAAGGTTAGTTTAGGTTAACATATAATGGTGAGAAACAAAGCAGCGTAGCTAGTGATTATAGACAGAAATAGACATTGGGAGTGGATTGAAATAACTGGGAGAGTTTTCATTTTCTTTCTATTGTATTTCCCAGTGTCCATGAAAAGAATAGGAAAATTATTCCCCATTCTCTCTAAATTTTATTCTATTTTTCCAGTTCCATCAAAAAGGAGAAAAGAGGAAAAAGGAAGATGAATGAGTCTAGTTCATTTTCTCAAATTTTTGCAAATGCGCTGTTCAAAATTATTTCATATTTTAAAAATTATGGCTTGTGGAGAACTAGACCCTCCATATTTGATGAGAGAAAAGGGACAGTTGTACTCCAATCTGTCCATTAGTCCAGAAGACATATAGAGAAATTCCTACAAATTTGAAACCTTAGGCATCAGAAATTTATCCAATCCGCATCCATCCATTCAGTTATAATCATTTCTATGGCAATCTTTTCCTAAACTTTCCCACAGTTTGGTTTGAGTTTTCTCTTAGGTATGAAATTATATTTTGATAAATTGATTGTGGGCAATAGCTGGTGCCTCAAAATGTGCTCTACATCAATTTCCATTATTTCTAGATATGCTAGCCAGGTATCATGAAAGTTGAAGACATCTGGCAAGCTTTATGTTAGGATAGCTGAGTCTCTCTCTCTCTCTCTCTCTCTCTCTCTCTCTCTCTCTCTCTCTCTCTCTCAAATGTCTTTAGTCTCTTCAGGGATTTTCACTTAGTACCTCCTTCATAAAGAAACAGATTTTCTTAAAAACGTAATTAAAAAGTTAGTTCTTGAACTGTTGTTGGTTTTTTTCATCAGTTTATTGTCTTTTGTACTTTTTTTGTTCAAGGCTCATTTATTTTATGAAGAGATTATGCACAAACTGAAAACAAATTCACCAACACAAATTTTCATTAATCCAGAATGTTAAAAGCAAGCCTTCAAACTAAATGCTACAAAAAACGGGAAGCTGAAAGCTGAGCTAGTCACAATATTAACAGTCAATGATGCCAACTTAATGCTTTGGTTAATCTATTGGCTTTAAAGAAATAAATGTAAAAACATTAAACTAAACTTTAAAACATAAAAAGAGAGACTTCCTGAAACAACCTTTACAAAATACATTTCTCAAAACACTTTGCTACCAGTTCTGCTAATTCTTTTTCTCTCATATCAAGTGGTCTTAAATCTCCCAAATAAATTATTTACACTTACAAAAACTAATCAATGCAAAATCCGGAAAGAGAGGTCATTCTTCAGGCAGGGCTACAATTGTACAGACAGTCTGGCACATAAACATGTTCACAGAGATACATAATCCAAATTTCTTTTAGTATGGCAGTTATGAAAGACATTTAGGGACACTGGAATTATCTTATCTCTTAAGAATGTAAGGCATTTCACTTCTGTTTTACAAAAGACTTTCATGTTGTGATCTTTTTTTCCTTAACAAAGGAAGGATTATTAGTCAACTAATAATGGAATACAGGGTTTTTTTCAGAAAAAGATAGCTCTGTATGAGGGGTGTTTCCAGTTAGTATTTATAGATCTGTAAGTGTCTATGGAGATTCTCAGTCATCAAGATCACGATTGCCCCAAAGGTGCTTTTTCAAGAGGCAACTGGAGTTCCTTTGTTTTTCCCTGAAGATGTTTTGCTTCTCATCCAAGCTTTTTCAGTTCTAAAGATGAAAAGGCACCTTTGGGATATATTATTTAGAAAATTAGTGTAGATCAGTAATCAAAAGTTAAATGTAAAAAAAAAGGTTCTCTGTATAATTGTGGTCCCTTAATTTCCAGTAATTGGGTCTACTATTATTCTTAGCCATTGCCCATGGTGGCCGGTGCTGATAGAAGCTGTAGTACAACAATCTAGGGCGCACATTTAAAGAAAACTGGCTTAGAGCCCTGTGTATCTTGAAGTCATGTATCCTGTATTATGAATACTGATTTATAGTTGACTGGATCTTTGATTTTCATAACATGGCTGTTTGATGGGGGCTAACTGCCCCTTTTTATTTCAGCACTAGTTAGTAACTGTACATATCATCGTCCTTGCTGTTGATTAAAATAGTATATTATGTGATCCCAGCCGAAAAAATTTAACATCATTTAATTCAATCCTGGAACTCCTTGTTAAGTTTACCCAAAGGGTTTGATACAAATTCCAGACAGCATGAGATGTAAGAGTCCTATGGAAATCTATAGCAGAATCACAAAGGGGCAAAGCGATAAGCAGTTCCATCTTTGGAAAATGATTGTTAGAGGACAAATCACAGCGATATAGTACTCCAATCTTCAGTTCAGATAAGAGGAATGTGACCATCAGTGATAATGAAAGACATTGAGAGACCAAAGAAAATCATGTCTTTTTAAAAATTTGTTACTTATGTGAAGAATATTGCATTTTGATGTTATACAGTGGGGTTATGGAAAGGAAATTAAGCATTTTCATTTTTTGTTCAGATGTTATTATTTGAATGTTAACTGTTTGTCTAGGTATTCCTACTCAACTAGCATCTGACTAACACCTTAAAATATCTCCAGCTTTGCTAATCTAGAGAGTGCCTTATTCTGTACTTGTATATAGAGGACAGAGATGATGTGTATTTGAACTGCTGGAATTGGTAGGTACGGAAACAAGAATCTTAAAAAGCCAAATGGTTATCTTCCTCCTGAAATATTTAGAGACCTCCTGCTGTAACTGAAAACCTTGTGTACTGTTTGGTGTCAGCCAATATCCACACTGCATTCCTTAAGGCTTTCATTCACTCCATTTAAAAATGCAGCTGATTTAGAAATTGTTGTTAATATCAACCACAATCTGCCTCTCTCTACCTTTTTTCTGACTTATTTTGCCTAAGGAAGAGTTAAGAAACCTGAAAGCTTACAACTTTTATTTTTTTTAAAAAAATCTTTAACTGATCAAAATATTAACTGTGTGGAATTTTAATATCTATTTTTGTGACTGGTGGAACTATCATGGTTATACTTATTTTCGTTGACAAACATCACCCCATAAAATAAGGCACTTTCAATTTCAAAATTGGGCCCCAATCCAGGCAGAAATGCATCTTAAAAATAGGAGCATAGATCAGATTGGATGAACCTTAAGCTAAATAGATCAGAAAGATTTGAGATGTGTCAAAAGCAGAGCAAATTTCCCTGGAATTGTTCAAAATAAATCTGTATTCTCCCTGTGGTCTGTGAGTGATTTGAAAATTCAAAAGCCATAGGAGCCAACATCTCCCGAAAATTTAATTGGTGGGCCCAAAATATTTCCAGATTAAAAGAGGGAGGAAAAAGAAGAGATAGCACAGCTTTGTGACCATGAAGTTGAATTTCAATCATAAGGAAACATTTTACTAGGCCTTTCCTAACATATTGTTTTGCGGGAATACAGTGCATACCCAAATATATTAACTTGCTGTCAAATTTCTTCTGTGCTCCTTTATAATTCTCTTTTGGGTTATGTAGCATAGCTTCAGTGTTTGGGCTTATTTTTCTTATTCTTTGTGATAATGCAGTCCTTTCTTATTCCAGATACTAGTTACTTAAAGCGCTTTCTTTAGCAATCCAATGTTTATTTTTTAAAAGATTTTTTTAGTTTGTTCTGAAGCTTATTTATATATTGAAACTGTGCAATGTTTCTTCTTCCCTCACATATATCCCAAAGTTGGTTTAGTCTTATAACTTTAATTTGAATTTATGTCCATTGAAGTATCTGTATGTATCTTTTTTCTATCATCGTCATTGTTGGCAATGCAATGCTTCAGATCTGAATTCTTCATGAAGAGATTTGTGCCAGCTGAAGGTAGGTGTTTGAATCACCTTGGGATTTTCTAGAAAGTCCTGTGATAGTGGCTCCTCTCAAAATTCTCCTAGACTGAAACTTTGAAGAGCTGTAGAGCCAAACAACAGAAAGCCATCTGGCCACTTGACCTCTGAGAAATAGGGAAGGAGGGAGGGCAATGCTTTGCTTGAAGCTTTGGTGAAGATTTTCACAGCCCTAACAGACAAATTGTTAGATTATCAGATCACTACAAAAGAAAACTCCTTCAGTTGGAACACAGCTTCAAATAGCACCCCTTTAATTCTTTTTTTCCTTCTGCTTATACTCAATTCTATAATAGTTTCTAACAAACTATATCCAGAAAACAATGGAGGGGAGAATAGAAATGTATTTCTTCTGCTCCACACAGAATGCTAAGTACTAACAACAAGTATTACACTTGTTCTTCTGAAATCCGCTATTTTTTTTTAGAATCTATGATTCTATCTCTCTATCCCTAATTGCTCCTTCCCCATAAATAAGAATAAATACTATTCAACAACACACCTGCATCCCTCATGCAAAACCTGGCAGCTTTCATCAAAAGGTACTATATGTGTGAGAATTAGTTATAGGGATTACCAGACAGCACTTGTTTTGGTTTATCCTTATTGAGAACTATCATATTTGACCAGATGTTATTCTTTGGGGTTCAAAACCTCTATTATAAATTGAACTCATGGACCTTCATGCTTTAGATGACAGATGTCATATTGTACAATACATTGGCTTTAGGTCCCATCTAGCTAACACTTGGCAATTACAGGAAGGGGTATAAATTTAATTAAATTTAATTATGAGACTTATATGCCGCCCTATCTCCCTAAGGACTCAGGGCAGCTTACAAAATAAAACAATAATACAAAATTACAAATATTAAAAAACAATTAAACTCCAAGGTCTCATAACAATTCCGATTTAAAAACTATACTAAAACAATGCTAAAAAACCCTCCCCCTCCATAGTCCGGGTAGGCTAGTTGGAATAGCCATGTCTTTAGGTCATGGCGGAAGGAGCGGAGGTCAGGGGCCACCCAGAGCTCTAGGGGGAGCTGGTTCCACAGGGTGGGAGCTCCCACCGAAAAGGCCCTACTCCTGGGAACTGCCAGCCAACATTGCCTGGTTGACGGCACCTGGAGAAGGCCCTATCGATGAGACCGCACGGGACGTCGGGAAACTGTTAATGGCAGCAGGGTTTCCCGCATATACCCTGGTCCAATGCCATGAAGGGCTTTATAGGTCAAGACCAGCACCTTGAATCTAACCCGGAGGGCAACCAGTAACCAGTGCAGCTCACGCAGGAGGGGTGTAACATGGGAGTATCAGGATCCTCCCATCACAACCCACACCGCTGCATTCTGGACAAGTTGAAGCCTCCGGATGGTCTTCAAGGGCAGCCCCATGTAAAGAGCATTGCAGTAGTCCAGACGGGAGATAATGAGTGCTTGAGCGACCGTACGTAGGGCATCTCGGTCCAGATAGGGACGCAACTGGCGCACCAGGTGAACCTGGGCAAATGCCCCCCTGGCCACAGCCCCCACCTGCTCCTCCAAACTGAGCCGTATGTCCAGGAGGACACCCAAGTTGTGTACCCTATCTATGGGGGGTAACACCTCTCCCCCCATAGCTAAAGATGGAATCTCCTGGCTAACTCAAGATGCCAGTACATACAGCCACTTGGTCTTAGCCGGGTTGAGCCGGAGCCTGTTTCTCCCCATCCAAACCCGCACCGCATCTAGGCACCAGGACATCACATCGAGGGCATCACTGGGTTGGTTGGGGTGGAGATGAAAAGCTGGGTATCATCAGCATATTGATGATACCTCACCCCAAAACCACGGATGATCTTGCCTAGTGGCTTCATGTAGATGTTGAACAGGAGGGGCAAGAGAACCAACCCCTGAGGCACCCCACAAAGGAGAGGCCTCAGGGCCAATCTCTGCCCCCCTGCCAACACTACCTGTGTACGACCCGAGAGGTAGGAGAATCACCGTGAAACAGTGCCCCCCACTCCCAACCCCTCGAGGTGTCGCAGTAAGATACCATGGTCGATGGTATCAAAAGCCACTGAGAGATCTAACAGGACCAGGACAGAGGAATAACCTCTGTCCCGCGCCCTCCAGAGATCATCCACCAGCACAACCAATGCCGTCTCTGTGCTGTACCCGGGCCTGAAGCTTGATTGATATGGGTCCAGATAGTCAGTTTCCTCCAGGAACAATGGGAGCTGTCGGGCTACCACGCTCTCAACAACCTTCGCAATAAAGCGAAGGTTGGAGACCGGACGAAAGTTGTTTAAATCAGCTGGGTCCAGGGCAGGCCTCTTGAGGAAGGGCTTTACCACCGCCTCCTTCAAGGTGGAAGGGAAGGAACCCTCACTCAAAGAGGCATTTATGACTGCCTGGAGCCAGCCTTGTGTAACCTCCCGGGCGGCATAGACCAGCCAGGAGGGACACGGGTCCAATAAACACGTGGCAGCACTCAGCCTTCCCATGATCCTGTCCACCTCATTTGGAGTCACAGGATAGAACTCCTCCAGATAATGTCTCCAAGACCAATCGCTATACTCCAATCGGACTCTGCCCAGTCGGAGTCCAAGCCTGTCCAAATCTGAGCGATCTTGTCCGTCAGATGCTGACTAAACTCCTCAGCACATCCCTGCAAAGGGTCTTCCCCCCCTCTGATTAAGGAGATAGCAGGAGAAGCTGAACAGGGCGGCCGGGCGGTTATCTGCGGATGAAATGAGAGCAGAGAAGTAGGCACACTTCGCCGCTCTCATTGCAGCAAGATAAGACCTAATATAGGATCTTAACTGCGATCGGTCAGATTCAGACCTGCTGGACCTCCAACAGCTCTCTAGGCCTCTCTTCCACTGCTTCATCTCCCGGAGCTCCGCAGAAAACCAGGGAGCTAATCAGGATCTTCAGAGGGTCAGAGGCTGCAAAGGAACAACTCGGTCTAATGCCCCGGTGGCTGCCATCTGCCAGGCGTCCACCAGGGTCTCCACCGAGCTGTGGGCAAAGGAGGCCAGAATCAACCCAAGCGCTATCTGGAAGCCTTCTGGGTCCATTAGGCTCATCCATTGGTTCTGCCTCCCAGCGACAAGGTGTGGCCAGTCGAAGGAGGAAATTATTCGTCCATGACAGGGGTTATATGGTTGGAGAACCCCCCCAGATCATTTCCCCACTGTCCCGAGATAAAAACAAGGTCAAGCATGTCCCCCCTCATGGGTCGGGCCCTGTATTACCTGAGTCAGGTCCATGGCCGCCATGGAAGCCATGAACTCCTGCACCGCCCCTGATGCCTCTCCCAGAGAAGGCAGGTTAAAATCCCCCAGCATAAAATAGTTTATACAGTTTATGCTATAAAATAGTTTATACAGTCCACCTCTTCTTAAGAACATGGAGCAGAGAGATACAGATGTTATGCT
Source organism: Naja naja (assembly GCA_009733165.1). Lineage (NCBI taxonomy): Eukaryota > Metazoa > Chordata > Lepidosauria > Squamata > Elapidae > Naja > Naja naja. The sequence goes on from CM019150.1 coordinate 43,973,683, forward strand.
TCAGGTGCAGGCTTTTTTATATGATGCCTTAGCTATCAAGTAGACAATAAGTCCAGGGTGAGGGAAACCTTATCAATCCTTCCCACAGACGAGATTCTTCAGTGCCAGTTCATGCAGCAGAAAGGGAAAGGGTATTTTCCAGGTCCATCATACTCTAAGAGACAAGAATTGTCTGATGTTCTTGGACAAGTATCAAATGTTAGGTTAAAAATCAAGAATGAACATAGTGAGTCTTCCAAACTGAGTTAGTTATTGTTTTACACCAATAGGCAAAATCTTGTCAGACTAAAGACACTACTATCGGCATCTATAATACACCCTGTAAATTATTAGGGAGGGGCTGTCTTCATCTTCTTTCTCTCACACATAATATCTGGGCTGAGTTGTCTCTTAGTCTTTTGGAATGCACCCCTCCCTCCTGCGAATCCACATCCCCACTGCATTTTATCTCATCAAGCATGAATATGGCAAATGAGTCTGTAATTGCCTCCCACAGCATTGTGCCAGTATCTAAATTCCAGACAGCTGGCTGTTTTGCTCTGCCCAAAAGCAAAATTAACTTCTTACTTTTATATTGTGATTTGGACTGAATAATCAGGGAAAGCTGGGATGACAAGCAGAATGAGATGTGGCCGATGATGGGCTGCATGATCATTCACCATCCTGAAGCAGAATGGTTCTGGTTCAAATCTGGATCATATCTTTTCAAATCTTTACTGTAGTAGGAGATAAAGCACTATAGTTGTTCTTGGTCTTTTCTCATGCTTGGCATCAAGAACCAGCAACTAAAACTGATACTTGAGTATCCCATAGCCATGGGAAAAAAAACAGCAGGGGCACCTGCCTTGGTCTCCTTTTGAAAACATGGTGGCTCTCATGAAGCCATATTCTCATATAGCAATATTCTAGTATTTGAGAGGCTGCCACAAAGAAGAGGGGATCAACTTATTTTCCAAAGCAGCAGAAGGCAAGACAAGAAACAATGGATGGAAACTAATCAAGGAAAGAAGCAACCTGGAATTAAGGAGAAACTTCCTAACAATGAGGACAATTAACTAATGGAACAGCTGCCTTCAGAAGTGGTAGGTGCTTCATCACTGGAGGTTTTTAAGAAAAGACTGGACAACCACCTGTCTGAAATGGTATACAGTCTCCTGCTTGAATAGGTGGTTGGACTAGAAGACCTCCAAGTTCCCTACCATTCTATTTGAGCTATGGCAGCAACAATATCAGAGGATTATGAGCAGTTAAATAACAATTTCAGCTCTTCTAGCCTGTATAGAACATCACTAAGATTCAGTAACGTTAAGTGTGCCTAAATAAGCACCTTGTGAAGAGCTCTTTCAAACTATTGTTAGGTTCTCAAAGCCTGGTAAGAAGCTTTCTGTTCAGCTATTAATCACTTGTTACATTAAGTTATACCATCCAACAGATCTGGTGCAACCAACCAATTATACCAACCAACAAGAAAGTGCTCTATGAAATGGCTAAAAAGTATGTATGGATATGCTTTGATTTTGAATCTGATGACTATAGAAGTGGATGGTATCTAATTTTCTCTAATCAAATTGGTAGCCAGGAAAGATACCTAAGTACATGGTTTGTTTTTACAAGTCAGTCCACCTGCCCTATTTTGTACATCTTTAGTGGTATCTCCACATACAGGTTTTCTGTAGCCAAGTCTTGGCATTAGCTGAACATGATAATGCTAAAATCATGCATTTCTAGATACAATAATAACTGACATACCAAGAGAAGTTGATGGTGCTAAAGATCACAATCAGTACTTATAACATTTGGAAAAATGCAGCAGTTCTAGATATACATATATTTATAATAGTGACATATATTATTTATCTAAATTAACCTGTTCCTCCTGACCAATAGCCATAGCCTGGTTAGAAAGTTTTCTGGATCTTTACTTCTTGGGCTTTTTTATTTTTTATTTTGTGCCAGTGTAATACATTGCAGGTAGCAGATCCTGTTTGTGATTTAGTCCTGGAATTATTCAGAAGCAGCATCATGCCTATTCTATACAGAGCTATGAATTTACATTAACCATTCCTAACCTATAGTTAAAAGATCATTTATTCATCTATTTTAAAACTTTAGATTCATTTTTAAACATTCAGATTCTTATTAAAATAACAGTAGTATTATTGCTCCAAAACATTTGATAATTCAAAAGGTTTTAAAAGGGAAGATTAGAACACAACATACTAGGAAACATGTATGAAAAATCCATAATGTTAAAGACAAATTATTTAATATTTTTAACAACAAATGTAAAGACTTTTAAAGATTTAAAGGTAGAAGTTGTTATGTGACTATTTAAAAATAGCAATAGTGTAAATTCACAGGCAGGTGAGGTAACTTTAGCAAGCAGCAAAGTTATTTAGGGCATAAGTTGGGAAGAAAAGGCATTAGCTATTTTTCATGCAATAAAGCAAACTGGTATTCTGACTACAGAAATTTCCATAATTTATAATAAGAATGTGCTGTTCTTTTTTATTCAGGGAGCTTGGAAACTATAATTTGTCATGTATTTAAAAGATTTTTATATTAACTATAAAAGATAATTTCAAAGCAACTTTGAAATTAGAAGACACTGCAGAAACTAGTAAAATCCAAATCTGATACACAAAGAAAACTATTTTAAAAAATTGGATTCCAGAGCGCTACAGTAAGCTACACTAAAGGTGAACAAAAATCTCAGCCTATTCAACTCCAAGCACTGGTTTTTAACTCTAATGGGAGATAGGGGAGTGCTAGGAGACTTGTCAGCTACTGATCAAATGACTACTTTTAAGATGATATTGGGGCAATGAAAGTATAAGCTTTCCGGTAACACAGAGGATTGGATCCTAATAACACATGCTTGGTAGAGCTCTAGTTAAGTGATATTCCACTGGAGATTTTGAGGAGGCAAAGTCAGTTTTGCCTTCACTGTAAAGCATCCCAACCACTCTGAAAAGGTTGTAGCTTTCAAAAGAGCATGGAACCTGATGTTAAAATTGCCTCCCAGGGAGAGAAGCAACCCAGCCAGAACAATATTTTCTAGAAAAATAATTAAAAAACAGGTGTTTCATATTTAGGTGATCCTTACAGGGGGATCTGCAATAACGGTCATTGGCTTCAAAGCAGTCAGCATGATAGGATAATTAAAGCCGTGCCCTCTTGTTAACAAGCATCACACATATTTTCTGCTAACAAATTTTACATGAAACATATAATCAATATATTAAAAAATTCATATTTTTATTTTCGTATTCCAGGTTAGTTTTCTTTTAATATTCTTGCATCAGGGTATTACAGAGAGTAAGAATATATATTACCTTACAGTTGAGCTTCCTTAGAGCTGGTTCAACTGACAATTCAGTATGGTCTGTATGCTTTTGTGTATGTATGTGGGTGGTATGTATCAGTGTGTTATACTTCTTTTTCAATGGATTTGTTTATATTATACAGCTATTTTATCCAATACTGGCTTCAGTAGGAATTGCTAAGCTACATGTACAAATGAACACATTCTCTTCTTTCTTCAAAATATATCTTGCAGGAAAATGTTTTTTATTATTATAATATAGAATTACTTCATCTAATATAGCCAGAGTTTTTCCACTCACATTGTCTGAATTGTTTTGTACGTTACTCTCAAATGAAATTGATCAGTCCTAAAGTATATTACTAAGAGCTTTGGTGGCTCAGGCTGTTAATTGCCTGCACTTAAGTTCCAGCTGCCTACAACTGCTGTAGGCTCGAATCCCACCAGACTCAAGGTTGACTCAGCCTTCCATCCTCTCGGGGTAGGTAAATTGAGGACCCAAGATTGTTGGGGGCAATTAGCTGACCTTGTAAAAATGTCACTTAGTAATAAGCAGGCATATACAATGGAATGAAGGCTATTGCTGAGCACAGTGGGTTGTATCCCAAAAATTGTAAGCCGCCCTGAGTCTCCGGAGAAGGGCGACATATAAATGTAATTAAAAAAAAACCTTAAATTCGGAAAGAAAACATTACTGCTACAGATATGCAGCACATACATTGCTACCACATCTAATTTATGAGCTATTTAAGGTGATGCATAGTTTTAATCCGAGAATGTCTCTGCCTCCTGAATCTCTTCTCCACTCCCACCCCTCAACCACCTTGTTTCAGGAACAATCTATTCATCTAATTCACCATGGAAAACTTTAAATTGCTCTGCAATAGAAACTATTTTGGTTCCACAGTTATGTCTGAATCTGCCACAATGCAATGAATAGTTTCAGCACAGCCACCCACAACCTTGTGCCATCCCAATATATTGAAGCTGAATTTGCATCATCCCTGTCAGAATGGCCATTGGCAATTTGGCAGAAGGCTGCTTCTCTTTCTTGTTTCTACATCGATACTTTTGTCTGATGGTCTTAAGTGCATTCCCTCCCAATTAATCAGAATTCCCACGGCAACAATTTATTCGGCCACCAGTGACATATCTGCCCTTCACCAGAATGTAATTGATTACTTACAGACGAGGAAATGCAGTTGAAGGCATAAAAAGCAGGTTCTTACCAATTGAAACACTTATCTCCTCTAGCTACATTTCAGCCTCAATAAAAAAACATACATTTTTATACATTTTAAACTTAAAATACTTTCAGTATAAAAAAAAACTATGCAAAAAAGAATACACGCATACCTTCGGGCTTTGCACAGCCCTGGATGTTCGCAGCTCCATTAATTTACATTAAACACTACCTTAAAGAGTAATGAAATTAACAGAAGCTTTAATACTTTTGCCAAATTCCCCAGTGGCAGTATCATCTTTTTAAAGTGTTTCAGCGAGATGGTGGATTCCCAGCACAAGGAAATTGCCTCAATTTTCCACACATTGAGCACAAGCTCAACTCTAGAAACCAGAAGAACCTAGGGGTGAAGAGCTAAATTAATGGGCCTCATTGCAGCTGTAAGTCAGAAATGTAATCACTGTTTACATCTTTTTAAGCATTTGGGAACACTCTTGGTAATTTTGGACCAAGCAAGATTTTATGGGGTAGCAGCCACCTGTATTTGGGGTTTTACAAAAAGGGGATTTGGATAAATTCTTAAGGAATATTCATTTTCAGACATTCCTGAATTTTTGCTAGCAATGGCTAAAACAGTTCCCTAATTATTCTACCCCCCAAAAGGATACAGAATTTCAGACAAAGCTGACTCTTGCTTGACTATGACTTCTACTTCTTTTTGTTTGTCCACCCCTTTTTACCCTGCACTAAATAATTTGCTACTAATGGTAAAAGAAACATCCTTTTTAGTGCTTCTCCTCCAACTGTTGGGGAGAAGTTTCATTTCATAGCATAAAATTCAGCCAAACATCATCTCTTATTTTGCCACTGACGAATAGGATGGAAAGTCATTTTTGCTCACCCCAAACATTTATTCACACACAGCTTATTCTGATATTTATAGCAATAGCAATAGCACTTAGACTTATATACTGCCCCATAGTCCTAGAGAGTGCTCTCTAAGTGTTTTACAGAGCCAGCATATTGCCCCCAATAATCTGGGTCTTTAGTTATTCTTTATTAAAGGAGGAAGCAGTGAGACTATAGGGCTGTGATGGCGAACCTATGGCACATGTGCCACAAGTGGCACGCAGAGCTATTTGTGCTGGCACGCGAACCGCAGACAAATTTACCTCACTGCGCATGCGTGTACCTCACAGCTGATTTTTCTGCTGGTTTCAAGCCTTTTTCAGCCTCCCAGAGGCTTGGAAAAAGCCTCTGCAAAGCTTTTCAGGCCGAATAGGCCCGTTTCATCAAACCAGCCGAAAAATCAGCTGTGAGGCACAGTGCAGGTAAGGGGGTGGCAGGGGGGAGATTGAGGGTGTGGGGGGCGCATTGCATTCTGGGTGCTACTATGTGAGTGTGCACGCGCTAATGTGTGCACAATTTTTGGCACAGGAGGCCCAAAAAGATTAGCCACCACTGCTATAGGATGGCTAAGTTCATCAAGATCCAATCCACTGAAAACAAAAGAGCATCATACCTGATCATAATCTTACAACTCCTTGCAGTTGCAGAGTTGTGACACACCAAGAAGCCTTTGCTGCTAGGCTGCGGCTGGGCTTCATATTGCATAATCTTTCCCCGTCCTTCCTGAGCTTATGCTGAACTGCAGCATCCTCCCTCACACAACTCATGCATCTCCTGTACTAGGCCTTGCAGGGCCTCCCACCTCCCACTGTGCCCTTTATCTGGGACTCTCTCCATTTTCTACTTAATGACCCACATATCTGGAGTTATGACAGCAACCAGGACTGGCCTGGATTGCCAGGGTGATGCAGTCATGTTTTATGACTACATTGCTTGCTAATGGAAATTCTGATCCCAATTGTGGTCATATATCGAGGACTACCTGTAATTTGGAAAACTAAAAGGGCAGAATTAGAGGTTGCAATTTGAAACTAGCTTCGTTTTAAGGTTTTACAGATGCCTATATTTTCTGATTCTCCATATATAAGAACTTTTATGCACTTAGCCATCTGCAAATAAATTTGTCCTTTATTATTTTACCATAGCTCTAATAATTTGGTTTCTATTCCTTTGCTAGCAATAAAACTAAATTTATTTATTTTTTTTAATTACATTTATATGCCGCCCTTCTCCAAAGACTCAGGGCGGCTTACAATTTTTGGGATACAACCCAGTGTGCTCAGCAATAGCCTTCATTCCATTGTATATGCCTGCTTATTACTAAGCGGCATTTTTACAAGGTCAGCTAATTGCCCCCAACAATCTTGGGTCCTCAATTTACCTACCCCGAGAGGATGGAAGGCTGAGTCAACCTTGAGCCTGGTGGGATTCGAGCCTACAGTAATTGTAGACAGCTGGATCTTAAGAGCAGGCATTTAACAGCCTGAGCCACCAAGGCTCATAGATGCACACATGCACAAACACATGGTGGTAGAAGATCTATTGTGCCATATAAAATCTTTCTATGCTTATGGACTACGCTTACAATCAATTGGATTGAGTCTTGTAACAGAAAAGTTACAAGATACAGTTATTCAAAATAAACAAATCAGTGCAACTTCACACCTAGGGAAATGGGTTATAATCCTTAAGCTTCTTACAATTATACAATTGTATAGTTATACAATTTACAATTATCCTTAGGCTTTTTAATACATACTAATATACCATTGTATAAAGAACAAAACTATTATTTATTCATTTGATTTCTACTTGCTTTTTGTTCAGGGTTTGAAGGTGGTCTCTCATTTTCTTCACCCTGTGGTTGTGGTAAATTGGATTGAGAGTGACTGGCCCAACATCAGCTACTAAGCTTCACTGACTGAGGGATAGTTTTCAACCTGGGTCTTCCCTATGCCAGTCCAACCACTTTACTATGTTACTCAACTTCCTTTTTTCTCATCTCCATGTGCTCACTTTTTTCATTTCTCTATGTCTTCAAAATTTACCTTTTCCTCCTACTTTGCTCAAAGGAATCTCATAATTAAAACAAAGAAGGCAAGCATATAGAATGTAAGTCCTTGAATTCTTCACAGTCTCTTTATGAGCTTAACCATATGAGGCATCTATGTTTTCTTTATGTAACCAAGTAATGTGCTTTTTGTTTGTTTGCTTGTGTCCGTGCCTGTAAAGGCCTAATAAGGGCTGATATGGCCTGTGTTTGTGTCTCATCAGGGTAATGCATGCATTGTTTCTATGTGTGGGACAGCAAAACAGATGAAAACAGCCTAATCGAGGTAGGCAGGTACATGTTGTCTCTGTGGATCCTATGTGTATGTGTGTAGTGGGAAACATGAGGAAAACTGCATATATTCTGCCTTAGGTGATATAATAGGGAAGCTGGAGGGATGCTTACAAATGGAGCAATTGACAATTATTCCAAACTGAATGCTCACCTATCTGTCCCATTTGGATTTGCTATGAGATATTTTCTAGAGTTTTTTTCCTTCTCAGCCCTTGCCTGATGATGCCCATTTTTTAACGTGATCTTTTTTCTTGCTAGCTTGTCCCAGGCATTTTGGTCCCATTTTTTTTTAGTTTCCTGGTGGGAATTCAAACTTGCCTTACAAAAGCTCTGTCTAATTTTCCATTGGGTTGAAAAAATAAAACCAAATGAATTGCCTTGCAGAGATTAAAACGAACTTTAATATTTCACAGTCTGGTATTTACACAGCATTTGAAGCAAGTAAAACATAGTCTGTTACAAAAACGTTGAGATAACAAAGTTGAGGGATTCATACAGTCACAGCATGGAGGCCAGGCCACTCCAAAACATGACAGGGCAAGGCAAAGTTTGGAAGGTGCATCTGCTTGCCCACTACATTCTTCCTGGATACTCCAATCCATCTAAATTAGTTGGAATTAGATATTGACTTTGGATATTACTTTGCAATTTATATACTTGCAGCCTCATTCCTATATTATATCAACAGAACGTCAGGAATCAAGGTAGCCATAATAGGATACAGATATGGAACATTTTTACAGATGCTTATAAAGTGGAATTGGATTTCAATAGTTAACAAGAAAAATTAATAATGAGTTGTGTTAAAGGAACATGTCTACACCCTCATAACTAATTTTCCATTTGCTATGAAATGTTTTATGGACCTTAAATATAGTTTTCCACTTGGAAGCCAGATTATCAAAATATGACATTAATTTTGCCAGAGATAACACTGTTCAATGTCTTTGATTTGCCTTAGCAAAAAAAATCTATCTAAAACTTTGTCTTAATAAACCAAAGTCAAGTGGATGCTCCTTCAACCCCTAATACAAATAGAAGTAAAATAACTAGGGATTTCAGCATTATTTTAATAAAGAATATATTATTAAAAACAATAATTTGCCCCTGAGAGGGATTTGTACTCATTACAGTTGTCCTTTACAAGTATTTATTTAATACTAAGTGGTAATTAAACTAACTCCAGTATCCAAATAAAGTTTAAACTCAACCAAGCACAACACAGCAAAGTGAAAGACAATACTTTCCTTGTTCTCAGGTTTTTAATAGAATTTCCCCAACAAATTATCCTTATAATTTTAAAGACTTAAAACTATAATAAACCCTATTAAATTAAATGCTGAACTAGGTGAAAGAATGGTCAAGGAGAATATCTTTTGTGGGAATCAAATAGAAGATATTTCTTTCCTCAAGGTTTTTGAAACTTCTATCTCTACTGTAGATCTTCCCATAACCTTGGCAAAGAATCTGGTCTGCTATCTTGATAAATATTAGAACAACTGCTTGATGTTTGTTTTTTTAAAGATCAGAGTTTGGTTTCTTGGACCCAAATTTTCAAAGCCTGTTATCTGTGAAACCAACAAAACTTTGACTGAAAAATAATTTGTAAATGTCCTAATATTATGTTGTATCATCCATTCAAGTCTTCAATTCTTTTAGCAATCAACACAGCAAGCTTCGAGACAAAAAACAGCTAAAAGGAAAGAAAGGTTTTTCTCCCCTTTAGGGCCATTTACAGACTATGCAATGAAGAATAGTTGACTGAACAGAAAGGGAAGAAATGCTTTTCTCTCTCTCTCTCCTCACAGGTATATCCATGAGATGGAATAAAAATTATGGAACAGAAGGGAGTTGTAACCTCATTCAAGACCCAGAATTGTAGAATTGATAGCAATTGATTGTTAAATACCTTTGAGGCTGCACTTACTTAATCAGTAGCTGATGCAATATTTTATTTTCAAAAACAAGGAAAAATTTCCAAGATATCTGCCGAGACAGGAATACCACCCCTGTTCTTTAATCCTTGGTATTGTTCTTGCAAAAGGAAACAGACTGCAGCACCATTCCCTAGGCAGATGTACTTGAGGAAGATTAATAAAGTGCCCATAAAAAGTAGCCATCCTATACCTCAAACGCATTATATCCTGTACCAAGGAAGTCCTCATATTTCCAACTCTGCAGAGCATACGAGAAGAATCTTGCACCTGAACAAAAGCCATATTGTGCCATTTTTGGAACGCTGGCCATATCAATGAAGATGACATCTGATAATAGTGGTTCTTCCAAGATCTATCGTGTGACCTGTAAAACAGAATAGAATGTATCAAAGAGACCTCTGCCATCTTAACATCTTGGTGTGGATTTATATTCCCATATATCTATATTCTTTGCCAATTAAGTGTTACATAATACTAGGTTCAGTTTGTTAATGAATTAAGGCTGTGTAGCACTTCGGAATCAAAAGAGCAAAGGTACTTTGAAATGTAACATAGGCACATGTGGAATAGCTGTCAGCACTTTATTAAACCAAATGTACCTCTGTCTGTGATTGGACTGAAACTACCAAGTGCAGATACATAATCCTGGGGAAAGAACTACTTTTCATATGAGTGCCTGAATGGTCAGAGACACATTTTGTCAAATCTGAAGAGCCATTTAGCTCCATTATGAATCAGTGCTCTGGAAGAGAAACTAAAATAAGAAGACAATACATTGTTCCAGGCCAATATTAAAATGGAAAAATAGATTTTTAAGTCAGCAACTGTTACTGGACTAAGACCAAAGGTTGATGTGAGTCAGATGAGTTGCTACATTAACTTGTTCCTTTATACAGTTTTTATGTAACATACAAGTGATAATATTACTTGTTTCTGATTTAAAGTATTTTAACACCAGCCCATTTACTATGTGATTAGTGAGTTGTATTTGTCAGCCCATATATAACTGTGATCGTTAAGCAAGTTGGCATGTTGTGTGAACCCATCTCTATCATCTTCCAAATGAAAACAAACACTGCAGTTTGCACAAACAGCATAGTTTAGTGGTGGCTGCTCTCTTGTGCACACAAGGAATGACTTTAATTACATGCACAGTCACAAAGAGAAGCAATAAAAGACAACTCAACAGCTTTAAAATTGTCCATCAGAATCCCATGGATCAAGAGTCTCAACCCAAAAAAAAAGGAACGATCTATTGCAAAAGAGCACGTATGAGATTTATATGGGGGCCACGGAATTTATTCCAAAATGCTTAAATATTAACATTTCTTATAATTTAATGCCCTCAAGCATTTCCAGGCTTCCAATTTTAAGATTATGTTAAGTGACCTTTTTAGCTGTTAAAGTGGAAGGCATTTTTTAAAAAATTAAATTCCTCTAGCATAGGTACATTAACATTGTTCAGTCTGAAAAGAAAACCAGGGGCATGCAAGCCTCTCAAAATATTTTAATAGAAATGCATATGCATTTAACAAGGGTGATTAAAGTCCAAGAAATAGAAGCTCTGCTTGGTATGATGCTAATGAATTAGGTGAAATTCAGTGTTTCCACCTCTGTGATTCCACATGTCCAATTATTACAATAATTAGTCCTTATCAATGTACCTTAGCGTTAAGCCTGACATGGGTGGAAGCTTCAGAGAGTTACAGAGCATATGCCCTCCATAGGACAAGCTCCTCTTATTCAAGCTAGTTCTTATAATCAGACTTCTGCGATTGAGGAAGTACTGACTCCAAGGGAAAAAATTAATTCCTAAAACGTAAGACTTCTGAGCTCCAGAAACTCTTGCTTCTTTCCAACTCCCAGTGTAAAGAAACTAATCATAACAGCTATGTTATCATGGGAGGGAGTAATGCTGTCTACTATTATCCTGTTATGTCTGCCTCTCTTACTCAACTGGTTGCCTGATTTAGCTTTGCCAGCCTAGTCAACTTGAATTTCGGGAAAAAACTATTTTTCTACCACTAAGGCAAAGAGCCTGACAAAAAAAGCAGAAGCACAGTTCTGGGACTGAATCAGCTCCATGAGCTGCCACTTCTATTGTTACTGAGAAACAAACACTGCCAGCACTTTCAATGTAGGGAACAACATAGGTGGCTCAAATGACAATGTGAATAAGGAAAGAGAGTCCTCACCAGCTACAACTTCGGATGAGTCAGCGAAGTAAAAGCCAGAAATATGCAGGTATTGTGCTACCTTAAATAGTGACTTCATTATTATTTAAAAATAAGCCAAATTTATTTATGTATTTGTCACCATAATTTTAAGAACCCATCCTTTCTATATCAGATAGTAAAGCTGAGATAAACATTTGTTCCAGTTTTTCAGAAAACCACAGAAGCCAATGCCAAGATGCTAGAATAGCAGTGCTGGCCATCTTATCAGGTGTTGATATTTGTGGACAACATGAGGAAGAGCCAACACATGCCTCTAGAAGTCACCAATGCAACAAAGCATATTCGGTGTGGCTAAGCCACCCTAAGTTTCTTTCAGCTGCTATGTCCCAAATCTTTCAATTCAGCATTAAAAATGTCCTCATTTAACAACAATTAATTGAGATTCAAATTTCCCAATTTGGGAAAAATGTGTCATTTAGAATGGCAGGTCTAGCAGTCTCCAATTACAATCATTAATCAAGGGCCTGACATGATCATGACTTTGAACTTCCTGCCAGCTTCTTCATTGAAGTCGCTTGTGGGAAGGTAATAGGGAATGTTACAAATCACTATCCCGGGTACCATGCCATTATTCTGATGACTGGAGTTTCGAGGACTCTGTAATTACCACTTGTAGTTGCACGTTTGAACAGTTGCTGAATTACTGGTTACTAAATGAGAAACACCTGTAAAACTCAGTTGCTTCAAATTTTAACCTGCTATGCAAAACATTTTTGGATACCTATTACTTAACTCCAGTCTTACTCATTCCCTTTATAACAAATATATCCACGAAGCCTGAGCACTATGTCAGGTTATACAGTATCTGTGAATGACTGCAGACACTTCAGATATTCCATACCTCATTTACCCATTACAAAGGCCTTTCCGATCTATTTCACTGGAAGCCTAGAGATTTCTGCCAAGACAGCCACGAGAATTGTGGATAAATTTAAATATTATGATTTAAATTCTCTCCCTGACCATATGTGCATGCCAAATAAAAGAGATATTCACAAGAAAAAATCTACTGCAAAATAGCAAACTAAAAGCATCACAGGGAAAAATAACCCCTTCCATTCATGTATACACAGTAGAGAACCATAGTTATTGTGGGATTATATGTATATTATTTAAATGTCTAGCCAGTAACTGTGGCAGCTTTATCTCATATTTCAAAGACAGAACAAACAGGAGACAATTTGCTTTAATGCAAAAACTGAAGGATCAGAGAAAGACAAATTATAAAATAAACATAGCAGGCTGAAAGCTATGAAGTCACATACTAGTGATATGAGCAACAGAGACAGAATCTGTTTTCTAGATAGAAGTGGTGCTCTTGAATATTTGAGAAGTCACCTGTACTCGGGAAACAAGGGAATGATTATTTCTATATTGCCCATACATCTGAGCATGAATGCAGTGACACTATGGTTGATTTAAAAATAGGAAACAGTTCTCTGTGAACAGGTGAGGATGCTCAGAGTGTCAATTAGTCCAAATAAGCAGAGGGACCGCTGTGTTTTGCATCCAAGCCTGGGTGAATTCTTATCTGTCTTCCTCGGGTTGCTCATTACTTGGCACTTCTTTCTTGCCCTAGGGGGATATCAGGTTCTCTATTGTTCCTTCACTTCAGCAATTTCTTTGAAAGCACATGCTCCAAAGCCCAATCATCTCTGCCAGCTATGAATGGGATGCCCCAATTAATAAAGACTCAGCTACTGTCTGTTGTTTCCAGTGGTTGTAACTAATCCTGTGACCTAGAGGCAGAATGAATTTTTTGGTAGATAGGATTTCACTTTTATAATTTTTTTAGAGACGATGTGGCCATGCTGGATACATTGATAATGTGATGTGGGTAGAAGTAAGGCTTAAAGATTCTTCATCTTTTTTTTTTCTTGGGGTTTTGGAGAGATTTGGAAATATGCCACAATTCTGTATCTTTCCCACTTCAAAACTGAGGAAACCACCCACCAATTTTCATCAATTGTGCTGAGAGATTGCTCCAAAGACCATTAAAATAGTATAAAGGAACACATCTAGCTGGAGATGGATCAGAACATTAGAAAAGTGTTAGAATGTTTAGAATAAATTAGAATGTTTCGTTCAAAACACTTCAGGAAAATGCCCTGAAGAAGTGCAAATTCTTCCCCGTGTAGGGAAGAAGCCTGGCAAAGATGACCATAGGATAAAATTTCTATTCTCAAAATAGTACCTTCAGAACCAAAGTGAACAGCAGTGGGATCCTGCCTGTTCCATTACTGGTTTGGCGATCGCGCATGCACATACCTAATGTGTGCGCGCAGCTTTCCATACACCAGCTGAGGCCTGCAGCACGAATCAGCTGAGAGGAGAAAGAAAAGCACAGGGGCGTGTGGGAGGACTGATCCTGTACTTTTTTCTCTTCTTTCTCCTCTCAGCTGATGGCTTTTTCCCCCCTCCTCTCAGCTGATCATCTGAGGCTTTTTTTCCTCCTTTCAGCTGATTGTTGGAGGCTTTTTTTTACTACTGATTTGGCCGAACTGGGCTGAACCGGTAGCATACCACCACTGAAAGTGAACACACATACAACACTAACACTAAAAAATGTAAAATTAAGTATAAAAAATGGGTAACAGATGAATCAAGGTTGATGGAGCAAAGATAGTTTTAATCATGAGGATTACCTAAGCCAGTGGGATCTATTCTGATACTCAGTTTTTAGAAAGCATTTCAGTGTGTGTATGTTATCGGCAGAGCAAAAGATAAGAAAGAAAACACTCTGCCGTTTCACAGAGCAATTCTTTGGGGATGTTTGTGTGTAAAGGAGATGGACACACAAAGCAGGCGAAGCTTGAAGAATAATTACACTCCACTATATGAACAATGATTACAAAATTATGCAACTGATTAACCATGACATACATGTAATTACTAATGAGTTTGATAAAATTTTAATTATACCTTGTTCTTCAGAGTATTCAGCAAGCCATGAAAATAATAATCATGTAGTTCTCTGTCACAGATGATTGCTCCAACAGGAGGAGCTGTGACAGGATAGAAACTGTTTGGCTGGATTGAGAGGAAAAGAATGGAAAACCTGCTCCTGGGCAAAAATCTTACAGATACAGCATCTATCTAGGAACTTCATTGGAATACTGAGTGAACCTCATATGCTCAGAGTCAGGGACATTCCTTCTAAATAGCCATTAGAACTGCAAATCAATTTCTATCAGCTGGATGATGCTTCTTTTAACTAGACAACTGATCCTTTATTATCAGCACTACACTTGTCACTTCTGATTTTGTCACTCTTCTCTGAAATAATAGGAGGACAGATGGGAAAAAATACCTGAACTAAGTGATTTTCAATAGAGAAAAAATATTTTCTATTATCAAGGAAAACCTTTAAGCTTTCTGAACTGATCAAATTTGGGAAATGTTTAGCAAGATTTGTTGTTGAACCTTTCTTATAATTTTGCCAAAAACTTTTATTTTTTCCCCTTATTTCATTATTCAGCTTTTGATTGTCTGTGCAAGTATCCACAGGATTATACTAAAATCCACTATTCATACTACATCAAGATGTTCAACACACACTTAAGGTTAAATTCTTCATAAAATAATTGAATGTCTAATAGCTACAAAAATGATAGTATATGTTTGAAAGATGAATGGGTTGGAAAATAAGAAGTGATTACCGTCCTTTCTCCATGTAATCATCCTATCAGCTATGGGGTTTCATTGCTTGCCTGTCACGTGACTTCTTACATTCTTTTATATTTTTACCTCCTGCCACTGCACCAACCACAACAATCCTTCATAGCCAGGCCCAATAGTAGCAACTTACCAATAAAAAGCTAAGCTCAAGAACAAGGATATTTTGGTAGTGCCTATGGGACAATCAACCCATAAAAGCCTCTTATTCTTTGCTTACATTGCTCCCCATTGTGTGTTTTTTTCTTTCTCTCAACATGGTTGTGTAAACTATTTTTAGTAAGAATCACAGGATGGTTGACCTGGACAATGGCTGATGGGTAAGGTGGCATCTCCAAGCCATCAGACAGCAGTAATGTTTGGTGTTCTTAGCTCATCTGTACTAAGCAATAAAGCTATCGCTGCAATTCTCACTCAGCAGTCTATCTAGTCATTCGATTTTTAAACATCACATTATCAAAATGGTGTAGTTTGGCCAAAATGTGAGCCTGATCACTCGTTCACTGAGGTTACATTTATTCAATTAAGACCTACCTTAGTTGTCTTTACTTTGTTTCCAGTACTGCAACTCCATCCAGACAAATCTGGTAGTACTTTACACTCCTCTCCTTCTAGACATGGCTGCATTTGGCACCACCACTTCTGAAGCACTATGGATGCTATGAGAAAACATGGAATGCTGTTAAAAACATTAGCAATTCATTAGATTCGTGCTGTACTTTTTCTTAACTCAAATGATCTCAAAGTAATGATACATTACACAATGCACTGTAAGAAGCAGTCAACACATTCTCAGATATTATCATTGCAGCTCCAGATTGGCTGTAGATGGAAGTTCAAATCAATATCCTGTTAAATGCAAATGAATACTATATGTGGTATGTGTAAATCAGAAGTATTTTTTCTGAACTGATATACACAGATTTATTTATTTATTATTTATTATTTTTGAAATAGGAACTGAGACAAAAATTCATATCATCCAAATTCTACCATGAAACACAGCTAAGAAAAGAAGAAATTGTGTTAAAAAATAATAACATAATACAGTTACAAGGAAAGCCATTCTAATTTTTTGAGATATTTTCACACTTACATGAATACACACAAACATGCTTGAACAAAACTGTCCTATGCAAAGTTCAGCCACTGATCAAAGAAATCCAAGATTATTTCCTGTGGTTGCACCAAATATTCAGCAAGCAAAGGCAAGACAGCCATTTTTCAAGGATATTTCCAGCTGCCATTTTGCACAGAACTGAAGATGGGATTTGATAGCCAAAATGGTCCACTCCAATTCTGTGAAGATGGTGGAGATCAACCTACGACTTCCTACACTCAGAGTCTGCATTCTTATCACTGAAATATAACCTATTCACCTTTCTTTTAAATTAAAAGGCTATATGGTTACTTTTTATAAACAGATGATAAAAGGATGAGCAATGAAACAAAGGAGCTTTATAGAAACACAAGCATGCATTTTAAAAAACAATCATCACTAAAATTAATTATAACTTCCTCCAAGCACATTGCAAATAATGAAAACAGTCTTCTATATAATACATACTGGGGGAAAAGGTTTTATTTGATGAATGAATATTAAACAAAAAAATTACACTGCGAAAGAATAGAACAGTATCTTGGCAATTGTAATTAAAACAACAGTAACTCTGGAAGCTTAAGAAGATGAGCAGCCAAAACTTAAATTTTGAAATTTAAATTTTCTCAGTCAAAGCCATCTACCTTATCATTTGGCTTTATCACCACAGGGGAAAATCTTTTTAGAGATTAAAAGCCCAAGGCATTTTTGCATGTGATTTTTAAAATTCACAGCTAGAAAAAGAGATATTTTTTTATCCAGGAAGTGTTAAACAGCAAAGTGAATCCTTCTACTCAAATATTCAAACTCCTAGTGTCTTATACAGTAGTATCTTTTTCTTTTTTAGTTCTATATTATTTTAAAAGGAAGTTAACTAGTTTCTCTAGAAAATCCAATGTTTCTTCCCACTAATTTTACTTGCCATCATCTTCTTTGCTATAAGCACCACCATCCATAAATTGTAGTTTATTTTCTTGCTTTTTCCTTTTGGTATTTTCAGTTCTGGTGTAGCACTGAACAATTCTTAGTGGCAGCTAACATATGCTTATTCTTGGAGGCAAGTTGCAAACAAGTAATATCTCATTCAATACCTTTGAAAGTGATAGTGTCAGAATGCTGAAATTTGGGAGGCCCATTTGGAAATTGTCATTTATTCCATTTTAGACACAATTCTGCCTTTCCCTCTTCCTCTTTTCTTAAAAACACTGTCATGCAATTATGATTAATTGTATGTAAGTTTACATAGAACAAATATGCATTCAAAATCTAGAGCATATGTAATATATCTATGTGAATTTAACCACACATATGCACAAGGGCATACGGCTAACAAAAATCTCTAGACCCTAAGCAAACTTTTCAGAATGGGTCCCTGTGGAAAGTTAACTGCCCTGAAACAGAAAAATGTTATATGCAACTGTCAAGGTCAACATTTTTTCTTTGTGATGTCTGATTCTTAAATTCCTTAGAAGTGAAACAATGGTGAACTTTCAAGCTGAAAAACCATGGACTAGTTTTCCTTTGTGTTCTGTGTTTCACCAACAGCCGTGGCTGGCATTCTTCAGAGGCAGAGTGAGCTGATTAGTGAGTTATCTCTTGGCAGCTCATAGGCAACACAAATGAAGTGGTTGGCTTCCTGTATTTGATGCTGGCAAACTGATTTTTGTTTGGTTCCTTTTTCAACTGGTCCATTTTGAAGGAACACCAAGAGTACTGATTCCTGATTGGTCTGGAACAGGTTGCTCATCGGTTGTTGTGTAAGTGGAATTCTGATTGCTTTACTTTGAATAATTTCAAAATTGGCTTATTCACTAAAAATATTGTAAATGCATTTTGAATTAGACACAAATACCAACAAACAGCACTATATTTGTTAACTGCATGTGTGTGTGTGTTGCTTTGTTTCTATCTGTCTGCCATCAGCTCAGGTCTAAAGCCACCTCCCTTCCACCCCCAGTCACACCCACACATGCCAAACACTCAAAAATTAAGTTCTTTAATTTTTACATTTCATTGCCTGAGATTGTTTCATCAATTCATTGTCCAAATACACATTGCTGTGACGCTATGTTCAGTTGCCATCAACTTTCCATTCAGGTAGAGAAAAATATGTAGAAATTAGCAACAAAAAAAGGTAGAGTAGCAGGGGATGGGAAAGAAAAAACAACTGAACCCCAAAAATGATATTGGGAATAGCAGCTTTTTTCCCCATGACTAAACTGAGAATCCAGAAAAGGAGAATCACAAATTGTAGCATGATAAAATACTTATTTTAAAAATGAAAAAACCGTATGTAAAACAAAGCTTCTTCACATAGTTTTTGCAGATTCCTTACACAGATGGGTTTAGCACTCTTTTAAAACATTGCTAGACTTGTGCTTAAGAAGCTGGCTTATTATTCTTTCCTTTGCTGCAAATGTGTATCCTGTTCAGAAGGTTAATTTGTATTCTGCATTGATCAGTGTAAAATTACAGGATTTTCACTGTTTCTGCATAGGAGAGGGGGAGAGATAGGAAGTTTCAGCTCTTTCTGGTAGATGGGCAAGCCACCCTAGAAAGCAGATCAGACCTAGATTAAGGCAGGGAGTAGGGAATGTGCCAAGCAGAAGCACTTAGAGAACTCTTTTATACTTCACAGCACCCTCCTCAGCTTCTGTGACCCATCAGCTGGGCTATTTTTAGACAAGACTTAGTATTATTCCAAAAGAATACTGTGTTCAGAAGTCTGGTAACTGACATGTTATAGATGCAGAACACCTTTCTGCCTGCCACCCATTAAATCAAGCAGCTTAACCCATCATTCAAAGCACTTACCAGTATTCATCCAACCTTGCCCCAACACAAGTTAAAGACAGACATTTGTGGTTTTCCTACTAGCAGGTGACATTTGGTGGGGGAAAATGAACTAGAGGAATCTATCAATCACTTTCCTTAATGTGTCTCACATTAATACAATAACAACAGAATCATTCACTGATTTAATTACTAAAGGAAAACAGGATTTGGTCATTGTGGCAGGAATTTTTATGCCAATATTCTGCCATTCTAGATGGCGTTATAATAGTTACCTGGCTAGGTCTTAATCTTTAGGAAGCAACAAGTGAAGAAAAGATAGAGTGGGAAATACTTTTAAGATAGCATCATAATTCCATCACCCACAAGATGGAAGCAAGTTGGAGCTGGGTGGAGCAAGTATCCAGGAAGGAAACTTTAACATATATATTGATTAGTTATGTTTTCTACAGAAAACTTTACATGTGATCATACAGGTAACACTGGAATAATATGAATGCAATATCCATAACCAAGCCTTCAGTTACCCAGAGTTGGGGGGGAAAACATGATCAAAACTGGAAGGGTTACCACTCATATTCTGCAAAACCAGGGCCAATGTTTCATTCTTAAAGAAAAAATAAGGATTGATAGACATTGACAGGAAGCACATAGCACATCAACATTGGTTGGAAAGTATGTATTCTTCTATTAGCACTTTGCTGCCTTGGGACAGCTTCAAAGGTCCAAGACATGTTAATAACAACTGATCAAGAACAAGCTGTCATGAAAGGTTAACTACAGCTGGGATTTGGGACCTTGAGGTTCTCTGTTTTTCTCAGGGCTTTTGTCTCCACAAGCTTTTAGGCCTGGTAAACTAGACACAGGCAAAAGGATCTCAGTCTGCCTTTGCTGACATGCCAGCAACACACTGATTTCACTTTGCCTGTCAGCTCCCTCCTATATCATGGTAATGCAGCTGCAGTGCAGAAGCTGAGAATACAGAAAAGTGACAAATAAGCAAGCAATGTTGCATGGTGTGCTGCCCTCCTGAGCACAAAACAGCAAGCCTCAGGCTGCCTGTTTCCTCTTCTCTGCAGTCAGTTCTACCACTTCATTCAAATTAAGCAGAATCTGTCATTAGGTCTGAAATGGAGGAAGTCTGTTTAGCGTATTTGATTGTTTGTTAACCAGCCTGATTCATAAAGCATAATTTGTTTTCTCCAACATAGTTTAAGTTAACCATTGTTCTCTGTTTGGACAAGTTTAAATAAGACTCTTCCTTGTTGCAGTATTCAGAAGGGAGAACTGCATAAGCCTGAAAATCACGGTTTCTAATGAAAGCAAGGTAGTACTGCACCATTACGTGACACAAAAAGTAAAGAGAAGATATCACAATAGATTTATCCACTGTAAGGGGCAGATACAGGAGCAATATGAGAAATATCTGAGCGGGAACCCAGTTATTATATAGCTATTTCCTCACTAGTGATTTACAGTGTTTTTTTCACTTATGATTAAAGGCTGTCCTCATAAACAGGTAAAGCAATTAATGATGGTCTAAAGTCCCTTGTGAAAAATAATACCTTAAAATAATTTTCATTTAAGGTTTTTTTTTTAAAAAGGAATTATATTATTACGACACCTTTGTTACATGATAGATTTTTGTCCAGAAGAACCACTTAGAAATCGATCAGCAATGTCTCTTCATTGCTTTTCATTTTGTGCCCTTTGTCCCCGGACATCACAGCCTTCCAACATTCCATACTTCCAACATAATAATGTCAACAGCCATTATTAGAATGTTTTGCAAAGTGACAGTAAAGATGAAAACATTTATTGCTGAATTATTATCTTCATAAGATAATAAGAAACATACCCAATTGAAACTCTTCACCACTGATTTTTTTTAAATACAGAGAATTCTAATGCTTCATTTTAAAGTTCTTGCAAATAACTAACATCTGTCTTCACAATAACTTAATTGTCTGAAAAAGATACTACAGTTTTAGAATTGTCCAAAACACATTTCAGCATTGACAGTAAGACAAGAATTTAGGATGCTGCTAAAGCAGATGGACTAGAAATGTTACATTTGCTTTAACTGTATGAATTTAATGGTATTTAATTTCGTTGTACGAGGTGCAATGACAATAAAGTGAACTAAACTAAACTGAACTAAAACTGGCTTTCTAGTTTTAGAGAATTCAGTTTCCTCTTGTAATAATTTCAAATGTTATTTTAAAGTATGAATATCCCCATTAGCACAAGAAAACCTGAATTTTGGTTAGAGATTAACCTGAAATTGATCATGTCAGCAAGGGTCAAATAAATCAACTGTCAGTAACTTCTAAAAATCTTCAGCCTTTAATGCTGGAAATACAACTGAATTTTTATTACAAAAAGAACCTAAAATTCCTTTAATAAGGAAATGGAAGGGGTTATATAAAATATTTATAATTGTATTTACAATGTTTTTTTTTAATTGTCTTCTTCATTTCCATAAAGAAATAGAGGTCTAAACATATGCCCACTGATAAAGCTGAAGGCAGGAATGTTTTTTAACCACCTAGAGTTTTCTATTCCATTCTAATTTCTCTTTTTGCTCTCCTTTTTTTTAAAGTATAGTCAGTCCATTCATTTTTTATTCTTGGATTCTTGTTCTCTGTTAGTGCTTATAGATACATATTATTGTTGAAGTCACCACGGCAACAGAATAAATAGCATGCATTTAGCAGCCATTTAAGCTTGCCAGAAGCCCAGAATCTATTCATCCATTCTGTCATTCTTCTATTAGCATATACTGCTTATGCCTGGTACATATGCCCTATACAGGTAGTGCTCAACTTACAACAGTTCATTTAGTGATCATTCAAAGTTACAACAGCACTGAAAAAAATGAGTGATGACCGTTTTTCATTGCTACAACCTTTGAATTTTAGTCATGTGACTAAAATTCAGATGCTTGGCAATTGGTTCATACTTATGACTATTGCTGTGGCTCGGGGTCACTGATCCTATTTTGTGACCTTCTTACCACCAAAGTCAATGGGAAAGCCAGATTCACTTAATAACCGTGTTACTGCAGTGATTAACAACTGCAGTGATTCACTAACAACTGTGGCAAGAAAGGACATAACGTGGGGCAAAACTCCCTTAACAATGTCTCAGTTAACAACAGAAAGTTGGGGCTCAATTGTAGTCGTAAGTCGAGGACTACCTGTATAAAACTACTAACCATCCATAATTACCTTCCATATAATCTCAAGAACTTCTATTTTCAAGTAGAATGTTTCTGAATTTCTCACAACTTTACAGTAGCTCAAATAATAAGAAAATAGCTATTCTATTCTATTCTATTCTGTTCTGTTCTGTTCTATTCTGACATTCATATTTCTTTTTCCCTTTTCATTTCTTTTTTTCTTTGCACTTTAATTGCTAAGGAATGGCAAAATGATTTTAAGAACTATATGTTTGACTGGAAACTCTTACCTGCATGATGATTTCAATGAAATCTCAATGGTAATTTTAGGGAAATGCTTTGTTCACATAAACTGAAGCACTTTTCCAAAGCTGCTAAGAGATGCTAGTCTTTCAGGGGAATAGTATCCTATGTTTTTTAAGTAGTTTCTTGGCATCACATATAAATCCATTTGCACCAACCAAGCTGCCAAGCCAATCAATAATGTACCAGCAGAGGCTTTGAGCCATTTCAAATAGATCCCAAATGACACTATTCAATAAAATATAGATGGGCTGAGGGTTTTTTTAGCAGTTTGCACAGGTGATTAGATTGCATGCTTTCATTCCTATGTGTTACGCCTACTTTATAGTAACAAGTTTTCCTACTTTTTTAAGTAGTTTTCAGGGAGAGGGAATCTGACATATTATAGCTAAACTGACCTTCCAACATGGGGGAAAAATGGAAATGTTGATATTTAAACAAATCCCTTTCTGGGTTAAAATAAGACACAATTACACGTAAAATATTGGCTTCTGAAGTCAAAACTGGGCAATAATTACAGTTTCAATGGAAAAGCTCTTTATAGAAAGAAAAATCTATAGTCAATTTTTCTGAATAAGTGGGAAAGTCACTGTTTTGCTAAAACCAGTTAAATAATTGATGCACAGCTTAATATCTGCAACACTACACAATTATGAAATATCACATGCATACACAAAAAGGTACCAATTTTTTTCTGTAGTTCATCTCTTCCATTAAATATATCTTGGTATCCTATGTCCTAAATCTCTTAGCAAAGCAGATCCTTCTTTTCCCAGGAGAGAGAGGCAGAACATCACTTAAAATAGCAAATTGATTACAGTATTTACTGTACCAATTTCCTTTAAAAATACTAAGCAGTTGATAACATACCATTGTATCTATACTACTGAGGAAGGCGATGTGACTGGCCTAGGTTTCCTGGCCTGTTTTGTATATTTTTATTCCACATCAGATTTCGTTTCCAGTAGTGGCAAGGTGTTGATGGCCACAAATTTCTAGGAAGAACAGGAAACTAATAAGAGTATATCTCTTCAATACAAAATTTTATTAGTTGTGAGCTACGATATTTATTTTGGCAAGATTCAATTAATTTCACATTTTGGCTATCTAAGTAATAAATATTACAGATTACCTAGAAGGGCTCTACAATCAGCCTGAAAGATTGCAGATTATAACCAGTTAATTGGTTATATCAGAATTAATCTGTGAAGTTTCTCTAAAAAAGATTGAAAATGCGTGCTTGAATGAAGGTTGTTAGCCATTGCAAAAGAAAGAAAACAGATGGAAAGTGTTGAGAAACTTCAGGAACTTCCCCAGTTGTGGACAGTGCATGCAATCTTAGGTCACATCTCAACTGAGACTTGAAGTCACAGGGCCAGTCATATTCTGCCAGACTCTGTTCCTATTACAAAACTGTTGAGGATGAATGAGTTCGGAACTGTAACAAAATGTAATACTGGATGTCTATTTTATGGAGACAGCATGCCTATTTTCTCAAGTTTTACTAATCCATCTTCAAACTTTGCTTCTGATTGTATCATTATAAAGTAAAAAAAGCCTAGAAATCAGAAAGCTTAAAGAAATGAATCCAACTGTGCAGTAAAAAGCAGCAGATTTTGGAGTACTTGACAATCCACTTTTTCTTCTCTAAAAATAGTAATTGAAGAACATTCAGTTATGCCCAGAGTCTTAGCTAAGTTCCCTAGCCTCCACTTGGAGAACAGTCAGACCATTACCCCATCTAGCTTATTGTTACTTCTCCAATCTGCTGATCTGCAGATATTTTTGGTCAATCAGTCCCATAAAATCTGTGTTAATCTGGTTTATGATACTAAAGTGGCAGTCCACCTTACTAGCTGCAAGAATGATCCATACTGAAGAAATGCTTGCAAGGCTTCCTTAATCCTACTTGGAGATTCAAGAAATTGAACCAATAACACTGAATAAGCATTTGGCTCACCACTAAACTATAGTGCTTTCCAAATCTTAGCTTACCCAGACAGATACTGTGATGCTGTACAAATTCAAAAGCAGGACTGAGATGTAGAAACATCAGCCTTCCTTGCCATACAAAATTATTCAAATTGGCTAATCATGGTTGCTATTAATTGCTTTTAATGACTATCAGAGATTCATTGATACTTTGAGCACAACTAAATGTATATTTGTATTCAAAGTACACCATTAAGTTAGTCTTTCAGTATAACTTTTATTAGCTGTTAATAATAATTTGTACTTCTGGGCATTTCCTAATAAGAACTAACTGGTGAAGGCTATGAAATGCTTTAAACCTAAAACCAAGGCAAATGCTCTGATCATGCAGAGGCACTCATGTAGTAGCTGCCTATAACTCTTTAAAGAAGATAAGTCATTTCTTGGTATTATTGCATTTGGTTTAAAACATGCTAGACAGGAAGTTTAGTCTGCTCCCATACTTAAAGCATACTTCTGCCTTCAAATCAGCAATACAGTCCTGTTACTTACAGAACACAGAATACCAAATAACATAGTTCGAATAGCTGATATTGTTAAACTATAGGATCATATTTGATATAAATTTCCCAGCAAGCACAGCTATCCAGACTCACAGGCTCTAGAGCTATAAATCCATCTTTTGATCTAGCTATAGCCATGTCCAAGCATTCACACAGCAGATACCTGTACACTTACCATCTACACATGAAGGAGCAGCATGTGTTGTCCCAGCCACCTGACCTGGAAAGCAGGAACATTTCACTGTTTGGGAGCGCTCTTCAATCTTATTCTTATTACAGCATCTGTGGGCAGCAATGACTTCACATGTACCAGGTTCTATGTGCACTGCAAAGAAGGAAAGCATACGGTACATCTATGTTTAAGGAGTAGAAAGACATATAACATTCTATATACAGAATAAAAATAAATCAAGGAACAACCTTGAAGTGGATCAAAAAGCTTAGCAGTTTTTAAAAAACCTTTGCTAAATGCATTAAATAAAAGCTGATGAAAAAAATACGAATTTTCAGCAGCCAAATATCAGCAAGAAGACATGCATTTGGGGAAAAAATTCAAAGGGTACCATTCATAAATTGTGATTAGTCAGCTAAGACTTAGCTGATTCCAAATACCAGCTGTATCTAAAACAACAGGTTCAATTAACTATGTTTATGGGCAAATTCAATGGTATACTCATTATAAAGTCATTAGCATTGGCTAATGTTGATTCCATAAAAAGGTTCCTCATCAAAACATTCCAAACTGAAAAATTACACTGGTGGCATGTTCTTATCATAAACTCTGGTACAAACCACACAGAACACTTTTAGACAGCAATATCCAGATGAACTTGCTTTGTACATCACGTTTCCCCAACCTGTTGACTTTCAGATATGTTGAAACTGCAACTGTCAGAATTGCTATTCCCAAATAATCTAGAGAAATTTCCTGATAGGAAAGGCTGTTATAGAATTACTTATAACTTCACTGCTTCTAGAATCTTCACTGAACCAAAACCATTCCAAATCCAAAGAAAAGCTACATGTCACGACAATGGAAGTAATGGACATCAAATTGAGGCCAGCTGAAGCTGATTTCTAGATCAATTTCAATTTAACAATTTTGTAATTTCCCTTTCCTGTCATTGCTTTTTTCTCCTTCTATACTAGTGTCTAAAATTTATCATTTTTGAACATGATTACCAACTTGGGATCCAGGATTTCATGTGGAAGTGTATTTGCCTTCCCTAGAAACCATAATCTAAAAGAGTTATAGATGAGATACAATTTAATCCAAGAGTTTAAGCCTTTTATATCTTTTTCTGTTATTCTAGCAAGTAACAAAGTGCTCTGAAACAAATAAAGTTATATTTTATAAAACTGCATTCCATTTCCCTTCTGTAACTAGGTTTGAGTCAGCTGATATATTATGTTTATTTATCAAATTAATTGATTGTTTCTTCTTACTGTCATTTAATTTACATATGATTATCAGTAAAATAAAACTCAAGAATGTTTTTGAGAATTGTAGTCAAAACACTTTGTATTTGTTAAATGTTGATGACTCTTTTCCCTTTTGCTATTAATAATGTAATATAAGAGAATTTGCTTAACTTTAATTGCATACCACAAGAAATGAAGCATAATGGCCACTTAGTTGGCCCAAAAGAGTGGTGTGTGGCACTTTATAGAGGCACTTTAAAGGAGTGTTTTGCTGGGATGTTCATAAGGTACAGACATGATTCTAACTGTAGGAACATTCACAAGAATGACATAAATAATTAATTTCCCTGGAATTATCTCCTTTTTTAAAAAACCTGCATTAACAGCCTTCTTGATATTTTCCTCAATATCTTTAAATTTGTAAATAAGGTAATGAACAAAGCCACAGGTATTGAAATAATTTCTTTAATGTCCTTCAATGTCCTTCCCATGCATAAGAAAGGGATCCAAGTCCAGGAAGACTTTCTGAGCTCAGGATTTATCATCAGTAATTTTTACTACCGTTATATGCATATATATCAGGAAGCAAATCTTGCATTTTATAGAAGTTTTTTCTAAGAAAAGATACTGAAGATCAGTCTCCTAAATCAGTCTCTTAAAATTATTTGTACCCAGATAGTAAGAAAAGCCCTGGGCACAGAGCCTATGTATATTTCTGCATTATTACCACTTCCATGTATGTATATTTATTGATATTTCATGGACATTTTCTACTAATGAACCATCACTTTCATTTCTGCCCTTAATAATCACACAATTATCTATCCTGCAAATGTTTGGTAATAATATTCCTGACTATAAATTTGACACACTGCCTCTCTCTCCCTTTGTCTTTAAATTCTTTAGTAATTCAGTTTTAATGGAAGATTTCAATATGCAAAAAGAACATAAAGTTTAGGTGAAGTTGATAAAGAAGCCACCAAGAATATTTCTGAATATAATCTGAATAAGTAATCACCTCTTGGATTTGACTGATTACTGTATAAATGCTGCAAAGGAATTTAATAGAACGCTTTTGACAAAAAGAACAAGTTGTCAATTCATAAAGTTATTGTTTGTACATAATAGATAGCTAGCTGTTGTTCAATATATGGAAGTCAGGACACTGCAGCAGACTTAAATGCTTTTTAATAAAGTGACTAGAAATATTTTCCATGAATTAGATTTCAGATATTGCCTTGAGAATATATACTGGAATTCTAGCTCTTTTCAGTTTTACTTAAAACTCATAAGCTCTCACTGAAATATAACTTAAAATATGTAGGCTAGTAAATTGATTTCTTAGTATTGATCACTGGAAATATTAGCAATTTCAGAAGAATGTCCTATGAAGGAATAATTACTGTTTAACAACTAACCTTAATAAAAAAACAGAGCTTTAAGCACCATGCATCTCAAGCCAGTCTGTTAACATATCTACAAACACTGCTGTGTCTTCCCTTAGAATGCAATAGTAGAAAAGTGTTTCCTATAATAAGCTTTTTATATATTTCAAATCATAACCATTTACATCAGTCCAAAAGGCTTGTTCATACAGTATTCTATGACAACATAACTCATTCTTTTTCTTAGTCAAGTATATTTTAAGTCTAGTCAGAATATAAATGATGTGATCAAGAAGTGGGCTTTTTAGAACAAAAATATGTAATTAAATGTCTATTTTAAAAAGTTTTACACTAAAATTGTATCATTAATTGATAACTTGGAATATCTAATAAAATTTTTGACATAAATTTTATCTGCCTCTTTTCAATTCTTTACTACATCTTGTATTTGACTCAAAGTTTTTTATACATAATTTCAGCATCTTTTCTCATTAAGATTTTTATTTGTATACTGCCCAGAGTCACTGTGTGAGGGAGATGGTAAATAGCAGCATTCTGGAGACATGTGATTGCCTTTTGCGAACTTTCTACCTGAAGGTTTATGTTGCGCAAACTTATATTTTGTATTTTATGTTAGATGGTTGGTTTATGATCTGATTCTCTGTGTTGTGGCCTATGAGCAAAACCAAGTACAATATATCCATCCATCAAACAGATAATCCAGCAAAGCTAAATTAATGGAGTTTTGAGTCAAATCGAGGAAGTATTAAACATACAGTAGAGCACAATTAAATTGGAGGCTAGCAAATGTTATCCCAAGTTCTCAAAATTTAAGAGTTCCAAATTCCCATGCTAATTTTAATAATTAACCAAAAGCTAATAAAAGCTAATAACATGGGATCTTGGCAAATAGGAGGAAAGCACCTGGATTTGTTTGTTTGTTTGTTTGTTTGTTTATTAAACAATTTTATATGGCCTCCCATCTCACTACAATATGGACTGGATTGCTATACCATGGCAACCAGCAAAGACATGCACCAGGGGAATTTAAAAATAACTCAAGATGAGGGGCACAAAAACTCTATCTATTTTAATACACATCACACATATTTTAAAATGGCCAAGTTTTTCATTGTACAAATCATCCTTATCTTTTTTATACCCCACCCCTACTTCTGCAGTTACATCGGACAGGTAAGGTCCAAAAGATTGCAAAATCCTATGACACGTATAATATAAGTCTTAGCAAATATTCACGAAGATGGACATTTTCAGGGGAATTGAAATTGTGGAAGATATCAGTGGCTACTTGTGGTAGGTTTCCATTGAATATTTTGTGTTACATTATGAAAACAGAATACTGGACTGGATAAGTTTTGATCTGCTCCAATATAGGTTTTCTTATGTTTGTCTTCTCAGCTGGTTATTGATGTAATTCACTTAATAGCTGAGAAGTGTGTCACTAAATAACCAATAGTGGGCAAAAAAGGCAGTAGGACTAGAAGTGACTTCGAACTTCCTGCTGGCTTCCCCATTGAGTTTCCTTCTGGGAGGCTGGCAAAAACCTTCCTTTTTTCCTTCTTCCCTCTCTCCCTCCCTCCCCTCCTTTCCCTACCTAGAAAGATTTTTGATTAACTCAGACCTCAGAGTGTTACCCTGATTCCTTGAGGACACTCTTCAATACTTAAAAGATATAGTAATATGCTACCACAGCAACCTTGAGAGAAATTGTTAATGAAGGAGATTCTATACTACTGTGGAATTGGTATAAAGAAAATTCCTTTTATACACCTGGTAGCTTGATATTAGAGCTATAACCAGACAATTGCTCAGCTTCTCACCAGGAGTAATTACACAAATCTTCCAACCTCTTTTCTTTCTGTATTTTCTGCTGCCCACTGGCTGATCACAGAAGAAGATAAGTGTGCCAATTTCCCCATCTCATTCATATAGACATTGGAAAAATCCTCACAGTTTCCTTTGGAATATTGGGGACCATTGTTCAGATGATAAACAAATTTGGTCAATGTCCCTTTTCTCAAAATCCCCTCTATTTTTGAATCATTTTGGCTGTTATTTCCAGAATTATCATCCTTGAAAGTTATCTTACATACACTCTGTCCCTCAGTATGTGATTTTTGCAGTCTTCTCCTATGAGCACATCTGTGTATACTTTGTGTCTGATCTGTAACCTCAGGTCAAAAGTATTATACTTATATATTTATTCAACATGTATCTAACTATAGACAAGACAAGACAATGGGCCTCAGGGTATTAATGAAAATATTATTGGACTCGAATGCAACATTTCTAGATTCCAAGTCTCAGACTGTTTAGGGATATATATAGAAAAATGAATATGTGCAGGTTAACTTCTATACATCTAAGCACTTCACAGATAAAACCTTACCTACCATAATTATTTTTCCAAGTTCAGATAATTTCTGATTCACATCAAGAAGCATTTGAAAGCCAGTCTTTAATTGGGAGAATAAACTGTTTAGCCCTGGGCGAACTGCAACATGTTTTTCTAATCATTTAATAATGTTCTTGAAAATTTCCTTTGTTATTTGAGATTTATTTTGCTGATGAAATTCTTTAGTTCTTTATTCTCAGAATTTCTATTAGTTTTAGGAAAAATACTAATACTGTGCTTGTTAAATAAAACAATCTGGGCATGGCTACAGCCCTTTAGAGGTTATGTGTTCCAAAACCACTTCAGAATGAGAAAAATCAACTCAGTTGTTTTGTTGTGGGAAGATAAGGGTAATATTTAATAAGGAGCAAAATATGTTCCTTAATCTATGACAATATTGAGGACATTTATTTTGCATGTCTAAACTTCCCAAACCTTTCTTCTATTAAAAAAAGGTATAATATTTTGTTGTAACATCTCTAGTCTGGGATGTTTCAGAAGTTGCAGAAAAGTTATCCACAGCTACATGTAGTCTAAAGATTAAAAATGTATTTAATTTATCAACTAAATATACTTTTGCAAGTATTATGCACTTACTTTTTTCTACAGAATATGAAACTTATAAATGTTAAATGTATACCAGTTATTTAAAAAAACACTATGTTTAAATCAACGTGTATCAACTACTAAATTGAAGTTTTCTGCTTGTATTATGTAGTATCATGCCCCTGTCTGAATCTGATTCGGAGTGGGAGGCCGAGCAGCTGACAGGGAGTGGGAGTGTGGCTCCATTGGCTGTGGAAGAAACTGGGGAAGGGCAAAGGCTGGCTGGTCAGAGCAGGGGAGAGATAGAGCAAGGGAGAGGGAATTTGGAGGAAGACCCAGGCCCACCCACTCTTCATCCTAGGGCATGCAGGGAGGAACGGAGAAGGGAGCAATGTGAGTTCCATGGCTTACAGGGGAGGAAAAGGCCCTGATTCCCTTCATTAGCTGCAGCTGGGAACACAGTGTTTAAAAATGGAAGCTGCGCACAGCAAAGTTGTTGGGAGCAAATTGTGAATTATCTGGTATTGTCGAGGCTTATCTGGGTTCCTGGCATCTTCCCAACAGTGTGTGTTTTGCTGGGCTTTCAAGTCTGCAATTCCTTCTCCTGCCCTATCAAGTTAATTACTGCAGCATGGTTTGTGTGGATTTTTATTTACAGTTTGTATGTACTTTGTTTTCAGACTGAATTTCCTCCAATTAAAGACTGTCCTTGGGAAGAGTTTTTTTTCTCCACCCAAAGGCAACCTGGACATTGGGGGCAAAGTTGGAGGTATTAAAGGGACATTTCTTGCTTATTTGACTGTGTTGCCTTTGTGCCATGCCCTGGGTCATCACATGTAGTATTTAAAACACTACATGTGCAAATGATCAATTCATTTAATAAAAATTTTAAATGTGGATTTGAAATATGGTATTAATTGGAAATAAGGCTTCCAAAAAAATCACAATGTTTTAAAAGATATTTCAACAAACCAGGAACTGTTTCAGACTTTCCATAAAACAATGACCAACTTCCCCAATCTTATAAATATTTCAAACCATTTTTAGAATAGAATACAATAGAATTCTTTATTGGCCAAGTGTGACTGGATACCAAGGTGCATTGTCTTGGTGCATATGCTCTCAGTATACATAAAAGAAAAGATACATTCGTCAAGAGTCAAGAATCATAAAGTACAACACTTAATAACAGTCATAGGGCACAATAAGCAATCAAATCATACTAGGAAACAGTCAATATAAATCATAAGGAAACAAGCAACAAGGTTACAATCATACAGTCATAAGTGGGAGGGGATGGGTGATAAGGAATGATGAGAAGATTAATAGTAATAGTAGTGCAGACTTTGTAAATAGTTGGACAGTGTTGAGGGAATTATTTGTTTAGCAGAGTGATGGCATTCGGGAAAAAACTGTTCTTGTGTCTAGTTGTTCTGGTGCGCAGTGCTCTATGGCATCGTTTTGAGGGTAGGAGTTGAAACAGTTTATGTCTGGGATGTGAGGGGTCTGTAAATATTTTCACAGCCCTCTTTTTGACTCGTGTAGTATACAGGTCCTCAATGGCAGGCAGGGTGGTAGTAATTGTTTTTTCTGCAGTCCCAATTATCCTCTGAAGTCTGTGTCTGTCCTGTTGGGTTGCAGAACCAAACCAAACAGCTATAGAGGTGCAGATGACAGACTCATTTTTCACAGATTAGTAGTATGATTTGGTGAGAAAATGAGAGTAGCATTGTGAGTATTGAGTATTGTTTGTTGTTAAGAATGTACTTATTATGAAAATGCATCTAAATAATTTTAAATACCTAAAACAAAAGATTCTCAAGCAAACAAAGACAATATGTCATACTAATAAATTGCAAGCAGTATTTGAAATTGCCCTGACATTTCCAGCAATGGTCCCCAGATTCCCCTTCATCATAAGCATTAGAATATGTAAAAGTATCACTTTCACATTTAGGACAAAGCTTATATGATTTGTGCATGAAAAAGTAGAAATATTCATGATAGAAAATAATAGGAAAAAGTCCTGAGACACTTCTTGGGAGCAACTGCTCTCTTCAATTGTTTTAGCCCCCCACCCCCTCCCCCAAATATCTCTTTTATGTTCAAATCCATCTTGTTAGGTTTCTGCACTAACTTTAAAACAAGTTGATCTGTTAATCTGGTTATGCATACTTTGAAAACAAGAGGTTTGCTGGAACATTTGGAAGTGCAGCCCTTCTCTAATGCAGCAACATCTTTTTCAGGTATGCAATGCATAGGCTACTACATAGCCTACAATCATTTGACATGGTGAAATCCTTATACATGACAGTTCCCAAACAGTTTCCTTCCAGAAAAGCATTAATGGTGTACTTACCTGCCCTTTTTCATTCCTTTGGGAAAAAAATTCTAACTGGGGGTGTTCTTTGAGATCATCCAAAGGAATTCATATTTTTTATTACTAATCATTTTAATCACACAAAGCAGTCAAAAGACTGAAAATTCATATGAATGTGAATAATTCCTCCAGAGAATTACAGAGATTTCAGAGCCTTTCCATGATGATCTTTCCTCTACTGATCAGATTAAAGGGACCTGATCCCAGCAAACTACTTATTGTATACATGCAAATATCAAAGCAAACTTGAGAAAGCAGCCAAAAGTATTGGTACCCCACCACTTTTCCCCAAAGAACCCCAAATTGCAGTAAAATAAACTGAAACTGACACAATTTAATTACACTATTCTTTATTGTACAATCTATAGTGTAGATTTCTACTTTTGATGTATAACTTAGCATATTCTTGTAAACAACAAAACAATTGAAAATGGCACCCCTTAAAAATTAAAAGGCATTCTTGGGTCTTAGTGATCTCTCAATCAGACTATTTACTTTAATTAACACAGGCATCTTCAATCTCATAATTAGTCACTCATTCTTTTTAAATTGAGAAAAGTCCTTGCTCAGGCTTTTTGTGTCATTATGTGCAGTATAGTGTACATAATTTTTTTTAAAAAAAGCAGAAAACAAAGGAAGAGGATAATAGTCAAATGTAAAGGCTACAAAAGAGCTTCATATGCGTGTAATCCTGATTGTTATTACTATTAAGGCATTTAAAGTCCATGGGACTGAAGCCAACCCTCCTGTTTGTGGATGGAGGAGAAAAATTGATCCCAGATTGAATAGGAGAATAGTTCAAATAGTGGAGAAACAGCTAAGGAATATATCAAAATAGGTCTTGGCTGATCCCGCCCCCCCAAGATCAAGTTTCAACAATAGCAAGTCATCCCATCCATCACTGGTTGACAGAAAGTGACTTCCATGAGAGAAGCCCAGGAAGATCCCACTACTGAAAGACAGATACAAACAAGCCAGTCTGCTAAAATGCATGTTTCCTTGTATTTGAACTCTATAATTGCCTTTTCTGACTTCTTTAGCTTAGGTATTTAACACATTGTGGGGGCTTTTTAGATCTTAGATTTAAGCCTTTCTTTAAAGCCATATGCCTCATGCCTGCTTACATGAATTCCATGATCCTGGACCTAATAACTGCTACAATCTTTTCTCTTGTACCCTAAAACCAAATGTGGGTTATTTGCTGGAAGCTTGATGCCTGATCTGGCTTGAACAATGCTATTGTTTCACCCACTGCAATTCTGAAAGCCTGAAGACAAATTTACTGCTTTATGATTGAGCACAATAGGAAGCTTGCTTGATTTATGATCACCCCATTTATTCTCTGACAAAACTGTGAAAAATCCTGGTTTAAATGTCATCTAGACCGCAACATTTCAAGCACTCTTACCAGCCTCAATATAACTGATCTGGGACAATAATATTGAAGTACCCTACTGCATTGCAAGATATGAGTTTTATATAGATATTAAATATTACTTTGTTTATAATTATCACTTCACATAAATTGACATTATTATAATTCATAATGATCTTCTGGAACTAGCTAAAGAAATGAATAAATCTGTGGATGTATTTGTTAGGCTAAAGAATCCTTGACCAGCAAATACTTAGGTTGATATGTCATATAAGGATGAAAAGATAAAGATCAGGAATGGATTGGGGAATCTCTATTTAACAAACCATAGCTCATTCTTACTTCAGACCTCAAACCTACTAAGTGCTGCTTGTTTCTTTCAAGTCCTGCCAGCTTCTCATAACTTTTATTAATAGATTTGGTTAGAACAGTTCATTTATTCATTAACTCTGGCAACCAGGCTAGGAAATAGAAAGATCTCAAGCAACAGAAGATACTGAAAGATGTGCAAAACAATATTGAGTGTTCAATGAGCCATAAAGAGCTTCAGGAATTCACACACTAACTGCAGCTGTATTGATACAGCTGCATCTCTGCAGGACAGTCAAACACTTGAAGAACTGTCTTTCTATGGAAGTAGCTCAAAAACTAAACAAGAGAGAAAAAATAAAAATGGAAGAAATGAAAAAAAAATTATAGCACCAAAGAGTTTCATAAGTACAGCAGAGAACTGGAATCTAGACACTTGGGCCTGCTTTGGGATGTCTTCTCAGTATTTCATTAAATTTACGAATTTATAATCTGGCTACAGTTATTCTAAATTATAAATCATTTTGTGTTGAAATCCTATTTGCTTTATTGTTTCTCTTTAATAAGCAAACTCTATTCCTTTATCCGATTGTGGACATCTGACATACTTTTTTGAATTAAAGCAGTGTTAAATAAGGATATATTAGAATGTATGATGGGACCAAACATGCAAGAGCTGCAGTGGTGCAGTGGTTAGAATGCACTACCGCAGGCTACCTCTGCTGACTGCTGGCTGCCTGCAGTTTGGCAGTTCAAATCTCACCAGGCTCAAGGTTGCTTCAGCCTTCCATCTTTCCGAGGTCAGTAAAATGAGGAGCCAGATTGTTGGGGGGCAATATGCTGACTGTAAACTGCTTAGAGAGGGCTGTAAAGCACTGTGAAGCAGTATATAAGTCTAAGTGCTATTGCTATTGCTACTGTCATCTTTGGCATAACATACATGGGCAGTTGTTTGGAATAGGCACACTTAAATAGCTATTCAGAATAGTAAGGATTTTTTTTTGTACCATCATTTTCACTCCTCAGTCCTTCAAAAACAGTTTGATTCATAACCAATTTCATGCCTAGTAGTTAAGGCATCAGGCTAGAAACTGGGAGATCATGAATTCTGAAACCAGCTGGGTGACCTTGGGACTATCACTTCCTCTCAGACCTAGAAAGAAAACAATGGCAAACCTTGCCAAGAAAACTACAGGAACTTGTCCATGCAGTCTCAAGAATCAGACACAATTTGAACGGAATAAAAAAAAATCATTGAAACATAATATAGTGTAGGCAATTAATACCATTAGTTTTTTAATGCTTCGCCAGCTGACCAACAGTACAAAACCTGTCACTCACTCATTTCCTTGTGCTACCCTGCTACAGTTCCTGGAATGGTAAAGATTTCCTTATTCTGACCAAAACGGGGGGAATTAGTATTCCCTCCAACCTTTTTAGCAAACATTGAGTATATAGTAACCACCTCCTTTATTATTTCAAATCAGCAGGCTCTAAATAATTAAAGTGAAGCTAATAGCACTTGTTCAAGTTTGAGGCATGTATTAACTAGTCCACAGATTTAAATGACTGCCTCAGGAGTTGTTGGGAGCAGCCACATGCCCCCCCTTTTTTTGGAAGGTGGAAAGACTTACAGTAGTAAGTATCAACTGGTCCTCAAGAAAAAGAAAGGAGTAGGAAGTTCTATCTATGTTTGAAATAATTATTTTAGTTTACATTCATTTCTGTCTATGCGGCTGTTTTAAGCCTTGTTAATGAAAGGCGCTTGCAGAAATAGTAGGTAAGAAAATAATTTGGGTGATTCTAATGTTCAATAAAAAAGAAGTTGATTGCAATCATTGTAATCGGCATCACCCCAAATTAAAAATATTCAAAATAGCATAGTAAATGAAAAGTCCAAACTTCCAATCCTAATTACTGAAAGAGTGATGCACTTCATCTTCCAAAGGATTTTACTCGCACTGCAAACTTGTCATTGTATTGATTAAAACAAATTTTATTGAATTAATGAAACTTTCTTTCAGATAAGTATGTATAATACTGAAACATCTAACCTACATTATGGGACAGATTCACATAAGCATATTGTATTTTTCTTTGAAATTAATAGGTGTTAATGAGATGAACCTGCCTTAATTTCATGAAGAACTAGAATCCCAAAATGATTTCTAAAGCTACATCTTAATATTTTTCTTCCTTTATAATTTTTATGAATAATTTTTCATCCCTCAAGGATATAATTTTATTTCACCAAGCTAAAAGGAGGGGCCTTTTAAAAGTAAAATATGATTTAGTATAGAAAAGATTTTATTTTAACCACTTGATTAAAAGGATTTCAGCAGCAGGAAATGATAATCCTACAATGAAATGTGTCATTATATTCAAAACAGAACAACTTCTTTGTGTCTAATTTATAGTTCTATTATGACAAACCTCATGAATTCACTTTTCTTTTGATTGTGTTTTTATATAAATATAAATTATCATATTTTTCCTCCTTCATAAAGACAATGTCTTTCAATGCTGATACTAATTATAGATTTATGGCAGCCGTTACCTTTTTCTCCTGTAATGTTTTTGAGAAGAATAATGTTCTAAGTATTCCTAAGGGACTATATGAACATGTTTTATAAATATTATGTATTACAAGAATTTGAGTTGCTCCAATTCAGAGGGACTGCATTAATACCTGCTGAATTGGACATTTGTTTATTCCTTGAAATGCCTTTTACATCAAGGGACAGGACAGTTTGTATATATTTAGATTTCATTTATGTAAATATAATAGAATGGAAAACTGGGGGGAAAGCCACCTCATTTTGTTTCATTTCTGGAGGAACTCCTAGATTTTAATTGCCTATAAAGCATTAATTTTTATCTGTTTAAATGTTGATATTCTTTCCTGCATCTTTATTGTGTATTCGATTAGTTTGATTTTTCTACTGTTCTTTTATTATTTCATGCATGTTAATTTTTTTTTTAAATCATCTTGTTATCTACCCAGAGATCTCTCATTATGGGACAGATTGAAAAATGATAGTTGAGATTCTCTCAAGCTGGCAGAGACATACAAAGACTATGCTTGTTTTTTTCTCCCACTAGGAGTTACTTGATTATGCAAAATTAAAATGTCTGCAATTGTCTTGCTCCTTTCATTTAATCTTTATATTTGTGTCCATTTCTTATTTATTTTCTTGCTTGTCAAACAAGCTAACAATAAACAATCCAACCAAATAAGCACCAAGAGTACTCCCACCAACACTGATGAGGCAAGCTACTAGAATATACAATGAGAAGAATCCTACTAGCAATGATGGATGTTACCTAGGTTGGGTAATGAAAGGTCTGCAAGAAAACAACCAAGCTCAGAGATCATTAAGGACCCCTCAGAAATAAAAGATCGTATTTTGCTATAGATTACAACAGAAGGGACTAGCTAACAATTTTCTCCAAAAAAATTTAAGTGATTCTCCAAACATCAGAAATTTGAATGCCTGAAAACTCCAGGTGATGGGGGGAGGGAGATGTCATAACTGACATTTGATGTTGAGATTAGCAGGATTTGTTTACTTCCTCACTTGACAGAATTGAAGCTGAAAAGTATTAAATTTAAAGCCAGCATGACACTTTACTGTCTGAATCTGAAGTTACTCTTAAAAAGTTTCTGCTGCAGTTCAGCAGGAGGGTGATTTAATTGGGGGTGAAAAAACAAAAAGATTCTATCTATTTCACTGCAGCCTTCTTATTTGCCCAAGATAAGGGTTCTTAATGTTTCCCTCACATGGCCAGGAGAACAAAATAATGGGACAAAAAGATTAGGCTATAAACGAAGCATTATAATTAATAAGTGAGAATTATTGTGAATGGAATGATTGGCAATGCAAGATAGATACACATTTTAAAACTATGAGAACAGTTGCACACAAAAGGATGAAAAACTGGCACCATGGGTTTTTATTTACACAAAGAGACCAGGGTATATTTCTTGTGTTATGTTACAGTTTAAAAGTCTTGTGGCATTTTAAAGACTGACAGATTTATTGCACTCATAAACTTTTTTGTAGACTAGAGTTCTCTTCATGCATATAAATCAATTACAAGATATGTTAACTTCTCTAGATAATCTCTCCCATACACGTACTTGAGCACTGACAAAAGTAGAGAAAGATTATGAACTATTTGGCAAAATGCCACGGACCCCAACCTGTCCAACCCTGCAGGCAGAGTAATGCCTAAGGCTTCCAGAGTGTCACAGAGATGAAACACAGATTTCACTTCTCATATATCCATCAGACCTCTAGCTACCCCACAGGTATTATTTAATACATACAGAGAAAACCCTAGGAAGCCTAAAACTAAAATAAGCCACGTTTTCCATTCTGATTTATGCTATTTTGATGTCATAAGGTATTAGCCTTATTAATCAAAAAGTTACACTGTCTCTTGAAATAGCTAGCCCCACTATGACTACATAAGAAAGCAATGTGCATTAATTTCCTTTAAACAACAAATAAAAAAGCCTGCTCAGTTAGTCAGGGCGGCTATAAAGCAAATGTGAATCACAACAGAGCTCAGCTCTAGGTGAGATATTTGTCTTCATAAATATGTATCTCTTTAAGTTTATTTGTGCCTCACTTAAGCTTGAAATATTAGAAGGATTTTCTGAAGAAGAAATGTTTAGAAATTGTGCTTAGATTCTTAATCACTGCAAGCTTTCCAATATCTGTTTTTAGTTTCCAATAGCAAACTGAACTTAGCTCAGGGAACCTTCTCAGAAAGATACTCAAACCATGTTTCATTTGCAGCTGTAATAACACCTGAAGAATATAGAGAATCATCATTAATGATGGAACATCCAAAATTTCAGAAAGCAAGCTGTTCCACTGATTGTTTTCACTGTCAAGAACTTAATATGGCACACAAACTGCAGAATCAACTGGATAGCACAAAAGGATAATACAGAGAAGAGATTATGCCATAAAATAGTTATAGAAATGCTTTGACTTCAGATGTGGAGTCATGCTATTTGCTAAAACCCTTTAGCAGGTAAGCCTTTTTTTAAAAAAATGTGGTAGGCTTCTTCTTTATTTTTGCTATGTGCACCAATTTGGTATAGTGGTTAAAGCACCAGGCTACAAACAAGACAGCACAAGTTCAACTTCTGTCTTAGCCATGAAAGCCAACTGGATAACCTTGGGCCAGTCACTCTCTCACAGTCCTAACCACCTCATAGGGTTGTTGTGGGGAAAAGAGGAAGAGGAGGGTGTTATGTACGCAGGTTTGAATGTCATTGGTTAAGTTTGAACTGTTCTTGTAAAATGTCAGAAATGATTAGTTTAAAAGTGCGAAAAACCCCACTCTGATTGGCTGGCAACCGCGCTGCTGGCTATAGTAGCAGCCACAGACCAGCCAAATTGGGTCTGTTATGAGCTGTAGTCACTAATAAACTTTCACTGAAGCACCTCGTCTGACTCTTCATGCAAATCTAACACTGGCGCAGAAGGTGGGATCCTTCAAGAGAAGACAACGCGAGAAGAAGCCGAGAG
Source organism: Naja naja (assembly GCA_009733165.1). Classification (NCBI taxonomy): domain Eukaryota; kingdom Metazoa; phylum Chordata; class Lepidosauria; order Squamata; family Elapidae; genus Naja; species Naja naja. The sequence continues at coordinate 44,014,543 of CM019150.1, forward strand.
ATGGCTGTGCTGAACACCCCCAGCCCCCCGATCCCGGGCAGAAGACTGGGACTCATATGCAGATCGCTTCCAAATGTATTTGAGGGAAACGATCTCGCCGACATTTCCGGAAGCGGAAGAGGGCGGTCTTTCTCACCCACTGCAGTCCGCCGTTTTCAAGATGGTGAAGGCATTGGCGGAGCTGCAGACGAAGGTAATGGACTGGCCCGACGAAAAGTTATTAAGAGTTACTGCCACAGCTCTCATTAAGAGACACAATTAATTCACGGGGATCAAGGGGAAAGCAAAACGTTAATGACTTCATGGCAAGTTTAAGGGACATTGGGTGCATGTGAATTTATCAACTTAGAAGAGGCCATGCGGATCGATTTGTTCTAGGCCTAAAAGACAAGGTTTTGCAGAGCAAATTATTAATGAAACCTAAGATCACGCTTAAGGAGGCCATAGAAGAAGCTTCAGTGAAGCTACCAAGTCCTCAGCAGCAGCCATGAAGAAAATTAACAAGGTCAAGAACCATCCTGATGTGGAAAAATCCACAACAACCCATTGCGAGCAAATAGATTCTGATTCAGACTGTAGTGAGGTGGAGGAAGGAATTTATAGACTCAGAATGGAGAAGAAAAGGAAAGACCTTGGAAGAAAGAGGCAAGACTTTTATTGCAGAGGTTGTGGGGGACCCCCGCACTGAATGCAAGTTTTTGATACCATCTGTCTCCTTGTAGAAAAAGAGGTCACCTAGCAAGAGTCTGCAAATCATCCAGAACTCCACCAAGCAGAAAGAAGTTTCCTGACAAAGATTTCAAGCCTAACAACTTCAGTGAGAAAATGGGGCAATAAGAAGCAAAAGGGAAGAATGAAACTCATCAAACAGTCACCATTGGTCATTCTTCACCCTTAAGAAGAAAAGTACATGTGAAGGTACTAATTGAAGGAAGGCCAAATGGAAGTGGACTCAGGGCCTATTTATCTATGGTGTCATGGGACACTATTCACAGGCTACTTCCCAACATTCAGAAGAAGCATTTCCAGAAGCAAGCACTGACTCTTAAAGACTACCAAGGGAACAAGATTCCAGTAGTTGGAACAAGAGAATTCATCGAAGTTCAAAGGCCACACCAAACGCTGCCCTGACCATCGTGGACAAGGACTGCCCAAGCTTGCTGGGACTTGAGTGGTTCAATCCACTAGGCATCGAGGTGACTGGCATCAATCACGTGAGCAACACTGAATGGGAGGAGGCCTTGAAGTCTGAGTTTCCAGAGGTCTTCAGCGACGGATTGGGCAAGTATATGGGGACCCTATCACTTTCAACCTAGATCCCAAGGTGCCCCCACTGCTTAAAGCCCAGAAGGGTCCCATTTGCCTTAAAGGAAAAATTGATGCACAATTAGATAAACTAATAGCTCAAGGAGTTTTAGAGCCCACTGACCACTCCAGATGGGAGACACCCATAGTCACACCAGTCAAGACTGATGGGTCAGTGAGAATCTGTGGGACTATAAGGGACATTGAACCATGCACTTCAACAGAGCATATCCAGTTCCAGTGGTGCATCATTTATTACATTCACTTGGCAGGGGTACAGTCTTTGCCAAATTGATCTGGCCCAGGCATATCAACAACTAACAGTTGATGATGCCACTGCAGAGGCCCAAACCATTGTGACTCATAGAGGTGCCTTCAAATGTAAAAGGTTACAGTTTGAGAGCGTGGCACCAGGCATCTTCCAAAGCCTTATGGAAAGGATGCTCCAAGGAGTGCCTTACTTTGATGATGTGTTAATCTCTGCTGAAAATGACACTCAATTACAAGAGAGACTCAGAGAAGTCCTTACCAGATTCAAGAAAGCGGTTAAAAGTCAAGGAAGAAAATGCACTCTTAGAACTGACAAGGTTGAGTTCTTGGCTATATGATTGACAAGCATGGCATCCACCCTACAGATGCCAAGGTTCAAGCAATCAAAGAAGCCCCTAGACCAAACAGATTTGCAAGCCTTCCTTGGACTTATTAACTTTTATCACATGTTCCTACCTCAGAAGGCAACCATTGCAGAACCATTACACAGATTGCTTGACAAAAGTCTGTTTGGGTCTGGGGCAGGAAAGAACAATCAGCATATTAAAAGACTAATCACCTGATGCTGTACTCATACAGTTCTCTGAGAATTTACCTGTTGTACTGACTTGTGATGCATCCCCTTTGGAGTGGGGTTTGAGCCACAGGCTTCCCAGCAGGAGGGAAGCCCCTATTGCATTTTACTCTCGCACCTTGACCAAAGCAGAGAGGAATTACAGCCAATTGGACAAGGAAGCATTGGCAATTGTTGCAGCTATCAAGAAATTTCATGAGTATTTATATGGGAGAACATTTACCATTGTCACAGATCACAAACCTTTGTTAGGCATTGTGGCAGGGAGACAGTAACTACAATCCTTATTCATACAACTTATCCACAAGCCTGGCAAGGACATTGACATGCTGATGCCTTGAGTCGCTGCCCACCTTTGTCACAAGGAGGACTTTGAACCTGAGGCACACCTTTTCCTAGAAACTGCTGCCAAGCTTCCAGTACATCTGCTGAAATTGCCAGAGACTGCCAAAGACACTTATTACTGGATTAAGAGGTTGGCTTGGATGCCCAACCTTTTAAATCCAGGCAAACTGAATTATCTGTATTAAGAGGATGTATTTTGTGGGGTAACAGGGTGGTTATTCCTGCAAAACTGCAAAGGAGGTTTTGGAAATGTTACATGAGGGTCATCCTGGTATTGTAAGGATGAAGGGATTGGCCAGGAGTTATGTATGGTGGCCAGGTATTGACAAAATGGTTGAAAACTGGGTTGCATCTTGTCCCAACTGTCAGGTAGTCAGGCCTGCCCCACCTCTCGCCCCCAAACAGGAATGGGAATGTCCTAGGGGCCCATGGTCTAGGATTCACATTGATTTTGCTGGCCCTACCAGAGGGCACACCTTCCTTATTATAGTAGATGCATATTCCAAATGGCTAGAGGTAATCCCTATGGCATCCACCACAACTGATGCTGTCATCAAGCAGCTTAAAGCTTTTTGTAACCCGGGTTACCTGATGTTCTTGTCTCTGACAATGGCCCTCAATTTACATCCAACCCTTTTGAATCCTATCTAGCACAACTGGGTATCAGACACTGACAGCCCCTGGGCACCCTTCGCTAACGGCCGGGCTGAACTAATGGTACGCTTACCAAGGAAAAGCTTCAGCAATTGGGTCCTGGGGACATCACTGAGAAAGTTGAAAAACTCTTAGTGTTCAGCACATCATTCTAACCCATCAACTAACTTATCCCCAGCAGAGTTGTTGATGGGTAGGAAACTTAGGTCTCCTTGACCTTCATCCCACTTACGCACCCAACGCACCACTAGATTCCACTAGCAAAGTTCAGACGCTCAGTGGGTGATTCTGTTTATGCTAAGAACCTTATGGGTGAACCTTCATGGATTCCTGCTGAAATAACTCAAATCACAGGCCCTGTTCTTACAGGGTACAAACAGAGGATGGAGTCCTCTGGAGCAGGCACATTGATCAGCTTAGATCCAGGTTACCTCAGGAACATCGCAATTGTTCCTCTCTAGTTCCCATACCTAATGCTTTTCTAGGGGAGGGGAGGAACATGAGGATAATCAGCAAACAAGAATCAACCCCATGTGTAAGGCATTACACAGGAACCATCCCAAAACCTGTCACAATGCCAAAATCCATCCTTACAAGTGGAAGATTGCACATCACTACCTGACTTGGGTGCATTGGGCTGGAGATGGGTTGGGAGGAGAGACCAGATTCTAACAATCAAACAGGGTCTTCTTTCAGGAAGTCCAACTAGGGAAATGTCAACAGACACATTTCCTCTCACTGGGTGAGAACGTTAAAACTTCTGAACCACGAAGGTCTCAACGCATTAAGAGCCCCACCTATTTAAAAGAATACATTAGATAGGTTGGGGTTTGAGTATGGACTGAACCTAGTGGGGAGGTGTTATGTATGCAGGTTTGAATGTCATTGGTTAAGTTTGAACTGTTCTTGTAAAATGTCAGAAATGATTGGTTTAAAAGCGGAAAACCCTGCACTCTGATTGGCTGGCAACCGCGGCTGCTGGCTATAGTAGCAGCCAGAGACCAGCCAAATTGGGTCTGTTATGAGCTGTAGTCACTAATAAACTCTTCACTGAAGCACTCCGCGTCTGATTCTTCATGCAAATCTAACAGAGGGTATGCCAGATATGTTCACTGCCTTGAGTTATTTGTAAAAATAATAAAGGCAGGATACAAATAAATAAAATCTTTGCTTTACTATACAAAAAAGGAACAAGAAACACACATATTGTGTGGAAGAATTCATTCAGCTAAGTTTTTAAATAAGCCATTAAATCTTGACCAGATTAAATTATATTAATCAGTCTTTCCATTATATAGATAACAAGCCATCTCAAAAACAGCTCATATTTATCATCCAAGAGCTAAATCTAGAATGGTTCTACCTTTCCAACATTGAACAATAATCATTTTTGTGCTACTTCTCATAACCAATACTTCTACATTACAAATTCCTGAAATGTACACATACATAAATACGCACATATACATATCTACAGTACATATTTTGCATTCCCAGTTTTAAATTGCATTGATTGTATAAACATTCTAACAATCAAAACGATGGCTATCAAAATAGGGCACTACCTGTAGAAGAAGGTCATAGGTAAGTGTATCTGATTCATTTTTTTAACTTTGGCCCTAAAGAAGTAATTACTAGAGCCTTTAAACAAATTTTGGGATTCCCAGTATATGTGAGAAAAAATATTTTGTTGAATTAATTTCATTTTAATATAATATGAAACATAATATGCTTTAGGACAGTGGTCTTAACTCAGGATATCGCCTCAAGGGCGATTTTGTTTTCAGGGGGCATAGAACCAAAGGGGGCTTAATGCAAAGGAATGGAGGGGTGATATGGGGGCAATGGAGGGAGATATATTGGAGGAGAGAGAGAGAAAGCAGTGGCACGCTACTGCTGCCAGGCCAATGCTCCCACACTCTTCACCCCACTCCTTGCTGGCCCCTTGGCCTTGGGGACGCTAAGAGGTGACAGGGGGCGGCGGTCGGTGGCACGGTGGCACATAACACACCACTTCTTCCACATTGAGGTGCCGGCCCGGAGCGTTACTAGTCAATGGATGAATGTGCTGGGTCGGTGCCTTGAGGTGCCCTGTCACTTTGCAGCCTCTGCTGGCCCTCTTGGGATGCTAAGAGGTGGCAGGGGCAGTTATGTTGGGGAGGGGCCATGACAACTCAATGGCTCTGGGCCATTCTTTCAAAAAGGTTAAGAACCACTGCTTTAGGATAGTATAAGAAAAATATCTTTATTAAAATGATATTTCAATTCTTTATTCCAGAGATCTCACTAATAAATGGTATCAACCCTAATAATACAGCTTTATAGCAGTTTATAAAAAATACCATAGACTCAGAATCATCTAAAGCACACTGCAATACAAAGAGTAATTCAGGAATTGTCGGCGATGTCGAACATCTTGATTAATTTGCATTTTAGTTGAATATAGTTATTTTGCAATTTCCAAATCTGGTTTTATTATAACCTGAATAATTTAAAACATTGCTCGCAAAAATCTAATCTAAAATATTAATAGCTCTAACTGACAACAACAATTTAAAAAGATTATCCCAAAGTATAAGTTTGCCATATGTCTTGCATTCTGTAATGTACAAAATGGAAACATAAAATATAAACTTGCTATGCTTAAAAATATAGCCAAGCATTTTCCATAATGTCGAAGAAGTCACATAACACCTTTTGAATTTTGTCATAAAATTGCAGAGACATGAAAATCTAATAACAAAAAAACCACTGTTGTTTTATATTAATATATTTATCTAGGAAACAAACCCCTGATATTTTACTGTTATATTGTTTCCATCTTGAATATAAGATAACTTAAGTAGTATATTCAGTGAAGTAAAATACATACTTGGAATGGAAATGGAAACAGTTGAGATGCATTCTAGCTAGATGCAATTAGATGTGCTTAGTCTGGATTCAGAGGTTGCCAACTAGTGGTCCATGGACCATTGGTGGTCTGTGAGAAAATTTGGGTGGTCCACAGTGCACCCAGGCAACAGGCACAACTGGCAGCAAGTGGACTGATGCGTGCAGGGAGGGAGGGTAGCGCAGCGGAGATCGCAGCATCAGAGCCCTTCCGGGCCTGCGAGGAGATGGGGGTGGGGGAAAGGAACCTCTGAACTGGTATTGCCTCCTGCCTCCATGCATTGAGGAGGCCGAGCGGCTGCCAGCGATGCCCTCAGGTAAAGATGTTGTGAGGGGGAGGCTCAACCCCTTCCCTCAGGAACCGCAAAGCATCCGCCACCCCTCTGGTACCCACCAAGCCTTCTCCCATCATGCTTCTCTTTCTCCTCACCAGAAGCGCTCACACACCCAATGGGAAGGAGGCTTGGCAGGTGCCCGAGGGGCAGCAAGCACTTTGTGGTTCCTAAAGGGAGAGGTCGAGCCTCCTCCTTGCAACATCTTCACCTGAGGGCATCGCTGGCAGCCACTTGGCTCCTCGATGTGTGGAGGCAGGCGGCAGGAGGCAACACCAGTTCAGAGTGGATTTCCCAATAGCGGGAAGACTTAATTGGACCATGGTTCCTTTCTCCACACCCTCACCCTTGGGGACAGAGAGGGGGGAAAGAAGAGAGAGGGGGAGAGGGAAAGAGAGAGAAAGAAAAAAAAGAGGGAGAAAGGGAAAAAGAGAGAGGGAGGGAGGGAGGGAAAGAGAGAGAGAAAAAGAGAGATGAGAGATCTCAGTGTTTTGTTTTCTGTGGGAAATGGGTCCAAATGACTCTTTGAGTATTTAAGGTTGCAGAAACAGGCAGACAAGCTAAGTGCCTGAAGGATCCCATCCCATCAATGGGAGTCCAGGTGGTTCAGAGAGCGGCATGCTGGATTCATATTATCATGGATTTAAACATGAATGTGGAGGCCATGATCTGCGATGAGCATATAAGGCGTGACATGACGCAAACATATTTGATGCTCAGTCATTGTGATGATGTGATTCATTGAAAACCACCCCAGGTCCAGGTTAGATTGGGCTTAGCATTTCCCCTCAAGGCTTTTGACTGAATATTTGAAGGCTTAGAATAAACAGGTTAATGGGCCTTTGACACAGAAGCAGGAACTCTGCAGGCAAATGGATCTATGTATTGATCTACCTCTATTGTTATGTGAGTAGACATCCATCATGCTGTGGAATTCCCTTCACTTTCTTCCTGCCCATATTTCATCCCACACATGTCCTAAATTTACACCAATTTGTGTTTAAGATGTTATTCTTTGTGCAGCATTTAAAAACACTATATCCACCTATTAAATAATATTATTCAATAATTCAAAATGATTAAGTCAGGGCTTGTGGCTTGTCATGATATGAAAATGCAGACAAAAGGAATTTACATCGACCTCTAAACACTACATTAAAAACAAAAATAGGATTTCACATGCACAAAATATCTACACACTCACACACAGTCTTGCTATGGCTAAATAAATTCATGGTTATGGTTTGGGAGAATGTATGATAATGGCAATATACAGATTTACAGCTATCCCCATCATGTCAGCTAATGCCAGCTGACAAAGCTCCAAGGATCTGCTTACGGCTTTTATTTCATATCAAGTATCTGTGGAAAGAAAAAAAAACCCTGCTCTACGGTGGATGCATAATGAGAATGATAGGAGTCTCTCCCTGAAACCTCCCCTCTTTTTTTTTCTTGCTGAGCTGGAAGAAAATATTTATCAGTTCTGTCTGAGAAGGCAAATCAGAGCAAGTGCTTAATGCTGAACAGCGGGAAACCGTGGGAGAGCTGGGGACAATTTCCTGCCCTGTGTGCCATGCTTTTTACTCCAGTTTAGCTGTTATTTTCCCTCCTGATTTCCCCTATCTTTTTTTAAAGGAAAACTTATCTTACAGAAGCATATATACATTGTAAAAGAAGACAGCACATGAATCCTGGATATACAAATAAAATTAAAGCCATGTCCTAATCCAGATGACCTTTAAAAAGGAGCAGTCAAACACATTTTTATGCCCTCATCTGGACATTAGCTACCTCTCTCCACAGATATGAATGACTTCTCCAATCACTCAGTGACAAAATTGTTCAAAAAACACATAGGCGACAAAGCCCCTAAGAAATGAAAACAAAAATCCATTTCCATATTATGAAATGAATTTCATGGTGGACATTTTCCTGTGCAACTAAGATGACTTCTGATGCATAAACCCAAAAGAGAAGAGGAGGAGTAGATTAGTATAAAATATAATGTCCAATGTGTGCATTTACTGTATATGTCAGTAGAGAGGAAACTTCTCAGGCCATTGATGTTACTGTACCATTTTATGAAATGTCACAGACAAAGAAAAATAAAAATGAAGTATTTGTATTTGTGTGTAAAAGAGAGAGATAATTCAATCTTACTTTCTTTAGGTTTTATAATAATACATTGTATCAACACAAATATGTAAAGTGTTTGGTTTTGTGACTTCTACTGATTATTTTAAATATTTGAGACTTTATATTTTAAAAAAATATTTCTAAATATGTGAAAATAAACATGTCAAAACATTTAAAAATATTGTTTTGGAAATTAATAGTCAGATTAAGTTTGTGGGGTAAAATTTATGCTGTGAAAATTAACGCAGTTCCTTGCTTGATTTGTCTTCAGAAGGATCCCAAGGTTAATCCCAAATAAATATTTTTTCAGATCAGAAAATTATTTAGAAAATTATCTGTAAAATGTCACCCTTTATGGGCTTTAGTGAAAAATTATTAATTTTCATCAGAGTCAACTTCCTTGGATAAACATACAGTAGAAAAGCTACTGCATGTTGCAAGAAATGTTTAGGCATACTGGGGCATAGATTAGGTTTTGATATTCAGAGTCATTAATATTTAACCTTTTGGTAGAACTCAAAAGTAAGAATAGATGGTAAAATATTTTATTTGAAAGTACAAGCAAGAATGGAGTAGTGATTTCAAATCAATTATTATGTAATAAATAAATGAAGTGTCAAAGCATACTCAAAGTTAGGCTGCTGCATTGTGTATCAATTATGGCTTAGGAGTAGTCTTCAAAGGCAGTTGAAAATGCAGCACATTGTAGTAGTCTGTCCTGAAAGTAATGAGCCAGGTTGATATAGTAATTAAGGCATCAAACTAGAATCTAGGAGATCATGCGTTGTAGTCCCGCCTTGGGCACAAAGCTGACCAGGTAATCTTGGATCAACCACTTTCTCTCAGCCCTAGGAAAGAGGCAATGGCAAGCCACTTCTGAAAAACCTTGCCAAGAAAACTACAGGGATTTGTCCAGGCAGTCTCCAAGAATCAGACACAATTGCTTGCATTTCATGCTTCAAGTAGAGTCAAACTGGGCAAGGCTTTCCCGCCCACTTCCCTAATTGGGAAGACTGCCCCAAGTTGGTGCTGCCCTTTCCAGAGGTGCTGCCCTGCCCAAAGTAATAATCAGAGACAAACAATAGCCAAAAAGCTTCTGAACAACCAGCAGTTCTTGTCCTGTCAGATGCTGTTTGCAGATACAGCGCCAGTTTTCAGGAGTTTCTTTTTCAAGCTATTTCATAGAAGGCATCTGTAATTCAAGAATCGAGTGATAGAATTTATCTTTATCCCTCCTGTGAGACAGAATCCTCTTTAATTTTCCTGTTACCTGACTTTTTAATCTTCAGGTATAATGTATATTTATTAACATATTAAATTACTAAATTAGATTGTTAGCAAAATTCAGATCAGCTCTCTCACTATTAGGGGTGGGCAACACAAGTAGTTTTTCCCTGTTATAACAACCCATGGAAATAATTTTTGCTTGGGAATGAAAGAACATGGTTTTAAATCTCCCACTGAGCTTAAAATTCTCATAAAACTTTTTCAGATATTTCAAAAGGTTTGTTTGATTGCCCTGGCCTCATAGGTACTGCTGAATGGGCAGAGAAAGCTGTGGTCAGCTTGCTGCCACTTGGAGGGCAAAGATCCCACAATGATATCTTAAGCTCTTTTCATTACACAGTTCAGTTGCAGCAAGACTCTACATGAGCTGTCTTTGAAGAATACCTGAAAACCAATGTGGGTGCAAAAATGCAGCAGCCCATCTCCTTGCTTGTGTTTACCACTAGGAATATATTAAAAAGTAGCTTAAGGACTTAAACTGGTTATCAGTCTTGATTCTCCATAATGGCTGAAACACTGAGAAACTGAGTCTCTTGTGACATCTTGTCTCAAATGCCTATCATTATTCTGGATCTTTTGTTTATACGGACACTTTATTGTTATATGCTATGCACATTTTAGATTTTAGTACAAATATTTCAAATATTATTACCAAGAATACAAGTAGTCCTCCACTTACAAGTTAATTTAATGAACATTCGAAGTTACAATGACATTGAAAAGTGTGATTTATTATCATTTTTCACACTTACGAACCCAGCAACATCCCCATGGTCACGTGAGCAAATTCAGCCACTTGACAACTGACTCACGTTTACGATGGTATTGTGAGGTCCTGGGGTCACCTTTTGTGACCTTTTGACAAGCAAAGTCAATAGAGAAGCCAGATTCACTTAACAACCATACTACTAGCTTAGCAACTGCAGTGATTCATTTAACAACTTGGCAAGACAGGCTTTAAATGTGGCAAACTCACTTAACAAATGTCTCAGCAACAGAAATTTTGGGCTCTACTGTGGTTATAAGTCAAGAACTACCTGTATTTAAATCAGTCATCACTCTGGACATTTTAACTGTAATTTTTATGGTTGTTTTATTGTGCTTATTAATAAAGGAAAACATTTGTAGCTCAAGGTTGAAATAAGGGATCCTCCTGAGCTTAGCTGTTTTCTTGCAAATGTTTTATTACCCAATGATGTTACCTAGTTTGAATAATGAAATGTCTGCAATAAAACAACCAAGCTCTGAGAGCAGCAATGGCCAGTTATTGTGCTTATTGTGTAAGCAATCATATGTTTGAGTGATTTGGTGGCACATGAATACAGCAAACAGATGAACTGTCCATGATAACATAGCTTCTTCATCCACTATGGCCTTTAAGGGACTATGTATAAGTGTGTATATGAATAAAAATATATTAGTGTAGATGCTAAGAGTCAACACCAACTTGATGGAACATTATCAATGTACACACACACACACACAACACACACACCAGGATGAACTAGGAGTTGACAGACCCAAATTCTAACTCTTTTAGGCAATAAAATTATTTGGGTGACTTTAGCCCAATTATTATCTCTTATACTAGGTTGAAAGCATGAAAAACATTTAAGTACTAACCTACAGCATGATAGATTATGATCCACAACTTTCAATGAAGCAGTTTTTAGCCTGCAGTCAATTGGTTTGGGCTGATCACCTCTCACACACATTTACACTTATATTCACAGTGCAGTTCCTGATCACAAAAAGGCTGCCTACACTATATAGTCCAGGTCAAACAGAAAAGACTGCATGGTTGTTTTACTTTGGCAGACAAACCAATTAACCAAAGGCAATAAAGCTTAAGCCCAGAATAAAACTTGGTTGTTGTTGTTTTTTATTAATCAGTGGTTTTAAGATTGAAAGGCACAATAGTATATCAGGTCTACTATATACACAGCTGCTTCCTTCTTTTTCTAATATATTTCATATCAGAAACCTTGAGATGGCCTTGCCAGCCAACCTGCATTTGAAGCTAACAAATATGTTGTGTTTTTCAGAATGAAAATATTACTGCTGTCCAGGAGTAGTAGGGATGTGAATAAATGGTGTAGGCAGCAAGCAGCTGAACTCAAAGTCAGTGAGTCTTTTAAATAGTGATGCCATTCAGATTTGTTAAACAGTAATACTGCATCTCTAAACTCCAGATTTCCATTAGATTGTAAATTCCCAGAGAACTTCCTTTCTATATCCCTGTACTCAAAAACACCCACAGTTGGTCCTGATAATGTAAACTAATTATGAATGATTAATGAAGTAACAGAACCCTAATAAACAAAAATATTTTAATCAGCTGAAAATTCTGTGAAGCTGCCTTCAATTAAGGAATGTCCTAAATTCCCTTAGGAATAGGAATATGTGCATGTTCATTTTTACAATGAGAAGCATACTGTGTTCTTCTCTCCTTTGTGTCACCTCTGAAATCAATCAAACTTTCAGCTCAGTTTTGCATACAGTCAGTCCCAGGTGGGTGAGGTTTTTCCTTTAAATAAAGATTTATGTATTTTAACATTTAACAAGAACCATTTGATCCAGAAATCTTTCTTGAAATAAAAGATAGCTCTATACCTGCATAGAGATCTTAAAATCCATTACTATATTCCTTTTATCCATTATCATATTAACCTGAAAGGAATAGTAGTTTCCCATCTCTGTATGTAAACAATTGTCATGCTCTATCATATCACACTTTCAAATGTGATAGCTTTTTTGAGACTAGTTGAAATTGGACTGCCACTGAAAGAAAAACAAGCTTTCTTTTTGAATGGGAGACCACCTGGAAATTCAAAGATTTTTTGTTAGAATCAAAAGTGAAAAGAAACAAACAAAAAGCTCAGGAAGAAGGCAACAGAAAACCCTTTCTATTCCATTATCCAGGAATCTGCATAGATACAGTCAACAAGAATCAAACCTACTTGAAATTATGTATACCCTATCATTACTCATTCTTTCATTTCTTAATTCCTTCCTTCCTTCATTCATTGTTCATTCATTTATAGTATATTGTGGCACAGTGGTTAGAGTGCTGTACTGCAGGCCATTTCTGCTGACTATTGGCTGCCTGCAATTTGGCAGTTCAAATCCCACCAGGCTCAAGGTTGACTCAGCCTTCCATCCTTCCAAGGTGGATAAAATGAGGACCCAAATTGTTGGAGGCAATATTCTGACTCTGTAAACTGCGTAGAGAGGGCTGTAAAGCACTATAAAGCAGTATATAAGTCTAAGTGCTATTGCTATTACTATTGTGCATAGGAAGTTTTATTTCCTGGAACCCCCAAAATCACCAACTAGAACCTGGTACAAAAGTGGAATACTTCCGAACACAGGTTTTTCTCAGAACATTCCTGCCAAATATAGATTCCAACCCATTCACATAAAAATCCATTCCTATTTCTCCCAAGCTCTCCTTAAATCAATAGTACAAATCCATAAACAAATAGCAGTGACAAACTCAGAGTCAGAAATACTTGTAAAGTATGCAAATATATGGCAAATCATGCAGTGAGCTGAAGGATCTTGCTGAGACTTCGAATGGATAGAACATGCTTCCCTGCAATCATTTAGTAACACGTCCCATATTTAGCAGGTTGCATAAATGTTTAAAAATAAAATAGTTGAATGATTCTGTATTACCTAATTCCAGTCACATCATGTACAAACTGGCAAACTAATTTTTATCCTGTTGTCTTATGGTAGGATAGATAAAAGAAGAGAAAAGTGACAAAAAAGGGAGCTGATCCATCTATACAATATCTGAAATTGACACAAAGGTCAAACCAAACAAGGAATTAAAAAGAAAACAATAAAATGAGGAGAAGGGGTTGCAGCAGACAAAAAAAATGATGACGTTCGAAAAACAAATTGTTATAGTTTTGTAATAGTTTTACAATTTACAATCTACAATATTGGACATTCTACAGTGTGAGACCATCATATATAATTTTCAAATCCTCATTTATAGCCCCCGAGAACATGCAATATTGCTAAAATATTAAAATGAAATGAACAACTTTGTTTTGCAAAGAGTCACCATAGTAAGTTACACATCTGTGAAGCAAAACATGTCCACTTGAAACCTTAAAACCTATTTCTTTCCATAATCCATTAAAAATCCACAAACTTTTCCAGGTGCTCCTAACCAGTTATATCACTGCATTTTTGGACATAACCCCGCATTCCCCATCTATATGCATGTATCAAGGTAATGTGTGGTTGCTAAATCTTAGTTGAATTTATAAGCTAAATAGAATAAATATCTCTATTTCTAGTGGAAAGAGCTGTGATACCTTAAGGTCTTTAAAACAGAGCTGTTCTTGTTTTTGACCAGAGAAAAGACAGGATAGCTCCTTGTTTATTTACCACTTGAATTGCCCAACTACTGAATGGCAGGAGAAGTTTCGTGTCTTCCTTGGTGCAAGGCAGTGCAGAAGCACTGTTAAATGTGCTAAAACACGTTAGCATGTCTTCCCCAAATACGAGTCAAATGAACCTGCAGAGATGGGAGTGCAGTGGCGGTTAGAACTCTAGGCTGACAATCAGTGAGCCTGTGTTCATGACCCAAATGCTGCTTTGTGGTGGGATGAACTCCCATCATTCTTTCCAGCTTCTGCCCACCTAACAGTTCAAAAGCAAGTAATCTCAAGTAGATAAATGGATACCATTTTTCTGGTCAATTAATATCCCATGGGCAACAGTGATGTCACCATCTAATCCAGGGGTATCAAACTCAAGGCCTGTGGGCCACAGGGAGCTTGGGTCTGGCCCACGGGCCACTCTGGAAACCATGAAGGATTGGCCTGTGGTGCTTCTTCCAGCAAAAACGGAGCTTGGGAGGGCCGCATGCAGCCTTGCAAAACTTTGTTTTTGCTGGCAGAGCATTGCAAGAGGCCATTGCAGCCTAAAACAGAGCTCTGGAGCCCATTTTCACTGGCAGAGCACTCAGCCTCCACAGGCGCCCCCACCACGAGTGACTTCGAGATGGCCACACCCACCACAGCCACCCCACTCCAGACCTTGAGGTCAAACACAACCCTGATGCAATCCACAATGAAATTGAGTTTGACACCTATGGTCTCATCCTTTCAACTCAAAGTGACTTAGTGTTTCAACATGACAGCAGGAGCAACCTACAAAAAAGCACTGAATGCCAGCAACATAGAGACAAGGCAAAGGCCATTCCCACAGGCCAAAGGAGATGATCTGACAGGTTCTCCATTTCTTTATAGCTAGGGTTTCCAAATGTGTTAGACTGAATAGAATTTATCACAACTGTAACACATTATTTCAACTAGCTAGCTAGAGTATGCATATGTTGTAGCCTAACATGTCAGAGGATACAAAATTGGGGAAGACTGCTTTCCAATACATAATTGTAAACATTCTCACTATTACATCTCCTTCACTTTCTTAGTTCAACCATGACATTGCTAATCAATCTAATCCTCTCAATATTAGGATTTGATATTTGGCAGAATTCAGTTTTTTAATTACTTGATAATCAATTCTCAAATCAGAGACTGCTAAGTTTCTCCAAAGCTGTTTGCCAAGTAAGAAGTCTGTGTTCCACTTGCTACTACCAATATCCAATGACTAATTAAAGTTTTAAACTCATTTATGCTTGAACATATTAAATGATTATGAGAGGAACAAGTAATGTTTTTATTGCTTGCCATTACTGTCTTAACTTAGTGTAGAGAAAAAAAGAGTGTTATCAACTTTTCATATCAGCTTTGCACAGTATATTACAAATCCTTTATAAAATGGTAATTTTGTTCATCTCTTTCACCACAGTTTATATGAGTTTATAACTCAGTGAATGTCTGTCATGCTGTAAGATGCTATTACATAGCCATAAATAAAGCCATTCAGATCTGTATATGCAGAGACACAATTGTGTGTAAAAAAATATGCCCTTTCTATTTTATTCTATGTATTCACAACTGGAAATTTACTTCAAATCAAGTTTTTATTACTAGTTCTGCTGCTGAATTCATGTGGCCATTGAACAACATACACACTTTTGGACATAAAAGATAAAGAATAGCATGGAAAAATTAGTGTACAAAATAATAAAGACAAAGTATAATACATACATAAACAAACATACCTGCGTAAGAGACAAAATATTATACTTCAATCATCAATAATTTTTGTTCAAGAAGAAAATATATTTTCAACAGAGCTTTCTTCCAATCTTCCAAATTCTAATCAAAACAATCTTAATGAATGAATGAATGAATTCTTCATTGGCCAACTGTGATTAGACACACAAGGAATTTGTCTTGGTGCATGTGCTCTCAGTGTACATAAAAAGAAAAAATAAATTTTCAAGAATCATAAGGTACAGCACTTAATGATTGTCATAGGGTTCAAATAAGCAATCAAATCATACTAGGAAACAGTTAATATAAATCATAAGGATACAAGCAACAAAGTTACAGTCATAAAGTCACAAGTGAGAGGAGATCGGTGATAGGAACAATGAGAATATTAATAGTAATAGTAGTGCAGACTTAGTAAATAGCTGAACAGTGTTGAGGGAATTATTTGTTTAGTAGAGTGATGGCATTCGGGGAAAAACTGTTCTTGTGTCTAGTTGTTCTGGTGTGCAGTGCTCTATAGTGTAGTTTTGAGGGTAGGAATTGAAACAGTTTATGTGCAGGATTTGAGGGGACTGTAAATATTTTCACAGCCCTCTTTTTGACAACTGTGTTGTCTAGTATTGTAAGAAATGGTAGTATTGGAGGGTTTCTCCTAAAGTCTACCACCATTTCTACGGTTTTGAGTGTGTTCAGTTCCAGATTGTTTCGGTCATACCACTAGGCAAGTTGTTCAACCTCCCATCTGTATGCAGATTCATCGTTGTCTCAATCACTCAATCACTGTTGTATCATCTGAAAACTTCAGTAGTTTAACAGATGTATCATTTGAGATGTAGTCATTGGTATATAGGAAGAAGAGAAGTGGAGAGAGCACACAGCCTTGAGGGGGAGGCTGTGCTAATTGTAGAGGTATCAGATGTGATTCTGCCTAGCTTCACCTGCTGTTTCCTGTCTGTTAGGAAGCTTATGATCCACTTACAGGTGTGTTCAGGTACCGCTAACTGGTTTAGTTTAGTTAGAAGAATGTCTGGAATGATGGTATTGAATGCTGAACTAGTCTACAAAGAGGACTCTTGTATAGGTCTTTGGAGATTCAAGATGTTGTAGGATGTAGTGCAGAGCCATATTAACAGCATCATTTGTCAATCTATTTGCTTTGTATGCAAACTGCATGGGATCTAACAGCAGATCCATGATGGTGTTTAGGTGGGACAGCACAAGCCTTTCAAAGGTTTTCATAACTACAGATATTAGAGCAACTGATCTGTAGTCATTCAGTTCCCTGATGGAGGGCTTATTTGGCACTGGGATGATAGTAGAGTATTTGAAGCAAGAAGGAACATAGCACATCTCTAGTGATTTATTGAAGATTCAGGTGAAGATGGGGCCAATTGGCCAGCACAGACTTTTAAGCAAGAAGGAGTTATCTTGTCTGAGCCTGGTGCTTTTCCTGGCTTTTGTCTGTGAAATAGATCTTGTACTTCTTCTTCTGTGATCACCAGGGGTTATGAACCCAATGGGTTGGAGTCAGTTGTGGGAGGTTTGGCGGTGGTTGGGAGTATCTGAGATGGGATCAGTTGAAGGAAGCTTGGCTATTTTTGGTGTGTCTGAGATGGGGATTGTGGAGATAGGTGGCTGTAGTTTCCTTTTAAACCTGCAGTAAAACACATCCAGGTCATCCGCTAGTTTTTAATTTCCTTCAGCCTGGGAAGGAGTTTTGCTATAGCCGGTGATATTTTTAAGAGTTTTTCCGCATAATTGCTGGTTCATTTGTTGAGAACTGATCCTTAACTTTTCAGAGTAGCTTCTTTTTGCTGCTCTGATCTCCCTTTCTGGCCTGATTGTACAGCATTCTAACACCTTTTCTGTAGGCTTCCTCTTTGGAATAATGTAGCTGCTTAAGTTAAGCTGTGAACCAAGGTTTATTGTTACTGTATATTTGCAGATTCCTGGTCGGTACACATAGGTCTTCACAGAAGCTGACATATGATGTTATAGTATTTGTGAGTTCATCTAAGTCTGCAGAGGTATCTTCAAAAACATTCTAATCAGTGCAATCAAGGCAAGCCTATAGCTTTAGCTTTGCCTCCTCAGTCCAAGTCCTCACTGATTTAATTGTTGGCTTCATGGTTTTAAGTTTTTGTCTGTAAGCAGGTACAAGGTGAATCATACAGTGATCAAAGTGTCCCACAGCTGCTCATGGTAAAGCCGCTTGTTATACATTATACATTGATATGTTTACATTAAAATATATTCCATACCGTCACCAGAAAATACTGAAAATAGCTGACAACTTCACATATATTTGCTACTTACAGATCCTGTAATAAACAAAATTGATGAAAGCTGATGCACATTATAATATGAGGCAAAAAACCTCCCACCTTATAGTAAAACTAGTTTGATATTCCTGCAGTGAAGAAAGAGATGCAACAGAGCGAAGTATGTCCCATTACCATTTATGTATATTCTGACAAAGTGAACTAATAAAAACAAAAATCCTGGAAGTGTATATGCATTAGTACTTGTCACCATGGAGAATAGTTGCTATTCTGAAAAATGGTTCATGATTATGTCTTCAAAATTTTTAGCATCCAATATTTAAACACAGAACTTAAGGCTACTTACATGCATAGAAGTAGAGAATAGAAAATAGAAAATAAAGATAGAAAAGTATGGACAACTGCAAACCCACCCAGGTTAAGAAGGACATTTCACCATCTTGACTCAGTGATGCTTACTTTATAGCATCCCTTAATTCTTCTCTAAAATTAACATATACACTTGAAATATTTTATTTCACATTTTCCTTAAAAGATGTATTTATCCAGTTAGGGTTTTACCAAACAAGTTGAGTTGGAAAAGAAAAGAAGGGACAGCCAATGTTTTCATACAATGTTTTCTTCTTCAGCATAGTGTCCATGCAGCAGGGAACATCTCCATTGTATGTTATGAGTTGACTTTCAGCAATATTTTGACTCTGAATGATTTTATAAATCAATTTGTGAGAATTGAGGCAGGAGGGAATTAGGGGACAGGTTGACTTCTTCAGGCTTCATCTTTCAGTTAAAGCATTTTGTTCAAAAATTCTATGTGTGTCTGTCTGTGTGTGTGTGTACTATGTAATTCTTGTTGCTTGCACTTGCAGACATCTCATTATCCAAAATCTGTAAATCTACATATATCCTCTTCTACTGGATTTTTTTTCTAAATCTTTTTTATGAATCCGTTTTCTGAATTTGGATCTATTAGGCAAAACTGAAGGCGTGCAAAGAGAAAGCCTAATGTTACAGCTTCTTTCAGCAAACAATTGCATTTAAATAAGCACATCAAGAAAATTGAACCTTAAACTCATTAAGGCAACTAATTATTAATTTGAAAGCCAAGAATGTCCAAATCAGCAAATTCTGCTAGTGATCATTGCCTTCATCACAGTATTTTTTTATTTTTATTTAAAATTGTTTAACAATGGCTTTTTAAAGGTAGTTGCCCTTCTTTGCTGCTTTGGTTTCTAGGAAAATGTTTATTACATATTCAGAGATACACATACATAGACACATATCCACATATATCTCTATTTCACTCATAGAACAATCAGCAGACACTGCAGGTGAACAAAATTAAAATCGTAAGATACAAATCAGTCTTTATATGCTCAGACACTAGTGCAGGGGTGGGCAAACTTTTTGACTCGAGGGCCACAATGGGTTCTTAAACTGGACTGGAGGGCCAGAACAAAAGCATGGATGGAGTGTTTGTGTGAACTAATATAAATTCAAAGTTAGATTACTTCATGTAGCCTTCTGGGAGAGCAAGAGAACCCTCCGCTCTTTCGTCTCCGCGGGCCAGATAGAACAGCCGAACGGGCCGGATCTGGCCCCAGGCCATAGTTTGCCCACAGCTGCACTAGTGTGTAGCAGAAATCCACATATTTAAGAGCTACTTGTGATTTACTATTAAAATCCAACATATACTAACCTTTGTATTATATAAATAAACTGTCTCACTCATATTGAGCATCACAGTGTGTGTGTGTGTGTGTGTGTGTGTGTATTCCATATGATGGAATAAAAATTGTTGAACTATTATTTATTTATTTATTTATTTATTTATTTATTTATTTAATTTGACTTGTATGCCGCCCCCTCTCCAAAAGGACTCAGGGCGGCTCACAACTAAAACATAATAATAAATTATTTACCTAAAAACAAATTAAATGAAAAACAAGTCAAATACAGAATTTAAAACCCCAAGGTTAAAACAACCATCAACCACCACCCCCAGGAGGTCAGCACAGCCCGGACTGCACAAATAACCAGGTCTTTAAATCGTGGCAGAAGGTACGGAGATCGGGAGCCAACCGGAGCTCTGGCGGAAGCTGGTTCCATAGAGTGGGAGCCGCCACAGAATAGGCCCTCCCCCGGGTCACCGCCAAGCGACACTGAGTCGCAGATGGCACCCCAAGGAGCCCCCATCTGTGCACTTGTACAGGGCAGTTGGTGTTTGATGCTGGCAGGAGTCATTCTCGTAAATACCCCGGACCCATGCCTTGTAGGACTTTGAATGTTAACACAAGGACCTTGAATATTATACTGTTTTAAGATTACAATTCTGTTCTGTCTTAAAATACGTTGGCCTCATGCATCACATTCCCCCACATCAAATTGTTGCCTCTTATTCCAAGAAATTCCTTGACAAATTTCATGCAGGGAATAATTTAGTGAAGCTGTATGTCATAAACAAAATTATAATCTCTCTAAAATAATTCCAGACATTATTGTAGAAATATATCTTCATATGCACCTGGCAATAAATTAGGAAGTGAAGAAAGAAGAGAGAAAGAAAGAGACAGATTTTCTTTCTATTGTGTGTGTGGGAGGATTATCACCCCCCAACCTTTAAATCCTGATTTCCTTGCACATAAATTTCCTATGTATAATGTAGGTACCACTATTGAAAACTGGGATCTTCAGAATGCTGTTCTACCATCATCTTGGAAAACCATAGCCACAGGAGTAAATATACTCATTTGAAAATGCATTGCAGCATTGCATACCTGAGCAATACTTTAAATTTTATTTCATTCCATTCATCCTTGGAAATACTTAAGAAGACTGATATGAGTTTCTAGGCAGGACTTCCCTCCACATACTTATGGAGCTGAGATTTAAAAAAAAACATTTTACAGTGCAACATCATCAGTTTCTCCAGCTTCTCTTGCAACTATTTCCAAGTACTCCCATTAGTAATTGCAGTATATGCTAATGCATTTCAAAGAAAATATAGAACTATTGCACAACTCCTGAAACATCTTTTCAACACCATTGTGTCTTTCACAGCACACAAAAAGTGAACTGGCCTTCTGACATGAGGTCATTAAACACAAAAGCAGTCTGGAAGAATGCCTCATATAAGGAAGCCAAAAATGCAGCCAAACCAGAGTTCATAGGTTCTTCTATTGGTAAAAAGCTCTGCTGCATCTAAAGTGTTATGGTCAGAAAAGAAGCACTGAAGCAGAATTACTTTAGAAGTATCACTTTTATGCAGATGCAAGTATGCAACAGACATGACTGGAATTCAAATCTGAATTTCTTAGCCCAATTTGCATCAGTTCTTTCTCATCAAGCGAGAGGCTTTGCTTTCAAATGAGAATTGGAAAATAGCTTGTATACGAAAAATGACAGAACTATATTTACAACTCAAAAGACAATGTAGTTATACCTTTGAGACTCAAGCAGCATTTGCTTTTTCTTTCTCTCTTCAGACAGGTAGTTATTATGCCTTTCCTGATCAATCTCTTCCTCCCTCCGCCATCTCCCACTCCCTTTAAATTCCCCTCCCCATATGCCCACTTTTTAAGTACTCCTAACACATTTCAGGATACACACTAGATAGTAGCAATGGGATTTATGCACCTGCAAGCAAACCAAAAAGGCTCCCCTGCCCTTATGGACAAAACTATTTTCCTAACCACTCTAGGTGATTATTCATTTTTAATTGCTTCCAATCGCAGGAAGCCACACAGGAAAGCAAGGTTCAGACAGAATCCTCTGCAGTTATTAATCCCTGAACTTCCTCTCCTTACAGGTCACAGTAGAGAATTCAGGGATGGCAGAATATATTTTTAGCATAAAAGATAAATTGATACTATTGATAATTATGTAAAAAACTATTCACTTTTGAATAATTAAAATTCCACCATACAGCTTTTATCCTATAAATACCTGAAGTTTAGCCCATCATTAGTAGCACCCTTATAAACTTCTGATTTATGCTGATCATACCATAACCAACGATGCATTCCTGTACTTCAGTAAAAACTAAAAATGTATAGCACTGCTTTTTAAATTTTATATCTATTTGGTTTTTTGTTTTGTTTTACTTGTTTGCAAATCCCGGGCTTAACTAATGGCTAATTGATATTACTTGGTTTCATTACAACGGGGCTCTCAAAATCTCCCCTTAATTACTAGTATCAGAAGGAATATCCTGAAGGAAGAAAATGGACTTGAATGAAAGAAAAGGACTTGATGGTCAATTTTCAAAGCCCAGCTCATATTGAGAGCATATGGTATGGGAAAGCATTTTGACAGAAATAGTCCTCAGGCAGCATACATTTGTAAAACAGGATACATGAAAGAGGAACTCAGCTGGAAACTAGATTTTCCCCATCAATGTTTATTCAGTTGGTTGCCTAAATAAATCCTGAACCAGGAGTACACAACTCTCAGAAAGAGACGGGTGAAATAATATGAGTATATAAGTTAGCCCTTTGGAACAGCCGCTGCCCTGATATCCAAGGAAGCCCTACCCTTTTAGTCTTCCAGAGGGCTGTGAAGATGCCCAGAGGGGGGGAGCTATATCTTCTCTAAGCATTGGGCAAGGATGGGGCTTGAGCTGTGAGGACACTTGGTCTGACACCTGGGGAGAAAGATATTTGTTTTTAACCATGTCTTCATAGAACGTTGTGAGCCACATAATCATGATATGGGATAGGCAGCCATATATGCCCTATAAATAAATAAACAAATAAATAAAATTACAATCTACTTATTAATATAGTGAAAAGGATTATTCTCCTCTCCTGCCATATTATCATATTCCATTTTGTCATACGTAGAATTAGAGTTGATAACAACATTTGGAGGTTTCTGAGAATTGTACTCAAGTCTTCTGGGGACACTTTTGGTCCTGGCATCTCAGGTTATACCTCTCTGTCCTAAGTACATATGGCAATGTTTTTTTATGATATGCTTGTTTTACAAGTGGGCCCCCAAAATAATTCATACTCATGTGGAAACTCAGATGACTACCTTACATGAAATAAGTACTTAATCCATCTAAGTACTATCTGTTAAGGGGTTTCTTCAGGAATTCTGACTAGCATCCTTCCAATCAAAAGAAGATCTCCAAGACTGAGCCTGAAATCTTCTGCTTGAGAAGCAAATGTTTTAACACCAAGGAGAAAAGCAGGCTGTATCCTTTCTCTGTGACTATCAAAAGCCTGTACCATTTGAAGATGTGTAAGAACAGATTAGGGGTAGATCATCATGGGGAATATCTATGGGGTTACTAGAAATTAAAAACAACTTGATGGCACATCAATGAATTTTTAAGAAACAACTTGATGGCACATCAATGAACTTTAAAAAAAACACGCATGCCTTTTTTCATTCTGAGAGAAGGAAATGTGAGTAAGAAATGTTATAATGATGGGTGTATTCTATATATGTACGTTTTTCACAGCAGATCATATTTTTCAGCATAGCATATTGTACATCTCAACATTATATTTTTATCCTTTGGGAAAATTCAACCAAGAGTCTACCATGACACTACACACAGAATCTATACTAAGCCAGATTAATAGAATACCGCAAAAGCTACCATAGGTACTGCCAAACTTAGTGGTTTACCTCCATCTGTAGATGCATAGTTATTGTAATTTCCAGTCTTCCCAACCCCTTGATTGTTAATAAAGCAAATTAACACTACTGACAACTGTAGTTGCAATATCTTTAGAAGGCAGCAGAATGAGAAAAAAGTACAGTATTCTATTGAACACTGCAGATTACAATAAAAGAAATAATTTGACTTACCTGAATGGCTTCTGTGATATGATGAGGCCAGTGTCAGCCTTCCCCAAAGCATTATAAGGCAGAGAGAGAGCACCAATACTCCTTTGCTCAAACTTTGGACGTTCCTTTCACTCATTCTGCCATGCAAAAAAAAGGAAATAAATTAAAATGCCTTATATTGGGGATAGAGAACTTTGGGTCAGAAAGTAGGGAAAGAAGAAGATGCACAGTGATAAGATTTGATCAGATTGTTCTTTCTACAAACAATGAAATTATATTTCAGCATTTCTATGTTACAATTTTCCCTAATGACAAGTTACAAATATGTTATCCTAACATAACTTTTTGCCTGTGAAATAACTTTTGAATTAGCAAGAAATCCCACTGGCAGGATGCAGATTTTTAGAACACCAAATCCTTCAATGATTTGTATAAAAAAACTATTTCCATGCTTGTGTTAGTGAAAAATAAAACAGTCCTCTAAACAGAATTCTAACAATAGGAACATGAGGAATATCCAAGCTCACATTTTTCTAAGGGAAAGTTTTATTCCCATTATATGTCAGCATACACACATTCAAACATAGATATGGAACAGCTCAATGGTTTAGAGATATGGTGCAACTTCAACTTTACTTCTCTTGCTTCTAATCAAACAGTTAGATTGATAAAAACCAAAGTGAATGACAGCCATCTCTGAGAAAATACAGATAGTAGCTTCACTATATGCAGCAAAAAAATGTCACCATATCATTCTCACAAAGGAGGGTATAACTTTAAAAAGACAGAAATCCATTTATTAATGTGAAAGCATTATATTTTAAGCATTATAAAATGCTTAAAATAAATAAGAATAGACAAAAGAGGAAACCATTTAAACATTAAGTAACAAGAGTGTATGAACCTGAAAGAAAAAAGCTGTTTCATGTTGAAGACTGACTAGAAGTTGGATTTTTTCTAATCTTGTCTAACCCCTATGCCTATTGCCCTTGGCCCTATGAAGTACTCTCCATCAGGAAAAGAAAGCAAAATTCATTTGGCCAATGTGAAACAGTTGAATGCAATAATGATATGGCTACTTCTGCAACCGTATCTAATTTAGAAAATAAGACATTAGATGATCTGGAGTGGTCCTGAATATTAAATGTTCTCTGGGCCACGCAATTCATACATTTCCACTGCAAACTATAACTTCATATAGTCCACAAATAACAATGGCTGAAATGATCCCAAACCTGACACAACATACTATAGTTCAGTTACAGTTGTGAGTATCTTCATAATGGCCTATCCAAGAACACTAAAAATGTCGTTCTACTTATAACTTTCTAAGCATGGCTTGGGGAAAGGGAACATATTTATTCTGGGTAATAGTAGGGTCCTTAGTATTCCAATTCCAAATAACAGCTTATCAGAACTTTTATTTTTCTCCATTTCAAGAGTCAGTCTCACTCTCAGTGGCAAAAGAGAGCAAATTGGCTTTGTTCTTTGTATAAAAAAAATAACCACTGAAGTTCATTTATTTTAGATAGATAGATAGATAGATAGATAGATAGATAGATAGATAGATAGATAGATAAACAGGCAGGCAGGCAGGCAGGCAGGCAGGCAGGCAGGCAGAATAAATATATGCAGCCCAGCCTAGACTAGCTCAGCAAAGATACAGGGATGAGATAACTACAGTTGACTATTTCACAGAACTACAAAATAACAGTGGAAGGGACCTTGGAGGTCTTTTAGTCCTACCCCCTGTTCAAGGAGAAGATCCTATACCATTCCAGATAAATGACTGTCCAATTTTTTCTTAAAAACCCCTAGTGATGGAACATCCACAACTAATTTCTCATTTCTTTCTATGATCAAGATTCATTCAATTCTCCCAATTTTTTGTCAAGAATTTCCCACCACTACAAATCTCACAACTACATAAGTGTTTAAGCAATTGCTATACTTACCTCCTATTGGGACTTTACAGCTACTGTCTGTGCATTGGCCAATCTCAGGTAGACTTGGTGTTTGAAAAGAAGGGGAAACATTAGGGCATCTAAAAATGAAAAAAGCACCAGTTTACATTTTTTTTCATTGGAGAACTGAAAAGTAACTTGCAAATATTGAAAGCCTTACACTATCTTATAAATGTTGAACTTTTTCGTAAAATATTGCAGGCCAGATTTCTATATATGTATCAATTTTTACTTTAGGTTCCTTCTTCTCTTTCCCCATCCCAAGTACTCCATCTACCACCTATTCTTTTATTCAGCCATCCTATATCAAGTTCATGGCAAACAAATCCATGCTTACTTTATGTATATGTTGAAGAAGGTTTATGAGTAATGTTATTTTGCATAAAATATCTGTTTTACACTTCCACCAATAGGAAACAATGGTATTTCTGTTTGCATGTGGAAATGTATGTACTTTAAACAACTGATCTCCAATGAAGTTAACCGAGTTTACTGAATAACCTATTGGTAGAAAAATCTATCGGGCCTTGGTGGCTCAGGCTGTTAATTGCCTGCACTTAAGTTCCAGCTGCCTACAACTGCTGTAGGCTCGAATCCCACCAGGCTCAAGGTTGACTCAGCCTTCCATCCTCTCGGGGTAGGTAAATTGAGGACCCAAGATTGTTGGGGGCAATTAGCTGACTTTGTAAAAATGCCGCTTAGTAATAAGCAGGCATATACAATGGAATGAAGGCTATTGCTGAGCACACTGGGTTGTATCCCAAAAAATTGTAAGCCGCCCTGAGTCTTCAGAGAAGGGCGGCATATAAATGTAATTTAAAAAAAAATCAATTGAGTTGTTCCCAAACATACTAGGGAGAAACTGACTAGAAAGTTAGGTCCGTTAAGTTTTAAAGGTGTGGCTAGAGAACTATCTATCTCTAAAACCAGATCAAAAGAACTCTCAGTGACATAACCAAAAAAAGTCACACACAAAAAGAACAGCGGTAAATGAAAAACAGCTGGAGTCCTTTCCTAATAAATAAATGCAAAACTGAAAACAGCAGTTAGGGCACAATACATGAAGATTAGCTGCACCCACAAGATCTGTGTGCAATTATAATGATGAGAATGGACTGTTTCAGTGAGTGAGAAATAGAATAATCAGTGAAATTAAAATATACAGACATTATGATACAGTATGATGAAAGAAGCCTGAAGTTTTGCCATTATTTTTAGAAAACTTTGTGGAGAATTGAAATATGTACATTAACTTGTATAAATTATACAGAAATAAATAAATGATACAGCTACTCCATTCTTGGTACTTTGAAACCTTGTGAAGGACAAGAATGAATCATTAACCTCTAGATTAAGAGAAAAAAGAAATTCATGAACAAGGAAGGAGTAAGTCCCTCTCTTATTAAAATAAGTGTAATTTCACCTGCAGAAAGAAATCATTCTTTCAGATGAGTTTGTCCTGTGTCTACAGGAATTACAATGCTCTGTTCCTATCTGATACCATCCATAAAAATCCATCAATTATAGAATATTCAGAAGTCGGTTTGGGATTTTATTTCAAATTCTTTTAAAATGATTTGAATATGTTTAAAAAGGCATTTGGAGAAAAAGTTTCCGATTTTATTTCCACATTTTAATATCTGTAGGTTGGCAAAACAGAGCTGCTGCCTATGGCAAATAAGAAACAAGCCACAAGCCACTTATTTCTGTTTTTCAAATTGTGATCTTTAACTAAGAAATGACTCATTGACCAAGAAATGCAAAGAACAGCAAGCAGAGAAACAAACCTGTCCAATACAAACACAATTTACCAGGGATGGGGGAAATGACAGCTTCACAATCTTGCATATTACCTGCTGGGATTTAGCAGAGTCTGAAGAACTATGCTATAAAATTTTAATGCCCAATTTGAATTTATTAACACTGAGACAGAGCGCAAGTGCATGATGCTTGTAGTGATATAGATTCCCAACTGGACACAGAGCCAACACACAGCTCTTTCTGATCAAACCATGAACTGGGTTTCTCTAATGATTTATTTCTTTTTTTAAAAAAAGATATTTATTATGAACCTATTACTCTTCAT
This sequence comes from Naja naja, assembly GCA_009733165.1. Taxonomy (NCBI): domain Eukaryota; kingdom Metazoa; phylum Chordata; class Lepidosauria; order Squamata; family Elapidae; genus Naja; species Naja naja. Next base: position 44,042,609 of record CM019150.1, read on the forward strand.
TGTTGGTTTCAGGGAGCTTCTATGTCTCACAAAAAGCTGCCTGAAAGGTTTCTAGATGCCAGTGCAATTGTTTTAGATGCACAGAACAACAACAAAAGAGAGACTGCTAGGTTTGTGGATCTATACCCTATTATACGCTCCTGTTTTCCCATTAATTCCTGCTTAAAGCAGACGAATATAGTTATATCAAGATACAAATGAAAGATTTATTTTGAAAAGCATACTTTGCATCATTATTTATCTCCCAAATATGAACTAATAACCCAAGAATTACAGGCTCTGACTCAGCATTTTAAGAAGACACTAAACAAGGGTGACATAGTAATTTGTTTGGTTAAAACATACAATATCTCTGTACAACTAAGGGGAACATTGTGAAGCTAATAAAATATAAGTCTTTTAGTGAATTATACCAATATGAAGCACAGCTGGGGAGGCCAATATTTTGGCATCACAATTTTTCCTTTCCCATCTTAGAATTTCCTTCACAGTAGGAATTCCTCTAGCAACAGGAAATTCTTTAGCAACAGAAATATTTTAAAACATATCTGTGAGTGTGAGAGTATGTGTGTGCATGCATATGTGCGTGTATGTGTCTGCGAACCCAGGACTAACTGACTTATGACTGGACTTCAAACTTATGATCATTGCAACATCCTTGCAGTCATGTGATCGCCAACCCAGGCCCTTGATACCTGCATGTATTTATGACCATGTATTTATGACCACAATTTGTGACCTTCCACCTGGCTTCCAACAAGCAGAGTCCATGTGAGAGACATATTTGCTTCATAACTACAGCAAAAAAGTAAAAGTAAAATCAAGCACAATCACACGATGACCCACTTAATGACCGCATCGCATCAGACGTTCTGGTCCCAATTGGGGTCATAAATTGAGGACTAACTGTATCACTTTAAGTTGATAACACAAAAAGGTTAATGTGATTTTGGACAAAAGAAAGCTAGAAGGTGGAACAAGGAAATGTAAAATTAATATACCTGACATAGTGCTGAAATCTGGAGAATTCCTAAATGCATGAGGGTGAGATAGGTTCCACAACAAAAGTATATCTGTACAACACAGACATTGATATTTAGCATCTGTAATCAACAGCTCTCTCTTATACTACCCCAACAAAAAGCACATCCAGGGAAATGAGCTAGTTATCATAGGAGCTTTGGAAATCTCTGAGATGATTTCCTAGGCTTGAATGGAAGGAGAGAACTTTTAGCATCATACATTTGATTTATGTATGTTTATTTAGTCAGGTACTTAATGAGCAACGTTATTTTACCCTTGTATTAGTGCTGGTACAATTTTACTGTTTCTATTGCTATTGTAACTGGTGTTTATCTGAATTATATTGTTAATTTTGTATTAATATTTTACTGCTATTTTAATTGAATTTTGGACAGCTGCTCCGACAATGTTAAGGTGGTAAAAATCCTATTGTTTTGAACCTTGTTGCTCTACGCCACTATTATAACTGCTTTCCCTAATGAAGTGTCTTAAGAGATAAAACTTCAACTCCCACTGTGCTGAATTATGGTAACCGAAATTCAAGGAACCTGAAGTGCACCACACTGGGAAAGACTGTCAGAGTTTTAAGATCTTTTTCCTTTTTTTATTTAGCCTACATTACCCAGTGTCACTTCTGATTGTTCACTTCAAAAATACCTGCTGAAACCACAACAGACAAGCATATATGCACTGAAGCACTTAGATCTCTGTTAAAAAAGCATTAATACTATAGTGCCTGTGGAGTGCCATCTGGTGACCTTCTTTAAAAACCTGGACCATTTTAGAGAAAGATGTATCAAAAATCATTTGGAGGGCTGCTGTAAAATGTTAGTAGAGCAACTCGTGGATAAAAATCACCCAAATCCGCTTGGAATTGGTTTCAAATTTTAATAAAGTTATAGGAAAAAAAGAAGCTGTCTGTACAGAATTGATGAGGTGATTGGGCAACACCTTATGTTATCATCTGGGAAGAATTTGAGCCTCTTATTCCTGAGGAAATGGCAGAGTTCTGAGCTCTATCACCTGCAGACTAGACCTTCTCCTCTCTTATTTGTACACCTATTAAGAATTATGGGGGAAGCATGGTGAACTGAAGACATCTCGGTGAAAGTGGAACAAGCCTAATTTTGATATATATGCCCCAATCTAATTGGAGTGCCAGCAATGTACACTCTTCTGCTGCAGTTCTAGCACTGAAGCTGAAGTGAATCTTTTCTTTTCCTTCTTTCTTCCTTTTTTTAATGAAAGTAAAAAAGCTCTTCGTTTTGTCAATATCTTAAAGCCCGTGCTGGAATTTTCATGGAAGGTATTGAGCTGAGCAAGAATTTTCACTTTTCTACTGCAATTCACCCCAAAATATTGAAATATTTTGAAGCCCAATTTTTTTCATCTTCTTGTATAATTTCTTCCAAGTTGTTATATAATTATTAGTAAAATATTAATATTTTAGTAATGATACCTAAATATTTTAAAGATTTATGTTCTACTGGAATCCACAAATCTGTAGAGATTTTCTATTATGTTTTGGAGGGCATATGAAAACACATCAGATCTGATTTGTGAAAATTAATTGATAGTGCTGACACTTCCACAAATTCCTCTTTCTTAATATAGTTATCTGAATAGGAAGTATTTGAGAAAATCAGAACTATATCATCTGCAAATAGATTTAAAATCTTTACCCAATTTTATCCGGTAAATCTGACTGTTGAGTCAAGGCACTATATCCAGCTCTTCTATAGTTTAATTGAATAATAAAGGTTACTTTTACCCAAAAAGTAAATTATTGTTACTGAGTTTTATTGTTTAAATGTTTCTTTCATGTGTTTTTATACCTGAGTTTTGGAATTTGTAAAAACTGTATATTGTCTCAATATTTTTTAGCAAAAAGAGGGGATATAAAATATTTATAATTTTTTCCTGATAAAAAGCAAAATTAATGACTAAATAAATAAAAAGGCAAAAGATGTACTAGCTAATGCAGGTTAATTGATCCTCTGGGAAAGAGAATATCCCAGCATATAGATGATATCTTGATTAGACAAAGTCTGCTTTGAACTATGAATTTAAAGAGCCACCCAACAACTATCAGTATCAATTATACTCCTTTACACAGGCAGACAAATGAAATGGAATCTTGTTGACAGAGACCTTCAACAAAGCAAAAATGAGCTGCAGGAATCCTATTTAGCCTATAAATTTTGAACAGGACCCTGGTCAGCACCCTTAGGCACTCTCAGCAATGGAAGATGATTAGCACATGCAGCACTGCCCTAAAGCACCTAGGTTAATAAATGATTCAAGGAAAACTAAGTGATGGTGTGGGCAATTTGCAGAGGTCATGTAAAGAAGACTGCAATCCACTGTGACTTATCATGCATCGCATTCTTCCTAGATATGTATTACTATTTTACTCAGCCAGTGTATTTTTGAAAGAGAGACATATTAAGTTCTTACATAAGGGTAATGAGGGGAAGAGACATAGGCTTTGGATCCCAAGAAGTCCTCCAAGACTTACAATATGTTTCTCAGAGCATTACTTATGTTAGATTATCCTAAAAATTTATCTGTCTCAAGTTGATCTTAAATGAAATTATCCCAAGATTTACAAAAGGAAAGGAAATTGAAGATAAATAAAAAAGCAGTTATATTGAAATATAGCTCTCAACGTTACTTCCTGTAGATTGGCAGGAGATTCCAAGTACTTGAAAGCATTCATTATTCAAAGTACTATTAGATACAGTAATATTTATTAAATTATTTTTATATAATAAATGTTTGTTGATGGAATAATCTGAAATTTCATAAAGGGATCAATGAGCTGAACAGTTTGAGGACCCATGCTTTAGTTTGGTTCAGCTTTAGTTTGGATCAACTACTACTGCAAAGTAGTAGTTTGGCTTGACAAGGTGCCAGTTCTGTTTTAGGACACACTTGCATGCTTCCCAAAGCGTGCCATGAGAGGGAAAGCTGGCTTCACACCAGAGAGAAAGACAAATGGCTCTTCCGGCAGCATCACCCAAAAGCTGGAGCTGCCTCACCAACAGGCACTGCAACCAGTAAGGTTCAGAGCCATCAGGAATCTGACTCCCAGCACAGAGCACCAGCTTGTCACCCACTGAAATAGTACGTATCTATCTACTTGCATAGAACATGCTTTTGAACTGTTAGGTGGACAGAAGCTGAGGCAAGTGACAGGAGCTCACCCTGCCATGCAGTGCTATGGCTCGAACTGCCAGAGTTGAGACCATCTCAAGCATCGTTATGCACTGAGCCACTGCATCTCAGCAGGGTTGTTCTGACAAAATTTTGAGTCTTAAATTTTGAATCTTAATTTTAAGGCAATGCTTCTTACACTGGTAAACTATTCTATATGTTTATTAGATTTCTATTCCACATTGCATTCATGTATTTTAAAGAGTTTGTATGAGGTTCTCCATTCTATCCCCACAATAACCCTTTGAGGTGTGTTAGGCTTACAGAGTATAATTACTTCAAGTCACCTCCTGTGCTTTTATGCTTATGAATAGTCTCCACAGCCTAATCCTTCAGTATTGTTGTGAACAAATTATTTTACCGGCATACACAAATTCATGCAAGTAATCTGGTTGATGTTCTTGAAATGTAACCATAAAACTCACTGATTTTTTTGCTTTGTGAATGATCTTGAGAAAAGTATTCTACACTCATTGTTACATCACAAGAATTAGCATAGTGCTTCTTCCTATGTTGCTTTTACTACAAACAAGGATACTGTAGAGCCTTCTGGACTAATTCTAGCAAGTTACTTTTGTTTCTTAAGACTGGCTAAAATCAATTGCACAAATGTACCTTCATAAGCTCAAAAAATCAAAAGACCTTCGTCCAATTGAATGGATGATAATATATCTCATCAGTAACTAATTTGATACAATCAGTACCATCTGTCTAAATAGACAGCTTAAAATATGTACTCTTGTAATTTGTGCTGCCCTATAAAGGAAATTTGAAGAAGACATTTATCATAATCTTAGTTTTAAGTTGGATATGAAACAAAGGAATAATGCAAGCAAATATTGTCCCCTGTAAAATGCAAATATAATAGCACTCAGCACTATTACATATCACATCACCATATCTAGATTTCAGAATACAGCCTTTGATTAAAATTATCAAAGGAAATTGGTTTCAGCCAAATTCTGTCTTCAGCATTTTATTATTCCATATGCCCTATCATGCCTGGTCTATTTAACTTCTCTGGTTCTGCTAATTTGTTGTTCAAAAAAATTAGCATGCATAAAGCTAAATACACTTGGTCAGAATTTCAAGTAATAATTAATATATCATCAGAATTTGTACAATCCCTTGAAGTTTTTGCGTATCACTGATGTGGCTCCAAGAAGGGAGTATATATAAACAAACTAGCACCAGAAATAATTCTGAAATGGATGATGTATAAATGGATGCATGCAATACTTGGAGCTATTTGAAATGAATTAAACATTCATAACATTATGCTATTTATAATACTGATAACCAAGCAGACAAAAATTATTTTGAATTTGTTCTTGAAAGAGATAACGATAACAGTATTTACAAGTTTTTCAAATGTGGATTTGCAAATTCATGTATAGTAGCAATTCAATGACTTATAAGAAATTCCATTGCTGAATCAAGTTCATTCAGTTTCATACCTCTCTTTCATTTCACAGTAAAATACAGATTTACAATAAAATACTAATTTGTCTCAATATTTTGCTGCTGTGCTCACATTTAAGCATTATGTGGTTTTGGTTTTTATTAACAACTTGTTTTCCTCCAAGGAATTACTTATTAATTTTATTTAGGGTAGATTTCTGAAATTAATTATTTTACTTAAAGTATAAGTATGTCTTGATTCTATGTCATAAATGTGATAAAAGTTTTTTTAAAAAATGATAAGTCTCAGGTGTAAATAATTTAATTGCAGAAATATCTGAAAGCAGTCAGGTTAATAGGGTATAAGAGGTACAATGATCAAATTTTAAGAACTGCAGTATGGTTTTATGCTGAACTGGGAATGATAAAACAAGATTTGTATTCTTCCGTCAGTCAGTGACAAATGTATTATACATGTGGAAGAAAATTTATTGTAGGATAAATACACTTGAATTGTGGAACATTTTCTGCAAATATGGAATTGACAGTTGGGTGCTAAATATAAAAAGAATATAAATGAAAAGTGCTAATATGTAAAAATATATTGAATGCTTAGTATATGAGTCAATATTGATCAGGGAAACAGACAAGGATATGTCCTTAGTTGTTGATGTATTTATGGATACATGTATAAATAAATTTGTGGAGGTATCATAAGTAAGTTGGGGATATGAAGATACAATTGTATGCAAAACTTTAGGTCCTTCAAGTGAACAGAAGCTGATTCAGTCTTTCTATGATAGAAAGTTAAACACTATGTCTTGCACATTTATTTTTTATTAAATTTATATGCCACCCATCTCACTCCAGAAAGAATCTCAGGACAGCTTAAAATTAAAATTGTAAATATTAAAGTATTAAAATATTAACAATAATAAATATAAGTTAAAAAAACCAAAGGCAAGGACAATACAGAGGCATCTTCCCTATTAGTTTACCAGCCATCTCCAATACAGAACACCCCATCAAAACCCCAAACCATCCAGTACATCCACACAACCAACAACTCTCTGGAAGACTAAAATGGTGGTGACAAACCTCATTTCAGGTGGCAAAGCAGGCAAGCCACAACAGAAAAGGTTCTCCTTCTAGACCTGACTGGCTGAAACTCTTTTGACTGACAGGATCATCAACAGGAGTCCGTCCCCCTTCTCCAAACTGAGTGAGATAGGCCAATTTCACTGGGGCAATTTGAGACATAGTTAAAATGTAAGTGCTGTTGTTTAAAAAAACAGTAAATATAGCTAATGGAAAAATTTACAATCTTTCTAGCCAGAACCTTGTAATACAAATAGCAGCTTTGAAATGTTTTCTATATCCACTAAATAATTTTCTATTCTTGCTCTAGATTCCTTTTTCCCTCTCTTCCTAGAAAATTTTTGCTGATTTAGAACTATTTTCAGGTCTCCTTGCACGCATTACATATTTGTGATTCCCCTATAATTTTTCAAAAATATTGAAGTCTACTTGGGACTATGAAAGCTATTGCAAAATCTTTATCTTTTTTTCTTCTAAGTACTTTGTAGTCAATTTGAGGATATATTACAGCTCTCTATTTTGCTGAAATATTAAAACATTTTTCAGTTTTAATTTCTTCTTCAGATAGTTGCTTCTAATTAGAAAATGATATGAACTATTACCAGTTATATACAACAGCAAAGAAACTAGTCCAAGTAAATGAAAGTTTGTACCTTGACAAAATGTTTACAGAAGCACTGATTTAAACTAGATTTAGTTGGGTTTCCTTTTCTTATCTTTTTTACTTTTTATTTGTCACTCCATTTCTTCATTTTTTATAACACTCTTACCCAAAATGGAATAGTATGATGAATACAGATCTATATATACACTGATAAAACCAAATAAACTAGAAAACTAAGAAATAAATGGTTCTAAATGTTGTCTTTGTCCATTTAAACATATAAAATTGACTGACTGAATTTTTATCTTGATTTTTATTCTACAGAACACAAGAGGTATAGAAACAATTCCCATAATCTAGATATAGATACTGATTGTGTTTAGGCTTGCTTCACTTAATAAATATTTGAATCAAATGGCTTTAATTTGGATGTAAATATAAATTTGAATAAAAAAATTCAATAAAATGCTTCTTTCAATTAATTAAAACATATCTGCATAAAGAAGGTAAAGAAAAAAAATATTTGAATATGTCACCAAAATAAAATATCAAACTTACTGTCCTTAAATCTGACAGATGTATTTAGTTGATGATTAAACTACTCAGCACAAAATATCTCATGTTTCTCTTATTCTTATAAATCTCTTCTTACCTGATTCTTCCTCTACAAATAATTGTTAGATAACATGAGGTTATGGAGATGCAAACAACCGAATCACAGTCCAAACAACCGAATTGCTCTATGAATTTCATTTCAAAAACTTCCCCATGCCAATAAATATTTTCTAGGAAAATATCTGAATTTTTGGGGCAACAGATTGCAGCCTCATCTGAAGATGCAACTCACTGACAGAAAAAAAGGCAAGCTAATTCAGGGTTTTTACCCATATTAAATGTGGACATGAATTATATTTATTGCACTATGAATAAAAAACATCATGAGTGTTTCTTTAAGAGACTTGATATGAACCCTAGAGGGGAGACTCCTGGAAGGAAGCAGCAGGTAAATGCCACATCTCAGGAAGTGCTCATTACGTTTTAAAGATAACCCTATATTGCTCTCCACACTGGCAGCTGTAATTAATGGCCTGAGTACCAGAGAACAGTAAAGTGAAGCCAGACTGGAAAAAGCTACCATCACTTTTCCTCTTCAAGCACCATAGGACCTGTACCGTACACTGCAGCCAAGCCTAAGCATCACTGGGAACCTGAAAGAGAGGTGATCCCAGAGAGTATCCCAGAGATCTCAAACCCAGTAAAAAAAAATAGGAAAATGGAACAATGGTTGAATCACACTGTTAAAATCTGTCATTTTAGAACACTAGTTACAGGAAAAAAACACTAGCTACAGGAAAAAAAATACAGAAAAGCTTTTCCCAAAAAAAGACTAACTAATGTAAACTAATGACGTATGAATCATGCCAAACATCTATGATTTTGCAGTACTTTTAGACTCTGCCAATCTTAATTTCTGAAACAGAAACAAAGCCAAGACAGCTGCATCCAATACAGATTTAGTCCCCATGAAGCTTTTCTTCCAGGACTGATTTGAGTTAAGAGTTAAAGCCATGCTTACTTCCCATTGCATGTGAAATGGAATAATAATACAGTTTTATTATGAATTGCCCTTAAAAGAATTAAGGGTTAGATTAGCTGCTGATAGAACCTTTTCCAATGTATCATTTATATCTTATGTTTATAACTTTCCTGGAAGGAAGTAAGAATGAAAATAACCCTAGGTCTGATGAAATGCCTTACAGTTTGGGGAAACAGACAGAAGGAAACAAAACCATTACAGAAGAGAATCTTGAATCCAGAGGAAGGAAGTAATGGGAGAAAAAGATTCAGAGTAATTTTACCTTAATTACGCTAGGTATAAATACTATGGGGAAATTGCTATGGTAGATTTTAAAGTTCTGTTACACTACCTACTACTAATAAAGACTTTTCCAGACATCAATTTTTTTTCCTGAGTTTACCAGCCTCACAGGATTTCACACGAGGTTAATTTTACAGCAGATCATTATTTGAATTCAGATCAGGTCCAATGCTCTAATCCAGATGCCCTTCAAATATTTTGCATTACATCTCATAAGCGCTGACTGACCCTGTAATCAAAAACATTTGGAGGGTACCAGGCACCTTCCTCCATCTAATCACTGTTGTAATAATCATTGGGAAAAATTACTCCAATGGCAATATTCATACAACATGTTAATCAGGTCAGATAAAGATGCCATGCTTGGTTAATCTTGACTATTTTTAGCTATTTTTTGCCTTAGTGTATATATTTGAGCCTAACCTATTCTTAATTTATAGTTCAATTTAGTGCAAATAAAGAACATGAGATAATGCAGTAACCACATTAAGTGGATTGTGTCAACACAGCCATTAAGAAGCCCTAAATCTTCTTTGATAGGTCAAATTACTTAAGTTTCAGAAAAGATTCATGCTTTGCTCAGAGGTAAGTAATGGAAGAATTAGAAGGCCCTTCATTCCATGTCATCAAAACAGTATAACTGAAAGTTCTCAATCTATATCTAACTTAAATTAATGCTATCAGTATATATTCCAAAGCTTAGAATACACAACACATTAAGTCCATGAAAGACTGATTTGGAACATGAAGAGCTAATAGTATTATGTAATACATGTTGACTCCTATTCTGTTTTATGACCTAATGCTGGACTATGGAATCTGATGCTAACAGGTCTTTCCCATTTCTAAAGAACACATTCAACCACATGAATTTTTGTCCTTGGTTACAATTAGTGAGATTTAATTAAAAATTCAAAACAAGCAACATTCAAATTACTTCCCATCTTCCCTCTAACAACCGTTATAACAGCCAAAAAAGGATATTTCACTATATTTTTATCTGCCTTTATTTCAGGAACTGATTACAGAAATGAACTCTTCTAAGTTATTCTAGGGCTAGACTATTGAATAACAACTATTCTACATCTAAATAAGTTCTGTGGCTTAGTGGAACTTTTAATATTTACCTATAGTGGTCATAAGAGGTTTCAACCACCTGCTATCTGTGGTAGAACATTATCAGTTAAAACAAAAGGTCTAATATATTTCTGATATTTTTTTATTGAATTTTGTTATAAAATTGTCGCCAGAAGAAAATTATTGGGGGGAGGGAATAGTTCTGAAGAAACAAAAATTTATTATATCCTTTTCTAACAAGCTGTAAGTGAATTCTATTTATTAATTTATTTGTCAATTTTTTATGCTGCCCACCTCACCTGCGCGACTCTGGGTTATTTATGAATAAAGCCATAGAATCATATAAAATTAGAGTTATAAACAAAATTTTAAAAAGGACTAAAATGAAGTTAAAAAGAACAGCTGAAGAGTTAAAAAGGCAGAGGGGGTGACTTGAACCTACCAACCACCCCCAGAATTGCATACCACTCTTAAATCTCCATGCCAGTTGGCAGAACCTTGACACTCTTCCAGCAGGTTAGGAGAGAAGGGGCTCACCTTGCCTTTGAGAGCAAGATATTCTATAGGGCAGGGGTAATGGCAGAGAAGTCTCTCTTCCTGGCTCCCACCTACTGAAATTCTTTAACCAATGGGGTCCACAACATACACTTACTGCCTGACCAGATGGGATGGGTCAGTAAAATAGAAATGAGGCAATTCCTCAGGTAACCTGGTTCCAGGCCATAAAGGGCTTTATAGATGATAGCCAACACCTTGAATTGAACCTGGAAGCCAGCTGGCTCCCAGTGCAGTTCACGTAGGAGAACTATTCTACATGCAACTCTATGGGTGCCCAAAGTAATCACCCTGCCACATTTAAAATCAGCTGCAGCTTATGGATGCTTCTCAAGGGTAGCCCTACGTAGACTGCATTGCAGGAGTCAATACAGGTGATTTCCGGTCATAAGCAATTGAAAGAAATGTTAAAGAATCATCTATTTTTTCAATTGCCACAGAAGAAAACAGGGCTGATGAAATATGAATGTATTTAAGCTTGCCCATAAGGACCTCTGCATCTAGTGGATGAGGAAGTCATTTTGAATTCTCTGATTGCAAGAAAATACAGTTATATTGCAGAAGCAAGTTAAGGTAGGTAGACTACTATCTCAGTTATTTTTCTTTTTTCAGGCAACACCTCTTGACCTCTGCAGGTGATTTTATCTACCGAGACAGGTGAACCAAGTGTTTCAATAATTTCTTCTTCTCTCCGTGGCACTATTTCTGCAAGATTGAACACCTTGTCAGCTGTAAGTGTCAATCTGCCATCAGATGTCTATCTCTGTCAAGGTCATAGACAGTTCAGTATTACAGAAGGAAACTTGGAGGTGACTTATTACCTTCCCACCCAAAGTCCAGTATGCCTGCAGGTCACTGGAAATTCTACAACTTTTACAATGTTTCTTTGTTTCTACCCAGTTGTTCTTGCAACAAAATTTGCAAAATAATATGAAATGAGAATGACCATCCTATCATCTGAAACAAAAGGATATGACACTTTTTTTTCATCAAGATAAATCTTTAAGGAGATGTAGCAAGAACAAGGTGAGGTTGATGGGCTGGGCAGAAAAAATTAGGTCTCTCTCTCTCCTCTCTCCCTCCCCCTCCCTCCCCCCCTCTCTCTCTCTCTCTCCTCTCTCTCACACACATACACACGTATGAGCACAGTATATATAGATTTCAACTGTATTGTTGGTTACCAAGGATAATTTTCCAAATTCATGTAGCTACTTGTTCAGAAGACTTTGTTATATTCTATGTTCAAAACAATACGCCTTTCATTTCCTACTTGTTGCAATACTCATGTTCATATCATGAACTTTTTATAGACATCTTATGACCCTTGTGGGAAGAGGTATCTCTGCAATCTGATTCATCATAGCTGAATTACTGATATGTCATAACAATAGTTAACTCCACTAGATCATTCTTATTTAATCACAAAAAAGAGATTTACATTTTCACATTTTCATTATAGTCAAAACCTATCCCAAAAGTAAGAACTGAAGAAGCTTCTTACATGAAAAGTGAAACATTTTCAAGGAAAAACCCAAGAAAGTCAGTTGCCTTTTCAAAAAGCATTTTTCGTACAACCATTTTTTTATTTTTTATTTTTTATTTTTAATTACATTTATATGCCGCCCTTCTCCGGAGACTCAGGGCGGCTTACAATTTTTGGGATACAACCCAGTGTGCTCAGCAATAGCCTTCATTCCATTGTATATGCCTGCTTATTACTAAGCGGCATTTTTTACAAGGTCAGCTAATTGCCCCAACAATCTTGGGTCCTCAATTTACCTACCCCGACAGGGTGGAAGGCTGAGTCAACCTTGAGCCTGGTGGGATTCGAGCCTACAGCAGTTGTAGGCAGCTGGAACTTAAGTGCAGGCAATTAACAGCCTGAGCCACCAAGGCCCATCCATGACCTGGATGTTTGAGAATCTCCACAGACACTGTCAAGAGCTGTTTACCTAGAAAAAACTGTAACCAGTTATGGGAAGTTTTACTTCCCCTTCCAAGAATACATGTGACTAGGTTGGTAAAACAGTATGGAATGTAGACAAAATAGGACAGATGCCCATAACTACAGCTACACACACACACACACACCAACACACTGTATATATTAATATGTGTGTTTGTATGTGTGTATACATACAGTATACACACACACACACATATATATGATATACTGTATGTATATTACAAACACACATCAATACATGTACTGCACTACTCCTTTATTTTAAAAAATGCTTCTTTGCAAAAAGGAGTTTCAATTTCCATTTCTCTCATAATGCATCTACACCACTAGGCAGTAGCAATAAGACATATTTTCCATATGCCTCATCAATAAGGAACGCTGTTAAAGCCTATGAACCAAAACAGTAAAGACAATGAAAAATTCTCCCCCCACCCTCGACCTTTCCCTGTTTGGGTGCCTCATCCATCTGCTGAAGGTCAGTCAATACAGCCAGATGTTCTCAGATCCTCCAGGCATTTGAAATGTGAGCCTCCGTCCTTGAGCAAGTCAGAGAAATGCTTATCACATGAATGAATAATGCGGGCATTATCATCTGCATATAGAGTAGCCAATTCACAGCTCTCATGGGGACATCCAGGCTGCAAAAATACAGGTTACAAGGCAACGCACTATTTGCTATCCTTCAATTCATATGAGTCCTGCCAAATTATAGCAATGACATTACAGCCACTGGGCCAAGTTCCACTCCACCTTCTTCCATGTATTTGAAAACATGAAAATCTCTCCATAAACCTAGCTCTCCATTTTAAATGAATGTTATCTCTCATTGCTTCGCATGGGAACAATAGTCAGAAATTCAGAACTAGCTTAGCCTAAACATAAAGGAGAAAGGAGCTATAGTACAATTAAACATGTGGCAATACTATGAAGAGAGTCTTGAAGAGTATTCAGAAGCTACAACTAGTACAGAACACAGTGGCATGGATAGTTCTGGAGGCCCTTCAGGTGGCACATCTGTCACTTCTGTTATGTGAGTTGCACTGGCTGCTAGTTTAATTCTGGATCCAATTTGAGGTGTTGGTGAACACCTTTAAGAGCCTTTATGGCATGGGTTCAGGGTATATGTGGAGCCACCTTACCCTAATGGACTAACTCATCTCACTTGTTCCAGTGGAAAGGGCCTACTTCAGACCTTCTAGAAGAGCCTAAACATTTGCCTCTGCCACTTGGTCTGGGGCACTAACAGGAGCCTGCTACATTGGGGGTGGCTGTTGGGTGGAAAAGATTCTCACCCCCAGGATGCCCATCATCTTGGCTTTAACTTTTAATCTGTTTTTCTAATTATAATTGTTTTTAGAAGTTTTTAACTTTTTAACCTATTGTAAACTCCCACTGTATTAGTGAGGTGGGCAGCATAGAAATTTAATAAATGAATAAACAGTTCTATTCTATAATGTAAGGGGCAAGGATTACATTGCAGCCTAATTGCAATGTAATCATTGTTTGGTCTGCCTCTCACTTACAACAGTCTATGCTCAACAGTGTTCAATACATTTATAGTCAGGTATTTTTGGCTTTTGTTCCTTAAGATACTGACTGAGCAAGTTTCAGCTGAAAATCTGTAGATTAGTCTCCAGTAGAAACAATTTTCCCCTAGCTCCCCTTCCCTGGCCTTCAACAGCATTCATCTGTGTCTTGTGGCATCTCCATCTGCCCCAAACTGTTTTGGGTCATTGGCTGCATTTGAATGTTCTGTCATGAATTCAGTGACTGGGTTCACACATCAAGCTACCGCATAAGATACAATGGGTCACTGAACAAGCTGCAACAGATACAGTCAAGCATCATATTAAGCTATAAATAATGGTCTGAGTAACTACCATTATATATTTGGAAGATCATGTATGCCTTTACCTCCCTAGATATATATGGCTTAAACTTTTCCTACCCTCAAAATGACTCTATAGAGCACTGCACACCAGAACAACTAGACACAAGAACAGTTTTTTCCCGAACGCCATCACTCTGCTAAACAAATAATTCCCTCAACACTGTCAAACTATTTACTAAGTCTGCATTACTATTACTATTAATCTTCTCATCATTCCTATCACCCATCTCCTCCCACTTATGTCTGTAGGACTGTAACTTTGTTGCTTGTATCCTTACAATATATATTGATTGTTTCCTAGTATGATTTGATTGCTTATTTGTACCCTATGACATCATTAAGTATTGTAGTTTATGATTCTTGATGAAGGTATCTTTTCTTTTTATGTATACCGATAGCATATGCACAAAGACAAATTCCTTGTGTGTCCAATCACACTTGGCCAATAGAGAATTCTATTCTACTCTACTCTACTCTACTCTACTCTACTCTATTCTATTCTTCTGCCCTGTAGGCATCTGGGTTTCTACAATGAAATCACTATTCGACTTTGAGTCTCACCTACAGTATTTTTCATATACAAAACAGAGGCTTTCTACAATGCCTTTATTATATCTTTTGTTAGCTCACACTTTAAGCTTATAACGCAGTTGTTTGATGTTTTGCTTAACTACCTAGAATAATTGAGAGTCAAGCAACACATAAATTTCATCATCATCGACAACAACATCATCATCATCACATCATCAACATCTGTGATCAACCATAAAAAGATCTGCCTATCCCAGGTCCCTGGGAAGGACTCAACAGGTGGATAAACATGCCAAATCAAATCTAAACATCTGTCTGATTGTATGACCATCATAATAATCTAACTGCAAAGTGATGTCTTGGCTCATAACACACATTTAAATGTGGTTGGAAAAAAACTGCGGATAATCAATATGCCAATACTAGAGGTCAGTAGAATAGAAGACAAAAAATTACAAAAGATCACAAAGTATCTGAAAATTGTAGCTGGAAGTTTTTGGCATATATCAGCCATGATGGTCCCAGGGATTATCAGCACATTGGATGACACGCTAAAAAAATTAGAAGGTGCTTAGAAAATCTGTATTGGAAAATTTTCCATTTGTCAATTACAAAAGGCCACACTGCTTGGATCTGTACATATGCTTCACTAATGTGTGCGAAGACTACACCAAACAGCTGTTATTTCATATTATTGTGCAGGTAATAATAATAATCTAACCATCCTAATAACTTGGTACATGTGAATGTTTTTATCTCTACATGCATTATACATGTGACTAGACCACTTACTTAAGCTAAGTGCTCTATGCTGATTTTAGCTTTTATTTGAGTCTTGGCAGTGATATAGCTGATTGATCAGTTAGGGGTAGGTCTTGTTAATGGAGAGTTATTTCCTGAGGGACGGAAGACATACAACAGCTGTATATTTTATGCTATAATTGTTTTCTACGTCTTTGGCTTCTCCAAACTCCATCCACAATTCCAGCATTTGATAACTGTCTCCATCCAATGAATACAGGATGCTAGCATTCAAGTAAAAAAAATGTTCTCCTGGAAAGTAGACGGTATGGTAAAAGTCCATATTTTAGCCTAATTATCCACTTTCATTTTGGTAACTTTGTACAAGTACAGTTACAGCAACATTTATTTTCCAGGATGGAAGACCTAACTTACTAAGTCGATCTATCAATAAACACATTAAAACCAGAACCTATGGTCTCAAACTCTTTCTAAGTTTCTGGTTCAAATATTTTGTTAAATCAAAATTGTGCTTTATATAGTTCTGGTCTGCCATATTGTGTAAATCCAGTCATCATACTTTATTAAACATGGCTTATGACTGATTTACTATGTTGTATAAATACAATAAACAAAGCTGAAAGAAACCATGGGTTAGTAAAAAAAAGATACGTACATCAATCCACTCACTAATATTAAAACTACAACCTTGGTTTCTGTCCTTCATTCCCCCACAAAGAAATGTGAACAAAAGTCAAACATTCCTTTTCCTTGTACATGCTGTACGACTCAGCAACTGAAGCCAAAACATGCAGGGAGCCATTCACATGACCTTTTTTCCGCAACTCTTTTAAACAGTAATGCCTTCTCCAATAATCATGAAGTTGCCCTCCACAACTGCCATGAAATTCTGGAAAAGGATGTATTTGGTTTAAATACACACAGGCAACATGTTTGCATCATAGGCCAAAGCACCTTTTCCCTTTCGAATTCAAAGCATTGCATAATTTAATGTTGATAAGCCCCTCTGGGTTCCTTCTGGAGAAATATATTTTCTGTATCTCTTCCCCACAGTAAAAACACAATCAGACATGATAAATTCCCTTCCTTGGAGCATAATGACAGCAAGAGCACTATTGAAATGTAGTCAGCAAATAAGGTCAACAAGTCATGGAGTCATGTCTGCAAACAAAACAAATGCAGTTCATGACAGTGCCAGTTAAGGGACCAAAGAGGTTCTGGTGCTAAAGAAGCACAAGGTTTCACTGCATTTTACACTGCAATTATTATTTCCTTAACTCCTTGTGATTCACTTCTACTAAATTCCTGCAGCAAGAAATTACAGCTTTATAACTGTTTTTTTTCTATGATTTCAGTGTGTTTCTCCCTCAGCAATTTACAAGAGCACTGTTAGCATTATTGTCAGGCACTAATAGATTGCATTATCAAAGAAAAAGAAGCTACATTCTAGGGCAGGGGTTTCAAACTTGATTTCATTGAGGGCCGCATCAGTGTCAAGGGCACCTGTGGTGTTAGGGGTGCCTGTGGTGATTCTACCAGCGAAAACAGGCTTGCGAGCTCAGTTTTCAGCTGGGACAGCCTCCTGCAACCTTCTGCCAGGAAAAATGGAGCTTGGGAGGGCCGCTCATGGCCCTCCCAAGCTCTGTTTTTGCTGTCAGAGGCACTGCAGGCCAGTCCTTCGCTGTTTCCAGGGTGGCCCCATGGGCCAGTTCTAAGCACCCCATGGGCCGGATTCGGGCCCGGGGCCTTGAGTTTGACACCTCTGTTCTAGGGAATCAGGGTAACAAAGGCTAACTGTGACAAAGCAATGAACTAATGTAAGCCAGTGTGCATACACACACACATACACACAACTGCGTCTTTGGTTCACTCAACTTTGCACATTGCAGATGACACCAAGCTCGAATTTGCAGATCACACCAAGCTAGCAGAAATAACCCAACACTCCACAAGATAGGCTTAAGATAGAGAAGGATCTTGACAAACGTGATCATTGGGCGCTATCTAACAAAATGAAATTCAAAGGTGAAAAAAGTAAGGTTCTACATTTAGGCAAGAACAACAACATGCACAGGTACAGTATATATGGTACCTTGCTCAATAGTAGTAACTGTGAGAGGGATCTTGGAGGCCTAGTGGACAATCTTTTATTTTATTTATTTATTTTATTTATTTATTTATTTGATTTGTCAATCGCTTACAAGATAATAAGCATAAGGATAAACATAGTTATGAATACATAAAATGAATACATATAAGAAAAATAAAAGAAACAATAAAAGAACAGTAAAAGAAACAATAGGACAGGGACAGGAGGCACATCCAGGCCGCATAAACAGAGGGATACAATCAAGATCACACGAAGTATTAATATCATTTATAATGCCTTTGTAAGGCCACACTTGGAATACTGCATCCAGTTTTGGTCACCATGTTGTAAGAAAGATGTTGTGACTCTTGAAAGAGTGCAGAGAAGAGCAACAAAGATGATTAGGGGACTAGAGACTAAAACATTATACAGAACGGTTGCTGGAACTGAGTATGTCTAGTTTGATGAAAAGAAGGACTAGAGGAGACATGGTAGCAGTGCTCCAATATCTCAGGGGCTGCCACAAAGAAGAGGGAGTCAAGCTATTCCCCAAAGCACCTGAGGGAAGAACAAGAAGCAATTGGAGGAAACTAATCAAGGAGAAAAGCAATTTATAACTAAGGAAAAATTTCCTGACAGTTAGAACAATTAATCAGTGGAACAACCTACCTCCAGAAGTTGTAAATGCTCCAACACTGGAAGTTTTTAAGAAGAGATTGGATAACCATTTGTCCTGCCTAAGCAGGGGGTTGGACTAGAAGACCTCCAAGGTCCCTTCCAACTCCGTTATTCTATTCTATTCTAACTCCTATTCTGTATTGTCATTAAACCATTTGGTTTGATTTTTCACAATATCTTTCTTTCTTCAAAAGAAAGTATGGCAGTGATCTGCATGAACCAGATTTCCTGCAGGAATTTAGTAGTAAATTCTAGTAGAAATGTGGTTTCATTTAAAATAAATAAATAACGGTCTCAAATAAAGTGGTTTTTTATTTTATTTCCACTTCTGTCTCCACTCCAGAAGAACTTGTAAAAAATAAAACTCTACTTACTTCCAGGCCTTTAAACAACTCTACTTAGTGGGCAAAATGCTAATGAAGACCTTTCTATGATCCTAAATTTTACAGCATCATTCATGCCTTGCCCATTTCTCTGGATTACAACAGTAAACAGAATTTTGGTCTGTCCTTCAAAGCTACTCAGAAGCTACAGCTCATATGCAGGGGATCAAGCTTTTAAGAATGTTTCTCAATTTGCCAAGTACAACCACTGCTACACGAGCCTCACTTAATTTTAGCGCATAATTCAAGCTGTTATTGTCTCTTAATTCTGAAGTCCTACAGCATTTGAGCTCTTCATTTCCTATTTTGTCTACCTTGTGATCACACAATTCTTGCTTGCTGGCAAATGGTGTTTCTTGCAGATATTCCAGTGCACTATTTTTGTCATGAAGTTGTTTCTAATCAATCTGTGAAATCTTCTTGCAGCAGCTAACTAAATGGTCAGCTTCTCTGCAAAGACATTGTTTGCTGTTTGTTGCAATATTCTCAATACTGTTTTCTATGCATTTGTAGTTAATGCTTAGTCTTGTGCAGCCAGAATTTGCCCCTCTTGTATCTTTCTTCAACTTTCCTTCTTTAAGCCATTGCCAGACCTTGTTGTTATCTTCTTTGCCTGCTAGTTCTTTATGTACTGGCTATTTAATAGTTTTTGCTATGTCTCTTTTCTATTCTTCATTTGGACTTTCTTATAGGCCAAATTTATCTCTTTGGTATTTAGAAAGCTTTCATGGTATACTAGCCCTTTAGATGACTTTTTTTCTTCTTTAACTGCCTGATGTACTTGCAATATTCTAGGCCCGTGATGGTAAGCCCCAGCCAAACTTAGCTGCACTGAGCATGTGTGCGCCTTCCCAGCTGATTTTCAGCCCATTTGAGGCCTTTTTTGGCCTGCCAGAGGCTTGAGGGAAGCCTCTGCAGCCTTTGGAGGCCAAAGAACAGGTCTGTTTTGTCACTTCTGGTATTTCCAGAAATACCGGAAGTGACAAAACGGGCCCATTTTTCGGCCTCCAAAGGCTGCAGAGGTTTCCCTCAAGACTCTGGGAAGACAAAATTCAGCTGGGAGGCATGTGCATGTGCAGTGCAGGTAAGGGGGCAACATGGGGGGATTGCGCACACATGTGCAGGGGGCGTGGGGGAGCCACGCACATTGCCTTCTGGGTGCTGGCATGCAAGCGCATGAACACACACATAATTTTTGGCACAAGAGCCCAAAAAGGTTGACTCAGCCTTCCATCCCCCCGGGGTAGGTAAATTGAGGACCCAAGATTGTTGGGGGCAATAAGCTGACTTTGTAAAAAATGCCGCTTGAGGGGGGGCAAAAAGCCCTAGTAATAAGCAGGCATATACAATAGAATGAAGGCTATTGCTGAGCACATTGGCTTGTGTTCCAAAGACTGTAAGCCGCCCTGAGTCTCCGGAGAAGGGCGGCATATAAATTTGAATTTTAAAAAAAAGTTAGGCACCACTGTTCTAGGCCAACCTATGCTCCTTGGCAAACAGAGTCTGTCAATATCGCTACATGGATAAAAGGACACGATTCATTGTCATTATTTTTCTGACATTCCTATTCCCGTCTTTTAGTTCTGCTTGAGTCCAGTCTACTATTCCACATGCATATCTAATAACTGGAATTACCAGGGTATTAATTTCCTTGATAGTATTTTCTCCACTGAGTTTAGACTTCAAAAACTTCTTCACCCTTCTGATATATTCATTACTACTTTCTTCTCAATTTCAGTGTGCTTGATGTTGTCAATCTGAAGGATGCCCAGGTCTTCAAAATGATCTTCATCCAGATTCTTGATGTTACTGCCATAGGGCATCTTGATTCTGTCAATTTTCATTATTTTTCCCGTTAATGGTAAAGGTGGCACATTTGTCCTGTCCAAACTCCATTTCAGTATCACTGTTACTACCATTCAGCTGGTGCTTATATTTAATATTACAGTAAAGGTAAATGTTCCCCTTGCACATACATGGTCCCTATTTTTCTACTTGCATTTTTCCATGCTGTTGAACTGCTAGGTTGGCAGAAGCTGGGACAAGTAACGGGAGCTCACTCTGTTACGCCGTGCTAGGGATTTGAACTGCCGAACTGCCGACCTTTCTGATCAACAAGCTCTGCGTCTTAGCCACTGAGCCACCACGTCCCTTAAAATATTACAGTACTGGCATCTTTTAATACTCATGCTAGCTGGTTTTGGGGGGTGTAACAAATTTCAATGCTAACAATCTCATTGTGTTGTTTTGTGGTGTTTTATACTATCAGTTATTATTTGTTCTGATTCTTCTTGTTGTCTAGTTAGAGAGTTCTGTTCTTTCTGAGGAGAAAGCAGAGGAGAGGGACCCTGGTTTGGGAATGAAAACAGTTCAATAGCAATGCTGGCTTCCTCTGCTACTTATTCCCCCTGATTTGCCTCTACTGTCTGAACTATTTCTAGAAAAGTTTCAATTTCTCTGCTCTAGGTTGACTTTTGCAGTTCTTCCAATTGTCAAGCCTGAAATTGACATATGTGTAGCCATTTTAGTTAGGCTTAGCATATATTCTTTTTCTTACTTTCTCTGTGGCAGTCATGAGGGAAGGGTTTCGGGCTTGCCACATTCCTAAGGAGGGGAGGAGGGGAGATAAAGAGAGTGTTTGGGCTAGGTGATCTTTCTTCCCGTGGGAAACGAGCTGTCCGTGCTTGGGCCCCTTGAGATGGAGATTTATGACATCAAGCAATGTTGATATTACTTCTATTGGAGAAAGTGACGTTTGGGGGTTGTTTCTAACTTTTAATATTGTGGGGTAATTCCAGGTTGTGTCAGATCTGGAATTACCATGGACTTTGCCAATTTGATGCTCTCCTAAATAAAAGAAATTGTCTTGGAAGGTGGACTTTGTTCTTTTCTTTTTAAATGGATTTCATTACTTGGAAACCTGACACCAATTCTATGTCTGAATACCTCATTTCATATTATAAATCAACACTGATCTGCTAGTCCCTGTTCTGTTATTTCTGATTCTGGATGTTGTTCTTTCAAGTACTGATGTATCCTTTTCAGATATCCTCTTCTCTTGGACTTTGTAATAGCAAATAATTACTTTTTAAATATAATTATTGGTAATCTGGTTTGTGTTAGATGTTTTGTTTTCATTCCATTTTGGTAATATTTATAGGCTGTATGTGGAGTGTTTTGGTAACTAAACAGCATATAAACTGCAATAAATAAAATCAACTTCTGATGCAGCTCAAAAACAGGATGATAAAACCTCATTAACAAGAGAGAGTGAAATTAGCCTAGCCTGGACCAAGCAAATTCAGCAGCCATAGAATTCTGAATGTTAGAGGGCAAAATCCAAGTTCATGGTGAAGAAATGGAATAGAACATCAGGGAGTAGATCATGTCTGAATGACCACTGAGACTCCTAAACAAAAACTTCTTAGGTGCTAAAAGTCCATATTGTGAGAAAGTTTGATGCCCAAAGTGGAACTGAGAAACAGCCTTTTCATATAAATTAAGGACACACCATGTGATAAAAAGTTTTCCCATGCATGGAAATCCCACTAAGAGTGCCTGTACAGGAACATACCCGGATCCTTGTACAGGTCCTATCATTAAGCTGTGATTCAAATGTATTCACTCATTCAGGTCATATGAATTGGTCAGTTTCATTTTAGAGCATTTTCACAATCTGATCCATTACATAACTATGAAACTGAATCCTCTGGACTTTATGAAATAAACTAGAAAGTAAATGGGTTTATATACTACATAATCTATTTGATAGGTTTGGGTTCAGTGTGTTGTATAAGCAAGCTATTGTGGCTTGCAAACTAAGATAAATTGCATATGCTCTCTCCTTGAACTCAGTTATGTGGCTTTCAGGACAGTTTAAAAAAAATCAGATTCTTCGTGATTTTAGCCATCACAGCACTTGAATATTCTGCATGTTTAATTTGCAGCTAAATGTTAATCCAGATATTTTTCTTCCAGGTCAACATTAATGTTTGCAATAGAAATTACTGAACTTATCTTGAGTTTCATGGTTTACACAGTCCAAGTTGTCTCCCCAATATTTCTGCGTTTCTGAAGCAGCAGTGAAGAACATTTGGCAGAAATGGATTTAAGATGAACAACTGGAAGAGCATTTACATAAATGGATTAGGAGCATGTAACTGTGAAGAAGAGATTTAACACTACTCCATACACGGCATGAGATCGGCATTAGATTTATTATACTTAGAAAAATCTCCTTAATGGAACTTTAAAAATTAATCACTTCCTGTGATTTTTAAGTAAATGCAGTAAATTTGGTTTTATCATTGTTTGGTCATTTTGTCCTATATTTGTATTTCCACCTAATACTGCACTTTTCAACCATTAGTTTCAACCAACTGATGAAAAATAGATATGAAAAATGAAAATAAATACAATAAATACAATAGCAATAGCACTTTGACTTATATACTGCATATTGCCCCCAACAATCTGGATCCTCATTTTACCGACCTTAGAAGGACGGAAGGCTAAGTCAACCTTGAGCCGGTAAGAATCGAACTGCTGAACTGCTGGCAGCAGGCAATCAGCAGAAGTAGCTTGCAGTACTGCTTTCTAACAACTGCTCCACCACATCTCATTCTACGTCCTTCTGTATAACACCTGGATTTATGAAGCACATCATACATTTCCACAAAGATAGTAACTTCAATAAGTGTAATCAGACATATGATTACAAGTTGAAAATGAGTGCTAAAAACAAATCCTGGGCTTTTATCTCAAATTTTCTATCTTATTTAAGTCTATCTTAAAAGCTTAAAATGTGTTTCTTCTTTACAATCCTTTATAATCTTCTTTACAATGGACTTTACAAGTCCAGAACAGTTTGATTTAAAAGAAATATAGGTCCTGGCTCCTTGCAAGAGAAGGAGGGAAAGAAATTCAGCTGATGTAAGAATGCTAGTTTAAAGGGAAAAGGTGGTATAAAATTCTTCCAAACAGGTAGATAGTAACAGGCTGTTACAATAAACAAAAAAAGTCAGAAAATTTGTGATTTAATTTCAGTCACAGCAATCCTGCTCTTTTCTCAAAAAGTATAAAATGAAAGGCTGCATTTTGAAGTATTGATTTGTAATTGTTAATTCTAGTTAAAAGACATATTTTTCTAGTAAAAGGTCTAAATAAAAATATTTACCTAAAATAAATATACAATTAAGAAGTAACCAAAAAAATCTGCAATGAAATCCAGTCAGGAAAACTCTGCCATTAAGATAATAACCCTGATCATCCTCTAAAATATCGATAAAATAAAAATAAAACCTCTGAAAACTATTTTTTTAAATTTTATTATTTATTTTAACCAAAGTATAATGAAATCCAATTTTAGCATTTTCCCCTAGTAATTAGGGTACTGTGTGGTGACAAGCTTTATTTGGAGCATATTTCAGTTATTTTTCCTTCCCTTCCCTCCCAAAAATCCAGTTTTAGTCAATAATAAATCTGTTTGAAAAGTTAAAAAAGATATGAAAGTAATGTTTCTGAGCTTACCTAAAACAAATTACCAGAAAAAAATGGCAAGTGATAAACAATACCTAACATAATTGGCTGAGGAATAATAATAATCATTCAAATGTCAATGCAATGAAATCAAATCAAATCAATTCTTCCTTTTAAATGCAAAACTCTCCTGACATATAAGAATTCCCTGAAGTCGAAATTTAGATTTGCCAAGAAGGTTGGTTTTTTTAGGATTATTTAACCCTATGCATAGGACATAGCCATGTAAGAAAAGACAAAAAGGGAAAGTAGAACTGTCTGTTAGGAATATTAGAATCCTCCTTTGTCCAGCATTTTCTTTTCTATGATGGACAACCAAATGGAAATGGAAAGCAATAAGTAAGACATGCATGACAGAATAGGACAAATCTTGGTTCGTTTCCCATCAGCCAGTATTCAGAGCCATACCGCTTCCAATACTGTATGTAATATACAACCTCTAAAACCGCATATTAATAACTTTTCTCCTTCAAGAATTTGTGAACCAGTTGTGTACTAGCTAAAATGGTACATACGGGAATTACCTTGGGAGGTGGGAGGAGATGCTGCTCAGTGAATGACCAGATAATAAAAGACATAGTCCATAGAGAAAGAAACTCAGAAAGGAACTTTTCTAACTTCTTGGGTTGGAAAAGAGATGTGGGGCATTTGTGCTATCAAACTTGCAAGATTCTTTCAACACAGCTTTACAATAAAGTAGAATGAGCTCATCTGGTCATGTGCCTTGTATATCATCCACTGACATCAGTGGATAGGAAACGCTTTTTAAAGTCTGCCTACGTCCATCACTTTTTCATGTAATAACAAATTACACAAGTTAACTATGACCTACTTTCTTTATTTGTCCTGAAACACACTATTCGGCTTCACTGGACCATTCTAGTTACTATACTAGGAGAGATGGGAAAAATATGTCTTATCCATGGTTCTTAGTATGAATATTACCTGCACCTTTGACATGTTCCCATTTCAATCTTTTTTAATTTGTTTTTTAGCTGTTAAAACAATGCTAAACATCCTAATTTTGCCATATGGAAGTTTACTTAAAACAATTCTATGTATCTTATTCCGGACAACGTAAATATTGCATTGCTGTACATAAGGAAGATCATTATTCTATTGAAAATGCAGTTTTCTTCACTTATCATCTATCATATGACCAATACAGCTCTAGTCAAATTTGAATCCTTGATATTATTCAGTGGCAGCAAGTAGACATGGTTGTCCTGTATCTCAAAGTCCTCTACTTGCATAAACTCAGTGGTATTCCCATATCTCTCTGATAGGAAAAGGTAAAGATGTCCTTGAGTCAAACTTGATTCCTGGTGATTACATGGACACAATCATGAATTTATCTTGACAGCTATGCAGAAGTGGTTTTCCCCTGCCTTATTCCATTATGTGTTTTTGACTAGCATAACTTCTTGGTATTCCTTGGCAGACTTTCAAATGCTAACCAGAGCCTAGACAAGTTCAGCTAGGTTCTGCCATCTACTGAAACTTGTATCAGAATTACTCAATTGCTAAGAAAATGCAGGAGACATCTTTGTCAACATTTAAATTAGTTTTCTGTTAAGAAAGGAGAAAAAAAAAGTACTTTCAATTAATTTAGTAAAACTTTCTGAACTATTTAATTCATGATACAAAATTACCAGTCTTTAATTTTTTACTTTTTTAAAAAAGTAAATATTGAAATATTACATCACATAATAACCATTACATAAATTTGATGCCACTTAATAAAGGCATGTTTAAAAATAAAATAGACCCGTGATGGCGAACGTATGGCACAAGTGCCGGAAGTGGCACGCAGAGCCACTTCTGCCGGCACGCAAGAGGTCACCTGGAAGAGCCCCATTGTGCATGCGCGTGTGCGCTGCTGCCTGATAGCGGATTGTTGGGTATCTGGCGCGCATGCGTGGGAGGCAGGGGGTGCACGGGAGACACATGTACATGCACAGAGATGCATGGCGCATGGGGAGATTGCACTCGCATGTGCAGAGATGCATGGCATGTGTGGGGTGTGTGTGTCATATGCGCATGCACAAGGGGCATGGGGGGAGCACGCATTGCCTTCTGGTCGCACATGCGCAATTTTCGACACAGGAGCTGAAAAAGGTTAGCCACCACTGAAATAGACTCTTCCAATCCCAAATTAGGCTACTGAATCAAAGAATGTGTAAAAGGAAAACCGAAAGTAGTTATGTAGGTTAAAAAGAGCAACAGACTTAATTATGGTGCTGAAAAGAAACTCCCAAAGTTAATATGAATTCAGAAATGCTTTATTCTTTAACCCTAAGAGCACAGCTTAACCCTAAACAACTATTCTTTATTGGAATCCAGTTGTTAAATCATGAGGTCTGAAGGAGGGAGGGAGGGAGAAAGGAAGGAAGATCATCTCCTGCATTAGGGAACTTATTTGTATGGGAAAATAAGAGGTAGTGGGAAGAAAGATACAAGTCCTTCAGCATTAGTGTTATAAGTACCCATTTCTCAATTTCAGATTTCCACTGTGTAGTACAAAAACCATTCAGCTTCCTATTCTTCACCTTAAAATATTAATCATTAGATTTAGAGAAATTATCAAGCAATTAGTGATGATAATAAGAGGTACCTCTTGGAAATATAAAGTAAAAGAGAATGATGATAATAAGAAATTATCATCATTCACCTTTACTTTATACTTCCAAGGGGTGCCTTTGTTACACAGCAAGGAGTTTAAGGGTTTTATATCACAATGGCCAGCACTGAAGTATTTCCTTTGAAACCCGGCCAGGAAGTTGCATTCATCTGATTTAATAATGCATCCATTTTTGGCAAATGCTTATACAAATTAAAGCAGATTCCTGAGATTCAGATTTTCTCTAACAAAAAGTGCTGAACATTCCTTGATGTTCTCCATTTGCTAAAAAGAAAAAAAGTTCGTAATAAAGTCCAGCATATTACATGCTATTTACCCTGTAAATTGGAAATACTGATGCAAAATTTCAATTCACAATAAAAAAATCCTTTGTACTTCGTCCAATATCCTTTCAGCACAGGACTCTAATATTATTCTGTGCTTACCTTACCAATCTAGCTCCCTTTGTTAATTCTGAATAATACCAATTTCAGATAAGCTCTTGTATGTCGTATATGACTCAATTTGCTAGCTCAGGGATTCTCTCAGACATTGACCCAATTAGATAGTGAAAGAGTGGGAATGGCCCTTGCTGTTTCAAGAATAGAAGAAAATTCTGCAAAGTAATAATTGTATTGCTAGCATTCTCATGGAGACAGTGGTCAGCAGAAGAGCTCATCTGCCAACTGTCATTTGGGGGGGGGTTTACTGCAAGAGCATCTATTTCCTCACAGATAAAAGGACTACTGTAGATAAAGAAATGAAAAAAATGCTTTCATCAGATGATCCAATGCAATTATGTCCAATAGTGAACCTTCCACTAAAAGCTATAGGGTGTGTCAAATTTTAAAGCTTAAGACATGTAAATAATGATATTAGAATGCAGATTTGGAGTTGGATCCCATTTATGTATCAATCAATGTCTTCATGGGTGTAGTTTACTTGCATCCTTTGGAAAGTTTAAAATTGTTTCCAAAGGGTCGCCCAGAGAAACGGTTACTGGTCCATGACATTGTTGGGTCAACTCTTTCCAGAACAATAAATTGCAGAACTATGTAAAAATGAAGTAGGAGATATAATTTACAAAAGTCACATGGTTTACTTCAGACCCAATGAAACAATGACTTATCCAACAAGAAACTGGGTTTCCACATCTTAACTAGCAGAAGTGTACTAGACTATGCCTTCACCCTGAGAAAAAATAGCTATCAATACAAACGGCAGGCCTCATTGAGGGGAACACTTCATGCCACGATGCTGCAGCCACCATTCCAAAAACAATTGCCTGCTTTCTTAAAGCTGTGACCAATAGTATCTGCTACAGTGCCTGTGATGTAACAAAATTCCACTGCAAGAGCAACATTGCTAATTCAAAACATACATAAACACTCATTGTGTCAAGAGTCCGGGGGGGGGATAGTTATTTTTCCCGTTGGTCCCCAATACACAGTATTATATTTCCATCCTTAATCCATTTGATGACATCACTCAGCTATCGAAGGGATGATACAACGCTTGTCTTTATTATAATACTTCAGTACAGCGCAGGATGGATGACATCCTAAGGCCATTTCTCAACTAACAACCTTAAAGCCTCTGCACAGCATCCTCCAGCCTTCACTGGAGTGGTGTGTTCCTCATTGCTATCGTACTATAACAATGGGTGGATGACTCTAGAAGGTACTTAAAGTCACAAGTATGGAAATGCATGAAGTAGTATCAGTTCTGGAGCAGGCATCCATCAGCTGGGAAGGCTTTTTTGTCTGTCCTACTCCACCCCTTTGGAAGAATCCCTGCAAGTATTCCAAGGCTGATAGCCAGCCACACCTCACAGCCTTGCTGCCAGATTTCAAGGGAGCTGCCAGTCGCCCTGTCTCCAGCACTTGAGACAGGAATGTTCTGTCCTGCTTTTTCTAAGGATCCAAGAAACCCCAAAGGCTGCAAAGAGCATCCTGCTCCCCCCCCACTTTTTTTAATTTACCTGTATCTCTGCCCTCTGATTCTTGGCATCCTTCCCTTTATCTCCAGGGAGAAAATCAAAGCTGAGGAAAATGACCATCCTAAACCTTCCACTATGTGGATGATTGGTGGTTTGTTTGTTTTTTGGTCAGGTGTCTGGTGAGATTTACTTTGACTGGAGAGTTTGTTTTGACTTTGCACCTCCGCCATTTTTATCGAACTCCCCCAAAACAACCCGGACCCCAATGAACACCCGTTGTCGCAGCCAAAATGGAGTTTGCCTGTCACTCCCTCGCAGACCTGACCGCTGCCCTGCTCTGCCCTGCCGAACGCGGCACCCGAACTCTAACGGGAGCGCCAGGATAAGGGAGGCTCGCTGTCCCCCTTTAGCAAACGGAGAAAACGCTCGGCTGCTTAAAACCGACGCCGGTGGCGAATCCCGAGGTGGGCAACTACTTCGCGCTGCCTCTGGCGACCCCGCTTCAAGTCCCGAAGCGAGAAAGTAAACCAGCCGCTCCGCCAGGCTTTCTGAAAGCCGGATCACGAAGTCCCTTCCCGGAGAGGGCAAGCTGGCAAGCCGCCTTCGATTCCCAAGTCCAGGGGAGCGGCTGGAGGTCTCCGAGGAGATCCCCACGCCCGCCTGGGGACCAAGGGCAAACTTTACTAGCTCCGATTCGGCGCCTCCGCCTCTGGCAGCGCTTCCGTGCCCCCGACTCCATCCCCGTTGGCGTCCCAGCCCCTTACCTTTGGCGCGCCTTCACAGCCGCTCCGCCGGCGCGTCCTCGCGGCGGGGTACGCCGCTCCCCATTTTCATCTCCCCAGCGCGCTGCGTGCCGGGCGGTCGGTCCGTCCGGATTCGTCCGCCGTGGCTGAGACTCAGCAGCGCAGGCACGTGCCCGGGCCCTTTCGGCTCTGGCGCCAGGAAACGGCTGGCATCGCCTCGCTTCGTCCCTCTGGCGGGGCTGCCCGGCTCTGCCACTCCGCCGCTCGACACACGCGCGCAGCTTTTGGAGGAGGCGCCGCACGGCGCGGCAGCAGGCTGCCCGTGCGCTGCTCGCCGCCAAGCTGAGCTTCAGGCTCCTCGGGGGGCTGCCGGGGAAGAAGAGGGCTCAAGGAAGGGCTGCAGCGACCCCCAGAGCCCGAGGAAAGGATTGCGTCTCATTTATTTATTTATTTTTGCCCGCTTGTTCGCACAGCAATAAGTCGAGCTTTTTTTTCTTTTTCTTTTACTGTCGAGAGATCAAAACGCAACTTAGAACGAGATCTTCCTCCGGGAACTCTGGTGACCGGCTGGTTCTCTATCTGAAACTAGAGATATTTCCGTGGAATTCTTAGCCTGTCTTTGTCGGCTGATAGTATTCGTGGGCTTCTCCATTTGCAAAGGTACGCGGCGGACGGAAATTCAACGGAAGAACGCGTGCAGAGATAAGGGAAGCTTCCCCCTTATTGAATTTATGTGCCCTCAGGGATTCAAACCCGTTTGAGATTTGTAACGAGAGGCGTGCAATATCATTTCCTCCCATGAATGCGAGGAATGGGACTGATTTCTTCCTTAATTCACCCGTAATGTATGGCACAGCTAATCGGAAAATCAAATTTGAGTTCCCAGCATCGCTTAATGCCAATGTTTAGTGTTAAATGTATTATCGGCATTAATAGCAGAATTATGTGCCCATTCATCAATAAATAGGAGAAAGATTGGATTTCAAAGGAGTGGGATTGACGGAAAATTTCAGTTTCCTTCATCTCTTCCCTTCCTCCCCTTTCCTCTAAGACAAAAGCTCCATTCCCCCATATTCAATTTTCCTACAAAGGTTATGCCACAGTGGCTATGACCAAAACCCCAATAAATTATGCCTGAAGTAGAATGTGGGCATAACCAATGAGTATAAGTTTCGTTCACACAAACTTCTAAGCCAAGATTTTTAAAATCCATCTTTTGCTGAGCAAGCTACAATCGGCTGCATTGCAGGCATTACTAGAACTAAATGAAGCATACAGAGAAGTGTCTTGGAAAGTATACTGCCGTGAGCAGAACATCCTTATCAAAGTAATGAGGCCATGCTAACAACCTGGAGGCTTGGCTATTTAACAGAGTTTCACATGTTTGTCATGTATGGTCTTCCATGACACACAAGATTTCCACTAGTACTGCTAGTAGTTATGCCTACATGTGGAAACCTTCTGGGAAGGCCCTTGAAAGACCATAGTAGGCCTTTTGGAGAATGTAAACTTAAAGAAAACCACCTTGCAAAAGACAGGCACCCCTTCCTATGCTTTACAAAGCCCTACTCTAAAACTTAATGAGTTCAGATTCATGCTAAATCAGAACTATATTAGTGAATAATTTCATTCAGAGATGTATCTGTAAAGCCAAGCCCTTCACCTGGATCCGTACCAATCGGGCTTCCGACCCAGGCACAGCATGGAAACGGCATTGGTCACGCTGATAGATGATCTCTGGAGGGCTCGGGACAGGGGTTTTTCCTCTGTCCTAGTCCTATTAGACCTCTCGGCGGCTTTCGATACCATCGACCATGGTATCCTATTGCGGCGGCTTGGGGGGTTGGGAGTGGGAGGCACCGTTTTACGGTGGTTCTCCTACCTCTCGGGCCACTACCAATCAGTGTTGGCAGGGGGGCAGAGGTCTAGCCTGAGGCCCCTCACTTGTGGGGTGCCCCAGGGGTTGGTCCTCTCGCCTCTCCTGTTCAACATCTATATGAAGCTGCTGGGTGAGATCATCAATGGTTTCGGGGTGACGTATCACCAATATGCGGATGAAACCCAGCTTTACATCTCCACCCCGGACCACATCAGTGATGCCCTCTCCGTGATGTCCCATTGTCTGGATGCAGTGAGGATCTCGATGGGGAGGAACAGGCTCCGACTCAACCTGACAAAGACTGAGCGGCTGTACGTACCGGCATCTCGGATTACTCAGGATATACCATCTTTGGTCATGGGGGGAGAGGTGTTGCCCCCTGTGGACAGGGCGCGCAATCTGGGTGTCGTTCTGGATGCACAGCTCAGTTTAGAGGAGCAGGTGGGAGCTGTGTCCGGGGGGAATTTGCCCAGGTGCGACTGGTTCGCCAGCTGAGCCGAGATGCCCTACGGACAGTCATTCATGCACTCGTCACCTCCCGACTCGACTACTGCAATGCCCTCTACATGGGACTTTCCTTGCGGACCACCTGGAGGTTGCAGCTGGTGCAGAATGTGGCCGCGCGGGCTGTGATGGGGGTGTCCTGATACTCCCATATTACACCCCTCCTGCGTGACCTGCATTGGTGGCCGGTTGCCTTCCGGGTGAGATTCAAGGTGTTGGCAACAACTTATAAAGTCCTACATGGCTTGGGTCCAGGGTACTTGCGGGAGCGTCTCCTGCATCACGCTCCGATCGCCCGGTACGCTCCCACAGACAGGGCCTCCTTGGGATACTGTCGGCCAGACATTGTCGGTTGGTGGTGCCCAGGGGCAGGGCCTTCTCTGTGGGAGCACCCACCCTGTGGAACCAATTCCCCTTGAGCCTTCATTTGGCCCCCGATCTCCACTCCTTCTGCTGTGACCTTAAGACCTGGCTTTTTCAACAGGCCGGTCTGGACTAACTAAGGGGAGGGGTGTGTTTGTTTTAAAGGGTTTCTAGATTTTAATTGAATTTTAATTCTTAGGCTTGTATTTGGTTTAATTTTTTTTTATTGTAAAATTTGTAATGAGTTTTATATTGTTAGCCGCCCTGAGTCCTCAGGGAGAGAGGTCGGCATACAAGTCTAATAAATTATTATTAGACTATTATTATCTGGGATGAGTTCGATCCTGTTTCCGAGGATGAAGTGAACGGGATTATGCGGCGCCTGAGTTCCACCACATGTTTGTTGGACCCGTGCCCTTCCTGGTTGGCTTATGCCGCCAGGGAGGTCACCTGCAGTTGGATCCGGGCAGTTGTCAACGCTTCGTTAAGGGAGGGTGTTTTTCCCTCCGCCTTGAAGGAGGTGGTGGTGAGACCTCTCCTGAAGAAGCCTGCCCTGGATCCGACCGTGTTAGACAACTTTCGTCCAGTCTCCAACTTCGCTTTTTGGCGAAGGTTGTTGAGAGTGTGGTGGCTCGGCAGTTTCCGCTTTTCCTGGATGAAGCGGACTACCTGGATCCGTGCCAATCGGGCTTCCGGCCTGGTTTCAGCACGGAGACAGCATTGGTCGCACTGATGGATGATCTCTGGAAGGCCCGGGACAGGGGTTTTTCCTCTGTCCTGGTCCTATTAGACCTCTCAGCGGCTTTCGATGCCATCGACCATGGTATCCTTTTGCGACACCTCCGGGGGTTGGGAGTGGGGGGCACTGTTTTTCGGTGGCTCTCCTCCTACCTCGGGCGGTCGCAATCGGTGTTGGCAGGAGGGCAGAGATCGGCCCCAAGGGCGCTCACTTGTGGGGTCCCTCAGGGGTCAGTCCTCTCTCCCCTTTTATTTAATATCTACATGAAACCGCTAGGTGAGATCATTCGTGGTTTTGGGGTGAGGTATCATCAATATGCTGATGATACCCAGTTATATATCTCCACCCCAAACCAGATCAGTAATGCCCTCTCCGTGATGACTCGCTGTCTGGATGCGGTGCGGATCTGGATGGACGGAAACATGCTTCGGCTCAACCCGGCCAAGACTGAGTGGTTGTACATACCGACATCTTGGTCCAGTTTGGAATGTCCCTTGTTGACCATAGGGGGAGTGGTGCTGCCCCCTGTGGATAGGGCAAGGAACCTGGGGGTCCTCCTGGATGCACGGCTCCGATTGGAGGAGCAGGTGGGGGCCATCGCCAGGGGGCCTTTGCTCAGGTCTGGCTGGTTCACCAGCTCCGCCTATTTCTGGACCGAGATGCCCTGCGTACAGTCACTCATGCCCTTGTTACTTCCCGACTCGACTACTGCAACGCTCTCTATTTAGGACTGCCCTTGCATACCATCTGGAGATTGCAGCTGGTGCAGAATGCGGCGGCACGGGTGGTGATGGGAGTCTCCCGGTTCTCCCATGTTGCCCCCCTCCTGAGCGGCCTGTGTTGGCTGCCGGTTGCATTCCGGGTGAGATTCAAGGTTCTAACTCTAACTCTAACTCTAATTCAAGGTTCTAACTCTAAGTCCTACATGACATGGGTCCTTATTATTTAAGGGAGCGACTTCTGCCAACATCAAATACCAACCGCCCTGTGCGAGCACATAGACAAGGACTCCTTGGGGTCCCGTCGGCCGGGCAATGCCGGCTGGCGGTCCCCCAACGACGTGCCTATTCTGTCGCAGTCCCTGACCTCTGGAATCAGCTTCCCTTGGAGCTCCGCCTGGCCCCTGACCTCCGCACCTTCCGCCATGACCTGAAGACCTGGTTGTTTAACCAATCCGGGCTGTGACCCTCGGGTGGGGTGGTTCTTATCTTTGTATTTTGTAATTATGTCCTGGGGCTTGTTTAGTTTAATTTTTTTTAAGTATTTATTGTTGTTGTTGTTTTAATTGTGAGCCATCCCGAGTCTTTGGAGATGGGGCGGCATACAAGTCCCACTAATAAATAAATAATTAATAAATAAATTATTATTATTATTATTCACACTCATCCATTCATAAATAGAACTCTTCAAAAATCCACACATTCATGACACAAGCTCAGGTCATTTTACTTTTACCTTTTCTCTCATATTTTTTCTCATCTTTATTTTTTTACATTGTTTCTGTATACTTGGTGGTATGCATTAATACACTTACAAACATACACGAGGTTAGCCTCTCAGATCCATTTTGGACCTTGGGAACTTCCAAGAAGTCCAGGTTTAATCCAAAACGGATTGCCCTGTCTGATCATCAGTGGTGGGATTCAATTTTTTTTACTACCAGTTGGGTGTGGCTTGGTTGGGGTGGCAGGGGAAGGATACTATAAAATCTCCATTCCCTCTCCATTCCTGGGGGAAGGTTACCACCGGGTCTCCAAACTACTCAAAATTTCCACTACCAGTTCTCCAGAACTGGTCAGAACCTGCTAAATACCATGTCTGCTGATCATGTCAGGTTTTTTTTTCTTCAGGCAAGATTAGAAGTCTACCTGATTATATAGTATATTTAGGATACATAGGTCTCTCTCCAAGACAGAGAGGATTCTAAAGTATTTGGCTGTGTCTTGAGAATTATTGCATAACAGCTAAGGTTCAGGGAGCTGTATATAGCAACAAGCTTTTAGTGGGGTTACTACAGGTCTAGTACAGAGCTGCATTTATAATTAAGAAAGCGTCAAGATTACAAATATGAATTTAGAATTCTGTTTCTGGGTGTTTTTGTTTTTTTTTAATGCCTTAAGGCTTCCAATTTACAAACATCATCATCCCCATTTTCAACAGATACAGTGTAGGTAGTATCTGCAAAATTTGCTTTGGAGTCCTTTCTTAAACCTAAGTTTGAACACCATCTCTGTAATGTAGCCTGCAACATATGTGGTTAACTTCCCCATCAGGTTTTTTTGGGGGGGGGATTAGGGGCTATTTTCTGTTATAAAATTAGTTACCTGGAAAGCCTTAAAAACACAGCCCCCTACAGTCAGAAACAACTGAAAGAGAAAACCTTTACCTTTAAAAGGTCTGGCTATTTTCAAATAATTTTCCTTTTCTACAGGATAGTTTTTTTTCTGTTACATGGCTTTGAATAATTTTATGTTCTTGAATCTACAACTTTCCAATCCTTCACTTCATTCTTATCCTCTACAGAATCCCATTGCTATGCTGATCATGGGCAAAACAGGCAGTGGTTCTTATTTCTTCACTCTACCCTCATCCTTTTCAAAAGCCAGCTTAAAATAACAAGCCAGGTTTCAAAGACTGCACATTCTCATCCTTCTTTCTATCCAGGCAAGTCCTTCTGCTTACAAAAACCTGTGGTGTTTTTTTATAGCAGGTGAACAGATGGGCCGTGGGAATATAGAGGTGGGAGGAACCCACTAACTGTTGTTTTTTTCCTGCGGAGGAATATTGACTGTGCAGACACATATATTATCCTCGTTCACTTCTCTGAAGCCTTTTTCAAAGCGTTTTCTTTCCCCCAAAGTCTATCTGAAGAGGCAAACTATCCAAGTTACTTAAATAGCAAGGAAGCAACCTGCAGAAGGAAGGCAAGGAATTTTATTTTGACACAAATAAAGAATAATCTTCACTGGAATATATCCACTATATATGGATAGTTCAAACAAACAGGACAAAACCTAGCTTTAAAAGTTAGGAGTCTCTGATTTTTCAAATTAAAATGTTCTTTTGATGATGGAACTTCAGGTTGCAATTGGAAACATTTGTGTGGAAAAGTTCACTATCATCATGACAGATATTATTCTTGTGCCATTCTTTCTCTCCTTTCAAATAGAAATGCTACTATGTGTGTGTGTGTGTGTGTGTGTGTGTGTGTTTTCGTAGATTTTCACGGGTAAAGGTATGTAGGTCTTGGTGTATTCGGGTCTTGTCCCATGTAAGATTGAGAATACCTTGGCAACGTTTCGACGAAATCTCATCCGTCATCTTCAGGCTGGTGTCTTCAGCTTCGTTCTTCTGGGAGAAGTGTGTGATAGTGGCTGTTTTTCCCTTTTAAACTCCAGAGTTGGCTGTGTTGTTACTTCTTGATTGGTTGATAGAGTTGATGTATGCAGTTTGGATGGCTTTTTCCTGAGACCCTGTGTGGCTGAGGTGCTGGCTGTGTGTCTCTCAGCCTTTTGTGTTGTAACAACCTGGGTAATGGGCTGTGTGATGACCTTCTGAGTTCTATTGTTGTGACATCCTGGGTGTGGTGCTGTAATCTCCTGGGTCGTTGTCTGTGTTGCAACCTCCTGATGTTTTGTGTTGTAATCTCCTGAGTTCTGTGATGTAGTATCCTGGGTGGAAGGCTGTGATGTGACATTCTGGGCCTTGGTTTGGCTCGAGTTTGAGGTCTGGCTATGTATTTATAGCGTGTGTCAGTTTGCTTAGTTTGGGGTCGGAGCGGGTGTAGCAGCTGGTGTTGCAGCCATGGTCTGGTTTCTGGATGGTGGTTGCCTTTTGTCTGTGGCGTGGGCTTGGGTTTGAGTCTGGTGAAGGAGATTGGTGGTGGCATCATGTGTTATTTTGGGTCCAGTGTTGGTTTTCGTGGCTGGGACTCATTTGTTGATTAGGGCTAGTTTCCAGATGTCTGGTAGGCGGAAGTATCATCCCGTTTATTCATGTTATGGGGTGTTTCTCTATTTCGATGGCTTCCCTAATTATTCTCTTGTTGAAGTATTCAGTATTGGAGATAAGTTTGGATCCCACAAAATCAATTTCATGTCCTGTGGCTTTAAGGTGCTGGAAAAGGGAGGAAGTTTTTTCTTCTTTTCTGACTGCGTTCTTGTGTTCTGCGATGCGTGCATTTATTCTCCTGTTGGTTTGTCCAATGTATGTGGCTGGGCAAATTTTGCACGGTATTTTATAAACTCCTTGGTTTTCTAGCTGGATCTTGTCTTTGGGGTTTCTTGAGATGTTGGCTATTTTTTGGTCAGTGCCAAAGGCTGTCCTGATATTGTGTTTGTGGAGAATTTTGCTGATTTTATCTGTGGTGCCTTTGATGTAAGGGAGGAGGCGATGCCATTGTCCTGTTCTGTGTCTTGGTTTTTGGGGAGTCTCCCTTAGGATTAGGTTGGTGATTGTGCTTCTTTGGAATCCATTGGACATTAATACATTAGTGAGGGTGTGTAATTCTGTTCTCAAGTGGTCTTTGTCAGCTAGGCATTTGGTTCTGGAGATGAGGGTCTTGGCTACGGAGTTGATCTGTGCAGGGTGGTGATGGGATTGTGCATTTAAGTAGCGGTTAGTGTGTGTCTTTTTCTGGTAGATGGTGTGTCTTAGGGATTTTTGTAAATTAGGACGTCCAGGAACAGAAGTTGGTTGTTGGTTTCTGTTTCCATGGTAAATTGTATTTTGGGGTGTAGGCTGTTGAGATGGCTGATTTTATT
Source organism: Naja naja (assembly GCA_009733165.1). Lineage (NCBI taxonomy): Eukaryota > Metazoa > Chordata > Lepidosauria > Squamata > Elapidae > Naja > Naja naja. The sequence goes on from CM019150.1 coordinate 44,080,850, forward strand.
GGCTGTGTCTGGGTTAATTTTGGTTTGGCTAGCTTCAACTCCACATATGATGTTTTCAGTGGGGATGCGTTTGGGGGCGACAGCAAAGTTGAATCCTTTGGAAAGGACATTGGTTTCTGCCATGGTGAGGGTTCTGTCTGATATGTTGTGTACTGTTTGTTTCATGCATTGTTGTGGTGGGGGGTTGGGCTTCTGGCGTTTCTCTAGTCTGTGGAGTTTGTTGGTGTGTGTGTCTGTCTTGTGAAAGGTTTCTGTTTCGGCTCTCCAGAGGGCTAGTTGTTTGGATTTGTCCCAGAGTGCTGGGTGGATTTTGTTACTGAGTTTGAGGTGGAGGGTGAGTAGGTCCCTGTTGGTTTGGTCTAGTAGGAATCTTTTCCTGTGGAGTTCGTTTCTGATTAGAGCTAATTCAGTTCTTTTCAGGATCCTTTCAGTGGCTGAGGTTTTAGTGTGGAATTTGAGTTGGAAGCATGTGGGGATCACGTTTTGTCTCGGCAATTGTAGGAATGTGAGGTCACATAAGATGGTGGCTCTTCGCACTTCGAAGTTTCTCATAGATCCGGTCAGCTGGAAGGTTTCCTCCCCGTAGAGGTAGGATATTTGTTTTAGATTTTCACGGGTAAAGGTATGTAGGTCTTGGTGTATTCGGTCTTGTCCCGTGTAAGATTGAGAATACCTTGGCAATGTTTCGACGAAATCTCATCCGTCATCTTCAGGCTGGTGTCTTCAGCTTCGTTCTTCTGGGAGAAGTGCGATCGGCTGTTTTCCCTTTTAAACTCCAGAGTTGGCTGTGTTGTTACTTCTTGATTGGTTGATGGAGTTGATTTATGCAGATTGGATGGCTTTTTCCTGAGACCCTGAGGTCATTACAACACAAAAGGCTGAGAGACACACAGCCAGCACCTCAGCCACACAGGGTCTCAGGAAAAAGCCATCCAATCTGCCACGATCACGCACTTCTCCCAGAAGAACGAAGCTGAAGACTGAAGATGAAGATTTTATCAGGATGAATATTACCTCACACATGGGACAAGACCGAATACACCAAGACCTATATATATATATATATATATATATATATATATATATATATATAAGAAAAATATAAATATAGAAATGCTAATATAGTCATCTTCTATGGCTTTTGTTCATTCCTTTTAGTGCAATGCTAGTAATTCTGCATTCTTTTTTACAACTCTTCAATTTTATGGAGAAAAATTATTTTCATGTTGTGAAACAAGTGTGAAATGCTCAAGGAAATAATGCAGGATGCTCATAGCTAAATTTAATCTTTCATACCTAAATGTAATCTTTTCTTTCAGAAAGCACCTCACCTGCAGCCTCTCATGAGAAATTGGTGTTTAGGAATAATGCTTATTTTAGAATAAGTTTCTTCTTTTAGAAGAATTATCCTCTCCCCCTTTTAACAGATGACTAGAAAATGGAAAACTCTTAACCAGTTGGTTATGTAAGAAGAATATGATTTACCAAAAGAAGAAAAAGAAATTTGGAATAGAGAATTATACCTACGTTATAAAATTAACAGTCTCAGGTTTATTTAAAAAATAATAATAAATTTCTTCCTTAAGGGTTCACTTAATGAAATTTGTCACTGGCTATTTATCAACCTAAAGGAAAGACTGTACAGTATAATTCTTGTGGTCAAAATTCAATTTGAAAATTGAGCTGTTTTGATTTGTGTAAGGATGATGGGGATGCTTCAAAGGTTATAATGGTGAAAAATGGTCATAAGTCACTTTTTTCAGTACCGCTGTAACTTTGAGTGTTCACTAAATGGACTGTTGTAAGTCAAGGACCACCTATATTGCCACCATCTGCTTATTGTCTCCCTGTGTCAACACTGCCAGTTTGTGGATTTCTCCTTCTTCCACCCAAATTGTTACAACTTCCCTTCTTTTATTAATTCCACTTCCCTTTTTTTATGAATTCCCTTCCCCCCTCCTCACTCCTGCAGATAGGAGCAGGGAGTGAGAAAGTTAAGTGTCAGCTTTGCAAGGTAGACCAGACAGGAAAAATGGCCAGATTAGTTTCTCCACCCATGCCCTATGTACCCCAAAATACTAGGGGAGCCTCTTGATGCCCCCCCATGTTCCTGCTTCAGGCTAAGGTGCTTTTTATCGGACATTTTTGGCTGTCTCTTTTTGTCCTGTGTCTCAAGGTCATTCCTTTATAACATTACTTTGAGATGTTCACCATAGTTTTTTTCAATAGCAGCCACCATCTTGTATATTTTTTAGTCTTCCTCCCCTCATACTTCTAGAAACACACTTGCCAAATATCTTTATCATACTGTCCCTCAACTTCTGCAGTATGTTCTGGTATCTCTAATCCACAATAATGTTCTTGTTTTAGTTCCTGTTTCCTTATTGCTTTTCTCTTGCCCACACCCCACTAATCCCTGGCCCCAACTTCAGCATTCATGTCAGATCTTCATAGGTGGTTTATCATTCTTCTCTCAAACATAGCATCCTTGGATATAATTTCCTTGGCTCATCTCCCAAATTTTCACTCTGTTCTCTGTTTCCATCTTTGGTGTTAAGAATAAGGAAGATTATCTTAACAGAGATATGCAAGGTTTGTTGCCAAGGCAACAAGAGGCGAAACATACTTTAAGTACATAAATACAGCCAGTTAAGATTCAGAAGTGGCTCAGAGAAACAACTCCCTAATTCACTGAATTAGAATTCATAGAAGGTGGTACAACATAATCATATTTCCAAGTTTATGTTATTATAGCCAATCTCGATAAAAGCAGTTTTAACTTTCTGCACAGTTTATTTCTGAGTGTGGTCTGCCTAATGGATATAGCAGTATCCTCATCATTTTATCCGTACTGTACTACTACAAAAGTCTGAAGAAAGTTAGGCTATGAGATTGTAACTACTCTGAATCATCCAACCATACTCCATAAATAAATAGTTCAACCAGTGTCTCCCTGGTCCCAATTCAATATATTAAGGCATTATGTCATATTGTTTCTTTCATGATCTCCTTTAACTAGTTCCAGGAATAAGGATTCAAGATAGATACCCATCCCAGGAGGCATCAAAATACGGAACTTACTGAGAACAGCTCTACCATTCCCTATACAGTACACTGATAGTTTGTAGTTACCTACACTTGCAGATCCTGGTGAGGCTGCTACATAATGAATGTTCAATGTGTTTATACTGAATCAAGCCACTGATTGTTCTTTCCCTGGATCAACTTTTCCCTGCTCTTTAGGCAGTGTTCTTTCTCAGTCCTAATATAAGAGATCCTTTAACTGATCATCTCACCCTAAATCCTTTATTTTTATTTCAATATATATGGCTGCCCATCTCAAATGCGTGATTCTGAGTATCTAATAACAGTTAACAATACAAGTAATACAGACATAATTGGCAAAAAAGGCAAAACAAAAAACAAAAACAAGCCACAGACAAATCAGTATAACCATTGCATGGGCTGTATCATACACCCAGATATCCAAGATTAGGGACATAAGTATGTCTTTAAGGCTTTGTGAAAAACCACCAGAATCTTTATTTATGTCATGCACTTCACTGTTTAGTTACACCAATATTCTTAGGCCAGAGTTTCCAGAAAAATACTGTTGAGGATCTGTAAATGATGGAAATGTTAATATAATTGCAATTTTTTCATTGTTATCTTAACAGTTTATATTATGGTGATACAGTAGAAGATTATAGAGCCACTATAATAAAAACTCTTAAATTCTACAAAACAGAACTACTTGAATGGAGAGAAACAATACTTTAAAAAAAGGAAAGAGAGCATCCAACTCTAATGAATGCTTAAAGATTTTGAAGCTGAGCAGGCTAATACCAGAGGAAGTTGTTGAAGTCAAAGGCCAAGTAAACCAACAATCTGTTAAACAAAACAAAAAAAACTGCAAATGAGATAATTGAAGATGCATTGGAGTCATTCAGGTTTGAAGCAGCATCTCTGAGCAGGACCACAGCAGCAGGGAGAGGTATAAAATGAAGATCTGTGATTATAATCCAATTGCCCCATAAAAGGAATAGCAATAAATCCTGCTTTTTTCAATTGCAGGAGACAGACAAACCTTTGAACTCCTTAAGTGCTCTTCTTTCTCTTGATGAATTATCCAGGCAGCATTGAGCTATTTGCTGAACTGTAATGTACTACACAAAATATAAATTAATATATTGCTCATTACACACTGAAGTTAGGTAGTTCACCTAATGCACTACACTGTGGAGGCTATTTCAAAGCATTCTCTGATGTTTCAATGATCTAAAGGTTTTATTTATTTATGCATTTGTTTAAAGGCTACTAAAGGACTGTTCCTTATTTTACCCCACAAAATGGGTCTGTTGTTAGAGAGTACATTTCTCTTCTAAAAGTAACTTTGTATAAGCAAACTATTTTTTTTTCTGAAGCTTTGACAGTACACTGCAGTTATGGTACTGTAAAAGAAACCTTTCGTGCTGAAACAGAAAAACAAGTGTTCTTAAACATTCCTTAATCCATGGTTTGACTGACTTGCAGACTGTTAATATAAACTATGTTAAAAGCAAACATTAGAATCCACTTGTGATAGTTACACATCTAATGAAGGAATGCACCTGTAAAATTTATTCTGGAATAAATTATCCTTAGCCTAATTTTAGAATGTTGGAAGGAGCTTTACTCATGCAGGTCAAGATGTGCTAGTTCAGAATTTTACTACATAACACAACAAAATGGGGCCAGGCTAGTACCTACTGGAAATATCAACTAATGCTTTCCTTCAGCTTTTGCCAACCTGGTGCCCTCCAGATGTATATGGACTTTGTAAATGCCAGTACTGTGAATTAATCATTCAACTTGAATGTGCAACAGCCCCATGCTAACTATTCCATCATAACTAGTAGGCTACTCTATAGGAACCTAGTTTCTTTGAGCCTTTGTACATTTGGCAGACATAAAGATACCGTCGTTCTTCAGATCTCTTTTACCCAAAGGAAATTCGTCTTAGGAACATTGCCTTAGAAATTTTCATACTCAGGGAAGTGGCAAATAAGCCAACTTTCCCAGAAACAAGTATTAAGATAGCATTAGGGAAACCATGCACACTGGAATACAGAAAATATTTATGCATTAATATAGACGTAAATACATATTTGATCTTTGCCATTTCAATTGCAACAATGCTTAAGAATCTTACAGTTTTATAAAATGAATAAAAAATGTCATTATACCACTGTACAATAAACCAATATATAAATCATAATACACTCATATTATACAAAATACCCTTTTCTCATCCCCAGGACAGACAGACATAACAACTGCTTCTTTCCCTCAGATAAATTTGACAGAATGGCTTCAAGTTGCTAATACTTGTGATAATCCCTTGTCTTCCAGAAACCAGTATCGGTTGATGTCTTCTGTATACAATGCCTTTGGAATAATTCACTTGGAATACCATATGCATTCATTTGGAGATATTTGCGGAAAGCTATATAAGCAAGTCTAACTTGGCAAAAATATTCTTCCATCATATGTTCATTCTAGTTACATGTGAAAGGGTTGTCTCCATATATAATGGTGTCCTAGGAAAGAAATCTTGTGTGCTGAAGATAAATACGATTCAATCTCAACATAGAAATTTCATCTTGTCAAAAAGCACCCCACATATGTCAAGATGCACAGAATCAGGTTTTTATTTTTATCACACTTAAGTGAACCAACATTCCCTTTGGCATTTTGTCTAGCAAGTATGAACCGGCCGGCATGTCTGTTAGATAGATCTATATAACTGACTTTCTTAGGAAAAGGTTATTTTACTTAGGAAAAAGAAATTAAATGCATAGGTACAAAATGGGAGGTTCCTGGCTTGGTAACTACATGTGAAGAAGATCTTGAAACTATAGTTGATCACAAGATGTGATTTGAACTATGATTCAGCGGTGTGACATGGATGCTTAAAAACCAGGTAGATTGCAAAAGTTTCCAAATAACAGAAAACAGTGAGCTCTTTTCTGGCACTGATCTGAGGCTACAAAGGAATCAGAATAGAGAAAAAAGAGAATGATGCATATATCTCTGCCTGCTGCTTTCCAAATCTCCATGCATTCAGGTGAGAAGCCCAAAGAGAAGATATATTGATCCTGGCTTGACACAGTAAGATCCAACAACCAACTAAAGCAATCGGCTTTATGTTCAGGTAAAGAGTTATAGCTCCTCTTTAGACCTCATGCCTGAACATTGGATGAGGCAGAGATACTGGAGTTTTGTGTGAGTGTCTATCTTCTCTCCCCACTTGGAGCTCTGCATGCATTCAGGAAACTATGCAAAGAGAATTATAGTACCAAAACATTTTACATAGTAATAGCACACCTTCAGTACTATGTCTACTTTGGAGCATGGCATTTTAAGAAAAAAAAATTAAGATACAAACTGGAATGGATCCCAAAAGCAAGATGCATAATGAAAGAACTAGTAACTTAAGTTTTAGGAAGTAAGATAAGGGAACTGGGTATGTTTAAAATCAAAAAGAGATTACTGAAGAGGGAAAGGATAGCAGATTTCTTAAGAAAAAGGTCAGCATCCCTTCTTTATTATTTCAGAAAACAGAAGATAGAAACACAGGTAGATTCTGGTTAAAGGTTACAAAAAAAGCTGCTCAACAGTAAGAAAAGCTTGAAATTAAATACCAATAGGGCACATTGGATGTATTTAAATAAAAGTAAGGTCACCTTTGCTGGGGATGCTTTAAGTTGGATTCCATATTGGGGTGTGTGTGTGTGTGTGTGTGTGTGTGTATTCCAGACTCACTTCACAGTGAGATGGGTGGCAAAATAAATAAATAAATAAATAAATAAATAAATAAATAAATAAATATTGCAGCACCTACTAAAATGTGGTTGACCTTGAAAAGCTAATATTGGGTCTGTTTGGCACTTGATTAGATAACCGCCAGAGGTGCCAAGACAATAGGCTAGACTAAAAACATACCATAAGAAGGCAATTGCAAGCCATTCACATTTCTTTGCTGAAAAACCCCCTACCTGAATAGTTCGACTTACAACCTTAGTTGAGCCCAACATTTCTGTTGCTAAGCGAGACACGTGTTAAGTGAGTTTTGTCCCATTGTACGTCTGTCCTTGCCACATTTGTTAAGTGAATAGCCGCTGTTAAGTGAGTAACATGCTTGTTAAGTGAATCTGGCTTCCCCGTTGACTTTGCTCGTCAGAAGATCACGAAAGGTGATGACATGACCCCAGGATGTTGCAATCGTCATAAATATGAGTCACTGTCAAGCATCTGAATTTTGACTCATGGGGATGCTGCAACAGTCGTGTGAAAAATGGTCATAAGTCACTATTTTCGATGCCTCTGTAACTTCGAACAGTCACTAACTGAATTGTTGTAAGTAGAGGACTACCTGCACCTCTGTGAAATCACCAAAAGTTTAAGTTTAACTCAAACATGGATTTAAATGCCCCTTTCCAGCTTTAGGATAACTTTATATCTGCTCCTGCAGGGAGGCAGAATCATCACCCAGGATTAAAAAAACATTAAGGACAAAACATGGTGTGATCATCCATGAAGACCTTCAGATAAAGAACAGCAACTAAAGTGTCTCTCCTGTAGGGAGATTTTCTTTTCTTTGCATTGCAGTGTTCATGTTATTTCCTAACACAAACGTTAATATCTACATCCAAAAAACAAAATGTCAGATTCAGCAAATCTCACCAGACTGATTATTATATTTCGGAATAGTGCTTTCAAAAAAAAAAGCTATGAGAAAGATGTCAAGCTAGCAGTAGTCCCACCTGCCCCTCCCTCCCTGAAAGCTTTCATATAGTTTTGTAGGGTTATTTTTTTTCTTTTTCCTGAAAGGCAATTGCACTTTGATTAAAGTTTTGAGCAAAGGTTAGAATAAATAAATAATGATAATATCTCTGGCAGTCTTCTCTGCATGACCCTAGCCTCGGATGTAAATCAATTAACAAATTATACCAGGCAGTGACAGAAAGAAAAGCTCTGTGCCTGATATTACCTTGGTATATTTCCAAAAAGCTCCTCTTGTTACCAAAGTTACAGAAAACATGACCCACAGGGATAGATAATGGAAGAGAAACAACTTTTAAACATACAAAATGTAGAACGTATCCAATGATTGTCTGCTTGTCATTGACCCTCAAGATGTATTTCACTATGAGAAACATTATGGTGAATGTATGGAAGCAAAAACAATAATGAAGTTTTCCGGTGGGCAATAATCAGAAAAGAAAAGTAATATAGGAACTCACCAGAGAGCTCAAATTATATAGCGCCTGTGATACAGAGCTGTCTTTAAATAATGGCATTTCTGCATTCTCGCTTTCCCCACTCTTTACAATACATTATTGTTATTTATTGTCCTAAATCTTAGTTGTTATGTAGGTAGGTTTGAATGTCATTGGTTTAGTTTGAATTGTTCTTGTAAAATGTCAAATAGGATTGGTTTAAAAAGTGCGGGAAAACCCTGCACTCTGATTGGCTGGCAACTACGGCTGCTGGCTATAAGTAGCAGCCGTAGCCCAGCCAAGTTGGATCCATTCGAGCTGTAGTCACTAATAAACTCTTCACTGAAGCTCTTCACGTCTGACTCTTCATGCAAACTTAACATTGGCGACGAGGATGGGATTCCCCTGAAGAGAAGAACGATGCGGAAGACAAGCAGAAGAGCGAGATGGCTGCGCTGAACAACCCCCCAGCCCCGTTCGATCCGGCAGCAGAAGACTGGGAATCGTATGCGGATCGCTTCCAAATGTATTTGGAAGGAAACAACCTCGCCGACATCTCCGAGAAGCGGAAGAGAGCCGTCTTCCTTATGCACTGCGGTCCAGCAGTCTTCAAGATGGCGAAGGCATTGGCGGGAGCTGCAGACATGAAGGTAATGGAATGGCCTGATTTAGAAAAGCTTTTAAGAGCCCATTACGCCTCACAAGTATCGTGCCTCATTAAGAGACACGAGTTTTACTGTCGGGATCAAGGAGAAAGCGAAAACGTTAACAACTTCGTGGCAAGCTTAAGAGACATTGGGGGTGCATGCGAGTTTAACAGCTTGGAGGAGGCCATGCGCGATCGGTTTGTTCTAGGCCTCAAAGACAAGGTGCTTCAGAGCAAATTATTATTAAAACCTAAGATCACGTTGAAGGAGGCCATAGAAGAGGCCTACTCAGCAGAAGGCACTAAGTCCTCAGCGGCAGCCATGAAGAAAATTAACAAGGCCTCAAGCCATCCTGATGCGGAAAAGTCCACAACAACTCAATGCGAGCAGATAGATTCTGAATCAGACTGTAGTGAGGTGGAGGAAGGAATTTATAGACTCAGAATGGAAAAAAAAAAAGAAAGACCTGGGAAGGAAAAGGCAAGACTTTTATTGCAGAGGTTCTGGGGGGGGCACCCCCGCACTGAATGCAAGTTTCTTGATACCATCTGCCTTCGTTGTGAAAAAAGAGGTCATTTAGCAAGAGTCTGCAAATCATCCAGAACTCCTCCACACAGAAGAAAGTTTCCTGACAAAGATTTCAAGTCCAACAACTTCAGTGAGAAAATGGGGCACAACTCAGAAGCAAATGGGAAGAATGAAACTCATCAAACAGTCACCATTGGTCATTCTTCACCCTTGAGAAGCAGAAAAGTACATGTGAAGGTACTCATTGAAGGAAGGCCTTGCCAAATGGAAGTGGACTCAGGCTCCTATTTATCTATGGTGTCATGGGACACTATTCACAGGCTACTTCCCAACATTCAGAAGAAACATTTCCAGAAGCAAGCACTGACTCTTAAAGACTACCAAGGGAACAAGATTCCAATAGTTGGAACAAGAGAATTCAACATGAAGTTTAAAGGCCACACAAAACGCGTTGCCCCTGCCCCTGACCATCGTGGACAAGGATCGCCCAAGCTTGCTGGGACTTGAGTGGTTCAAGACACTAGGCATCGAGGTGACTGGCATCAATCACGTGAGCAACTCTGAATGGGAGGAGGCCTTGAAGTCTGAGTTTCCAGAGGTCTTCAGCGAAGGATTGGGCAAGTATATGGGGACCCCTATCACTTTCAACCTAGATCCCAGGGTGCCCCCAATTCGTTTAAAGCCCAGAAGGGTCCCATTTGCTTTAAAGGAAAAATTGATGCACAATTAGACAAATTAATAGCTCAAGGGGTTTTAGAACCCACTGACCACTCCAGATGGGGGACACCCATAGTCACACCAGTCAAGACTGATGGGTCAGTAAGAATCTGTGAAGACTATAAGGGGACACTGAACCATGCGCTGCAGCAGAGCGCATACCCAGTTCCAGTGGTGCATCATCTGTTACATTCACTTGGCAGGGGTACAGTCTTTGCCAAATTGGATCTGGCCCAGGCATATCAACAACTAACAGTTGATGATGCCACTGCAGAGGCCCAAACCATTGTGACTCATAGAGGTGCCTTCAAATGTAAAAGGTTACAATTTGGAGTAAGCGTGGCACCAGGCATCTTTCAAAGCCTTATGGAAAGAATGCTCCAAGGACTGCCAGGGATAGTGCCTTACTTTGATGATGTGTTAATCTCTGCTGAAAATGACACTCAGTTACAAGAAAGACTCAGAGAAGTCCTTACCAGATTCAGGAAAGCGGGGTTAAAAGTCAAGGAAGAAAAATGCACTCTTAGAACTGACAAGGTTGAGTTCTTGGACTATATGATTGACAAGCATGGCATCCACCCTACAGATGCCAAGGTTAAAGCAATCAAAGAAGCCCCTAGACCTAAATGCAAAGCAGATTTGCAAGCCTTCCTTGGACTCATTAACTTTTATCACATGTTCCTACCTCAGAAGGCAACCATTGCTGAACCATTGCACAGATTACTTGACAAAAAGTCTGTTTGGGTCGGGGGGGGAAGGAACAATCAGCATTTAACAGTATTAAAAGACTAATCACGTCTGATACTGTACTGATACAGTTCTCTGAGAATTTGCCTGTTGTACTAACTTGTGATGCATCCCCTTTTGGAGTGGGGGGGGTTGAGCCACAGGCTTCCCAGCGGGAGGGAAGCCCCTATTGCATTTTACTCTCGCACTTTGACCAAAGCAGAGAGGAATTACAGCCAATTGGACAAGGAAGCATTGGCAATTGTTGCAGCTGTTAAGAAATTTCATGAATATCTATATGGGAGAACATTTACCATTGTTACAGATCACAAACCTTTGTTAGGCATTGTGGCAGGAGACAAACCTACACCCACTATTCTGTCACCAAGAATGCTGAGGTGGACTGAATTTCTTGCTGCTTATTCATACAAACTTATCCACAAGCCTGGCAAGGACATTGGACATGCTGATGCCTTGAGTCGTTGCCCACTTCCTTGTCACAAGGAGGACTTTGAACCTGAAACACACACCTTTTTCCTAGAAACTGTTGCCAAGCTTCCAGTGCATGCTGCTGAAATTGCCAGAGAGACTGCCAAAGACACTTTATTGGCTCCTGTTATAGGCTGGATTAAGAAAGGTTGGCCTCTTCAAGATCTACCTCACCTGGCTCAACCTTTTAAGTCCAGGCAAACTGAATTATCTGTATTAAGAGGATGTATTTTGTGGGGTAACAGGGTGGTTATTCCTACAAAACTGCAAAGAGAGGTTTTGGAAATGTTACATGAGGGTCATCCTGGTATTGTAAGGATGAAGGGATTAGCCAGGAGTTATGTATGGTGGCCAGGTATTGACAAAATGGTTGAAAACTGTCAGGTAGTCAGGCCTGCCCCACCTCTTGCCCCCACACAGGAATGGGAATGTCCTAGGGGCCCATGGTCCAGGATTCACATTGATTTTGCTGGCCCTACCAGAGGGCACACCTTTCTTATTATAGTAGATGCATATTCCAAATGGCTAGAGGTAATCCCCATGGCATCCACCACCACTGATGCTGTCATCAAGCAGCTCAAAAACTTTTGTAACCCACGGGTTACCTGATGTTCTTGTCTCTGACAATGGCCCTCAATTTACATCCAACCTTTTGAATCCTATTTAGCACAACAGGGTATCAGACATGCCCTTACTGCCCCTGGGCACCCTTGGCTAACGGCGGGCTGAACACATGGTGCGTTTTACCAAGGAGAAGCTTCAGCAACTGGGTCCTGGGAACATCACTGAGAAAGTTGAAAAACTTCTTAGTGTTCAGCATATCACTCAACCCATCTATAACTTATCCCCAGCAGAGTTGTTGATGGGTAGGAAACTTAGGTCTTCCCTTGACCGCCTTCATCCCACTTACGCACCCAACGCACCACTAGATTCCACTTCCAAAGTTCGCACATTCAGTGTGAGTGATTCTGTTTATGCTAAGAACCTTATGGGTGAACCTTCATGGATTCCTGCTGAGATAACTCAAATCACAGGCCCTCGTTCTTACAGGGTGCAAACAGAGGATGGACTCCTCTGGAGCAGGCACATTGATCAATTTAGATCCAGGTTCTCTCAGGAACATCGCAATTGTTCCTCTCTAGTTCCCTCACCTGATGTCAATTCTAGGGGGGAAGGGGAGGAACAGGAGGAAAATCAGCAAGCAAGAATCCACCCCATGTGTAACGAGCCGTTACGACAGGAACCATCCCAAAACCTGTCACAATGCCAAAATCCATCCTTAGAAGTGGAAGATTGTACATCACTACCTGACTTGGGTGCTGACATTGGGCTGGAGATGGGTTGGGAGGAGAGACCAGATTCTAACAATCAAACAGGGTTTTCTTTCACAGGAAGTCCCAGTGGGGACATGTCAGCAGACACATTTCCCCTCTCACTGGGTGAGAATGTTAAAACTTCTGAACCACGAAGGTCTCAGCGTACGCAAGAGCCCCACCTATTTAAAAGAATACATTAGATAGGTTGGGGTTTGGTATGGACTGAACCTAGTGGGGAGGGGTGTTATGTATGTAGGTTTGAATGTCATTGGTTTAGTTTGAATTGTTCTTGTAAAATGTCAAATAGGATTGGTTTAAATAGTGCGGGAAAACCCTGCACTCTGATTGGCTGGCAACTACGGCTGCTGGCTATAAGTAGCAGCCGTAGCCCAGCCAAGTTGGGTCCATTCGAGCTGTAGTCACTAATAAACTCTTCACTGAAGCTCTTCGCGTCTGACTCTTCATGCAAACTTAACATTAGTCATATCATCATTAATCATTAGTTGATATTTAGAACAGTAAATAACACAACCATGCAAAAATGAAGCCTATTCCTTTCACTGCACCTCTGTATGCTCAGGGAATTGCAGATCCTGCATCTTTTATTTTGCAGTCCTTTAAGTATAGATATTAGATTAAATAAGAATGCAAAAATGTATTCGTGCTAAGGGAACATTAAACTTCTGTCAATAATAAATAACAGATTGATGACCAACAGCTTCAGTAGATATGTGAAACTAAAGGGTTGTTGATTTTCAGTCAAGAGACAACTAATGGTGAAGAGCTTCTGTGCATATCTGTCACTTCTCAACTATTAATAATTAGATAAAAAGGGGAGAAAATAGAAATCATCAAAAGGAAAAGAGACCGTTTAAAAGGAAGACCATTCTTCCTTTCTTATGTTTTCTAGCAAGTGGCAGGATTCACATATTTTGGAAGCCATAATGAGTTTTTCCAGTTTCTATACTATGCAAATCTAATCTGTGGTTTGTGATTTAACATGGTAAGCAAATCTTGGTTTATTCAATAGCCAAATGTGGCTAGGATAATGTGTGAGTGCCTTGTGAAAAGGAAAAGGGCTGAGTTCAGCCATCTGTTTTTTAGCACTTTCTTTAGAGACCTGCTAGGAAATGGAATGAGAACATTATGCTTGATAATTATTATGGACGAAAGAGTTATTGTTGCATACCTAACACACTTTGGTCTTCCTTTGATGCTGTACAGTGTTGTTTGTGGCTTTAAAATATCAGTGCACCACTTCCATCTGCAACTACCCCCTTTTTTATTTATGCATAGGTTGTAAGTAAGGGAAAGTATGAATCTGCATTCTCAGTTCCTCCTAAATGGCTATTTAACCATGAGTAGAGAATGTGAGTCACTTTGAGAATGCCTGGATAAATTTATCCTGAGCCAAGAGGCATGAAAATGCGCCTGGCCTCTTGAATAAGATGAATTCCTCCCCACACACACACAAACCACAGTTGCCAGCATAGAAAGACAATGGTGCTAACATAGATTGCAGGAAATCTGCATGGAATCCATTTCTGTACTAAAGAAGTTACATTTCAAACATGGTTTGAAGCCATCGGGCTGAAACAGAAATCTCTGTGCTGGATTGAAATCAAGAAGTCAAAAGGAATCACAAGCACTGCCATCTCAGGGAATGTTTTGCACTAGAAGAACTGGCATAAGTTTATTCCCACAGTTGGGACATTTGTGTGCATTTTAAACCATATATTTAGTAATTGCAAAATATAGGATTTAAAAACACAAAGAGGTATCCCAAATTTTCAATCTCTGACCTAAATATTCCAGTCTTTTATCTACCCCCACACTGAAATAACCTTACACTAGTTCCTTTGAAAACATTCTTAGATATTATTATGCATTCATATGTAACTTTATATTTTCTTTTCATCAATAACTTGCGCATAGAGTGAATTCATCATTAACTAATTTCTGCCAATATCCAATCTATTGTGCTGTCTTCCTTTATTCTAACTTAACCCAGATCCTCTAGATGTAATATTTATTCCTTTATAGCTTGCTTCCTCTAAGGCTCAAATGCCGCCCTGCTCCTCCTTTGTGTATAACAATAGCACTTTGATTTATATACCACTTGACAGTGCTTTACAGCCCTCTCTAAGTGATTTACAGAGTCAGACTATTGCCCCCAACAATTTGGGTTCTCATTTTAACCACCTCGGAAGGATGGAAGGCTGAGTCAACCTTGTATTGGGTCATATGGAGTGGTGTAGCAATGCAATGCTGCTTCACTTTAGATTTAAATCAGGGGTGTCAAACTGGTGTGTCAGTGTGGACACAGTGTGACTAGGTGAGACAACCCAGGAGCAAATTCAGCACACAGGTTTGTATTTATATATAGCATATATACAAAAGCATATATACTTACAAGTACTTTGATACAGGCCTCGAACAAACAGCAACCAGTAATCAGTTACACCACAGAAGGACATATGGAGAGAGAGATACACCCTCACAGGGTCTCTCTTAAATTACAGTCCCTTAAAGCAGTAGCAGTCAAATAACCCTACTAACTCATTGCTACCATTGCATCACATTACATCACTACAGTATTACAGCATTATAACATTACAGCAGCTGGTCAGCTATTAAATCATTATTACCCTGACATGATGGCCTATGGGCCAATTGTATCATGTGCAGGCCAAGCCCACCCCAGCTCCACAAAGGGGAAAAACATTGCAATATGTCACATGATGGCTACATGACGCCACAAGTTTGACACCTGTGCTTTAGAAGAATCTGCTACACAGGGAGACTTTCATAGCACTTACATAACCAGGTTTCTAATTTCTCTATTTTATTAAAAGGCTAGTGTAATATGTGAATTGAGCTATTGAATTGTTTTACTGGGCTCTGACAGACAGACCTTTGACTAATAAAAGAACATTCAATGAAACAAACAAATAACATCTGTCTATCTGTGTATGAATTATGACTGTCTCTCTGTTGTTTTACAGGGCTGTGCAGTGCTTCTTGACTTAGGGACAAGGAGGGTTAAATGGGTTTTTCATCTTTGTTGTTACTACTTCATATACAATATGTCCTAGAGATAATGGGAGATAAGGCATAGCAAAAGGCAAATGCATTTTTGCGTGCTTAACCTAAATACAAATAGCCATCCTTTTTGCAATGTTGCTATGAATTTTCTGTTTGAAAAGCCAAGTGCTCTGCAGTAAGCAGCACTCCACACAGTTGATTCCCCAGGCCCACAACATTTCTTGGATGCCAGATTTGCCTCCTTCCAGGTCCAACTACCAGTCATATTGCAGAATATAACCTACTGATTCCCTAATTAATTAGTTCCCATTAAGAGCAGCCGTTCCAGTTCACAAACTGGCACGCCCCCATCTACTCAGCAGGCTTTTACAGCTGCCCCCTTTCCAAACCTACAGAAGAAGGTCTCAAGACAGATTGGCTGTGGGTGATTGATTATTTCACACAAACAAAATGGTTATGTATGAGGTTTGGGTAGGGAGGGAGGGATGCTAAACTAGGAGAGAAACAGAGCTTGCATAATGGCAAAGAAGTGGTCCTGTGCATACAAACACACATAGACCTTTTTTTACTATAAACATGAATACTCCACAATAAACAAGCAAGCAAAAAAAAAAACCACCCAAATTCTCTAACTGCTGAGAAATTACAGGGATGTTTTTTATTCCTATTGCTGTAAGGAATGGAATGATCCCTCCTAAAGTAATGTAAATCCGATTGTTGTGTTTCTGCTACTACAGCATGTTTTAATCACTGAAGATCCACATTTGGAGGAGCACTTTGGCATGACCACTGCACTGCAGGATGTTGACAGCAGATGGCAGACTAAAGCAATCCAAAATTGCATTCTTTCAGAGACCTACACACACCAAAGGTCAAGAAGAGTAAGTAACCATAATGGTTGACGTTATGTATGAGGTTTGAATGTTATTGGTTTATTTGAACTGTTCTTGTAAAATGTCAAATGGTATTGGTTTAAATAGTGCGGGAAGAAACCCTGCACTCCCATTGGCTGACAGCTACGGCTGCAGGCTATAAGAAGCAGCCGTAGCCAAGCCAGGACGGGTCCATTCGAGCTGTAGTCACTAATAAACTCTTTGCTGGAACTCCTCGCGTCTGACTCTTCATGCAAACTTAACAGTTGAAAACCAAGATTTTACTCCCTTCGTTTCTTCCTCTCTTTCATCCACTTTACCAAATGTGTTGCTAGAAAACCAGGACGTTATTTTTATCAGAAATTTGAACATATTCCTTGCAGAAGGTTTCAGATTGTGCCAAAAGTCAATCAAAATATGACAGGCCCTTAGTAGTAGCACAATATTTAGATTTGCACAGTAAAAGGGCTACAGCAGTGGTGGAGTTAAAAATGTTTTACCACATGCTTCTGTGGGCATGGCTTGATGGGCGTGGCAGGGAAAGGATACTGTAAAATCTCCAGTCAGAGGTGGTATTTGCCGGTTCTCCAAACTCCTCAAAATTTCCGCTACCGGTTCTCCAGAACTGGTCAAAACCAGTTGAATACCACCTCTGGGCTACAGGAAACTGAAACTTCTAAAAGGCGTTGTTCAGATATAAAGGTTCCATAAAATACCATGTACCTGAAATTTATCCTCATTAACATGACAAACAGTGTAAAAATTTCCTGTTTCTGCTCATAAATGTGTTGAAACATCACGGTAGTGAAATTGTTCATACAAAGATTTTTAAAAATTCTATTGACATTCTTATTTTTATTAAAAAAAAACAATTTAAAAGGGAAGGTTTTGTATCTGATTACCTTGCCTGCCATTTAGTTGTGGTGCACTTTTATATATAAAATCATGGGCTAAGTTTTTACTGAAATGAGCAACTATGTAGTGATGGTAAAAGCAAAACATAAATAGAAACATAACCCAAAAAGATTAGACAGCTATATGCTTGGATTTCAAATGGTTGGTGTGAACAAAAATTAGCAACATTCTTAGAAAGTTGCTGTTTTTTATTTCATCTATTACTCTGCATTTCAAACCTCCTGGCCCATAGCAAATGAATACTGCTTTTTCTTTTCCCGATTCTGCCAAAACATACACGAATGTATGGTACATATATATAACGGTAATTATAATAACTATAACTAATAACTAGCTGCAACAACTATAACAATTATAACTATACACACATATACAGTTTTGCATTCATACAGAATTCAAACAAAGGTTATCACTAACCAGCAGCACTGTTTGCTTTACATAAAGTTAATGCACCAAGCAAAATAAAATAAAATAAATTTGCTTGGCCTTATCATTGGATGCAGTAGTATGAACAGAAAATTCAATTAGTCCAGCACAGTAGGAATTTTGGATATCTCAAATGAGAAAAAAGGAGATTGTTTTGTACTCCTCTTTCTCTCTTTTTTTTAATTAGCCTAAATGTAAGGAATACATCGTGCAGAGATGAAGCATGAAATAGAAAAGGCAACTACAATCTATTTGTGAACTTGCCACATGGAGAAAGTAGCAGAAAGCAGTCATCTGTTCTCATTCTGCATACTAGCATAGATTTTACTCAAGATAGGAAGCCTCTGAATGTAACACCATGCTCCTGTGTCAAAAAAAGGAATGACCCCCCCCCCAATCCTAATCACTCTCTATTACCATACTGTTTAGCAAAACAACAACCATCCCTTTAAAAATGGATGAAAAACTTACCAGATAAATATCAAGTAAATAGAGTATGGTGAGTATTCTCAGAGACAAGAGTTAGAAGAAAAGCTTTATTTGTAGCCTTAACTTTTCAGATCCAGATGTCCTTTCTTTTACATTTCATTTTAAGAAGATCTGTGTTACAATAAGTTATAGCTACATGAAAATTCACCATTGCCAAGAAAGCCATGACAGTTCATGACATCCAACTGATTAAATAATCTTTGACAAAATAAACAAAACAGATGAATTGTTTTTGTTTGGTAGAGGTGTTAATACTGTCCCTTGCTTTTTTCCAGGGGTTGCAACTTCCGAGTATTTCATTATGGCACTCTAAGGAACATGCAATATCTCCAAAATACCTGTGCCTCCTTCTCCTACTAACATTTTCACCCTACTATATTACAGAAAGAATAAATGCAATGCCACAGAGTTTGTAATTTATCAGTAGAATTAACAGTGAGCCCTAATTTAGATGCCATGGAAAACCCAGTCTTTGTGCTAAGTATGTTATTAGATATAAAGGACGTGGTGGCTCAGTGGCTAAGACGCTGAGCTTGTCAATCAGAAAGGTCAGCAGTTTGGTGATTCGAATCCCTAGCACAGCGTAACGGAGTGAGCTCCCATCACTTGTCCCAGCTTCTGCCAACCTAGCAGTTCGAAAGCATCTAAAAATGCAAGTAGAAAAATAGGGACCACTTTGGTGGAAGATAACAGCGTTCCGTGCACCTTCGGCGTTTAGTCATGCTGACCACATGACCACGGAGATGTCTTCGGACAGCACTGGCTCTTCGGCTTTGTAACAGAGATGAGCACCGCCCCTAGAGCTGGAAACGACTAGCACGTATGTGCGAGATAAACCTTTACCTTATTAGTATGAATTAAGGATGCTTAAAGATGCTTGCTCCTTGGGAGGAAGGCAAACCTAGACAGCATATTAAAAAGCAGAGACATCTCCTTGCTGACAAAACTTCTGTCTAGTCAAAGTTATTGTTTTCCCTGTAGTAATATATGGCTGTGAGACCTGAGCCATAAGGAAGGCTGAACACCTAAGAATTGATGCTTTTGAATTGTGTGCCAGAGAAGACTCTTGAGAGTCCCTTGGATTATAAGGAAATCAAATCAGTCAATCCTAAGGAAAATCAACTCAAACTGTCCTTTGGAAGGATAGATACCGAAGCTCAAATACTTTGACCACTAAATGAGAAGAGAGGATTTATTAGATTTATTTCCCTGATTTTGGGAAAGATTGAAGGCAAAAAGAGAAGAGGACAGCAGAGGATAAGATGGTTAGATAGTGTCATTGATGCAGTGGGCATGAGTTTGGGCGCACTTAGGGAGACAGTGGAGGACAGAGGGACCTGCCATGGTATGGTCCATGGGATTGCAAAGGGTCAAATATCACTTGGAGACTGAACAACAAGAACAATGAAATAAAGAATCTGCTTCTCGGTGTAGTTAATTTCTTCGGGCTGATATTATGTCACTGATGTCATCTTCTGAATATGACTGTAAAACTGATTAATATCTAATGCAGTGTTTGTTTCTCAATCTTGGCAGCTTGAAAATATGTGGACTTCAACTCCCAGAATTCTCCAGGCAGTTTCATTCTCAGTTTTTTAATTGCATCTTTTGAATAGTGTATATAGTAAATGTGGTTTATCTCTATGAACCTCTTGGTAACTGACTGTCTGAATGCCAAGCTTCCAGGAATTTCCTAGGATTTTTGAATTCAGTTTGATCTAGGTTGCTGTAGTTCTAGTTGAAACTATGGTCGAATTTGTCCATGTGTTGTGAGATTAAGTTTTCATTGTGTCTAGTTGATGTTCATGGATATGCTCTATTAGTCTTCAGTTTGTCCTATACAGTGGCCATTACAGTTCTTACACTATATCTTATATGTTAAAGGTGTGTGAGTATCCATTTTGTTGGAAGATACTGTATATACCTGTCAGACAAGTATACACAGTATACTTGTTTCAACTTTAGCAACTTTAAGATATGTGAACTTCAATTGCCAGATTCCTGGGAGTTGAAGTCCACACATCTTAAAGTTGCCAAAGTTGAGAAACCCTATTATAGATGATTCCTGTTTTTACCTCTTAAGTTTCTGGATCTTTTGGGTTACTTAAATATTTTGGAAGACCCTAGTTGGTTTGTGTGTGATGGTGATACTGTGTGGTTAAATAGTATATGCTTATTTCTGAGATGTTTTTGATGTACGGTAGTGTTATCCTTTTCATAGCACTACTATATATGGTAGATGTTGTGTAGGCAGTCCATTTCCATTTTCTAGTGTTCTGGGTTGCTGCAGTGCATTTGTTCTCATCTGATAAGTATATGCAATATCTTCCAACAAAAATGGATACCCACACACCTTTATCAAAAAAAGAGATAAACTCAACCCACTACAGGACAACTAGCACAAGCTGTGAAAAGGATTGAGAAACCAATGAGCATCCCTGGATCAACTGGACCATCCATCAAATCCTTGAGGAAAACCATATTAATCATCTGTATCCCTGCAGGGAAGAGTGACACCAGTCAATTTGAAGGCAATCAGGCACGATGTGTCTACAGTAACAGACTGATGCTAACATATTATGTTGCAATCACCCCAAGACAAAAACCAGAACCAGTGTATGGCTGCCCTTATGAGTCAAGTCATTGGTGCTTCAAGAGAGGCACATGCTTATCATGAAGACCACAAATTTCTGAGCTGCCTAAAACTAAAAGCCACTAGACAGGAGAGTGAAGTCCTCAACTGCCAGTGGCTTTAGGGCCTCTATCACTGGTCCAGTGCAGAATCCATCAGGTCAGGAAGGCAGGATCCTGGAGGATGGTACACTAGCAGCCATTTTCCAGAATGGATGTTTCTGATACAGTATTTATTAAGGCATTCTCTGCTTCTACTATATTTCAAAGTTAGCCACCTCCGACTTCATAAGCTTTCAGTAGTCGTGACATAAGATATAGACTTCCTCTTTCCTTCATAAAGAAGAAATTTTAAAAAGGAACATATACCTGCCTCTTGATAATTTCAAATGGGAATATAAATTAAGGTGACCAGATGTCCCGCTTTTGGCGGGACAGTCCCGATTTTTCATCATTTGTCCCGCATCCTGCAGTGTTTTAAAAAAGTCCCGATTTTAAGCAGAAGATTATCAGGTACTTACTTCGCTTTACTTAGGGTGAAAGCAGCTCTTTCAAACTTTATCAGTCCGCGGTCTCATCTATTAGAAAGAATACGGTCCAAGTAATGGAATCCCCAGGATTCCAAAAGTTTTCCCTGGGCCTTCTTTCAGGCGCAGAATTTGGAACACATGACTACTTTTTCTCCCCCGTGCCTGTGCTTGGGCTGGTGAAAGCATTAGGGAGGGACGGCGTTTCTTGGAAAGCTTCTTGGTGCGAGGGGGCTAGTGGGAAGAGGACTTAGATAGTGCTATGCCTGTCCCGTCGCATTCCTCCAGAGCAGCCATGGGCACAGGGTGGCGGCAGTTCTCTGGCGGGCGCGGAGCAGAGGGAGTGCAGTGCAGGCCGTCGGAGGTTGAAGGCAGGAAGACAGAGGGGAAGCGGCAGGGCGGCTCTGCCCGTGAGTGGCGGTGCAGGGAGGGCGCAGCCGCGGTGGGAACAAGTGGAACGGAAGCGCGCCTAGGCAGCGCCGCCGAGTTCAGGCGGCCTCTCCCAGGAAGTTCGCTGCGCTCAGCCACCAGGGAAAAGCAGGCGCCCTGCCACAGGCCCCCACCGGAGCCTTAGGCCTGGGTTGGGGGCTCGGGAGTTCAGGGTCTGCGCTGCTGCCAAGCTCAGAGCGAGTCAGTTGCTGGCTGGATCACTAAAACCTGGCCCTGCTGCCTTGTATTGTAAAATCATTTTTAAAATAAACTAATATTTTAATCATTGATCCATTAAAACCATGTGGCTATGAGGATATGAGTTTTATATTATTTTTGTTAATTTTATAATTAATGCAAATTAATGCAAATTTTTACATGCAAATTTTTAATCAAGAACCACCACCACCGGTCAATGGTGTCCCACTTTACCAGTGTTAAAATCTGGTCACCTTAATATAAATGCAAGGAGGAAATGTAATTTACAAAGAAACTTAAGAAACCTTTCTTTCACAATAAAACCAGTTCAACAAACTTGTGAAGTATGTGAAGAAACCTTGCACTATGGTGTCAATCTTGCAAGTGAGCTAAAAAACCATGTAGGACTTCTCTCTGTGAGGAGTAAACAAAGTCCTTTGGAAGGGGGGATGGGCATGGCAGGCAGGGTTGTAGTGAGAAGGGGAAAAAACCCATGAGCAGCAGAAAGAACAAACTGATTCAGGCATTCCATCTGTCACTAAAAAGAAGGAGCAAAAGCGAAAGGTATGTGGGCTTCACATGGCCAAGTTTCAGGAGCACTGAATCAATCCATCTCTGCTTTGCCTAAAGCAGCCTCGCTTCATCTGGCAGTGCACTTCCAGAGATAGGCCAATGTTAAATCTTTCCACATTCTGCAATCTTTACAGTACAACCTCTGCAAATGTTGCCTCTGAGCAAAGCAGGCAGCAAAGAAGGAGGGCATATAAATAGAGATCAAGACAAGACCCAGCACTGCAGGCAGTAGAATACTGATTGCTATTCACTAAACTCAGCACAATTTTAGCTGCTTGTTGTCTCATTAAAAAGTGTTTTGAAGCCCAGCAGCCATCCTGGCTGCCTGCTTACATTTGCACATATGCATGTTAATTAGCAGCAGTGTGGAACTTACAGGCACTTATGCAACATAAGCCTGACCCTTGTCTAAGGAAAACCGTCTATGAGCATGAATGTTACCATTCAAACTTAGTTTGGTCTTAAGTGGAAATCAAAGCATAGAGTTTTACCAGGCATTGGAAATATAAATAGATGGATACTTAAGTTTCATTGAAGCAGCCAGCCCATCTGACTGCTTATAAGACCTAGTTACATATAAGACTTTGTGATCACAGATGATGTGGTCTGCAGGCCAGGCAGATATAACACCCTCACTTCAGATCTTTGGGGAAATGTAAGAACTGAGTGCAGGCAAGTATACAAAGTAGGCATAGTCAGGCTTTTTCTAGGATTTGGGAGAGGATAGCTTTTTAAAAAAATGAAAACTCCCCACTATATGAAACCTCTACTGGAGCTTTCATTAGAGTTCCTGTATACTTCACAATGGTCAGGCCTTTTTCCACTGAATTTTGACAATAGGGATCAACAGAGTGGGGCCACAGAAAGAGCATCATGGGCTGCATTGCTATATTATTCATTCCTCAACAGTTGGAAAACAATATTCTCATTCAAGGATAAGAGTCAAGTAAAAATGATACTTATTTAATCCCCCTCCCCTTTCATATATCTCTCTGTCCATCACCAGCAACATATGAGCTATGTGGGAATGAACCCCTTGCATGAAACATAGGGCTGCCAAACAAAGACCTGAACATTTGTTTTCATTTTCCCGCAGGACAAGGTCACCTGTTACTGTTTAGCTTTATTTTGTGATGTGATGTTGATCGATTTCTCATTCTGCAAAGGAGACACATTAATGGTGGCACCCATGCCTTTGGGGTAGTGGAGTGATTTTGTGATGGCATTCAGACAGATGTTCTTCAGTGTCATTTCTGTCCACCTCAGAGCCCAAGTTGATGTTGTTGTCACTGTTGCTGTTTCTTCTCCTTATACTCTTTGCTTACTTTATTTAAACTGTTTCTCTCCCTTCCTACAAGTCTTCAGAGAGAGCTATGCCATTATATTTTCTGTTTAACTTGTTCTGCAGAAATAAGCTGTGGATGGATTTTCTCTGTGTGTGCACACAGAAATTCACAAATGCAAATATTCTCAAGGCTGTTCCTCTAATAGTAGAATATTGCTTCATCTCTTTCAAATAATTCCCAAATCCCAAATAGGTAAGATATTTTGAAATAAATAGCCTCTCCTTCTATTCCCTGCAGATGTCTTTGGCTGCCCAATCCTATTTCCAAATAACTGTTTCTGACAGCTGTAATCTAAACCATCCTGCCCTGTTTTGCTCTGGGACTCAAGTTCTGTCTTCAGGGGATCATCCAAGTAAATTGCAAAGTAGAGCAAAGCTAAACAATACAAATATCTGTCATCACTCAGTTGAGATTTCCACCTTCGGCAAAATAGCACTCTGGTCTATAGAAGCAGAAGTGATATAAGCAGCAAAATAAGTCGACTAAATGCCCCAAGGCTACACAACATATATTTAATTCAATGTTTTATGACACATTAGGAAGAGACCAAATAACTATTAGTTTTTAATGTGGACATTGTTTTGTTACTATTCATCTTTTGTGCAAATTGTCATTTGAGAGTAGCAGGGCAGCAAGCTGAAAAATGCAGGTGGTAACTATTGCAGTCAATAGCCTCTCTGAATAACCACAGCAGGAGATCAGCTCATCTATTTTGTAATTCAGCCTTCCTCAATCTTCTGGAAATGCAAGATTTCAAGATCCCTCACTTCTACTCAGCATTTGGTTTGAAAATTTTGGAAGTTGTGGTTAGAATGCAGCACTGCAGGCTAATTCTGCTGGCTGCCGGCTGCCAGCAGGTTTGGCAGTTCAAGTCTCACTGGCTCAAGGTTGACTCAGTCTTCCACCCTTCCGAGGTCAGTAAAATGAGGACCCAGATTATTGGGGGAAATATGCTGAGTCTGTAGAGAAGGCTCTAAAGCACTATGAAGCGGTATATAAGTCTAAGTGCTATTGCTATATCTGGAAGGCAGTAAGCTAGAAAGATTGAAATGCATATGGAGGACCTCTTTTGATTTCTAAGTACAACTGTACAAGTCTTTAAAGTATGTTTCCAAAGTTTATTGGGGGGGCACAGTGATACATTAGTTTTGGAAGCCCTGCATACACATGGGCCTGAATTTACATTGTATATAGGTTCTTGCAAAATGAGATGTTATATATTGAAAATAAAATGAAAACATATCTAGAAAAAATATATTGAATACCACACTTATGTTTATTTATTTTAAGAGATGCCTGTTTCTTGACAGTGAGAGACAAACTAATTTTATTTTTGAAGTGCTATTTTCTTTACTTTCTGACTTGCAAACACTGCTGTCATTTGTAAGAATTACCATTTCAATTGCAATTCTTAGCAGCCGAGTCAATCATTCCTGATTTGCAACAAAAAAAAATCCATCATTATGTGAGCATCCCTACTTCTAGAAGTGATATCTTCATGTCTACTTATCCCTACTTTTGGTTTCCTGTCCTTCAGTCAGTTACCTACAACCAGCTGGAGGCCTGCAGGTGATATCAACAAAAGGTGGTAATATCACAAGAGTCCAATGCTTTTGATCCATGTTGATGTTTTAAAACTGGGACGGGACAGGAAAAACTACTCCATTTCTCCCCTTAGAAATCTCCATATCCTACCAAAAAATCTCAAAGTTACACATTCAGAAGAAAAAAATTGAGGATATGACTTTGAGAGGGGAGAAATTGACATCAGCAAAATAT
Source organism: Naja naja (assembly GCA_009733165.1). NCBI lineage: Eukaryota > Metazoa > Chordata > Lepidosauria > Squamata > Elapidae > Naja > Naja naja. The sequence continues at coordinate 44,106,764 of CM019150.1, forward strand.
AGCCCTATAGCCCTATTGTCAGAAGTTATGTTGAGAGGCTGAATATGGCCTGTGGTTTCCTGATCTCTTAGCATGAGGAAAACTGATGCTAAGGATACCTACCTAGCTTAATTTTTATAAGATATAACTCATAAATGAATGTCCTTCACTGCTGCGAACATTTCATATCTAGGGTGCTATCAGAGATTATGCTAATTTATATCCCAAGAGAAGACCTTTTGCAGCTATGCTGTCTTTTCCCTCTAAAAAAGTTAGAAGAGGTGATTTTAAAAAAACCAGGTGAATTAGATACATGACATCTGGATGGATTTTCCCCCATGAATAGAAAAGAACTATTTGCATGATGAAAATGATATCTGAGAGCATCCACAAACAATAAATGGAAAGGTTTTTCTAATATTTAGGTTGTTTTTTTTAAAGTGGCAGTCTATTAAAAAATAGTAATAGTTTAGTTTTCATGTAGAGATGCCGTAGGTAGAAAACTTTTCTCTTTCTTTGTCTCAGGCACAAATATGTGGTACTGACCTATTTATAGCCTGAGAGCAAGGAGAGAAAAGAGGGAGACAAAAATTTTGTGATAAAAATACTTGCTGGTTGGGGAATTCTGGGAGTTCAAATCAACAAATCTTAAATTTGCCAAGTTTGAAAAACACTGAATTAAGCTGTATGTGGTTTGCTTAGGTTTATCTTAATATGCTAGAAGCTCCAAGTCATTGTAGATAATAAATCAAAGTTATTTATACATTTATTAATATGATCAATAATTAATATTAATAATACCAACAAATCATTACAACTAATAATGTCATGTGTGATCCCAGCTTCTATTAATCTTTTGTTTTGTGCTGAGTTCCAGCAGAATACTCTGGTCGGTCTAATTTAACCTAAGATTGGAGGAATGATGAATGGTAGTAGGGGCTTATCTTCTTATAACAGCACCATTCTCCTAGATAGAGAGATCTTTTTTCCTTTATTCATCCTTTCTTACCTTCAAGGACCATGAATCACCTTCCTTGCTAAGAATTTTTGCTCTTTAGTCACTTGCAGTGGGTGACAGCAAACTGCTAAAACAGCTATTAAATGCAGGGGAAATAGAGATCTACAGAATGTTCTGCCATTGACCAAAATAACATGATAACTATCTAGCTATCTACAGAAAGAAACATAAAAAGGAAAATTGAACATAATGGGTCCTTTAACTTACTGCTTTCAGAAAGGTTGGAAGGTTTGTAAGAGATTTGGAAATGGACCTGTTAAATACTTATTTCAAGGATTATCCAGATAATATTTTGCTTCTTACTTTTTATGGATTGGTATGTGCCATTCTGCATACCTCTCCACAGACTAAATGCAGCTGGGAAGATCTGCCTACATTATTTGTGTGAATGTGAGGAATCAGTGACCCACTCTACCCAGTAGGAAAGAACTGTATGAAATATTAGAAATGGCTGGATGTTGGGCTGCTCAGCTGCAAGAGAAATTATTAATCATCTGGGAAAGTCAAGCTAATATATGGGCAAAATATTCCTCCACTCTCAAATTAGTAAAGATAAAGGTTTCCCTTGCACACACATGCTAGTCGTTTCTGGCTCTAGGGGGCAGTGCTCATCTCCATTACAAAGTTGAAGAGCCAGCATTGTCCAAAGACGTCTCCATGGCCGAAGGTGCACGGAATGCTGGTACCTTCCCACCAAAGTGGTCCCTATTTTTCTGCTTGCATTTTTACATGCTTTCAAACTGCTAGGTTCGAACTGGGACATGTAACAGGAGCGTGATGCTAGGGATTTGAACCGCCGAACTGCCGACCTGATCAACAGGCTCAGCATCTTAGCTACTGAGCCACCATGTCCCTATCTCAAATAGATACAGTTTAATTTTTCCTGTCATTTATTATCTGATCAATTTTCCTAAGCAAAATGGATAAGCCAATTTTGGTAGTATCCACACATTCTTCAGAGAAAATCTGGAGTATTTGGCATTTTTTTCAGTCTAATACACATTATTAAAAGGCTTACATGTTGATAAAGTTTGGTAAAAGGCATGTAACCTGTTTTAATAAAACAGGTTACGTTTGAAAAGGCACTAAGACGGCTCCTAATTTTGGCTATTATGACATCCCTCCTACAATGTTTCTGAAAACAGCATTTCAAGGTAGCTTTATCACTGAGTTTTTTTAATGCACACCCCATTAATGCTGCTGTCAAGCACTTCAAACTTTTTTAGCCAATAATTGGTTCTATTTGCATCCCAACTTTTGTAATGACATGATTTTGTTTGCTTAAAATAAGAATAGTAATAATCCCACCATGTTAATTCTTGATTAGAACATTACTGAAAATATCCTTATTTCCATGATAAAACTTGTAACAGCTTGCCTTTAATGTAAAAATCAAACACACAATTTATTAGGTCTTAACTAGAGTCAAGTGGGACATAATATGGGGGACCTGTGTTTGGATTATCACAGATACTCTTAAATGTTTTTTTTAAAGTAACATGTAGATGGAGGCAATAATTTTAAAAGAAAACAGCTAAGTCTTCTTTATGTATGAAATTACCTTACTCTCTCCTCCATAATCTGGATTTAAGCAAGGGGGAAAAATCAGGTATCAAAAAAGCAGTGACAGCCACACTTCTGACCACTAGGTGGTGGCATATAGCAAGACTGGAAGTAAAAGTCTTCCTTTGCAGAAAAATGTTAATTGTGGCGTCTCTTGTACTGGCTGTATTTTGCACAATATGCTAGTCTAGGCTAAAAGCAATTGGGTAATTTCTTACACAGTGTGTCACTGAAACCCAACCATTTCTTAGATTATGGGAGTCAGGCTATTATATTAAGCTCTAATGTGCTTGATTGGTTTGGATGTAGCATGTTATGAATACAGAAACTATATTGTATTTATTTGAACACTGTGTGCATTCAGCTAGTAGGTCTTTCCAGATGAGGCATTTGTTTTGAAGTTGCTGGTTTTTTTCCTGATTTTACAAGACGGTCAGATATCATCATCTTCCATTTGTAAATTACCTGTGATTTGCTCCATTTTTCTTTCCAGGAGAAATATATATTAAGGGTGGAACGGCTGCCTGTGGTAATAATGGGAGTCTTCATGGGGAAGCACCCTCTGTTTTAAAGGAAATTGGTAAAATGATAGTAACAAGATTGCTAACTTTTGAACTTTTACCTCAGCAGTTTAAGTGCAAGGAAATAGCATAGTTTTCATTTTGACTCTACTAGTTTTTCCAGAACCAGGAGATATGCACATTATGCCCTTCACTTGGAGATGAGAGAAAGGGCTATTAGGACTACCACAGATTTAACTCTTTTAGTGCCTAAAGAAAAAGCAGTCTCGGCCACATCAAACATGAACAGTCATTTGTACATCCTTTTCTCTCTCCTCATCCTTTCTATGCCCAGTTGAATTAGTAACAAAAGAAACATGCACAGAGACTTTTAGCAAGGGGATTTTAAGTATATGAGGAAACTATTTTAAGTGGTTGAAGAACCTTCATGCCAGGGCTCTTTAAAAGGAATGCTTCAAATGATGTAAAAATCTAATTAACAGAGTGATTGTATCCATGGCTTGCATCTGACTATTGAAAGACCACCCCAGTAATCTATATTTTCCACCCTGTCTCCATGACGTTGTCTCCACCATGTCCTCAACCCCACCCCAAGAGTGTCTCAGCTGTTAAGTTGCCCCTAGTTGGGATGTTAAAGTTGTCTTCTCCTGAAGCTTGAAGTGATTTAGAAAAATTACCTGATTTATAAAAATTAAAAAGGCAAGATTAAAAAATAAATAAAAAATGTAAAATGTGACACCCTTGACTAAGTATTCTGTCTGTGACACAGTCACCTTACCCATAGAGGGTAGCATGCATTAGCCATTTCAGACTGATGTACACCCCTCCTCTTTAGCTCTCACGCACTCTCTTATGCCACCATTTTTGCTGGGCAGATGTGCTGATGGCTACCTTGTACAGGAACTTATTATCCACCCACTAAACGACTGCTTGTGGGATTGGAGGGGATCATGCCAGTTTTCAACATGGAATTAGAGGTTTACCTGTACCTTTTCCTGCCTTAAAATGTACAGTAAAAGAAGAGAAGGGGTTTGACCACCTATCAGAACATACCACCTTCCCAATCCTATTAACACATCCATCTCCTGACTGGTAGATAATTTCCTGCCAGCTGGTGGTATTCAGATAGTAAGAAGGCAACAAAGCCAAGAGGTTTCAGGAAATGTCTTGCTGAACATGCTCAGTATATGTATAATCAGGACACCATCAATCAACTGCAAGCCCCAACAGAGGCAATAGAGGTAGCACAAGGATCTGCAATGCGGAGAATTTATTTTATGTTGGCATGAATTTCCTGTCAACTCAAAGTGTATGGCACTTTAACTCAGTAGTACGGAAAAGAGCAGAGTTACCTGTCAAAGGGTAAATGTCACATTCAAATCTTGACCCATCGTGCCATCTTATATAACTCCCACTCAGCCACAGAAGTTACATGCTCAATACATCCTCAACCCTAACACAATACCAATAGCAAAGCAGCAATAATGTGCAGCAAAGTCTCCCCAAACCAGCTTCTGTGCTATTCTTTAAAAACCTGATTCCACACCCCCACCACCTTCCTGTGTTTCAGAGATATTCTGGCAAGAGGGAAATGCATGCAGGGCTGTTGATGGGCAGGTCTGTCCTCATCGAACAAGTATTATGCAGCTGTCCCACTTCATTTGAAAATGATTCAGAATAATTTCATCCTTTGAAAATGAAGCAGAAGAAATGTTTCTGACCTTTTGCAAGCACGGCAACACACTGCTATTCATCACAGCAGTCTCTTTTCCAGGCTTCCACGTAAGCCTGAAAAAAGATGCAGCTTTTTTAAGAATCACACTAACTTTAATGGTTTGACTCCCTAAAGCAGCTGCAGCAATGAACAGCACTGAAGAAAAATAGTGCCATCAGTACTTAGAAATAATTGCTGTGGAATTATTAGCCCTTTGGCAGTAGTGAAAAAGTTATTTTTCCCATCAAGAAGCAGATCACAGAGTGCATGAAGATATTCCGGGCCTCTAAATATATACCAAGCGTACATTTTGGTACTGCAATAAAACATTTATTTGAAAGAGCTATAAAACGAAAAACTATCCCAATAAAATTCAGCCTTGACTCTTCACCACAAACCATACCTTTAAATATGCTAATGCAGCAGATATCTCTGCTGTGCTCAGCATTGTCATGGAAACCTAAAGCTTCCCACAAGTCTCAGATTCAAAGTTGTTTTAAAAAATAATGTTTTGACAAATGACTAGAAGAGAATGTTGATCACTAGGAATTCTACTTTGCTAAGGATGTAGACGCAAATCAACTCCTGATGCTTTTAAAACGAGATTGGAGGGAAAACAAATTTTACCCAAACAGAGCCTTTTCTATATATTACACCGTGATTTCCTTATCCATGGTATAATAGAAAAATCACCCTTAGTTTGGTTCATACAACACACCACATCAACACATCAACTAATAATACATTATAAGTTTAACATTGTATGAATTCATCTTGCATTTCCTTGAAGATTAACTCAGATTTCTTTGTGAATCTTGTATTCAAAAAGATACAGTGAGATAATCCATTAGCTGTTACAAAAGACTTACTTTGGATATGAATCAAAGGTACAATTCTTGACATAAAGAGTTATTCTGCCCTTATAAAATGTGGACAACATGAGTTTAACTGAAAACCCAAACTTAACTATATGTTGATTTACATTGGATGAAAACAATTATTAGTGCACAATTTTTCTATCAGGGCTACCAGATCTGGCCTGCAAATATCTGGACAACTTGTTGAAATAATTGCTATAGAATTATTACTTCTTTTGGCGGTATTGAAAAGGTGATTTTTCCCATTAGAAAGTGTATCATGGAATGCACATATTGAGCATGAAGATATTTTGGATCTGTAAAATGTATATCAAGCATGTATTTGGTGTTGCAATGAAACATTTATTTGAAAGAGATAATGGATGAAAAATTGTAACAATCAAATTCACCCATTTTTTTTCAGTCGCACCTAGAATCCTGAAGTGTGAAAACTAGTTATTTTCTGTGTGTCTCTGGTGCTATCTAGTAGTTTTCTTGATTTTTTGCAGTCTAAATCTGGTAGCTTGACTTTCTATATCATTATTTCTATGCAGAGTTGCTTGCATTGCAGAATTGCATATTATCCCCAATCTTTGGTGGTATCCAAGTGTTCTTCTAAGCGTTTCTGCTGACCTTAAAAATATTACACTAAATGGCAATAATATCAATGGTATTTAAAGAAATCAAATTTAGCATTCTTTCTGGCCTCACACATTGTTTTAACACATCTCAAAGGTCACGTGCAAGAAATCTATAGTTGTTTCCAAGCTGCAGGGCACCATTGCATTGTGCATGCTGTAATACTTAATTGTGTCAAAGCAGGTCTCTTGAAAGCCACATTTCCCCCCATCTGTGTCATATAATGAGCTTCAGTTTATTTCATTTGTTTTAAAATTTTCTGAATAAAAGGTTAGTGGAAACTGACAATGATATGATTGAAAAATGCAAAGTTTAAGAGGGAACTTGCTATGAGAAAGCTGAACCTTTAATGGGAAACGTCAGCAGTGAAAGAAAATCAAAAAAGGAAGTTCCAGCAGTTAGTTACAGTACTGCTGAATGGCAGATCAAATCCTCTTTGCGTATTAAATTTGCAGTATTTCTGGCCTTTCTGTCTTCTTTTTAAGAGAGAAAACCCCAAATTCTACAGCCCTGTAATAATTTGGTTGACCTTTCCTGCTTCCTTTTGACCTCAGGTGTACAAAACTTTTCAAGTATACTCTCACGATGGTATTGCTATATAGGCAATTTTTAGTATCTTGCCTAAAGATTCCTAGCATGGAATTCATCTGGCTGCAAAACATACCACCAGTCTTCTCCTATTACCCTGAGTAGCCATCTTCCTTTGGACATTTTGCAGATTTTCAAGCCAAGAAAGGTGTCGGTTCAGCTCATTCTGTTCTGGGAAAGTACAGCAAGGACATGAGCAGTGCAAAATGCTGAAGGGTCATAGCTTCCTGAGAAACAAAATATATATCATCTTCCTGGTCTGCATTGCCAATGAAGTATCTATTATGATCTGAATACAACCTTTGTATTCTCAATTGATTGAACAATACATTGCCAGCATGACTAAAGGGCAATAACTCAGATTGGTTGGCAATCTTGAGAAAGAAAATGACATTCTTGCTATTATAGTTTCTCTCCATTCTTTATTGTGGTAAAATATTGTTTTGTGATCAAAATGAAGATTTCATTATAAATAAATAAGTGTACTTTTATTTATCACAATAATCTTGAACTGACCTTAGTTATTTATGATGATATTTTTGAACAGACTTTCAGAATAAATGTCCTTCCCAAGTGGCTTAGGCGCAAAGTAAATAATTGTATAAGTTTTTTTAAAAACAAGTTTTTAGGTTCCATCCCCTAGGACAGGGGTCTCCAACCTTGGCAACTTTAAGACTTGTGGATTTCAATTATATAAAGTTATATAAAGATATAAAGTGTGTGTGGGTGTTGATAATGAAAAAATAAGCAAAACAAATTTAATAAATTACAATTGCCTCTTTTAATGTGGTGCATTCCAAATGTGAACAACCATAATTTTCCAGCAGTAAGCCTATTAGCCAGCTAATTATCAATTCTGTGAGTTGCAGTGGAAGATTCAGGAAGCCACAAGAAGGTAAGTCCTAAACAATAGTCTCCTTTATAAACACATCTTCCTCCTGTTTTCATGGAGCAGGCACATCTGTAGGCCATGGTTGCAGAAGTCAAAGAAGGTTACTATAATGATGCAATTAAACCTTTGCACTGTTGTGACCAGCACTTTAACTATTTTAACCATACCCTGCAGTTGCCCTTGACATGGAGTTATTTATATGTTTATGTTTATTTGGATTTATATGCCGCCCCAACTCCAGGTGGGGGGACTTGGGGTGGCTTACACAAGAATATACATACATAAATAGATAAAATGTTAGTCCAATCCAAACAAAGAATAAAAGAGCCTTGGTGGCTCAGGCTGTTAATTGCCTGCACTTAAGTTCCAGCTGCCTACAACTGCTGTAGGCTCGAATCCCACCAGGCTCAAGGTTGACTCAGCCTTCCATCCTCTCGGGGTAGGTAAATTGAGGACCCAAGATTGTTGGGGACAATTAGCTGACCTTGTAAAAATGCCGCTTAGTAATAAGCAGGCATATACAATGGAATGAAGGCTATTGCTGAGCACACTGGGTTGCATCCCAAAAATTGTAAGCCGCCCTGAGTCTCCGGAGAAGGGCGGCATATAAATGTAATTTTTAAAAAAATTATGCTAAAATACCCAATTAAAAGTCCCAATCTCTCTCAATCCAGGCCGGCCTGTAAGAATAGCCAGGTCTTTAGATCATGGCGAAAGGAATGCAATCTAAATGAATAAAACTGTACAATTAACACTTATATGAATAAATTTATATGAATAAATTTATATTTATATGAATAAATTTATATGAACAAAACTGTACAATACACACACACACATATATAATTTGCATACTGCTTCATTTCCACCCCCTTCTTAGGCTTCTTTGCTCTGTCATGCAGCAAAAAGTTCCCACTGCATGGGGCGTCCTTCAGGCAAGCAGTGGCCTTTGCTTGGCATCAGTGCTCCTTCTGCAACTGGGAGCGACTTGGTGCCCCTGAACAAAAACTTGTTTGGCTCGTTTCTCAAGCCCAGCTGCCTTCATCTGTGAAACCCTTATGGCCTTACTCTTTCAGATCCCATCTCTGTGACTATGAATCATTCTCTCCATCTGATGTTCAGGCTCTAAGTACTACTCTTGCTTACTCCAGCTAAAATGTACCACACACAGAGAAGATAGATGTCAGCAGATCTGGGAGACGTTCATGGTTGCAAAACTATGACGGGGGAAAAAGGGGCAGGGAAGGATTCCTTGGCACCAAAAACTGATAACACATAGAAGAGGCAGCAACAAAATGAAATAGCTGGAATCTTGACCCTCAGTATTTCACCCAGCAACTTTGTTTGTAGGTCCTTTCTATGCATGTTATTCTTAATTCTTTCTCCTTTAATTATCTTCTTGATACCTCTTCTGTTCTTTTTCTTTTTTTAAAAAACCCACAGCAATTAACTGTGGCAGCGTGGACTCTTTTCTTTACAGTTGTGTGTTCTGTCTCAATGAGTCAACTAATTGGGAATATACCTTAGATATCATCTAGTCCAATCTTCTGTATAGTGCAGGATCCACTAAAGCATTTCTGACTGATGATTATCCAGCCTCCAGTCTTTTCCACTGTTAAGATAAAATATTATTCAGCCATCCTTGAGTTAGCACAAAATCAGACCAGCATAATTCTTCTCCCCATTAATAATATTTTCTCTCTCAATTTCTGATTCTGTTGTGAACTTAGTCCTCTTAATTTGTGGCTATGCAAGTAATTATGTGCAAGATGATGGGCCTTCTGCACTGTCTTTGCTGCATTTTCTTTCAGCATGATACCAGCCAGCAGGGAAAACATTCATGGTAAAATGGGAGGGGGGGGGGGCAATTTCAGGACTTCACTGGACTTCCCTAAGTGGCTTCCTACCCTTCTCATCCATCCATCATCCAAGTTTAAAACAGAAAAATCTTAATTTAGCAGGCATCCACTTAATGATTCCTTGTTATGTTGACATAACAGATGTCAACATTTAATAGATTTCAAGGAAATGGAACAACTCTGTATTCACTCCCCATCTGCAAAATGACAAATCCATTGTTTCAAAGTCTGCCTGGATAATTGATGTTATTTGCATGAATCTGTGACCTTTCCATAATGCAGTAAGTACATTTGATATAAACAGCAATTTACATTATGCAAATGATGCAAACTGATGAAGTAAAAACTTCCATTGTGTCACTGCATAAATTATATAAAATATGGAAATTACATACATTTAAATTTAACCAACATTTAAATTTGACAATTCAATATTTGAATCAAGGTTTTTTTTCCTGCTATTTGAAATAAAGAAGCATATGGAAAGACACCAAGACAGAAAATGGTCCCAGAGGGAGAAGAGACAGATGCTGCTATGATTGTGCAATTAGCTGGGCCCTGAAGTGAAACTGAATAGATACTTGACCTGGAAGAGAAAGGAAATGATTGGAACTAAGAAATAGAAACTAAGCCCTCGCTGTTTCCCAGACAATAACAAGAAGGAAAAGTAGGGTTTCTGCATCTCATGATAAAGAGACAATTCAGATAAAGTAGATTAACCCAAATACATCCCTACTGTTTCCCCAGGTGAAATAGGGGAGGTCTATTTTTTCTATTATGCTGGAAGACTAGAGAAGTGGAGATTGAAAAAAGAGAGGTAACAGGCACGAAGACACTTGGAAATGAACTGCTTATTAAGTGGGCAAATGCTGGCAGAAACAAGGCTGCAATAAAGCCTGGCTTGTGACAAGAGAATAAGGAAAATACCTACACCTCCCAGCACCCCCATTACACACCTTGGATCACACAAAGTACTTGTCCTCTGACTTTTGTCTCTTACATAAAGGTGGCAAAACACAGCAGATTATACACACTGCGAAGCTACTGTTGGGTCATATTGGGATAAGGAGACATAATGCATCTTTATCAGTTCAGAAGTTTAAACATCTTTCACTCCTGGGGATAAGATGTGGGAAATGTTGTAGGGCCAAAAGAGAGACTGATACTTTTAGGAATGGTTCTGTTAAGGTTACAAGCTAGCAGGCAGGACTCCATTGCCACTTTGGGCTGATGAGCACTTGTTTGGTTAGATAGTGTTGAACAAGATCCATAGCTTCCTGTTGAAGAAGCCTCTATAAAAATTGGTTGAGATCAATCAAATATACCTTTGAGCCTAATCCTTAAGTTCCCCAAGGACTCCTTCCTGATTCATGAAAGAAACATGATTATCCTTGGTCTCAGAGACACAACCAAGCTAACAAAGAAAAAGCCCAGCAAAGGAACAGCCACATAAAAGCCAAAATTCAGATCCCTCATACATAAATCCCCAGTACAGGTAGTCGTAGTCTACATTCATTTAGTGTCCAAAGTCACAATCATCTTCTCTTAACAACCCCATAATCTCTTGCAAGGTGGAATCTGGACAACTGAATGGAGCTAGCAGAGTGTTTACTGGCCGGATGCCCTTCCTGTCACCAATGCAGAGTTTTGTTCAGCAGATATATTCTCATTGTGCCCAGAGAGAGGAATAACTGCCCCTACCTAGGATCGAACTCACAGCCTCCTGATTGTGAGGTGAGAGCTCCATTGCACCACTCTGACCAAAGTCACAATGGCACTGAAAAAAGTGACTTATGACTGTTTTTCACAGTTACAATCTTTGCAGCATCCCCATGGTCACATGATTAAAATTCAGATCTTGACAACTGGCTTTCATGCCCCTGGTGGAGATTGACTCTGAGGGACAGGAGGAAAAGCCGACAGGGAGTGTAAGTGTGGCTCTGGAGGTTGGGGAGGAGGTTGTGGAAGGGCAGAGGCCGGCTGAGCAGTCAGAGGAGGACCCAGGCCCATCCCCTCTCCATCCTAGGATACACAGGGAGGAGAGGATAAGGGAGAGACATGGTCTACTCAGGAGAAGAGGGCCTTGATCTTCTTCATAGGCTGCAGCTGTGACAACTGGATAAGAGTTTGGACCTGCTTATTGGCAAACGCTGGAAACAAAGCGTGTAAATATCTCTAGTTTATAGTTCCTCTCTGAGTTTGGCATCTTTCCCAGTGTGTGTTATCTGTGGACATCCTCCAGCCCTTATCTTGCCTGGTTTGTGTTGCTTTTTTCCTTCTTCATGTAACTGTTTGTATGGGAGTTTTTTTGTCTTCTGTCAAAGATATTCGGAGCTTGGAAGCAAACTGAAGGAATAAAGGGGGCTTCACCTGCTTTCTGTGACTGTGTTCATTTTGTATCCCACCCTGGATCAGCACACTGGCCCATATTTAGGACAATTGCATGTCCTGGGCTCATGTGATCACCTTTTGTGATCTTCCTTCAAGCGAAGTCAATGGGAAAGCCAGATTCACTTTACAACCATGTTACTAACTTAACAACTATGGCAAGAAAGGTTATAAAATGGAGCCAAACTCGCTTCACCACTGTCTTACTTAGCAACAGAAATTTTGGGGTCAACTGTGATTGTAAGTCAAGAATTACCTGTAGAAACCAAACATAAGGCTATAATGGAGTGATGTATTTAGGTCTGGAGCAGGCCATATGGTTGTTAAGAGCACTTGGTTGGCTGCCAAGCTTCCTGTCCACATTGATTTTGTTTGAATATAAAAAAATCATTGATATGGCAGGCTGCAAAATAAATACTAGCATCAAGCATTATTTTTATTGGCAAAAGTGCCTATGAATTGAAGGTCTATATCAGAGAAGTTGAGAAGTACAGGAAATTCTGGCTATGAAATACTGAATGGAAACATTTGGGGAAATGGGGCATTTGTTTGAGGATCTGGCTTGAGATCTAAACACACATGACAATGTCCGTAGAACATGCTAAGCTAGAAAGTATTTAAGTCATGTAGCTCTTTAAGCAAACTGTCTACCTACACTTTCTTTCACCACGTGATAAAATAGGTCTCTGAAAAGAGCACAAAATAAATCTGGGGCATGCCCCAATTTTCTGAAATCCAGAATGTCACCTGTTTGGGGGTTGAACATATCAATAAGCCTTGACTGAATAGTGCTCTTAATTGGCAGGCTAGCTGCTTGGTGACTTAAGATTTGTATATGAAGACCTGGTTTAAAAAGTAAAAGCCTGAAGTCAGGTGATGGTAGTAGGTAGTGGTGGGGAATAGCTCCAAGCACTTAATTTAGCTCACTCCACCAGCCCTTTAAGCTTTTTAACTTTTTTCTTACCTGAAGATGTTTCCCACCCCCACCCCCCAACAGTAAAATCATTAAAATAACAGAAACATATTTGGAAAACAATGGGATATTAGGAATGACAGCCTATTTCTAAAGCTGCATACCTTTCTAAAGTGAACAAGGTGTGTTACGCAGCCAGAGTTGTAGGAACAATATGGTGAAGATCCTAAGGTGCAGGTTGTTAGGATATGTGTAGAGTAACTCTTGTATAACAAGGATATGCACATGGAAACATTTATGAAACCAGTTATGAATAAATATATAGCCACACAGAGTTAAATCAAGTTGTGTTAATGTTTACTTGAAGAAATAGCACAGTCCAATAAACAGTCCATGTCATACTCACACGCTTTTTAATAGTCCAGAATATCCAGTCTATAAAGTCTTCTTTACCGGTTTCACGTCTTTTACAGCAGACAAATATCAAACCATAATACAACAGATAACCTTCGATATCAACAGAATATCAAAACAAACAGGGTTAGTCAGTATCGGTCCATAGTCAGTCAGTATCAGTATCAAGAGAGATCATCAGTGAGAAAGAGAATTAAACCATGATCTATAGCTCCCTCTTATGGCAACTTGCAGCATAATCAACCAACCAGAACACAGTATAATACATTACAGTATTTTTCCTTAAAGCTACAAACATATATATTTGCGGTTTATATATTGTCTGCCCAACTACGTTGTGTATGTATACGTAACACAGGTGCTCCTGAAGAGCAGTGTTTCTCATCCTCAGACACTTTAAGCTGTATGGACTTTAACTCTCAGAAATTCCCAGCCTGCTTAAAGTGGCCGAGGTTGAGAACAAGTGGCTTAGAGCCCTAAGTACCTTAATCCCCAGTATGTTTAGTGTGGAGGGAGGATCACAAAGCCATCCAGTGTGTAGCTGTATTTGACTGGCTTTAAATAATTGAGCAAGATCAGACTGGCTGCTACTAGGATGGGAGACCACCAAGAAATCAAGAGTTGTCACTGGGAAGTAAAACAAGTTGCTGCGGTTGTCAAGAACGATTGTCTGTAAGCCGCAGGAAAGAAGATTAGAAGACAACCTGACCAGTGGTGGGATTCAAAATTTTTTACTACAGGTTCTGTGAGCTTTGCTTGGTCGGAGGGGAGTGGCTTGGTGGACGTGGCAGGGGAAGGATACTGCAAAATCTCCATTCCCATCCCACTCCTTGGGGAAGGTTATTGCAAAATCCTATACCCTCCACACCTCACTAACCTGCTTTCCAGCTCCTTTCTGCTGTGCAGGGCAACAAAAAGAGCTGGGACTCCAGGAGGCAGAGAATAGATGGGGGCAGGACCCATCCGAAGTGGTATTTGCTGGTTCTCCAAACTACTCAAAATTTCTGCTACTGGTTCTCCAGGACTGGTCAGAACCTGCTGAATCCCACCTCTGAACCTGACCACTAGGCCTATGGGAAGTTTTCAAGACACTCCTCGGCAACGGGAGCGAGCCTCCCTCCCCGCCCCCAGGCATAACACAGCGACTCCCCAAGGAAAGGAGCGCCTCCGCGGTCCCTAAAGCGCTTCGGTGGGAAGAGAAACCTCCGGGGAGCTTGGGAGGAGGTTCCGAAGACGCCTGAAGCTCGCGGTGCGTCGAAGAGGACGCGTTTGGGAGGAGGCTCTCGGAGATTCCCTGACGCGCCCGAGTTCAGCAGGAGGCGGCGGAGGAGGAGGCGGGAGCAGAGCCCGGCAGCGCGCCTCCCTCTCTGGCCGCCCCGAGCCCGCGGCGCCCGGTGGCGGCTGCAGCAGCAAGAGCGTCAGCATGTTGGGCAGAGTTCGCTCAGCGGTGGCGCAACTAGTCGGGGGTCTGGGAGGCGGAGGAAGCCCCCGCAGTCCGCAACACGCCTCGCCCGCCGCCAGCGCCTCGACCGCGTCGTCCCCGCCGGTTCTGTCCGAGGCTGCCGGGCCCAGCGTTAGCAGCGCCGCCGCCGCCGCCACTACCACCACCTCCTCCGCTACTACCACGAGCAGCTCCTGTCGCGAGGGGCCCCGCGGCAGCTTCTCGAGGCCGTCTTTTCTGCAGCTCACGCCAGAGGAGCTTCTGCTGGCCGACGACCACACGGGCAGAGCCGTCCAGAGCCCCCGCGAGAGTCGTCGTCGCCTGCCCTGGAGCACCGGCTACGCCGAGTAGGCGACAAAGAGCGGGCGGCGGCGGAGGGAGGGGAGGGAGCCCCTCAAACGCCTTTGGAGGCGGCGGCGGCGGGGTGGGGGGGCACTGCCTTCCCAGAGGCTGTGGGAAGGTGGAGGGCTTGGGCCGGGTGCAAGGACTATCTTGAAAGCAGGTGACAAAACGGTGCCCCCGAGCATGCACAGAGTGCACTCACAGTCTTAGCAGCGAGCCCGTTCTTAATGTTTTTCGAATTAGAGATAAGGAAAGATGGGGTGGGGACGGAGAAAATAAGCGACCGATTTACGTCACGACCTGCTCCGGTTTGCCCGTTTCTGTGCGGCAATCGTAGTCCCGTTGATCCGAAGACAATTTGTTTGCCCCGCGTGACGCCCGGACTGAATGGCCGAACCCTAGTATAGGGGATTCGGCGGAGGTTTTAATTTTATGCCAGACATCGAGGGAAAGTTACGCCTGTAGCTTTAACCTTTGCTTTAAAGAGGGAAGATTTCGCTTCCCTCTTTAAATAGGGCTGGAAAGAGCAAAGTAGCTGTGTGGGTGACGCGCTCGTTTTCCAGCCACTGCTTCGGGCCGGTTGGGTCCCAATTCATTCATGCGGACCGCTCCGGAGCTGCTACGAGATTTCTCTTTTAAGCGGCTTGGTCTCCGAGGGCAAGGGCGGGTGTTAAATCGCGCCGTTAGGTGGATGAGCTCCTAAGGATAGCCAGCCAATCGGATCTCCTCTAAACCTTCTCTCACCTTACACAGCTGAAGATGATGCGAACGAATTTATATGGGGAAATAATATGGAGAGTCCAAATCGTTGGTTTCTTTCCACTGCTCGTTAAAGAAGAAGCGGCAATTACTACATCTACCTGCTGTCTCTGTTCCATAATATATACACGTTAAGTTACCCGTGTGTTGCCCAATTTTCAGGATCGTTGGCAATACATATATGCATAACCATAAAGGAAGAATTGTACAGTATATTGAGGAAAATGTAGTTATGCTTGAAAGTATTCCAAACATAGCTACTAAGATGATCCACGTTTGCTAGGAAGAATGCTGGTGCTGTCAGATGTAGGCTGCAAAAAATCCAGACAGATACATTAGATACAGAAAATGCTAACAATCTAGTATTTATCTGGTAATGACCCTTACAGTGTTGCACCCTTAGGATGTTCTTGAAGTTTTTAAGAGTTATCTTAGGTGGAAAATTAATATTGTAAACTACCCAGAGAGCTTCAGCAATTGAGTGTTTTTCTTTAAAAAAGACTCTTAGACTTTATAGTTTACCAATAGCCCAACTTTTATGTGTTTCCTATAAAGCAGTGAGACAGCCAAAATGTAAACTTAGATTGCTTGAGTAGATGAGACCAACACAGCTGAGTTTTCTGAGAGTGACTGGGTTTACACAACACACTAAGCCATAATTTCTTATTTATGGGTTATGTTCTTTGAACCCATCAAAACTGAACTTGATTCTGGTGAGATTTAAATGCAATAAATAAATAAACCTGGTTAATTGGGTTTAGTTGCATGATTATGCAAACAGTGGCTTAGGGTGTTATATATACTGTACGTAGCTAAGGTTTTCTTTTACACTGTATTCTTATTTCAGAATTCTCATGGAATATGTTAAGAGAAAAAATATTTTCTTGCAACACTTACCTATTTCTGTCCTCCTTATACCAATGTATGTGAACAAAATTTAAGCATCCCCTGGGGTATTATTGTTGAATTTAAAAAAATAAACAGAGAAGGCATTTGTCTTCATTGTCACCTCCATCACAGACGTCTGTAGGATATGGTTAAAAAAAGGCACATTGGCAGTCATGACATGCCAAAATGGTGGAGTTTCCATCATCCAGGTGCTGCCACCATCTTGACTTTTGCCCATGCCCTCCGGACACACCTAACCTTCAGTGTGGCCTTCCGTCTGTTCTGGTGGTTCCTAGGCCTGGCAGTTGGGAGCTAAGCTACAAACATGCAGAGGATCCAAAAATAGCAAATTACTTTTTTAAAAATAGACATTCGAGGCAATTGCATGCCTTGTGTGGGTGTCTGAAAATTTAATGTTTTATTGTGAGAAAGAGTCCTATTTTTTATCAGCTAATTTGTGGGCAAATGCTTCTTTTCTTGGCAGGGAAATTTGAGAAACTGTTATCTGGCTGGTAAAGACACAAAAGTCTTGCCAGGAAAATGGTGAACATGTGTACTTTAATCAAGGCTGCTGAATTCATATTGTGTTCTGTTAGAAATATTGAAATGGCCATAAACACATTTTTACTTTTTATCTGTTTCTCCATTCATTTTACTTGCAAATGGTAATTGGCCTTTTACTTGCAGTTGATTTAATATCTCATTTTTCTTACAACTTCATGCTGTGTGTCCTGACTTCAGCTTGCCTTTGTTTAACAGGATAGGCTGTCTTAGTTTTAAGGTTACTACCAGTAAAACTCAGCCCTGAGATAATATCAGTTCTAAATATAATTTCCTTGACCTAGGAGAATATCCTCTTATCTGTTTTCCTGCTACTCCTGCAAGTTTTTTGTTTGTTTGTTAGCAGGTTTTCTCATTTCTTGTTTTTAACAGACTAAGGAATAACAATAAACTGAAGTCTCTTTCCTCTTGAAGAATTTATTAACATAAACTGGGGTTATTACTGCTAAAATTGTAGAATTTTTTTACACAGTTTAATGCAGTAATTTATACAGAAAAAAAACCTGTGGCATTGGCCAGATTGATGCAACAAGGCATAGTATGTTTTGTTTGAATTGTGGCAAAGAATGCTGCGTAGAAGATGTTCAGGACCTGTTCCCAGAATGTGGAATACTGTCATGGGTTTAAAGTACAAAGGCAGATTCTGATTGAATCTTAGGAAAAGCTTTCATCTGCAAGAATAGTTGGATGGTGAAAACATGTGCTTAGAGCAGGGGTCTGCAACCTTAAACACTCAAAGAGCCATTTGGACCCATTTCCCACAGAAAAGAAAACACTGGGAGCCAATAATTTAACAACTGGTGTGACTGGGTGGGTGTGGCCAACTCGACATCACTCACTCCCACCCAGTCACCTCTCTGGAATATGGAGTGAGTCTCCATCGCTGCCATCACCCTTACCTTCTCAGGCCAGGCGAGGAGTGACAGGGAGGGGAGGGGCCAGCCAGTGGTGGGATCAGCCAACAGGGAGCCACAGCAGAGGGCCGAAAGAGCCGCATGTGGCTCTAGAGCCACAGGTTGCAGTCCCCTAGCCTAGAGAGATGATGGTCTCTCCTTGGATATGTCTGGATTCCTGTAGTGAGCAGGCAGTTGGGGTACATGACCTAAATCAGTATTTCTCAATTTCAGCAACTTGAAGACTTGGGAATTCTGGGAGTTGAAGTCCCTATATGTTAAAGTTGTTGAGATTGACCTAAATCAGGGGTGTCAAAATTGCGACGACACGTCATGTGATGTATCGCAACTTTTTCCCCATTCGCTAAAACGGGGCCAGCGGGTGACACATCCGGCCCATGGTCCACACGTTTGACACCCCTGACCTAAATGGTCACTTCCAACTCTGTAAGTCTTTGATTCCCAATCCAGTCACTGAGTTAAAAAGAACCTCTAGTTCTTCCTTTAGTGCAGTGGTCCCCAAACTTGGCAACTTTAAGACTTGTAGACTTCAATTCCCAGAATTCTGGGAGTTGAAGTCCCCAAGTCTTAAAGTTGCCAAGTTTGGAGACCTCTGCTTTTGTGCCACCTCTGCTGGAGACTATCAATGCTATTTGTAGCTTCAGTTTTACCACCTGAAAGAAGAATATATTTACTTGGCCAACTCACATGCAGAGATATTTCAACCAAGATAGGGATCATCATGCAGTGCTACATTTCCTTCGCAGCTTTCCTTGCAGAATTCATTGAGCCAGAATTCATTTCCCATTATGTATCATCTTATCTCAGTTTGTTTTCATGTTGGTATTCACACTTTCCCTATCTTTGCCTAAGCTTTGGAGGATTGCCTGCTTCATTTGGTTGCACACTAATTCTATAATCTATAAATCCACATTTCAAAGGCTTCTCTTATCCCGTTTGTAATTCAGCTCCTACAAAAGAGCTGGCAAGACATAACAGCATACAATCTGCCAACAAAGTTCCAATCTTAAATCCTGACAGCAAGCTAGTTACTCATTTTTCAACAAGCTACTCTCACCTGTTCAGCCTTGCACTTTATTTCCATGCTATGATCCCATCTGTCACTCAGAATACATCCTAGGTATTTATAATATCTCACCCTCTCAAGTTGTTTTGCTTGTATGGTAGCTTGTTGAGGGATCTTCTTTTTACTGATAGCAATTACTTTTGTTTTCTGTTTTGAATATAGCCTGTAAGATTTACTTGACTTGAGTAAACTTTGTAAACTTTGCTCTCTATTTACTAAATAGAAAAATAATCTGAATAAAATATGCTTAATTTGGGCTACTAAAGTTTATACCTTACCATTCTTCTAAATATTAATTGAAAATCCTGAATGCACATTGAAGTGCAAAGATGGCAATGTATGCCCTTGTTACATTCTGCACAATAGTTGAAATTATTTTGCTTTTCATTCTACCTTAACAGGTGCCATTTGCTTCCAATATAAATTCATCATAATGCATTCAGTTATCCAATAGGTATTCAATATACCTATTACCATGCTTCCTTTGATCAAATGCATTTTCATAATCACTGCATAATCAATAAAGTTCCAAAAATACCCATATTCATATTTCAACTACCTTCTGTGTATTCAAAAGGCATTCCTGAATCCAAAGCACACTTATGCTTTCTATATTGCCAATAAGTCCTGGTATTGCAATTTGAAATTAGATTAAACTCTGTTTCCAGATGAATGTATTTAAGTTTGACCATTGCCACTAAATAGCAAAATGACTAATTGTAAATCTGCAGGATTAGACATTTTAAATATGCTCATTTAAAGATAAAACTAGTGGCTTTTAACAGAAAAGTTGGACTGTGAACAGGCATTCATAATTGATCCCATTTTGTCCCAAGCAATTTTGCAATTGTTTCTCAACTGCTGAAACTATTTCTTTCCTTTCTTCTTTCCTTCTTTCTTTCCTTCCTTCCTTCCTTCTTTCTTTCTTTCCTTCCTTTTCTTTCTTTCCTTTCTTAATATAAAAATACACATGCAGAACTTTACATCAGAAAGGGTATAAATTTCTTGTTGCAACAAAACAGGAAAAACTAGTAACAAAACCGAACTTAGATTCTTATACAGTACAACATTCTCTCCCATGCTCTTTACTTTTCATATATGTATGTGAAAGAAAGAAAGACCACCTGAAGTGGGCTACTTTTGACTTTTAATTACTGCAGATTAAAACTGTCATGGAGTTTTGATGCAGTTGTGGTAACTGGTTGAAAAATGGACACCTCTGTAGTTTAGCTGCCTGTTTGATATAAACAAATGGGCTCCAAGCAAACGCTGAAATCAGATGTTGGAATGCCCATGAATGTAGCATGTCTGCTGAAGCTAAGCTAGGCCTAAATGCTCTTTGTACTCATTTAATTGGTTTGGAATACATGAAAAGGAACGTGTGCATGCACATGTGCATTTGTCTAAATGTATATGTAGAGTAGGGATGTGAGGAGAGCTAAAAAAAAATCAAGATAATGACATGCAAAGTCTCACCTTTTAATATGCATGACAGGTATAAAAGGAATGGGGCTTTGCACATTTGTAGCTGATGCCCCTTCAACTGACTGTAACTTGTAATAGTTACATTTTACCTGCTTAGTTTCTTAATGCTTTTAAAAAAATCTTTGGAAGCATATTGAAACTTTTCCTATCATCCTGTGGGGGTGGGGAGGGGTGGGGAAGTGCCTGTTTGGAAACTCTCCTGAGTTCTAGACCAGCTGCGTCCATGATACCATATACTATTTGTGCCTTGCAAACTGTAGTGTTACAAATTCCTACCCGGACAATGTTTCCTGTTTTATGTTTCTACAACTTCCTGCTGCCAAGCTGTGTTTTGCAATGATGTGAAGTTGCAAAGCTGAAGAAAAATGAAGATAAAAGAAACTAATGCGGGCGGAAAGTTTCAATTCATTTTGTCTGGCAGTTTCGTGCTAGGAGATTTGCTGGCTTTTGAGGTCCTTTATCGTTCTTTCATCAGAAATAAATGGTTGCCTCCAAGGGCTTGGACAACGCTTGAAACCTGGAGTTCTGTTGAGGTTAATAAGCTTGATGAAATAGTTTTAGAGCATCACTTCTCATGGTCCTATGCTGGTCAATCAGGTATCAGAAACCATTCATTGACCGGAGGTAAAATGAACCCACCTAGCTCAACAGGGCCAGTTTTTAGGTTTAAAAAAAAAAACCAGACATTATGGCTATGCCAGGTCCTTCCTCAAATTGCTTCTGTTTGCTAAAAACAGCAGCAATTGAATCATTTGTCCCCATTTGTGGTCCCTCTTTGTGCAAGATGAATCTGAGATAGGTCTGGCCAATCAAATCTAACCCCTATCCTTAAATCCACACTATGATGGTCTGTTTCTTTCTTTCCTGAACAGAGTGATAAATGCTGGTAAGAGCCAGCATAATGAGGATCAAGCCTGTTGTGAAGCCGTCTTTGTGGAAAAAAGAGACATCCTGAGAAATAACCCAGGCCCCAAGGGAATCTTTGGAGAGTCAGAAGTGAGTGGTGAGCAACTGGTTGACCAGAGCTTGTTCCACAGCTGGGTCTCAACCCATAATGGAGTTTATTTGATTTTGGTTTACTGTGTTGCATGAACCCAATTTTTGTGACTTACAACTGATAGTTTTTGGCTTTGCAGTTAGAATGTAATTGACTGACGCAGATTGGATCCTGCAGAATGCAGCTTATTATGGATAATCCAATAAATCAGGGTATGGCTTCATAATGATTTTACTCAGCTAATAGTTTCAACCATAGTTAAAGCATAGTTTACCACATTATGTGAACTTATTCTGGCTTGAGAGTGGAAATGTTTGATTCCCAGTTGCTGATTAATAGCAATGGTCATACAAAATAATTGTTGCTTCACAGGTCTCACCTGAATTGGCAACCATTGCTTACTTGATAAAGGGGAATTGTGAAGCAGTGTGTTCCACAAACTTTCTCATTCGCCATAGTCACAGGAATTATTGCAGCTGGCCTTTAAAAGATCAGCTTTTTAAAAGGTCTTTAAAGCAGGCATAATAATGCCCATGGTCTCTGTAGGCATTGGGTGAATAAGATACCTACTGCATTGCTCAGGGGCAAAAAATTCATCACCTTGCTACTTCATCACCTTTTCTGCCCTTTCTTCTCTCTTTGAAGTAAAATAAAGTCCAGGAATTAGGACATCCTTGAACTGATGGCAGCTTGGTTAAATTGATCGCTGGCTGAGAAGGTGCTGAATGTTGCTTCAAACTGCAAAGCTTGCAGAATTTGACCATTGTGCTGCTTCATCAGTTTTACTTTTTTAAAATTTGAGTTTCCTTTCTTTTGGCATTACTTCAGGATAATTCTTTCCAATCTCTCTGCAGGGCAGCAAAGGTCTGTACTTTTACTACTGGGGTTTGTTTGACGGACATGCAGGAAGTGGAGCTGCAATTATGGCATCCAAACTGCTTCATTTTCATATTCGTGACCAACTCCAAGATTTGGTGGATATCTTACAAGATTCCTCTGCTCCTCCAATTTGCCTGCAAAAGGGACCCAGGATAGTTCTCACAGAATCAAGCAAAGCTCCCCTGGCAGAAGAAGACGCAGTGGTCCCAAACAATGCCTTGCCACGCTTCCATATGGAAAAGGTGGTTTCCCATGAAAGTTTAGTAGTGGGAGCCATTGAAAATGCATTCAAGCAGATGGTAAGTAAACAGAACAAAAATAGGCTGGAGAAAGCAGGCTGTTCCAATAGAACAGAATAACAGATTTGGAAGGGTGCTTGCAGGTCAGTTAGTCTAACCCCCTGCCCAAGCAAGAGACCCTACACCATTTCTAGTACAATAGTACAGAATTTCCATGGGCTCCAGCACAAGTCCAAAAGCTTGGAAGACTAAAACTCTGCTCATGGTAGCCTGCCTAGATTGGATCCTGGTACGGAATTACAATCAATTTCCTGGCTTGGCACAGACTTTGGAATGTATGTAAGCTGATACTACGCATGTGGTTATCTTAGTTTGAGGTAGCACTTCCTTGTAATTGATGCCTGATTCTATATCAGAAGTGGAGTGAAATAGATATGTTGCATTCAGAGATAGGAGAGCCAGGGTAAACAAACAAACAAAATCTGCTTGACCTTGCAAGCAGGCAAAGGGCCTTGTGTATGTTATTTATGATGTTGATTATCTCATAGATTTAAACAGGTGAAGGATATGCTCAATCTAATCCTTAGAATCAAATAAACTCAGTTAAACTAGTAACAATTTTATATTAACACACACAGCCCCCATAGTCACTGGCATGGCATATAAGTTGGAGATCAGGGATGTGTTCCAATCCTGCCTGGCTGTCTTCCACCCAGAATATGCATTCACTTCCTTTTGCAGTTAAGATGCTGACATGGTGACATATGATTATTTTTGGCTGACTAGGTATTTGCTTACCTAGTTACAGATCCTGAGCAGAGCCTGTTCTGTTTTTCTGTAGCTCAGCTTGAGATCTTGTCTTTGAGGCTGCTCAGGGGAATAAAACACAGATAAAGGCACATTGTCAACATATAACATTCATATACTGTACCAGTTTAGTTGTCATGGCTTGCCTGAAGAATTGTGCAAACTGTAATTTAGTACAAGTACTGAAAATGTTATTGGTGATTCCCATCTTGTCATAAAATTATATAACGAGATTTACTAGGGTAGGGTTTTTGTTTGTTTCCTCAGATATTTGAACTGTGCTTGCTAATTAGCTTTCTTTTGACTAGTATTTTCTCCTTTCTTTCACGTATTTCAGACCAGGTAAGTCTTAATAGACAAAAGATTAAGTTAGCAATTAACTTAGACCTTTGGCAAACAGATAGGGATAGTCACAGATTAACCACTACTCTAAAGGCATGAAAAATACATTACAAATGATGGCAAAACATAGCCACCCATAATACGGGGTGTCCTCTTTATTTTAAGTCATTGTACATCTGTATGGAAGGGAAAAAAGGAATGTTGGAAATGTTGCTGCAGAAACAGTTCCTATTTTTAACTGTTTTGCATATAATTTTATTTTCCTGGAGGATTAATGGCTGCTTAATTGCCCACTATATTAACCATTTGCCCAATTTTGGAAATAATACAAAGCCATAATTAAAACTGTTTAATAAGCACAAAACAGGGCTACTGAGTGTGATTAAGGGCCTCTGCTCTAACAAAGAACAACCTTATTTGGGGTAAATGATTCAAGATAAATCAAATCCTGGTATAGCATAATGAAAACACAGCCTTTGTTTCAATATCATTTCTCTATTTAAGATAGACTTTTGATGTACGAAACAAGAATTTGTCAATGCATAAAGTTGTGATTGTACAATTTGAAGGTAATGTCTAAATGACTATCTTGTTTCTGCAACTGCTTTTGTTTTTCTGTCTTTTCAGGACAATCAAATTGAGCAAGAACGGGTAACCAGGCAGGCAACAGGAGGCTGCTGTGCACTGACTGTGGTTTATCTTCTGGGGAAGTTTTATGTGGCCAATGCTGGTGATAGTAGGTAAGTGGGCTGGAGAATGTTTTGGCTCCATGCCAAATTAGAACTGTCCAAAACATGTATCTGTTGAAAAAAAAGACATTTTTAACTGCCTGGTAGCATTTAGTCAGAGTCCTTCTGCTTAAGGTCAATTATTTTTAAGGTTTTACCTATAATTTGCACATAATTTTAACAACAGTTAAAATATTTGTCTTTCTTCTGTTCATTCACTGTAAATACCACCACACCAGTCCTTAAGAGAGTGTATATTAATGACAGTTATATAACTAATGAGAACCAGTTTGGTGTAGTAGTTAAGGCATCAGGCTAGAAACTGAGAGACTAAATTCTCAATTTGCCTTAGACATGAAGCCAGCTGGGTGACTTTGGGCCAGTCATTTCCTCTCAGCCTTAGGAAGGAGGCAATGGTAAGACACTTCCAAATTTTTGTCAAGAAAACTGCAGGGATTAATCCAAGAAGATATAGACAGATGTATGATGCTGTGTCTTTAGTAATGCTGCCCAGGATCAGAAGTTCAAATTTTGCTTTCAGGAAATGGTCTGACACTGTGATGTTGCTATAATGCTATAAAGCTAAGCAGAACTAACTCTGATCAATATGTGGATAAGAAACCATTAGGAATCCAATAGCTGCCTTGAATATTATATTTAAAAAGTGAGCTATGGATATAATAAATTAATAAAACTTGTGCTGAACAGAGGCCATCACTGTCAATAGTAAGAAAAGTTGGACAAAACTTCTCAGAATCAAGCACTGTACCTATTGTCAACCAAAGAGTCAACTGACTCATGTTCAAAAGATAATGTGGTGGTATCAGTGATGGAGTTCGCTTAAGATGTGGGTAGGACACAGTTGTAGATCCCAAGCAAATTACAGAGCAATTAATTTTAACTTACATTTTGTGATCTGAATATTAAGGTGGAAAAATTAAATATTGATAAATATAAATGTGCTCTTACAACATATCCTGAGGTAGACTGTAAACTTTGCAAGAGGGAAATTCAATTTTGAATTGTGATTATTCATTTGGAGTTACAAATTATATTAAAATTTGTATGCTTAGTTCTTTAGTTCTCCCCTGAGATAGGGGAGTCATTCTATTTCCCCTTCTATTGTTGGGACCCTTTAAAAGTATGGATGATTAAAGTAATCATGAAAGTTATTTTAGTCTTTATTGTAGTTACTGCCTTGAGTCAGTGCCTATTGTTTTAATAGCTTTTAGTGATTCAGTCCTAAATGTAGGGTATCACCATGTTTAGGTTCTCATCAAATAATAATTTAAGTGCTTGTTAAATAACTTTTACTGATTTAAAATGTTTAGAACTTGTCAGTAAAATAAATTTTACTGGATTATTAATCAAAATGAAGCATTGATGCTAATTAGATTAAGGATTCTGGAATACTTTTGGAATTAATTAATAGATGCTCAGTTTCTCATTGAGTCTCCTATTTTGCATCCAAATTCATATCTTCTTCTGTGTGCCAAAATGATAACCTCCAGGTATATTGTATACATTACTATCTGGGGATGATGGGGGTTACAAGTAAAGTATCATTTGATGAAGGCTACAAATGTGGATAACAAGATAGAGAAAAATACACTGGTATTGTTTCTCATTGTGGTAATTGAAATGGGGACAGCTTCTACTAATAGGAAGCAATACACATACTTTTGACAGTTATTTTTTCAAGATTTCAGTGAGATCAACTTTTTTATCAAGTCAGAATAATCAATTAGAACTTGTTTTAATGTTTGAATAAACATTAAAGGTTATAATCAAATATGGAAATATTTGGTAGTTTAAGATGAAGACTTCCAACCCAAGAAGCACAGTAAAATTCGGTAACAAGAATTGTGTGAAGCCATAATTGTGTTTTTTTGTTTTTGCTTAGTCATTATGTCTTGAGAGATAATTGCAGTTTGTAAAGAATGGTTTATAGATGTGCACAGGGCTTAGCAATCGTTTTAGGTGTCAGATTCCATATGTAATATTGCCAAAAGATGAAAATAAAACTCGTGTGTGTGTGTGTTTCTGTGTGTGTATGGATAATCCATATTTTACATTATATTTTGATCAGAATATCCAAGCACTTGGGTTTGGATGATGTGACCCATTATTCTGGCCGTACTTCTCACGATCCCCTCCATCCTTTCAGCACCATTTCTGAACCCTAGTTTCTTAGACTGATTTTTTCTCCTTTGTTTCCTTATCTGTCTGAACAAGGAACACCTTTCCTCTCAGAGCAGGTAACTAACATTGCTTAGTAATTTGGCTTAATTGTTACTGTAGAATATAAGGACATCTAAATATGTCTTTATGGCTGCTCCTTTTCATTATGCTGTGTCAGTGTTCTTTCTCTGGATGTTCTTGAATCACACCTAGGAATTGGCATTAACCCAATTGTTATGGAATGTTAAAGAAAAAGGCTACCTCGCATTTCCTTGACCTTTTTAGTTTCTAAGCTAGCATATTATACCAATATGAGCCAGAGCCTATGCTATGAGATACATCTTCATGCTATGTGGGGAGAATAATCTTTAATAACTATGTCTGAAGGTCCAATCCACCCACTTCCCCATTTCCCTGCATAAGCATGCGACTACTAGAATGACATGTTTATATCTCCACTTATTCATGAACCTCATTGAAAGGACTTCAGCAAATCATTCAACTTGCTTATACAGTAGAGTGATTTGGGGCATACAATAAAATATTTTAATCTATTTTGGGTCTTTAGGATATGGCAGGGAAACTTTTAAAATCTTGAAATAAAATAGAGCGAAGCCCTAGCAAACAATTTCTTCCAGAAAAAGAAAAGGAAGGAAACTTTCATCAAGAGATTTCTGGGCTTTCAGGTGTAACATAACATTAATCTCTTCAATCAACAAGAAACAGACAAGGAAACCTTAGAGCATCTGGAAATGTAGATCCCTGGCCATTACTTGCCCAGATTCCATGTCCTTCCCAGAGGTTCTCTGTCCATGTGGTAATGATGGTGCTTACCTAACCCTGCCTCTCTTTACCCTCCTGTTTATCTGCTGCTTGCACTTCCTCTGCCATCTCTCTCTCTTTCTCTCTAATGTCATCATTGCATGTTTCATTGCAGGGCCATTGTCATCCGTAATGGGGAAATCATTCCAATGTCCAGGGAGTTTACTCCAGAGACAGAGAGGCAAAGGCTACAGTTTTTAGTAAGGAAGAACTTTCTTTCTATCTGATATATATTTAATCTATCACCACCAACAACAACAACCTTGCCAGGTATATCCTTGAGAAACTAATTCTGTACAAACAGGATCATCAGAGTTCATAGTGGTTAACTGAAATAAGGTTTGCAAGACAAACCTAAATTGAAAAAACTAATAAATGCAAAAATCTTTTCTTTTGCTCATGGTTAATGCATCTATGTTTTATGCAACATTATCTAGCATCTTTGAAGCTTAGAGAATTTTCAGTTTCCATCTGGAATATGATGTGTCTGGATTTATTGTAAATAGTAAAAAAAAATACTCTCAATTACTATCAATTTGCATCTAGTATTTATTTTCCTTACTGAGCAGATGTTTAAGACCAGAGCTATGTTGTTACAACCTTATAACATATAAGGGTTGTAATGTATAATGTATAACAGGGGTGTCAAACATGCAGCCCACGGGCCGGATATGGCCCGTGCAGGCCATGGCCACCCTGGTCCCACAAGGGCAAAAACAATCCTGATACATGATAGAGCCCGCAATGCGATCAGGTTTGACACCCCTGATGTATAAGAATTAGCAGCAACTTCAGCAAACTACAGTGAATCCAAAATAATAACATATACTCAATTGATATCATCATGTAAATGCTACAATTAGGTACTTGAGTCTTATGCATAAGTTATGACTCAAGTGCATATGTTGTGACATTTGTGGGATAAAGTTATGTGTGTATTTATTACTTTTGCTCCTCCTTGCTTCCCCATGGATGCCCATAATAAGATTATTGTTGTGTGACATTTGATTGCAAAAGAAAAGCTAAGTTTTGAAATAGAATTCTAGAAACTCATGATTCTGCTGATGTCAGAATACTCTGAAGAAATAGTTGAGATGTGGAAGCTGAATTGTAATTGTTATAAAGTGGTGTGTCTTAGCACTGGCGACTTTAAGATGTATGGACTTCAATTCCCAGAATTCCTCAGTCAGCTTAGAATTCTGGGAGTTGACTGACATCCATGCATCTTACATTTGCCAATGCTGAAAAAACACTGTTTCTAAAACACTGATTAATTGTATTACAATTATTTTATAAAAATTAATTAATTAAAAAGGGAACATTAATCAGTCTTTTTTCTCCTATGGTGAAGATTCAGTTGAACCCTAGCACTTAAGAGAACAAATAAATATATGAAAAATAATACTTAAAACATATAATAGCATCTCTACTAAATGGTGACACACCAGGACAATCTGAGCAATTTTGAAGATTTTACAGTGAACTGAAGATTGTACAATTTGTCCTGCTACTACAATTAATATATGTGTAATATATTCATATACTATTACCTACCTTATTTCTACATTTCTAACTCTCTTAATGAAGGTATGACAGACAAAGATGAACTAAAAACAACATTTTTGAAATATTAATACTTTTTTAAAAAATGCAATTAGGAGAAGTCCAAGCAGCATCTCTCATGCAGAATAGTGATGGACATTTCCCCTGCAAATATATACATGTTGCCCTGGAGGAAATCCTATTTACCTATAACATCAGGAGATTCCATTCCTGAGATCACACAGGGAAAAAGATTAAATTCTCCCTCCCAATTTTTACATTCCGATGGCACTCACAAAGGTAGCTGGTTTGGTGTAATGGTCAAGGTATCAGGTTAAAAATGAGGAAGCTCTGAGTTCTAATCCCACCTGAGTCACAAAGCCAGCTGTATGACCTTGAGCCACTCTCTCAGCCCTAGGAAGGAGGCAGTTGTAAACCACTTCCAAAATGTTGCCTGACTTGTCCAGGCAGTCAAAGGGGTCAACACTGACTTAAATTTGGAATTCATATTTATTCCAAATTTCTCCTTTGGCCAGAGTGCCCGGTGGAGTGAGTTCTTGCCTTTCTCGGGATAGTGATCTCCAATTGCTTTAAACTCTGTTCAGTAAAAATAATGGCATGCTTTGCCTGTCTACATATAATTCATAAATACATTTAACAATGTAGAAAAGGAAAGGGTGGCCCCAGAGGAAGATTCAAGAACTATCTAGGGTTCCTCAAGTATCTGTTCTCTCTAGCTTGTCTGTTGCAAACTACTACCTGTTCTCACTTTTCATAGTAGTGAAAAATGGAATGATGATGCATTGCATTTTAAAATCTTGTGACTATATTTTCAAGAGAAAAACAGCTTGGAGCAAGTCTGAAAGTGAGATGTGATAGAGGGCAGAGGTACTAATTGTAAGAAAAGCAGCCTAGTCATACACACACATTTCCTTTTCTCTCTAAGGAGCAGTTTTTAGGGATTTTTAAAAAGCCTGTCTGCATATAGCATTTATTGCCTTGTAGTTCAGTGAGATGGATTCATTCATGCAGAACATTATACATGTACTTCCCAGGATGAAAGATAATCTACAGTCAAGCAAAAATCTATGAAGCATGAACAGCCTTAAGGTGTCGTTGGCCCATGTTTTGAGCCTTCAACTCTATCTCTTTGGCAAAACACCAGACTGAATCTTATCTGCTGTTCTGTTCAAATGGCTTCCAAGAGCCTTGGAAAAGATAAAATAGTTTTGAATAAGGGATCCTCTTCAGCTGGCTGTGTAAAGATACTGAGCAGCAGGGAGCCCATCTTGCATTTTTGCCCTAGGCTGAAGCAGTTCACTTTCTGCCAAAATCCTTTTATAGCTTAAATCATTTGTTGTGCCAGGCTGACAGTCTGTATTGCCTTATGAATGCAATCCAAGTTCTTGAAAAAGCAAAGCCTGTTGTAATTTTCAGTAGCAGTGTTTTTTGTAGCTGAAAACAAAAACCACACTGCCCTGCATTTCTTTCCCCAATGCCACACTCCTCAACTGCTACTCTTCTTAAGGTGTATAAGGGAATAATTTTTTAATGTGGCCTAGTTCTCCCTTTGCACTTTTTTTTGGTCAGATTCATCAGGAGTGGTGGGGTAAAATTTGCCTCCTTAAAAGTTGTGTGCTTAGGATCCGATTGAACCAATGTTTCCTAATCTTTCTCTCTTTTTTGGCTCTGGGCTCTATTCTTGCCTGAGTATTGGATTTAATTACTTCTTTTGGGCCTTCCATTGCTAGCCTAATTGCCTCTTTGGTGATATTGACAGGAAAAGATGGAACCAGCTCTGAAGAGTAAGACCAATCTAGGAGATAGCTAGAGCAAGAACGACTTCAAACCTGTCTTTGAAATGTAGGGATCTCTCATATAGGTAGCCAGTACGTAAGTAGATGTCCGTGTAGAGATGATGCAAATGATAGGGACATTCCCCTAATTGGAATTTGTAGTAAAATGACAGCAGACTGAGCAGAGAACAGGATCTGGATTACAGAACTGAAATTTTGTTGCCTTCAATGCCAAATATTGTGTAAGCCACTCTTTCCTATAAATTGCGTCTTATTAGTTTCAATTTTTGTTTCTACTTTAGTCTGAAAATGGTCTGATGACCCATTTGAGCATGAGACAGATTCAGCTACTCATGCTTCAGCTTGTATTTAGATGAAGAATGAATGCTTGGATCTTCCATTTTCATCTAGACATGGACAATATATAGTAGTTCAGTACAAAAAGAAAAAAGATTGGGACCTTAAGTAAATTTTAACAACTCAGTATAAGACAGTTGAATTGTAAGTAAATTTTAACAACTCAGTATAAGACAGTTGAATTGTCCCGGTCTTTACTATATTATATGCATGCTTGTTCCCTTCTGGGATTCTATTATTGAGTGTGGCCTTTATGAGGACGCGGTGGAATATGGAGCCAGCTTGGATTTCTGTTATTTTGATGGAAAGATCCAAAGATTCTCTTGACTGAGTTTTTTCTTTTCTCTCATAGGGCTATTTGAGGCCTGAATTACTGGGAAATGAGTTTACTTACTTTGAGTTTCCCCGAAGGATCCAACAGAAGGAAGTGGGAAAGAAGATGCTATATAGGGACCAAAATATGAATGGCTGGTAACTTTTCTTTTCATTTGAAATAAAGCATGCTGATTCTTAATATCAATCACAAAAAGAAGATAATTTGTTTCTATCATCATAAGCCATTCGGATGTTCCAAGGCCCCCCCTTGCTTCCTTTCTGTCATGAAACTAAGGTTAGATACAAAGGAAGACTGAGGACTGAGGAAGATTGCCAATGAGGAGAGAGAGGGAGAGGGAGAGAGATTTTAAAAAATGTTTCATTAAGAAAACCGCAGGAGGAAAGAAGGATAAAAGTAGTCCTTGATTTACAACCATAATTGAGCCTGGAATTATGGTAATAAGTCATGGCAGTCATTAAGCAGGTCACCATGTGACCATGCCTAATTTTACAGTCTTTTTTACAGCAGCTAGTTCAGTCAGTGCTACTGTCATTGAGTGCTGCAGTCATTAAACAAATCCGTAATACCCAACAGGCAGTTTTTGCTGGAAGTAAATGCCAGTAACTAGCAAAGTCACCCAAAAATCATGGTCATGTGGCCATGGACGTTGCAAAGAGCCTTGGTGGTGCAGGCTGTTAAATGCCTAGCACTTAGTTCCAGCTGCCTGCAATTAGTGCAGGCTCGAATCCCACCAGGCTCAAGGTTGACTCAGCCTTCCATCCTCTCGGGGTAGGTAAATTGAGGACCCAAGATTATTGGGGGCAATAAGCTGACTTTGTAAAAATGCCACTTGGGGGGTGCCAAAAAGCCCTAGTAATAAGCAGGCATATGCAATGGAATGAAGGCTATTGCTGAGCGCATTGGGTTGTATCCCCAAAAAATTGTAAGCCGCCCTGAGTCTCCAGAGAAGGACGGGATATAAATATGAATTTTAAAAAAAAAAGTTTCCATATGCCCAAAATGCAATCATATGTGACCACAGGGGGAGGCATTACATGTGATTTCTGGAACTTTGAAATAAGCTTATAAGGTCTGGGGAAGTCCCTCATAACTTTGGACAGTTGCTAATCAAGGACTACCTTTATATGTGTTTACATGGGCACATATTAGGGAAATTACATAAATGAAATACTGCTGACCTCAATCTTTTTTTCTAACTATGAGTAGAAGAGATTCACCAGGACATTTTCTCCTTCAGCAATTGGTAGTTTTATAAATCTAACATATCTGAAGCGATGGTAATTTTTGGCATGGCCTTATTTTGTATGTGTTTGCTTTTCTAACTAGGGCATATAAAAGGATAGAAGAAGATGACCTGAAGTTTCCACTTATATATGGAGAGGGTAAAAAAGTAAGAGCTAAAACCAATATGAGAGTTTTGGGGAGCTATTTGTTTCCAGTGAATAGAGACAATTTAGGATTAAACAAGCATGAGGTGGAGGGAGGTTTGGTTGAGGGATAATAGATTTGGAACCAGATTATGCAAATCTTTATCACTTAAATAAATGCCAGTTTTATGTTCCAGTTTTAGAGTCAACAGGTTTTTTTTAAATGGGCTTAATGTTTTGATACCAAATACCCTTTTCCTCTGAAAATAAGAGCCAACTGGAAAATAAGCGCTAGCATGATTTTTCAGGATGCTTGTAATATAAACCCTTCCCCAAAAAGCCCCAGTTAAGATTGTCAGCCAGACGGACACATTTAGTACCATGTTTTCCTGAAAATAAGACCTGTGGACAATAAGCCGTAATGCGTCATTTGGAGCAAAAATTAATATAATATCCGGTCTTATTTTTGGGGAAACATGTGTAGATGCATCTAGCATTTGGATTGTTTGCATTTTTTTATGAAGAAAGAAAACAAGGGAAAATGAGCAACTTAAAAAATAAAAATAAAAAAAATAAAAGGAAAGTATGCATTTGAATAGAAATACCATTTTGTCTTTAAGGAGTTAATATGAAACTTTAAAAATCCATTTCTAATATTGTTTTTCAAAATGACTTTTATACAGCTGAAAGAAGTTGCTTAAGAAAAACTTTTTTAATAAAGTAAATATATGGTGACCCAATTTGAAAACATTTTTTCTTCTATTGTGATTCTTAATGCTTTTTGATGCTTTGATTTTTTTAGATAGAGCAACTTTTCAGACTTTTAAATACTAATTCTGTGAAAAATATCTAGTCTTCCAATGTTTTGCACTAACAAATCTTGTTTCTAACAATGTGGAATTGAATAAATGTCTTCATATTGCATCAAGTGTTTACCAGCTACTTGTTTTTCTAATTAGGCTCGAATGATGGCAACTATTGGGGTAACTCGAGGCTTAGGAGACCATGATCTCAAAGTTTACAACTCCAACATCCACATTAAACCTTTCTTATCTTGCATTCCAGAGGTGAGCACAACAAAACTAATGATCTGATCCTTGAGATATACTGGTAGTCCTCAACTTTCACCTATTCGTTTAGTGACTGATTGAAGATACAATGGCAATGATAAAAAGGACTTGTGGTCATTTGTCAGATTTACAACCATTGTAGGATCCTCACAGTCACATGTTCAACATTCAGATGCTTGGCAACTCATGACAGGTGCAGTGTTCCTGAGATCATGTGGTCACCTTTTACAATCTTCTGATAAGACAAATCAATGGGGAAACTAGATTCACTTAACAACCATGTTACTAACTTAACAGCTATTATTCACTTAACAACTGTGTCAATAAAGATTGTGAAATGGAGCAAAACTCACTTAAGTGTTTTGCTTAGCAACTGAAATTTTGGGCTCAATTGTGGTTGTAAGTTGAAAAGTACCTGCTGCTTGTATGTATTTATATCTGTGTGTGTGTGTGGGTGTGTGTGTGTGTGGGTGGGTGGTTCGAGGTGGGCATGATTTGAAAATGATGGAACTTAACTAATCCAACTCCACACAAATATCACCTTCCACATTTGCATAATTCAGCCCCCAGACCTTCTCAAATACGCAGGGACAAAAAAAATTAAAGCCTTAATTGTGGAAGAAATTTAAATGCCCCATAAATAGATAATCTGATTGAAAACTTTGGTTGCCACCAAGTCTGGTGATACCATGACATGTAGAGACACACCCCTGGTGTGACAGACAGACCTAAAAAGGTTGCCCTCCCTAACCTTAATGATAAGCTTTCGCTTTATTTGTTTTAAGGATAGTATATTGGAATATTTGTGTTTTCTTTCTGTTACAAAGTACATCTCTTAATAGTTAATTACTTCAGGATTTTTTTTAATGGGACGCAGTATAAAAATGTTGAAAATAAACACAGTGATACCTTGGTACTCAACTGCTTTGAAACTCATTGAATTTGGTACTCAATGCATTTAAATGAGAAAATTTTGTCCTCTTTGTTTGGTACTCAACATACAAGCTAGAACATGTTGGTGTCAGATGCCTCATGATTCACTACGCTTTCCAGCCAAAACAAAGGGTCATGTGTTAGTTATGTGGTACCTCTTCCCCGGGGCATATCCCCTTTTGGTCTTATCTTAGCTTCTGTGGTCACTTCGTATATTTTTGAACTGTTCTTCTCATCAGTACAAATAAAGTGAAAATTTTATTTTATTTAATCTGTATTTATTAATTTTTAGATTTATTTTTCATGTAAAGTAATAATATACAACCAGGGGTGGGCTTCACAAATTTAGCAAAGGGTTCTCTGCCCAGTTGCTGGGTGGGCGTGGCCATGGTGGGCATGGCCTAATCAGCCTCCTGCACCATGGAGGGGTGGGGCATTTTTGCCCTCCCCAGGCTCCGGAGGCTTTCCTCAAGCCTCCCGGAGGGAGAAAATGGCCTTCCCGGACTCCAGAGGCTCTCTGGAAGCTGGAAATAGGCCCATTTCTGGCCTTCCTGAACTTCCAGGAGGCCCATTTTTCACCCTCCCCAAGCCTCTGCACGTGCCCTGCAGTTACCTGCATCTAAAGTGGGCTGCGTGGGGACTCCTGGGAAGGGCAGGGTGGGGTAGGTGGGGCCAGCCAGGAATGGGATTTGGGGGTTCTCTGAATTGCACATAATCTTAGCTAGCTGTCCCTGCGAACCCCCAGCAATCAACCTCTGTATACAACCCTGTGTTTTTACATATTGGCTTAAAAATGTACATTGTCTTTGGTTTGGGAACACATTAAATGTATTTACACTATTCCATATGGAAAAATTGGTTTTTGGTGCTTATTGCACCTCCTGGAATCTATTAACAAGGAGTATTAGGGTACCACTGTAAGTACATTTTATGCGGTATGCGTAGGAGAATCAATATTCCATTAAGGGCCTTGGTGGTGCAGGCTGTTAATAGCCTAGCACTTAGCTCCAGCTGCCTGTAATTATTGCAGTCTCGAATCCCACCAGGCTCAAGGTTGACTCAGCCTTCCATCCTCTCGGGGTAGGTAAAGTGAGGACCCAAAATTGTTGGGGGCAATAAGCTGACTTTGTAAAAAATGCCGCTTAGTAATAAGCAGGCATATACAATGGAATGAAGGCTATTGCTGAGCGCATTGGGTTGTATCCCAAAACCTGTAAGCCGCCCTGAGTCTCCGGAGAAGGGCGGGATAAAATACGAATTTAAAAAAAAACAATCTGCAAACAAAGATTTACTTAAAATGTCTTTTTTCCCATTTTTATAAATCAGCCAATAAGGCTGGACAAATCTGTTGCATTTTCTCCAAAGTTACAAGTGCTTTCTTCCCATTAATGCTTTTGGCAAGTTCAAACCTCTGGGAATTCCTACCATTTTTGATTGGCAGGTTCGTAATGAGAGTGATCCCTTAGGTATCTCTTTTTTTTTTGCAATGCAAATTCCTAGCAACAAAATTGTATCTTTGTGTTTATCCGCAGGTGCACATTTATGATCTCACACAGTATGAGCACTGCCCTGATGATGTGCTGGTGCTGGGCACTGATGGCCTCTGGGATGTCACTAGTGATCAAGAGGTGGCCACTGTGGTCACTGATGTATTGATGGGCTATGAACCCAATGATCCTTGCAGGTAAGTAGAGCTGAATTTTCTTGCTTTCAGGTGTTGGGGATGACACTATTCACTGGGTAGAACGGTCCTTTCTGAAACACTTACTGTCAGTCCCAGTCTCATGTCGAGATACCGTGTTGAATTAAGTTTATGTAACTTGGACAAAATTACATTTTGTATAAAAGTAGAACACTAATTGAAAACTGGGAGGGAGAGAGGGCTTCTAAAGTCTGCAACATTCAACAGGCAAAAAATGTTCCCTTAATATAAGTAGTCTTTACTTATAATCAGTTACTTAGCAACAGTTTGAACCTGATTATAACCTGATTTTGAATTTATAATGGTCACACATGTATATACACACACACATAGCAGTAACGTTACTGTATTTTGGGTGTTTGGCAACTGGCTCACCTTTACATTCATTTGCATCATCCATGGTCACATGACCACAATTTTCAATATTTTTTTTATGGTTTCTAGCATTTACTTCCAATTTCTGTTTAAAACATATCATTAGATAAAATGCATTCACTTAACAGCCATATAATTCACTTAAAACTGCCACAAAAAGTATAAAATTGGATCAGACATGTGACGACCTGCTTAATGTCCACAATGACTTATGATTGTAATTCCAGGCTTAATTACATTCATAAGTTGAGGATTACTTGCATTCAAAATTCTACTCCGTTCTATTTTCAAGGTTAGTCAGATGGCTTAGGACCTCATGGATATAATGGTACCTTTTTGGAAACTCATTTTTAAGATGAAAAATAGGCAGATTTTTCTCCTAATCTTCCATTCATGATGGCAACTTTTCCATCTAGAAGTTTCTTTCCAGCTTTTCATGTATAAACAGGCTAATAAATGAGTAGTCCTTTTTCAAATATGGAGTGGAAACATTTATTTTTTAATTATTTATTTGTTTGTAAGTCTTTAGTTCTTTCTGTAAAAGTACATATGCAATTCACTGGTTGCTTTTAATAGCTCACATTTCTGCCAACCTATGCTATACATAGGGTTCCTTCTATTGTCACCTTGCCATGTCGTTCGCTGAAATGAATGAAGTATCTTGTTTCATGATATTATAGAGATTTGGACTCAGATGTCCCTGAATGAAGGCCAAATAGTTCAATCCATTTTACTATAGTGTATCTGACTATTTCTGTATTTTCTAACAGCTTTTCTGGTTGAATCTACTACCAACATATATTAAAATTGCAAGAGGATAACTTTAAGTCATTCTCTCCCCCCCTCCCCCGCCCTTCACAATCAAGCAATTAAAATGATGTGGTGATTACAATGCACCTATGAATATTTACTTCATAACAATATATCATGTTAGATTTCTTGCCATTTTCGTGTGAATAGTAATTACAGGGTTTATTTTCTTCCAGATATACCATGGCAGCCCAGGAATTGGTAATGAGATCCAGAGGAGTTCTGAAGGACCGTGGTTGGAGGCTAGCCAATGACAAACTGGGCTCTGGAGATGATATCTCTGTTTTTGTTATCCCTCTAGGTGGTCCAGGAAACTATTCCTGAACTTTGAGCCTTCAGGATAGAGAGTTCTTGATTCAAAACTATACAAAATGTAACTTAACTGAAGATTGTAGATTCCCTTGCTGTTGAAATATTTTGTTCCTCAAGTCTTCAGAAGTGGATTAGAAAACCCAATCATAAAGACCGCAGTTTCCATCCAGTTCTCATCTTTTTCAAGCAAGTGAGAGCCATGACACATAGCCGAAATCAAAGCCTTTCAAGGATTACTCCCATAAGGTCTTGAAGTGCTGTGGAAATCCTTAATTCTCAGGGCTGTGTGGAGTCTGGGGTGTGGTGCCAGGGAAAGAAATCTGACGGTGGGTTCCACTGGCATGAAAATGGTCTTCATAATGATTGTTACTCCTGGAGTTATCCTTGAACCGTTACAGTACTGAATCATTTGTAAATATTTTTCCTTTTTGTTTTCCCCGTGATTATAAAGGGACAACTCAAGATGCCAAGGACCACCTCATTCTGATTCACAATGGCAACTGTGCCTACTTGTCTAGAAAATACTATCTTACTTGGCAATTAATCATATGTGAATTGTTAAAAAATAACGTCAAGTAAGTGTTGTTGACTGGTTGTTAGTTATTTCTTGGATTTCTCCCAGGCAGGATATGTAGTTTTTCCTTCTGAATGTTGAATTTCAGGCTGAATGCTAAATAAGCACTCATTTTAAAAGTATCACTTATTTTGCAGGATTTTTCTGCATCATGTTAAATACTGTACATCGTTTAACAAAATTTGCTAATTTTATAGGAGTACCTCCTCTGAATGGCAGTGGATGAGTACAACTGATTTCTACCATAGAAAACATTGTGAAGAAAATCTTAGCTTGTATTGCTTTCTCCACAAAAGTGGTGGAACATCTGGTGATCTAAGTCAACAACTGAGCCTTAAATAACAATATCGAGAAATCTTCTGCAGGATAGGGGATTGCAAATATGTATCTAAGGGCAACTATATCTAGAGAAGTTAATATTGTAGAAGATATTTTATTTCTAGTCACCTGTGCTCTTTTATGAAAGATTCAGAAATTTCTGCATGAAAGCTCTACCTCTACAGCCCAGAGCCCCAAGTTCTTGGCTTAATGAATAAAACATATTATGTACTGATTTAAAACTGTCTGGCAATGGTAGCTACACTTTATAACTTGGTAACTATTTCAGTTCAAGGGACCTAGCAACTCACAATCTGCAGTTTACAATACAATTGTGAGGAACTGAGTGATAAGCACAACAAAGGGAGGATTGAAGACTATCATATTTATTAAAATTTTGATGGATCACCTCTAATTCATGAAAGTATATGCAATGGCAAACTTGTGCACCTTTAGAAAACTCCATTTTCCATTTACTGTAAAAATAATAATAACAACATGGCTACCTATCCAGAAATGAGTGGTTTTTTTCTCCCCACCCTCTCTTTTCCTTAGCCTTTATTTCTTTTTAAAAATAAGTTATTAGGCATTAAAGTAAACATTTCCACTTATTCATATTCTATGTTTAAAATATTTCATTTAGGCCATATTTTTTTCCATTTTTGCTAGGGAATAAGATCCACTGAATTATTTGGATCTTCTGTGTAAACATTGACACTTCCCCATTACATAAAGACTGAGTGTGAAAGCTTTGATTTGTTAACAATGTGAGGTTTTAATTTCTGATGACAGATTAAAAGACTGAAAGGCTGTGGGTATTCATTGACATAAAGTAAAAACTAGTCAAGAAATAATCTTAATCGAAAGCACTTCAGTATTGATTTCTCTTTCTTTTGACCTGCTGTGACTTTATGGTGATTGATATGATTCATGTCACTTGTAAAAGATAAAATAAAATGAATGCACCACAGGGACATAATCAGAAGATTACAGCATCAAAATTCCTCTTAAATACTTTGAGTCATAGTTGTGGCAAAGTGAAGGCTACATCCAAATGTACCCACACTGATAGTTGACTTCAAGTGTTAATTCTAAGTCCAATGTCAGAATTCAAATTCTGGGAAGTCAAAGCTATGCTTGCTGGCTGTATCCCAGAGTACTGAGTCTATTGCAAGGGTGAATTTATGTGCATTCAAGCAAATGCAAAGGAAGCTTTTATCACATGCAAGTGAATAAAAAGTTAAATTCCAGTTCAGATTTGGCACTTGGGCTCAGATTCACATAACTTTGGTAATTTGTCATTAATCTGTACTCAGTTTAGCCAATCTGTGGTCTATCATAGCCGTCTGGATCATAAACTGACCAGATGGACCATGTTCATACCACATGCTAGATAAAATGTGATTTTAGTTTTTAGTTCAGTGTGGCTTTCAAATTACACTGGGTGAATATACTTTCAAAAGTTGTAGCCCTCTTCCTCAACAATTTAAACCTCCTGACTATTCTTTCGAACACATGATAGTTTGTATGTCACATTAAAAAAACCCTAGTTATGTTATTATGACTAGGACAGAATTGGGAATACTGTAAGGACCACTTTACAATGAAAATAAAAGTTAAGTGAAAACCTGATTTAAAAAAAATGTTTACAAGACTGCACTGAACAAATACAATGAGAGTTGGGTCACTGCTCCTTGAATAAACAATCATGGGTTTCTTGTGAGTTGCCTGAAAAATGTTTCTTTTCATTATGTGCCTTCAAAGTGAGTCACAACTTCAGTGAATCCCAATTGTATGAATATGTGAAATACCTTAATCTTATTAGCCTATTAGCAGTTAGATATTAAATATTAAGAGTATAAAGAAATTCATGTTCACTATCTTAAACATTTATACCTCCTCCTCTGCTTTTACTGAATTTCTTTATTCAATTTCTTATCTAGAAATTCCATTAAAAAAGATGAATACTCTTAGTTCACAAGAGCAATCTTTGACATTTATAGCTGGGGGGAAAAACAATCTGGAAATTGCAAATGGCCAATAGAGGGCAGCAGTGTTACTTGGTTGCATTGCTATTGGCCTGTACTGGCTTCTCAAGATTAATTCTGTGAATTCTCTCACATTTCAGCCTTGGTGAAAAAGTTCTCCAGTTTATATGAAATTCTGCTACTCCCTCTTCAGAGCTGGGGATCACTCTAAAACTCTTAGTTGCTGCATAACATTCTTCTGGCCTGTGTAAATTAGGAGTACTGTATTTTTTCTGTACAGGAGAAATTGATAAGGAAGAAAAGTGAAAACAGGCTAATGAATCACAAACCGGCTAACTACTTTTTGCCTGTTGTATTATTTTAATGAAATTAGTGGTTCAGTGTGTTATATAAATCCAGAAAATGTGGTTAATAGATTAAAGCTTTGTCGAGCAGAGCTTATTACTAGACCACCTGTGTCCATTGGGTGATTGTTTCAGAAGTTTCCTCAATGCCTACAATAGTGACAGAGCTTCTAACCTCCTGCCTTTCATTGGAAGAGTTGTGATGCCTTCAGAGAGGTAACTGCCTGGAAAACAGCCCAAGTTGAACTGTATAGCAGTCAGACATCAGCACAGAAAAGCTTTATGACACTTTAATATTTATGTCATAAAATGTTTTACAAAATTTGCCAAATTTCAGTGGCATGGAAATCAAGGCTCCTGAATTTTGGACCCATTATCTTACATTAGCCCATTTGAGGTGATTTGTTCAAGATGTTTTGCCCTGTATTGTACCATTTCAGAGTTAAAGACTACAGGAATCATGTTAGTGGTATACAAGCAGTCCTTGACTTACAACACTTCATTTAGTGACCATTCAAAGTTACAACGGCACTAAGAAAAGTCACTTATGACCATTTTTCAGTTATGACCTTCACAGCATCCAGATGATCATGTGATCAAAATTCAGATGCTTGGCAACTGGTTCACATTTATGACCATTGCTATATCCTGAGGTCATGTGATCCTCTTTTGCAAC
This sequence comes from Naja naja, assembly GCA_009733165.1. Classification (NCBI taxonomy): domain Eukaryota; kingdom Metazoa; phylum Chordata; class Lepidosauria; order Squamata; family Elapidae; genus Naja; species Naja naja. The sequence continues at coordinate 44,149,061 of CM019150.1, forward strand.
CTTCTGGCCATCAATGGGAAAGCCAGATTCCCTTCACAACCAGGTTACTAACTTATCAACAGCAGTGATTCATTTAACAACTGAGGGAAGAAAGGTTGTAAAATGGGGAAAACTCACTAAACAAATGTCTCACTTAACAACAGTAATTTGGGGCTCCATTGTGGTTGTAAGTCGAGGACTACCTGTATAGATAAACAACACCTAAAGGTCTAAGAAAAGTTAAGGGTCGCTTTTGTCTCCAATAAACTTCCTGAGTAATCACGGCAACTCCCTCCTGTCCACCAACGAAGTGCCTATGACAGAGGTCTCCAAACTTGAAGTCCACAAGTGTTAAAAGTTGCCAAGTTTGGGGACCTATGAGAACAAGTCGGAAGTAACTACTTAAGAGGGAAGCTCCCAGAAGGCTTTTGTCGTGGTGCGGGTATTACTCAGAAGTGCCTGGAAACGCCACTCAGCCTAAGCTCAGCCCAAGGAGTTCCCCGTCTGGGATACGTCGCTGCCTTGGAGAAGCATGACACAAGCCGAGTCCGGCGACAGGTCCCACGCCCCTTTCGCCTCCGAGCCTGACCCGAGCCTAGCTCCTCCTCTCAGGCGGGGCAAGAGGCGGCCGGAGCGGCTCTGACAATCCCAAGAAGCCAGTCCACCTCTGCGCCTCTCTTCCCCGAAACGACGAGGCGAGGGACCCGGGGCTACCGGAGCCAGACTTCGTGGTAAGGTAAGCGCCCGCCTTGGGAAAGTGTAGCGCCCGGTAATGCGGCTAGGGCTGGAGCAGCTGGGAGCGCCCCTCGAGTAACTTGGCTTGTTGGTTAGGGAGGAGATGGACGAGGAGGAGGAGGGTGGCGTTGCGCCGAGGATTGCCTGAGCGCACACGATTGGGCAGGGCCGTCGCGACTGTCCTCAGAAACGAGGTGGTTTCTCAGGAATAGGGGCTGGTGTCAGAAGCCCACCCCACCCCCGCTCCCGATGACTTACAAACTCCTCTTATGTAGTTGCTCTGGATTGCAGCAAAACTTGCCGAAATTCGCGTGGAATCGAACCACTATTGCGTTAGCTTGTGCTGGGCTTCGTTCACGCCCAGGCGAGGAGATCGAAGAGAATGCTGCCTTAAAGACCTAGCAGAGACAGGTCCCCGCCGGCGTCCCGCCCGGGTGACTAAGGATGGACTGCGTTTAAAGTGGTGGCGCACCCTAACCGTGTGGTAACTGAGCAAAGAGCACGATCGCCGTTTCTGGTTTTGGAACAATGTATGTATAGAACTGGGATTTCTTAATGTCTGGTAAGCACCAGGTGAGATTGGAGGTTGTAAAAAAAATTGTGTACAGTATAGAGCTTTAGAGTTAATGTTGGAGCAGTTTGTTAGTTCTCTGGTCCAGGATGAAGAAGTGGCATGAGCAATGAAAGCAGTTGTGATTTTTCTGGGTGGGTAACAAGTACAGTTTGGAGTAGTGATTAAGGCACTGGAATCCTAATCCCACCTTTGACATAAAACCAGCTGTGTGACCTTGGGCCAATTGCACATTCTCTCTCCATCCTAGGAAAAAAGTAACGGCAAACCACTTCTGGAAAACCTTGCCAGGAAAATTGCAGGGAGTTGTCCAGCCAGCTGCCAGGAGTCAAAACATGACATGAAGGGACACAGAGAGAGGGGGGGGAGGGAGGGAGGGAGGGAGAGAGAGAGAGAGAGAGAGAGAGAGAGAGAGTGAAATCCTTTTGCATTTAAAGATCATGAGATGGAGTGAATATAACTGCATCTTTCCCAAAATACTGTTAGTTTTTAAAAACAAATCTCTTAGCCTTAGATGTTTTATACAAACTACATTACAATATACAAATCTGTTGGGGGAACGTTTGACATATTTAATTCAATTCAGAAAATACTCATAACTTTCTTACATTTCCTTCTGGCTTCCAGATGAAGTTTGCAACAAGATTGGATGGGGGTGGTTAAACTAAACTGGTTGGTAGACTGTTGTTTGTTAGGAGAAGAGCTGGTAAGTTACAAAGTACTGACTTGTATCACCTCTTATGCCTTAGTTAGTAGCTTCTGAGAAAAACAAGCTGCTAAAGATTGGTGTAGTAGTAAAGACATCAGATTAAAAACTGGGAGGCTGTGATTTTTAGTTCCACCTTAGACACAAACTGGATGGCCTTGCGCCAGTCAGTCTCCTCCTAAGGAAGCAAGCAGTGGCAAACCAAATCTTGCCAAGAGCACTGTAGAGAGAAGTTCAGGATGTCACCAGGAGTCAACAGTGACTTGAAGGCATATAGAGACACCCAGGATCTTAAAGGCTTTAATTTGATTCTCTCAGAGGTGATGGTTGGCAAAGTACAGGTGTTGCAGTAAGCCATAATGAAGCTTACTTGGTTTTGGGTGAGTATGTTGTATAATCTTGCCATTGTTTGTATATCATGGTTTAGGACTTTTTATCATATGTGCAGCTTATTTTAGAACAAACTACTGCTTGGTCTTGTACCTCAGGCTTTGCTGAGGAAAGTCTCTCCTTGACCTCTGAAAAGCCATTCCTATCCAAAGAGGCAGGAGATACAGGTATCTGTGAGTAACATGCTTGAAGGCATTTCCTTCTTTGTCTCTAATTATGGTAATACCTTGCAGTCAGCTGAAGCCTAGCTCTTTTTAAAATCATATATATTGCCTTTCAGTTATATTCCAAGGCTGAAGTACAAATAGTTTGGTTACCAAATGAGAAGAGAGGACTCATTAGAAAGATGTTGGAAAGATGAAAGGCAGAAGGAGAAGAGGTTGTCAGAGATGGTTGTCATTGACATAGTGGCAGTGACACTGTGCATGAGTTTGAACAACCTCTGGGAGATAGTGGAGGATGGAGTGGAGTAGGGCTGGTGGGCTATGGTCCATGGGATCATGAAGAGTTGAACACAACTTAGCGACTGAACAACAAATATATTTTAAGACAGTCCTCTATTTCACCAATTCAGATAAATGTAGGGTCTACTGCTGAGGAAGCAGAAAGAAGGATATGCATGGTAACTGCACCTGATTGGCCTCTGCTCACTGAGGATGACTCGGTGCAATGGACATCCTCTTCTGCCCATGAAGATTTGAAAGCCTAGGCTTTTAAATTGTTTGAAGGCCCTCCATGTTTTTTTGTTCCATTTGAGTAGTTAAGAATAGGAAACTCCTCCTTTGTAAACTCAAACTGGGTGGTAAATGTTCAGAGAGGACTTTGGTTTATATCCACTTCCAGCCACCCTGTGCGAGCACATAGGCAAGGACTCCTCGGGGTCCTGTCAGCAAGCCAATGTCGGCTGGCGGTCCCCCGGCGACGAGCCTATTCTGTTGCGGCCCCTGACCTCTGGAACCAACGGCCCCTGGGGCTCCGCCTGGCCCCTGACCTCCGCACCTTCCGCCATGATTTGAAGACCTGGTTGTTTGACCAATCCGGGCTGTGACCCCTCCTTGGGGGGGGATGGGTTTCTTAATTTTTTTAACCACTGTAAATTTTAGTTTTTGTATTTTGGGGCTTGTGAAATTAGTTTAATTTCTTTTTAAGTATTTATTGTTGCTGTTTTAGTTGTCGCCGCCCGAGTCTTAGGAGATGGGGCGGCATACAAGTCAAAGAAAGAAAGAAAGAAAGAAAGAAAGAAAGAAAGAAAGAAAGAAAGAAAGAAAGAAAGAAAGTTGAAATTGTTCTTTTCATCTTTTAATCTCTGGTTTCTCCTGCTTTGGACAAGAATGGGGATGTGATCAATCTTTGGCGAGGTGTTGCAAAAATATGCTGCCTTGGAGTAAGAAGAATGTGGATCTCTGACAGAAGTACTTCATGTGGCAGGATAGTTACTGTTTCCAGCTATTCCTTGTTTTCCTTGAAACGGGATTCTTGAAAATCTATCTTGCCATGTGCTATGGATAGTGACTTCCTGAGACATTTGTGTAAAAATATTGTTTGTGCTTGTTTAGCTCATTTTCATCTAGTGGCAATCCTGGGGAGGAGGAGTGGGGGTGAGGAGGAGGAAGCTGTGCTAATCACTTAGGAATAAGGAAGCATTCCAAAACCATGACTACATTTTCTCTTTCTCTCTGGGCCTGAAATCGAGCTGCCAAGTCTTTTCAGTGCAAGCCAGACTCCCTAAATTGTGATCAAGCTTTTTTTTTAAAGCATTCACTATCTTATATTGGTTCACTAAGATATTTGGGACTGGCAGATGTTTTGTTTCTATTGGGGAACTTCAGCATCTATTGATTAATAGATAAAAAAGGCAGCATTACACACTAGGGTAAAGGTTTTTTTTAAAAGACATGCTATTAAATAGGCTGTTGGTGGAAGAGTATTTTCTATTAAACTTTTATCCCGCTTTTAATAGACCCATGATATTTGAAGTTTCCATGTTTTCCTCTTTAATTTTAGTACAGCCAAAGAGTTCCACATGAGACAGTGACAAATATTTCAATAGTTTATGAATGGCATTTTAACTGTAGGTAAAATGTGCCTGTTAGGGGGAGAAGCTTCAATGTTTGTCTTGGTTTTTTAAACAATCTATTAGCAATAGCAGTAGCATTTAGAGTACATAACGTATGCCATAGCACTTTACAATGCTCTGGGTGGTTTATAATGACTAAGCAATATTTCCATATTGCCCCTCAAAATCTGAGTCCTCAATTTACCAACCTCGGAAGGATAGAAGGCAGAGTCAACCTTGGGCCCTGTCAGGATCGAATTCCAGGCTGTGGGCAGAGTTTGTCTGCAATACTGCATTCTAACCACTGCACCACCAGGACTCATAACTAGTCCAAATCACTTCTAGGGTTTCAGTATATATGTTAATTTGATGTTTATATATCTTTTTGAATGGAATCAAATATTTGATTTGATTTGATTTGATTTATTTGGATTTATATGCCGCCCCATCTCCGGAGGGACTCGGGGCAGCTCACACAAAAATATAACATACATACACATATTTAAAAATATTAATCCAATCCAAATAACCAATAAAATTCCACGCTAAAATATCCAATTAAAACCCCCAGTCTCCCTCAGTCCAGGCCGGCCTGCGAAAACAGCCAGGTCTTTAGATCACGGCGGAAAGAACGCAGGTCAGGAGCCAATCGTAACCCCAGGGGCAGCTGGTTCCACAGGGTGGGCGCTCCCACAGAGAAGGCCCTACCCCGGGGAGTCACCAACCGACATTGGTCGATGGCACCTCGAGGAGGCCCTGCTGGTGAGAGCGCACTGGGAAATTGGAACTCAATGGTGGCAGGAGACGCTCCTGCAAGTACCCTGGACCCAAGCCATGTAGGGCTTTATAGGTTAACACCAGCACCTTGAATCTTACATGGAGGGCAACCGGTAACCAATGCAGATCGCGCAGGAGGGGTGTCATATGGGAGTATCAGGTCGCTCCCATCACAACCCGTGCAGCTGCATTTTGCACCAGCTGAAGCCTCCGTATAGTCCGCAAGGGAAGCCCTAAATAGAGAGCATTGCAGTAGTCAAGACGGGAAGCAACGAGCACTTGGATAACCGTGTGTAGGGCATCACGGTCCAGATAAGGGCGCAACTGGCATACCAGGTGAACCTGGGCAAATGCCCCCCTGGTGATGGCTCCCACCTGCTCCTCCATACTAAGCCGTACATCCAGGAGGACACCCAAGTTGCACGCCCCATCCACAGGGGGTAACGCCTCTCCCCCTATGACAAAAGATGGAATTTCTTGGACAATCTGAGATGCCGGTAAGCACAGCCACTCAGTCTTGGCCGGGTTGAGTTGGAGCCTGTTCCTCCCCATCCAGATCCGTACCGCCTCCAGGCAATGGGACATCATGGAGAGGGCATCGCTGAGGTGGTCCGGGGTGGAGATGAAGAGCTGGGTATCATCAGCATATTGATGATACCTCACCCCGAAACTGCGGATGATCTCACCCAGCAGCTTCATATAGATGTTGAACAGGAGGGGAGAAACAACTGACCCCTGAGGCATCCCACAAGTGAGGGGCCTTGGGGTCGATTCCTGCCCCCCTGCCAACACCAATTGCCTGCGCCCTGAGAGGTAGGAGAACCACCGTAACATGGTGCCTCCCACTCCCAACCCCCGAAGGCGCCGCAATAGGATACCATGGTCGATGGTATCAAAAGCCGCTGAGAGATCTAATAGGACCAGGATAGAGGAACATCCCCTATCCTGAGCCTTCCAGAGATCATCCATCAGTGCGACCAATGCCCTCTCCGTGCTGTGACCGGGCCTGAAGCCCGATTGATACGGATCTAGGTAATCAGCTTCCTCCAGGAAAGCCGGAAGCTGCTGGTTAGAAACAACAATACAAGTGTCTGTAGAGATTCTCAGTCATCCAGATCATGGTTGCCCCAAAGGTGGTTTTTCAGGAGACAACTGGACTTTCTTGTTTTTTCTTTTGAAGACAGTTTGCTTCTCATCCAAGACATTTCTTCAGCTCTGACAGGATTCCCCATTCCCCACTATCCTGTCAGCAAAACGTCTTCAAAAGAAAAAAACAAGAAAGTCCAGTTGCCTCCTGAAAAAGGATCTTTGGGACAAAAATATAAGTGCTTTTTGTGGTGATCATTATTTTTTTTGAAACTTCAATCATTTCTTATTTGAAGTTTATGGGTTTTAACAATATCCTTAAAACAAAACCACTATTTTTGTTACACCTTACTAAGTATTCTTTCCTAATCTTTCTTCTAACTGGTTCAACAAGATGTGCTTACCACTGGTAACAACTGTATAATCACAGTCTGAGTTGGCTTAACAACTCAGATTTCATTGACATTAAAATACTTTGACAAAATTTAGTGTTCTATTCAAAGATTTCTTCAAAACTGAAACCATTGCAAAACTGCAGTTCTGACATTAAGATCTGCTTATGTGAAAGCAATTTGTAACATATGTATTGTTTTGCTGAAAGAAATATTATCCCTGAAAAAGAAAATGATCCAACAGTATGTCTCAGCCTTAGCAACTATAAATGTGTGGACTTCAACCTCCACAATTCCCCAGACAGCAATCCACATATCTTAAAGTTGCTAAGGTTGAAATACACTGAATGAGACTATAAATCTGTGGAGAAAAAAGCTCATATGCCAACGTTTTTATGACTTGGCTGTTATTCACTTAGTTCTGAAAGCTAAACATCTAAAAGAGATGTTTACTTTAAGTCATCTCACAGAGTTGTTCTTTGTTTTCTTATGACAGTTAACAGCCTGCCGTTCTGGTCAGTACAATGAGGCAAACACAGAGAAAGCAGGATCCTGTCACTCTTTTCCATTTGCAAGAGCCAAATGTACCATATCCCTCGCTTCTTTTAAAGGTAGCAGGCTGGCTTGACCAGTACAGGAAAATTCAGGAGGCATCTTGAGTTGTATCCTCATCGTTTTGCCTTTACATTGTTTCTTGTTCTTTATAATCTGGCATGACTGCCTTGGCCAATTTTGATGCTTATCTCAATCTTCTTCTTGGATATGTGCAATGTTTCATGGCTACTTTGATCTGTCACAGTAGCCATGAAACTGTTATTGTTATGGGTTTGAATTTCGGTTTGCTACTGCTTTCTGTGTATTTACCCATCATGGTTGGTCTTCTCCCAGTTACATGCTGAAGAATGCTAGTGTTTACAAAGTGCACTTGGGTATATTATTTTCCTTTACAGTTAGTTGAAGCCTGTTTGTGATACAGTAAATCCTATAGCATTTCTAGGGTGGTAGAGTAATTCCCGTCTTATTCAATTTGAGCCCTGTCCCCCAAACAAACTGAAAAATTTCAGACACAATGATATTTTGGGGGAGGCACAGCAACTTCACCTAGGCATGTAGATGAGGTCAGTAGATTTTGCTTGCAAAAAAGACACTATTTGCAGAAGAACCAGTTGCAGCACTTAAAGAGGCAGGGAACTCTGTCTTGTTCAGGTCTGAGAAGTCAACATAGTAAAAAAAAAATCACCAGCAGAGCCAAATAGGCATAACATGAACTGGAACTGTGTTCTCTTTTCTCAAGAGGTAAAGTCTAAACAGGCTTCTTTGGAGAATTTGGGATGACATGATGCTGTAAGACAGCAATCCAGACCTCAAGTCAAATATTAGTATTGAATGACACATTTTTAATCTGATGGGACCAGATCAACTTTGAGTTCTCATCAACACCCTTTATCACATACCAGTTTCGAGGAGGGAAATGATACCTCTCACATGTCCAAAGGGCAGGTTGCAGATTTTGTATTTTGTATTTAAATTTGTTAACTATCTTGAGTGCTCAACTGAATGGCAACATGGAATGTGATTAAAAATATAAGAGGCATGTCCTAGTTAACCCCAGATTATTTTTGATGCAGCCAAGTTTAATATCTATTCTTCTGTGATTTGACAGGGTTTTTCTCATCTGGATTTCTAGTATATTTTGTTTTTAAATGAACATGTTCTGCAGACTGAAAAAAATTGAAAATTCCCGCACTATAACATCTTTGCTTGAAGTTTCTGATTCTAGTTACATTTGTATTGATCTCTACTGACATCTGATCCAGGTAATGTTGTGATTTTGGCAAAGTAAGCAACAAAACAAGTAAAGCACAGTTAATTGCAAAATGGCAGAACTATTTCAGACTATACAAAAGATAAATCTCTGTTGCCCAAGTTGAATGATTCAACCTAAATCAGAAGGAAATAATACTTAAGCAGAGAGTTCAACTTCTCTATAGTAAGCTTCCGTTTCATCTTCCTTTTGGTCACTTTTATATGAATTGTCAAATGTGTAGTCATTAAAGATTTTATTGCTATTATACAAGAATTAGTTTTTAAAAATCCCTTCACTTTAATACAGGAACATTCATACAACGTTTTAGCACATTTGTTAACAGTAGAGATTAGTACAAATCTCACGGAAAACAGAAAGTGTGTTTTTGTGATTTTTTTTTTTAGAAATTTGGTCCTACAGAATTTTGCTTTGATTCTGTGTGATAGGAATCAGTATTTCTCAGTTTTGGTCACTTGAAAATGTGTGGACTTCAACTCCTAGAATTCCCCAATCAGTAAAGCTGGATAGGTAATTCTGGGAGTTGAAGTCCACACATCTTCATGTGGCCAAGGTTGAGAAACACTGTGCTAGATTATGGGGTTGGGTTCGACTCCACCATCTATTTAATGAATCTAAAGAAGAAAAGAAAGAGGCTTTTTGGGATAGTTTTCTCTGGGGTTTGATCTACAAAGATGCCATACATGTTGTTATCTTCTTTAACTTCAGTCTCTGAGCAGCCATGTCTTCATTTCTGGATCTGGGTGCTGCTTCAAAAATGTCCTTTTCATCTTGAAAAGATGCTTTATGCATAATCCTATTTGTGATTTTTCTCTTCTTCTTTCTTAAATGTTATATTAGAGGAGTGCAGAATATAAACAGAACTAATGGATAGAAGATAACATTTCATTCCCAGTGATTAGTGGTCTTGATCAAGATTGTACTGCCCTAGAAAAGATAGATGTGGCAGCTGGTCATTGTAGTCACTAAATCACATAGTTTAATGTCAGTGATAGGGCAGAGCAGAATATGTTTCAATTATGGTATTTCTAGTATGTCATCAAAAACTTTGTTTCATTTCTTCCTCCGACATATTTTGGTTCTCAGACTGCCTTGGAAGTTTTGTAAAGCTTCCCCCACCCAAAGATTTAATATTACCTTGTCACTCCCTAATCCATGCACGTATAGAAAAGTTCTGGATGACTCAGTTTGCCTCTTGCTTGTGAACATTGGTTGGTTCAGTTTACTAATTCAATAAAGTTGGTAAGTAGCTATTAACTATTCTGCATGAATGCCTCAGAGGAATTGTGCTCCTGTAAGTTATTGAATGATTGCTTACAAACCTTTGAATTAAGAGAAGTTCTGGACTGAGAATATTACCGTATATTATAAATGAAAAGAAAAACATGTCTGTTTGGGGTATATTAGAAATTTGATTATTATGATATTGTAATTAATGTAGTCTAATAATTAATTTGATTACCCTTTTTGTGGCCTCAAAGCTCCCCTAACCATGGCAGCCAGAACTCAGTGACATAACATCCAACCATTTTCAGTTGAAAGCACAAATGAGAAGAGTAGCTTAAATCCTAAAATACACGTAGCCTTCAAAATAAATGTGAGGTTAGTATTTATTTGACTTGGTTTTCTGATATTATCTTTCTATGATTTTTAATCTCCTATAAGATCCCTTGGATAATGTGTTGTCTAAAAATACTTAAATAAATAAATCAGGTTCACAAAAAGTTCCCAACACCTGCCATTATTGCAGCCCTCAGTCTGCCCTTAGCTATTAGAACCTGCTGTTGGCCACAAAAAGATTGCCTACCCCTATTGTACAACATGGAAATATCAGCTATAGGAATTAGTGAGGGGGAGCAGCAGTTTCTCTCCCAATAGTTATAATGGTTAGCTTTTTCTGGAATTTTAACTAGGAAAAAAACATGTCACAGTTCCTGCTTGGGTGTGTACTTCTCCACAGTTATTTAATTTTAAAAGCTCTGGTTGATGATATATCATTTCTAACTCTATTGTATTGTATTTCCTTGTGAAACTCTAACAAGTCAGCACTGGAGCCAGTTTTTTTTTAAAAAAACAACAACAACAACAACAGGTGGCTCTCTCAATATTGCTGAAGTTTGATAACTCTGCCAGGATCATTCAGTGGCATCTAAAAAGGGCAAAGTTTTCCCACTGTGCTTTATGATAATCAAGGCTATAGTTATTTGAATTGGTAGCTGAATCCTCTATGGCAGGGGTGTCAAATTCATGGCCCGTGGACCTGATGCGTCACATGCTGGCCCTGCCCAGTTTGTAACGTGACACTGCTGTGATGCCGTGAGTTTGACACCTCTGCTCTATGGGTTATGATTACTGTCAGAAACTATAGCAAGTAAGTTATCTGTAATGGTAAAGATTAGGTAAGATCATGTATAGGTAGTCCTCAACTTACAACAGTTTGTTTAATAACCATTCGAAGTTGCAACAACACGGAAAAAAGTGACACATGAATATTTTTCACACTTAACGACTATTGCGGCATCTCCATGTCATGTGATCAAAATGCATACAATTGGCAACTGACTCATATTTATGACAGTTGTGTGTCCTGGGGTCATGTGATCATCTTTTGCGACCATCTAACAAGCAAAGTGAATGAGAAAACCAGATTCACCTAACAATCGTGTCACTAACTTAACACCTGCAGTGATTCACTTAACAACTGTAGCAAGAAAGGTCCTAAAATGGGGCAAAACTCACTTAACAAATGTCTCACTTAGCAACAGAAATTTTAGGCTCAATTGTGGTTGTAAGTCAAGGACTATCTATATAACTCTGGCAATTATCTTTCATACTTTAAGGCAGTAGCTTCACAAGATTTTAGGTAGAAATGTTGGTCATTCCTGGGCTTGCAGTACTGGGGTGCATGTATTTTGGAATTTAACAAAGAATGCTAGAAGAAGCAATATTACAATGATACTAAAGATGAAAGATACTAAAGATACAAAGATACTAAAGATGAAAACAAGAAAAGTCTTGCAAAATATCTCTAGGTGAAGAAGGAGATTCTAACCTCTGAATCTCTGCCTACAAAGCTCAAAACATTAAAATCTGAATAGCAGAGAACTACCGACTTGCATGTGTTCTGAGTGAGCCCAGTCTATGAGGTTATTTTATTTTATTTTTTTATTTTATTTATGGGATTTATATGCCGCCCTATCTCCCGAAGGACTCAGGGTGGCTCACAATAATAAAAGAAAACAATATAAAATTTAAAATTTAAAAATGATTAAATCGAAATCCCAATTCTAGTTAAAAACGCCAATGGCCAATACTACTAATAAAACTAATACTACTAATAAAATGACCCCAGTCCAGGTTGGCCTGTTGAAAGAGCCATGTCTTCAGGTCTCGACGGAAGGATCAAAGGTCAGGGGCCATCCGCAGCTCCAAGGGCAGCTGATTCCACAGGGTGGGTGCACCCACAGAGAAGGCTCTCCCCCTGGGGGTCGGCCAGACGACACTGTCTGGCCGACGGCACCCCAAGGAGACTCTGTGGGAGTGCACGGGACACTGGGAAGGTGTTGCTGGCAGTAGATGGTCCCGCAAATACCCCGGCCCTAAGCCATATGGGGCTTTATAGGTGATTACCAGCACCTTGAATCTCAATTTTCTATTTCCAGATTTATTTATCAAATTTATATAGTCTTTTTTACTCCTTTCTGTGTGGTATAAGTTAGGCAAGGTAAATATGTAAATAATGTGATTCTTGCCAGGTCTCAGATATGGTGGCTTATTGGAAAATTTCTAAACACATGACAGATTATTACTTATGGGAGGCAGAAAGATCATTTTTTTTCTTTTATTACAACAATTACCACTTAATAGATAAATCTCTATTCCTAACAAACACTTCACCAAAAATCCTGTTAAAGGCTCAAGTAATCATGATGTGAAGACTTACAACCCACCCTCTTCAAAACCTTTTCATTGGCTAAGAGGGAGATACTATTTATTATTTTATTTATTTATTTTATTTATTTGATTTGTTTATTTATTTTTATTTATTTATGTGATTTGATCTACTAGTGGTAGAATTAACCATCATTTATCTCCTTAAATCTTCTCCTTCAAAGCCACTGTTAGCTGTAGAGAAGAAAGAAAAGACGTAATATAGGAGGAGAAAAAAATGTATGTGCATTTTTGGGGGGAAGTAGCTAGATAAAAATTAAATCTCCTCTCCCCTTGCCCACATCACTTTTAATGGGTCAGTGATACAAATGTAATTGAATAAAACTGTTCTACTGGAAAATAGAAAATATATTGATATATTATTTATAAACTGCTCACTTAGGTGAGATGGGTGGTATAAAAATTTTATAAATAAGTGTGTGGTTGGATGGATGGATGGATGATAGATAGATAGATGTAGGTAGGTAGGTAGGTAGGTGGGTGGAGCACAGAGAAGACTAAATATCTGAACTACATAAGTCAGTTGATGTGCCTTGATGGTCAAATAATTGGGGAGTTTATGTAAATTTGCATTCAACCCACAAGCCCTTTTTTCTTCCATCTTGATTTTCAAGCTTACTTTCAAAGGTCAAATGCCCTACATTAGCTTAGGATTTGCATTCATAAAATACCAGCTTCATTCTTTTCTTAAAGTGATTATATTATCTATCCAGCACTACAGCATTATTCCTGAGGCAATAAATGCATGTTTAAGAAAGAGAAATAATGCAGGGATATTCTTTAAAGAATAGCTTAGCAACAGTTTCCAAATACCACATCATGACATAAATCTATTTGCAGTTCAGAATGGTAGGCAGGGGTGGAATTCTACCAGTTCGCACCTATTCTCTGGAACCGGTTGTTAACATTCTAAGCAGTTCGGAGAACTGGTTGTTAGAAGAAATTACTGGCCTAATCCTGTAAGGGAGGCAGGAAGGAAACATTCTGGTGTTGCTTACGGAAACTGCCTCTCCATTAACCCTTATTACATTCTTGGCAGGACTAGACTTCCTGTCTCAGGAACTTCTCTGGAGTTTTTTTCCCCTCCTTTGCTGGTACTTTGCTTGTGTGGAGTGACCATTTAAAGTTACAATGGCACTGAAAAAAGTGACTTATGACCATTTTTCACACTTACGACTGTTGCAGCATCCTCATAGTCATGAGAGGCCAGGTGAGGAGATGCGTGCCTCGATGTGATAGAGTTGGCCACACCCAGCCAATAACATGACCAAGCCTCGTCCACCCAGTCACATGACCACCAAGCCATGCCTACCACCTAAGCCATGCCCACAGAACCAGTTGTTAAAAATTTTGAATCCCACCCCGATGGTAGGGAAACAAAAATCTGAAATCACTATTTCATACCAGATTAAAACAGATGGAGCTTCCTTTTATAAAACTGTGGGCAGATCTTCAGATGTTAACTGTGAACTGAATTATGTCATAAAGGCAGGGCTTCCTAGCCCAGAGTCCTTAAAATATGATCAATTTCATTTCTAATTAGCCTAGCTAGCATGGCCAAGCCAGACAGGACTGGCTTAAGGGAGCTGGCCTGATCTATCTGAAGCCCTGTTGGCATTGTCTCTAAGAACTGGTGGCTTCTCAGTACAGATATATTTTGCCTTTTTGGAATACAGCCATTGGGAGTAGTTCTCTCTTCTGTTTTAACAGTTTCAAGGTTCAACCTGGTGTTGCAATTAAATCATGAGATTGCATGATGTAGGCTGGTGGCAATAGCTTAGGTAGGCTTTAAAAATGGTCCTGTATCTACTTTTCACCTACCTTAATAACATGTTTGAATGGACATGATTACCAGTATTACTATACAGGTATGCACCACAAGTAATTTTTTCAAGATAGTTTTTCATAATTCTCATACCATACATACAAAGCCTAGCTGTAAATTGATAGACACAGAAAGTTAAAGGCTGTTCTGCATAACTGTAGCAAAAGCATGTTTCTGATGATACTGAGATATATGGGTAAAATTTTCTTAAAACCTCTAATGCTGAATGAAGTTGTGAAGACAGCAAAAAGAACAAAGAAAATTGGTAAAAATGTCTAGCTACCTTTGCATAGCAGCTACTGTATTTATAATGCTCCAGGTATTTCTTTTTAAAAATAAGTCTTTTTAAAATTATCCCCTCAAATGTTCTAAACACAGCTGATTGTAAAAATATTCCCCTCTATGAGGGAGATTAGTTGATTCCTTGAGAGCAAGATATAAATTAGCACATTTGCATAATTTGGAATATCCCAGTTTATGACAATTGTTTCTAGGTCTAATTTCAATAGTAAAGATAGTCCTCTATTTATGACTACAATAGGAACTGGAAAATTCATCATTAAGTGGTGAGGTCAATAGTGAGACATAATCTCATTTACTATGAAACATCGTAACTTTGAACAGTTGCTAAATAAATGGCTGCAAGTTGATGATTTCCAGTACATGATTCAGCTTAATATTTTTGGGATTCACTTAAGGGGAACTGATTGCTGTAATTAAGTCTACCATATCTGGGCTGCAAAAATAAATTATTAGATGGCAGCAAAAATTAGAGATTTTTAAAAATCTCCTTGATGCCATCTAAGGGTCATTTGGATGATTGTGGCATAGATATAGTAGCCTTACCTTTATCTACCTAGTGATCGTTGAGGGATAGGTAAGGTATCCAATGGCCCTTAAAAGATGGATTTTGGACAGTAGAGGTAGAAATTAGGAGTGGGGAAAGTATTATTGTACAGTATATAAATAGATCCAGAAAATATGCTATTCACTAAGCACTTATGTATGTAATGTGAAAATATGTAAATAAATTGTTTTAAAAAGATGGATTTTTAGAGTGAATAAAATTCACTCTATACGTGAAACTAGGGAAGGTGAAGATCTGCTGTTAATTGGTGTTATTTCCAGATACAGGGCTGTTTGTATTACTAATAATGGATGTTCAGTTACAAGATGGAGCAAACCACAAATAGGCGCGATATATGTTGAAACAGAAGGCCTTGCTAAATTATCCCCAAGGCTATGTCTTCACATTCTTTCTCCACAGCAGCCAACCAGATACTGAAGAAAAGCTTGGCAGAACACCAGGCTTCTCTTCAAGCTCCTATACCCATGTTCTCCAAGCAACTCCTATAGAGTTTACAAGATAATAGTATAGCAATAGCAATTAGATACCACTCCATATTGCTTTACAGCAGGGCTCCCCATCCCCAACCCCGGGGCCGTGGCTCACCCAGAACCAGGCCACACCAGCAGTGGGTGAATTCATATGCAAAGAATAAATTGCTCAGCCACCAAAGGAAAGGCTGCCTCCTACCCCATCCTACCTGTGGATTTGGCATGTGCCATGGTCTGTCTGGCTCTTGTTCATGTTTTCATGCATGATTACATTTATGTGGCTCAGCATTTTCCCTGCTATAATTCCCTATTGCTAATACCTTACCACCATAGCTCTTTGGGACAGCTGATTGCTGTCAGCTTGCACCATATTTCTTTTTTTTTACAAATATTTTTATTATTTTTAAACAAACATACACAGACAAAGCATACAGTATGCCGGTAGGTTAAAGCTCTTTTTGTACATCTTCTCCATCCTCATCTATTAATTATTTTTATATACTCTCATATGCAAAATATTCCATATTTTTAAATTAATTTATCTTACAGCAATTCATATTATCATCCCAGAACCATTCCCGGCAAACAAATACATACAAACAAATATCAAGAAAACAAAAACATAAAAATTCTTTTTTTGAGAACAGTATGCTTCCAGACCCTCCCTTCTCCATACAGATGTAATTTCAATTACTCACTCATTTTATATATTCTATGCCATTTGTCATAACAATTTTCACTATTTTCCATAACTTTCCCCCCCTTTCACTAGCTTCTATAATCTTATTTCAGTTATTTCATCATTCCATCATTTCATTAATTACATTTCTTTTTCCAATTTTCAGTATCTTTCCAATCAATATTATTACGCTTTTATCTGTCTTGTTTACAATTTTATACTATCTTATAAAACATATTGTACCCTGTAATTACTACTCTGGAGGATGACACCTCTATCTCTTCTAACCAATTATTATTTAACATTTAAATTTCACCTTTACCGTTATTACCTCTATTACCCTCTATTTTATAACATCTAACCATTATTAATCAGATTCTGCTTGGTACATTCCTTTACAAATATCCATTAAATTCTTAAGAGAAAAAAATGTGCATATATATAACAATGGTAACTAAGGTAATTATTTCTTTTCAAATTCAATTCAGCCATTAATGTTAGTATCCATCTTATTGATTCATTTCTATTTAAAATATTTCCATTTTATTACCATTTAACATCCATATCACTATATTTCAACAACAAAAAACAATATTAAAACATTCCATACTTCCTTTAGTTTTCATATTTTCTTTTTAAGTTATTAAAAGCTTTATTCTCTTATCCTCTTTGCCTCATTTACTTATTAAAAAAATACACATCACTTTAATCATCTAGAACATTTCTAACTTCTTTCTATTTCTAATATAACCATATTTATCTCACGTACCCTTGCAGAATCCTCTCTTTAAATTAAATTAACCATTATCTCGATGTCCAATTAAATAAATAAACCCTTTAAATCTTGTATACTTTCCTTGCTGTTGCACATCTTGATTCAGTTTTTTGCAACTTCATCTATTTTTCAACCCCCCTTTTCTTCTCCCTTACCTTTTTATTCCCTTTTCTATCCAATTCTCCCTTCTGCAGTCCTACCTTTTGACTCCTTATAATATTATAATTATTTTTCAGATTATACTTTTTTTTGGTTGTTGCCTCAAGTCTTAGATTTTTAACTCTTTCCTCTTTTCCCCTTTTCTTTCCCCTTTTTCTTAACCATGCTTAAAGTTATTTGATCATTAAAAATGGCTTCTTCTTCTTTGTCCTGCCCTTCTTGTTCAACCAGTGCTTCCTGTAGTTTTCTATATTTCAGGATCTCCATTTCTATCAATTATGCCTCTTCTTTATAGTCTTTAATTAGCATTTTTAATTCTTCAAAAGATGATGACATTTTGGAAAAGAATTTTTTCTTTTAAAGCAACCCCCAATTGGCTTTAATCCACTTCACTAAGATCCTCTGTCCAAGATTCCAGGAATCTTCCAAAAATCCAAAGCTATTTCTTGCTTCTTTTTTCACTTTTGCTTTTCCGGGGCTTTAATAGGCTTGCAACAAAGTTTCAGTTACAATGTATTCTTTTCAAATCTTGTTACAATTCCACTCTCAGTACTATTTAAATCCAGGTGGTATCCTCCATTTCCAGACTCCACCCTGCTTTCACTCTTCTTCTTCCTCTATTTTCTTTCTTTTTCTCTCTTTATAAGAAAATTCTTTGAAGTTATTCAAAAATCTTTATCACTTGACGCTTTATTTTCAGCTGAAAGCAGTATTAATGTCAAAGTGAATTAATGTCCATTTCTTGTATCAATCTTTTCTTAATATTCCAAACCATTTAAAATTGCCAGTATTAGAGAAGAAAAAAAACCAATTTTTTTCTCTTTTCACTTTCTTTCACCGCTTTAGAAGTCTTTTTAGAGATAGTATTGTCTTTAACTATTCAAATTCCAGGTACCTTAAATAGATGTTTTCAGTAGCAAGCCCAGTCTGTCACACTTTCTCCTTCAAAATTCCTCCTGCACTTTCTTATCTGTTTGAGTTCTTCTTTGAGGTGGCCATTTCTGGCCACCGCTGCAACCGCCTTCGGGAAAGGGGAAAAGAGCAGCTGGGGAGAAGAGATGTGGCTCTCCTCAACCCTGCTGGCAACTCCCCCATCTTCACCACCTCTACGGGGTGGTTTTAACCCCAAAGCCAACCAGCTCGGGGTCTCCAGCGGCGAGCCCAGATTGAAACCGCACACAGTCGTGGTTTTCGGTCCGTTTGCGAAGAACCTCAAACCGGATGTCCCATATTTCTTTTTTCTATCCCTAAATAGGGAATCACTTCTCCAGAGTTCTGTTATCTTTTGACATCACAATTTTCACTGGATTATTCAACACTAATTTATGAATTTATTGGTGGGAGAATAGCAATGAGAAAGTAAGAATTGTGAGACAAATACATTGCACTTAAGATTTAAGAAAAAAGGCACTTACTTGTCTTGAAAGGGTTGACAGGGAAACAATATGGAAAACTGGAGAGAATGCTATATTATAAAGCTAAAGAGTATCCAAAACATTTTAAAGACTAGAGTGAGATTAACTTTTCAAACAAGCCATTCTGCTTTCAGTCGAGCTATCTCAGGGGTGTCAAACTTGTGGCGTTACATGACCTATTGGGACTTTTTTCCTTTGCTAAACCAGGTGGGGCTGGGGCAGCATGTGACGCATCCAATCTGCAGGCCGTGAGTTTGACACCCCTGCATCTACATCTTTGTCTTTTGTGATCATAGTCTTCATATAATAAGTCATAGAAAATCACAGTCAAATGAAATCATGTAAAACTTTAGTACAGGTGACTAATACTATTAGCCCAAATCAATCGAATGTGGATGAAACTTCTTCATTGAAGAGTATGGACCATAATCTATCAGGTTAATGCAGTGCAGTCTGGTGAATAGATGTTTTCCAACTTTCCAGACTAGAATTGAGAGGGAATGACTGGTCCAAAGACATCCAGCTGGTTTTCATGCCCAACCAAAATTTATAACTGGATCTATAATCTGGATCCTTTTGCTCCTAATCCAGCAAGTTAGCCACTTCACCCCAGCAATCTTTACTAATGTTATATGTTCTTTGATTTGTGTCTTATTGAAAAAAAATAGGAATCTTCTTTTTTAAAAATTGCTGAACTTCTGAGTATGCAGGCACCCACACCCGTATTCTCTTTTTTTAATCTCTACCCAAAGATCACAGTGTACCAGAAGAGTTAGTTGCATCTAAGGAGGGGTATATCATCCACAGGCCAAATGTGGTTCCTGAAGTGGGCAGAACTAAAATATTCAGCCTGCATTTTGTGCAGGGGAGCAGGAAATGAAATTTAATAGGCAAATGGACTATTTATGGAGCTCACTGGGTGACACTCTTATGTCTATTCCCATTGTGGCTCTTGGAAAATGGTTTAAAAAAATATGATGCCTTGCAAGTGGCCCATGCTGCTGCCGCTGCATCACAAGAACCATAATTCTTTTTGGATCACTGATTTGCACAGCAGCAATAGAACGTGGGGATGGGAATGTTTTTTTGAGTATAGAAAGTTATTTTACCTTAAGTCTAAAATAAAACCTTTTAAGTATGTTAAAGGGCTGTCTTAAATTTTTATTCTGCAGAAAAATATGTCTCCCGGCATGTGGAATAGAGAAAAACAATGGTTTAAACATTAGAGTAAAGTCCCTAAAAGATTATACTACAGTTTTCATTTTTCTGGATTTTTTCTCAAGTACAAATGCTTATTCATGATTGCTTTGCTTCTGTTGCATCACTGTATTCCAGGCTCATTTCATAGTTTCTAAAATAAACTCTGCTGGAGTGAAATCAGTGTACAGCTTGGTTGTTGTAATGCTTCTGTGGTTTTGTAGCTGATTCATAACATCTATTTCAAAATGGAGCCCAGTTATGTTCTTCAAGTTGTCCATGAGAAGGAAAATAAGCAAGAAGCCAAATTTTCATCACCGAGACATACAACTGAGTTTCTAAATATTAATTTTTTACAGAAGATTCCTAATAATCTCTGATAGTTACGAGAATATATATTTGCAACTGAATAGATTCCAAGAAGAATGTAACATATAGTAAATTAACATATTGTATTTCATATTGTCTTTTAAAAATAGAAATATTACTGTGGCATTTCTGAAATAGTTAGAAATGAAATAGTGGGTGAACATCTTTTTTCTTTCTCTTCTGTTGCTATTATTGCTGTCTCTTTGTTTTCAGAATTATCAAACTGTTAACTCTTCAGCAGAGCATACCTCTCATCATTCTTAATGACACCAATTTAGGGAAAATCTGTCTTAGGTTCCCTCATTATCCAAGGTGGTGGCATCTTAATCAAGTTGGAACCACCATGGAATAGGGTGAATTGAACTTTTGATGAATCTTTTGTCCTGCCAAGGAAGCGGATGGTAGCATATGGCAAGAGGTAGAGAAGATTTTTCTAGCAGATTCCCTAACTGCAATTATGTTGGGTCCCTCAGGACACCATGCACACTCTATAGCACATTGATGACTTCTTTTGAGATATACTAAGGCCCAAAAATTCTCACAGCAGGATATATTGGCAGGGAAATATTGTATTATTTTAGTACATTACTGGGTAGTGTGTGTAATATTTTGAATCTTCCATTCAGTGTATAGATATAAAACCTAACACTAGAAGTATGGCTTCCATTGCTTTGTTTTAAATATTCAATTTCTGATTACATACAGTACTTCATCCATAAGTCATTTCAAATAAAGAATTTATACTTCTTTGATTCAAGCTTGTTCTATCTGGTTCAGAATATATTTTGTTCACATGAGGAGTAATATTTTGTAGTATTACACTTACTTGCTGTAATATTTCAATATCCTAATGAACTAAACCTCAGACCTGGCTTTCTTTTTCTCTACAGCCATGGCAGCCATTAGAAAGAAGCTGGTAATTGTGGGAGATGGTGCCTGTGGGAAGACATGCCTATTGATTGTTTTTAGCAAGGACCTGTTCCCAGAAGTCTATGTACCAACAGTCTTTGAAAACTACATTGCTGATATTGAAGTAGATGGGAAACAGGTAACTCATCTTCTTTAATAGTAGAAACAGCTTCTAAGTGATACTTGCTTTCCTCTCTGGATGTCACTAGTTAATATTGTCATAGAGGTTTTTTTTGTGTGCATCCATTAGTATCTGATACTGAGTCCCATTAGAAACATCAGTATCTGGTTGGTCAACCACCAATAATCAGGACTTTATATTTGTAGATTAAATGATTAAATTACATGCATAACTCCTACCCAATAAATATGCTGAAATGATAATTCTGCACCAAAAAAGCCTACAATCCTTCTCTCTAGTTAAATATCGATCAACTTCTTTATGACCTTTATGTCTATGGGATTTTAACATCGTAAATACTAGTATCTTTTCTCTACTTGCATATGTGCCCCAAGGTCCTTTACCACCAACCTCTGAGACTAACAAAGACTTTCAGAAAAAATAAATACTAACCTAATTGTAAACTGCTCAGCATCATTTAGATAATTAGATGAGTTGTATATAAATTGGATTAAAAGATAAAATACATTCCAGATTCATTTGAAATATAATGAAACAGGTGACTAACTGTACCTTTGCCCGGTACCTCCTCTTATGCCATGTTTATTTTGCTGAGTAGTTTTCAGCAATGTTTGCCTAGTTTCATAATTCACCAGCTGATGAAGGCCAATTTGATGAATACGTATTTAAGGACTAGAGTTCAAAGAAGTAAATTAGGAGGAGTCTGATCTTCCATCTCTATGCAAAACTCCCCTTTTATGTGGAGAATCAACCCTCTGCATCCTTACATTATAGAAAAATATACAAATATTTAAAATATACATAGCTGACCTGTACTTCTGGTTCGGTTATGAGTCCAGTTGCCATTTGTCAGACAATTTCATATATCATATTTGCTCGCTCATTAAATTAGTATAAAAATTTTGAATTTCTGAAAAGTGGAAATTTCAATAAAACTCTTCTGGTGCTTCTTTTAACATTCCATTGACTGCCCTGAAGAGATGATGTTGTATTTAATTTTGATGGTGTTTATGAAGTTGGTGTTGAATGCCCTTGAGAATTATGAAGAAAAGCGGTTCTGCATAATGGCCATAGTTAAGTACAGGGTTTAATATATTTAATTGCTTAATACTGGTAGATATTTTGCCAGGCTGCTTAAAATTGCCAAGGAGCCAAATATAAATGAGGAAAGCAAAACAGTTGGATTTTTTCCCCCTTCAGTATCTGTATTTAACCACAGAGTCACAATTACTGTATGTTGATTAAGGGACTGGATTTTTTTTCATTTATAGGTGGAGCTGGCCCTCTGGGATACAGCTGGGCAAGAGGATTATGACAGGCTGCGGCCTCTCTCTTATCCTGATACAGATGTTATTCTCATGTGCTTCTCCATTGACAGTCCAGATAGTTTAGGTAAGACTATAAAATAACAGTTCAAATTATAGGTCAGGAATGGTCACCATGCTGTATGTCTTCCCATGTATTGCTAGAAGCTCTAATTCTATCGGAAGTAGTTACCATGTCATCTGAAGCTGCTGCTTTGGGCAATAAAGCAGGAGACAAGCAATTCTCTGCTGAACAGCCTTACTGTCATAGTCAACAATATTGTATTAGTGTCACAGTCAACATTATCTGAAATAGTATAAAGTTCTCCTTGTTGAGTAGGGAGCTAGACTAGACGACCACCAAGGTCCCTTCCAGCTTCTATTCTGTTCTGTTCTATTCTTATTAGCAATAATGCTTTTCAAATGTCCAGGTTGGTTGACACTGGACAACCAATACATGGACAAATGGATCACTGAACATATCAACACAGAGTTTTTGCAAACGACCAGGCTCAAATTATCCTACTTCAGACACATTATGCAAAAACCTGGGAGAAGTTCTAATAGTAGGAAAGGTGGAAATAAAAAGGATGAGCAACCAGCAAGGTGAATAGACTGAGATTTAATGGCAATGAGCACCTTCAGAGAGACCAGGTTGACAGATCTTCATGGAGAAGATCTATGCGGTCACTAAGGGTGGACTTCCAAGACAACTTGTTGGCACATAAGTCAGTCAGGTGATCCATCTATTCGTTTCCCATTACTGGTTGCTGCTTGTAGAATAGGCCTGCTTTTTCAGGTGAATGAGTTAATTGCTTTAGAAAAAAATACATCAACTGTAGAAGAAAGTTCAGATTTTTCTCAACCATATTTGGTTACTTTTATAATATTGGTTATCACAGAGATTACCAACAAAATTTTAACTGTAATAGTTTTTCAATCTTTTGGTCACAATAGTACCTTAACATGACAAAAAGCTGAATTTTAGGGGCAAATTTTTATGATTGCTGTAATAGCCTACATACATGGATGCTGCTTAAGAGAATGCAGACTCTGGCAGAGGTTCAGGATGTCTCCTCAAAGTCTGTACTAGACAAAGGAATCTTTAGGGATCAAATCTGTTTTGCTAGACGGAGAATGAATGCCTTCCTCCATTCAAGATTAGCCAGTTTGGATAATTCCTTGAATGTTTGCACTATAACACCATTAATAGTTTTTCAGTATATAAGGATAGAAAGGACTCAACAGCTGCCTTCAGGAGAAAGATGAGGATAAATTAATGTTGGCAGTATTGCAGAAAGGGAAAATTCAAGGATGAAGGAATATGTACTTTTTTTCTGCACAGAAAGCCTTTGTGACATTAGGTCTTTCTGCAGCTCTATGCTACTACATGTCTGCGGGATATTTCTGACGGTGGTTCTGGGGTTTAGATGGGGAACTTCCAACACACTCCTCAGTCACTTCTTCCCTTGTCTTTTACTGGTCTAAAGAGTACAAAGTTCCCTTACATATGTAATGGGGTGAGGTGGACGAAGCAGACTGACACTTGTTTACTGGCCAAGATTCTGGAAATAAGACTCTCATTGTATTCACTCTCACTGAAATGGATCTTTTCCCTTATATTGATGTGGGGATTACACTTGTGAATTTGTTCTGCTGGGGGTTTGCTCACTGAGCGGGTTCTCTCATCTCTTTGCTTCTTCCAGAGAACATACCAGAAAAATGGACACCCGAAGTGAAACATTTTTGCCCAAATGTGCCTATCATCCTTGTAGGAAACAAGAAGGACTTGCGGAATGATGAACATACACGCAGAGAGTTGGCAAAGATGAAACAGGTATACTGTGCAACTGTGGTTTAATTGTCTTGTTCACGTATTTATTGAAGCTTTCAGTGCCTTCTAATTCTAAGGAAAAAACAGTCATTATCACTTGGGATCTTTACATTTCAGAGTAATTGTAATATGTATAAACATTGGTTTGTTACTTTTGCAAATAATCAACTTGAAGCAGTTTCCAGCTATCTCTCTTTGGTCAAGATAAACATCCAGGCTGGCCTTTTGCCTCTGCTCTTAAATTTTCCTTCTAAACTTGAAGTCATGCAAGAGTTCTTGTGTTCTTTTTTAACAGCAACTTTCTCAATGTCCCTTTGAATGTGCAGCGTCACATTCTGAGGAAATAAGGACCTTCAAATAAATTTCTGACTTAAAGCTAAACACCATTGTGTTTCTTGATTCTCTTCGAATAGGAAGCTGTGAATATATGATATTCAATATATATATAAAATACAATTTAGGAGTATAATCTTAAAATACCAAAAAATTAAGGTATAATCAATATTCATTTCCCCTCATCTTTCTCACTGAATTCTGGGACTTAACAACCAACCTATAGAAGTGACTGCATTTACTTTTGAGAAATAGTACATCTGTTTAGTTATTTCTATTCTGAATTACCTGTAAACAATAATGCTTGAAGATACTAGATTAAATTTAAACATGCCCTGGATTTTCCAGATGTTTTCTACCTTCACATAGCCTTTGTGAATGTATTTTTTCATTGTCTGTTCTTGTAGAACTAGATTCCTTCATTCGTTCCATATTCTGTGAAAAATTCTGAGATGTAAATCTTTCATGAAGATTTACCGTTTGTAGTTAGATTCCACCCTCATTTGGGATTATGGCTGATTAAAGAAGCTGTTATTTTGCATTTCCAATTCTAAACAGTTGATCTTCCTTTGAAGAGTGAAATCTGAGTACAAATCGATGCTCCTTTTTAACCACCCCAGTGAAATTTTTAATTTAGTTCTGCTTTGCTTTCTCAGGACACTTAAGCAAGAAGCTGAATCTTTAAAAAAGAGCTTGAAAATAAAATTAAGAAATATTTATTTTTGTTACCAATATTTGTATGTCTCTGAATTACATTTTATAGTTTGCTTTAATTGGTTGTTTTTGATCATCATCACAATCCAATTAGCATGAAAAAATAGGGTACAAATTAATAAATCCACAGGATTTTCCAACAGTCTCTTTATCTTTTTTCAAGTCTAGCATTCTTTTTTCCAGCCAGCATGGATGGGAAATTATTCTGGAAGCCCTGGCAACTAAAATTCCTATGCTACGCTGGGTGCAAAACATGCTATTTAACTCAGCTTGTATTTCCAAGAGGTTTGGACTTGGCTCATGATTATCTGGTTATTTTTTCAACAATGCCTTTAGAAAGGGATTCAAAGGAAATTTGTCTTCTATATATGCCAAAATCCTACCCACAATGTCACAAAGACATTAATGTCAAGTGTACTTTTTTTATTTGATGAGTGTTCCCTTCATCCCAATAGCGTGCAGCAGATAAGAACCCAATTTAGTGCTGCACTAAGGATTTATGCCATTGTTTCGTACACATCAATGCTACATATTGGGCCTTTGTCAGAATAATGGCCTCAATCCCAAACAGCTCTATGCCCCTTTTTAAAAAAATCAGCAGTCTCAGGGCTGTCTTGAGCTTCTTCTGTCATACCAGCAAAGTGCACAATGATAGTCTGAAAATATAAATTATTAAGTTATGTAATGTGTATGCTTCAGGTTACAGCTACAAAGGAGGGCAGAGTTCAGGAAGGGACCTTTTTCTGTATTGTGCTCACCTGTTAGAACAGCATCTCTCTAGAGATCCTATTGGCTTTAACTCTGTTGGCCTTTGTAATGTCTTAAAGGCTTGGTTGTGGTCATTGGGCCTGGCGGCCAGAAAGTGGGGCTGCTGAACCTATACATTGACTATGTTAATTGTGATTGATGGATCAGTTTTTACTTCTGCTGCTGTTCAGTTGTTTCCTTGCTTTTATTTTTATAAAAGCAATATGAGCAGTCATATTAAATTGAAATAATTATACCTTGCCAAAAGTTTTTGAGAACTTGCTGTGGTCATCAGAAATGCTTTCTGCTACATTGTCTGAGGCAAAGAAAAACAAACGATTAAGAGGAAATAAGTACTGGGGTTACCTTGGATTTTTCTATTGTTATATCAGGCAGTGCTAAATAATAATCAAACTGTTTTGCTTGTCATCATTTTTACGAAGGAGCCTGTGAAGCCGGAAGATGGCAGAGACATGGCGAACAGAATCAATGCTTTTGGCTACCTTGAGTGCTCCGCCAAGACAAAGGATGGAGTGCGGAAAGTGTTTGAAATGGCCACCCGGGCTGCCCTGCAAGTCAGGAAGAACAAAAGGCACAGAGGTTGCCCGCTCTTGTAAGAGTGTTGGCAAAAGTTGTGACTGTCCTGTTTGAAGCATGCACCTGTTCCACGGATTGCATGGAAGCAAGCATGGCGTCTCGATAGATGGAAGAGTACAAATTTAATATGATAGTTGGCTGCCTTCAGCCTCCATCTTTCTGCACAGAAAAGGTACTCCAGGATACTACACAGCAGTGGACCGTAGGTCATTTTTGGGCAGCATGTCTATACCATAATTTTGTATGTTTGGGAAGTCAAGAAAAATCATTTGAATCTGGTTTGTAACAATTTGGGTATAGGGCTAACAGTTTATATGACTTAATTCTATACTTCTTGCTCTTTTATACTAATTCCATAATTTGGTGCTTTGTATGGATTTTCTCAGCTTTTATGTTTTCACAAATAAAAGAAGGTAGATTTTTGGAATTCTGCAACATATGAAGCTGGACTACAAGCTAATGTATTTGCCAGTCTCCTCCATGATCTGAAAGGCAAGGGGTTGCCAAAATGTTATTATGAATGCCTGAGAGGAATCAGCCTCCGTTGTGATTAGTGTTCTCTATTGCACTTCTGTCTGAGGGACACAGAGTTGTGTTTTGACAATACTATATTCTCAGTTACTTATTAAATTAATTTGATTTTATATGATTTGCCTTTTTTCTTTGTCCTTGAAGTCCTGCCACCTAGATTAAGGTTGGGCAGAGTTGGCTTTCCCATCTACCACAGAATAGCAAGTGGTGAAAGGAAAGGCCATTGTCACTCTAAATACCGAGAGGAATAACATTTGAATAATGTGCTTTGACTTTCAAGAAATGCACTGAAGGGACTAGATTGTGTTTTCATCTGGTGATCATCTGAACTGTTTTTTTCACTAAGATTAGGTAAATGTGCATTTTTTAATAGCTTGGGGGAGGGGGGATTTTTTAATACCATGAAACAAAAGAAAGATGTAATTGAAAGTGAGCCTGAATGGAATGAAATGTTAAGTATAAAGTTTAAGGATGGAAGACACATTCCATCTGGAGCTTTTTGAACATATGAATGTAGATTTTTTTTCCAAAGTGAAATGAGGAAAATGAAGTTGGAGTGTTCATATTTCATTGAGTAAATGTAATGTCAATTTTAATAATCACCCCAAAACCTCAGAAATTACATGAGAATGAAATGCATCTGACCAGCCAATGGCTATAGCAACAGATTGGTGGGTCAAAAAGATAACTTTTTTTAAGGAACTGGTGTATCTTAAGCACCACAGCATCTGTCTAAGTAGCAGATATATTATGATGTCTTTGTAAGCACAGCTGCACCAGGAATAGCATAAGACACCAGCATTCTTCATCTTCTGTTTACCTCATAGGATGGCAAAGAGCCAAACACTATTGCTATGGTTGGCGCATGGTGCCAACTGCTCCCTAATCATGCAGATCTCGGAGGACCTACTGAATAACCATCACCAGCAATATAATGCACAGGACCACCTTTTAAACATACAGGAATAACAAATGACTTAATGTGATAAAGGATATTCTTGTTCCTTTGAGACAATATAACTGCAGATGATTAGCCCTTTTCTATTGGCTAATCTAGGGGTAAAAATTATGTGCTTCTGAATTAAAGCAAGTCTTCTGCTTAAATAATTCTCTACCTAGTGCTGTTCCCAAGGTTGAAAAGGTCCCAGCACTGAATAACACAAGAATGAAAGAAATTGAGTCAGAAGTCAAGGCATCTTTCAAATGAAAAGTAAATTCCATCAATATCCAAGAGATCAGAAAGATTATTTCTCAATCTCATCCAAAACCACATGGGGGGGAGGTTTGTTTGTTTGTTTGTTTGTTTATTTATTTATTTATTCGACTTATAAGCTGCCCCCTCTCCCAAGGGACTCGGGGCGGCTCACAACTAAAATAGAATACAACAATAAATTACTTAAAATATATTAAATTAAAGCCGAATTAATATTAATATTATTATTAAAACCCCAAAATTACATAAACAACCCCAAGGGTCAACACTGCCCAGATTGTAAAAACAGCCAGGTTTTTAGCTCGTGGCGGAAGGTGCGGAAATCGGGAGCCAGCCGGAGCTCCGGCGGAAGGAGATTCCATAGAGTGGGGGCCGCCACAGAATAGGCTCTCCTTCCGGGCCCCTGCCAAGTGACATTGAGTCGTGGGGCACCCCGAGGAGACCCCGTCTGTGCACCGTGCAGGCTGGGATTTGAGGCTGGGAGAAGTCGTTCTCGTAAATATCCTGGACCCATGCCATGTAGGACTTTGAATGTTAAAACCAAAACCTTGAAGGTTAATCTAAATTCCACACATCTGTGTAATGCCAGGCAGGGGGAGGAGACAGAAAATGGGCAACTTTGCCTCCCCTCCCATTTAATCTGTTATAGTTTTTTTAATCTTTTATATTCAACTTGGCTAACCAGAAGTAGATAAAAACTCAATTTCAGCATTCTGATAATAAGGGAGAAAAATAAGTCCTTCCTCCATACTGTGGTTCTGACTGATTCAGGCAGTCCTCAGAAGACCTGAGCATCTGTCATGCTACATATGATGCTGGCTGGGGAATTCTGGGAGTTGAAGTCCACAAGTCTTCAAGAAGCCAAGTTGAAGACCCCTGATTTAAGATAATGTTTTAAAAACTTCCCAAATTCTTCTTTTTTGTGTTCATTTGGGTATAGGGCCAACAGTTTATATGACTTAATTCTAAACTTGCTTTTTATACTAATTCTGTAATTTGGTGCTTATATGGATTTTCACAGCGTTATGTTTTCACAAATAACAGAATGAAGATTTTTGGAATTCTGCAACGTATGAAGCTGGACTAGAAGCTAGTGTATTTGTCAGTCTCCCTCCATAACCTGAAAGGCAAGGGGCTGCCAAAAACTTCATATGCATGTCTGGGAGGAATTGGCCTCTATTCTGATTAGTGTTCTCTATTGCATTTCTGTCTGAGGGACACTGGCTTGTGTTTTGCCTTCAGTACAATATCGCAACAGGATATAGGTAGAAAATGATTTAAAAACCCTGCTCCTTGATAACCCACCCCCTGAAAAGGGAAAGGATGAAACAAGAGAATTTTACAACTAATACAGAATCATGGTGCATATAATTAAATCTTATAAACTTTAATAAATTTAGTACAAAAACTAGTTAGATAAACTCTAAGTCTTGAAACTAACAAGGTTTTGGTTTCTCCTTTCCCATACCCTATCCTCTCCCCACAATTCTTCATAATCTCTACTCATAATCTCTTGATACTGAAATGTAATCACTGTTTGAAATATCAAAAATATTTCAATTATCATTTCTCAGACCTACCTGACATGTGCCCATATGCACTTGTTCTCAGCATTACAAATGTGTAGCCACTCATGAAAAAATACAAAATTAATTTGGTCACTATTGGTAACCACACATGAATTTGTATCGCATTAATTCTAAGCAGAGAATTTTGGGAACCCTGATATTTACTCCTGAGAAATAGAAGGTATAAAGATCAAATAAAATTTGGCTACTTGTCTTCTCTGTCAATCTTGCAGAAAGGTTCAAGAAGGCAGCATTCACCAGGATTGTGTTTAAGACAGCACTAGTTTCAATGTTCATATCCCCATTGTGGCTCCACTTGCTGCTGGATATAACTAGCTTGTAAGCTGTTATCTGTAGAGAAGATAATTAGGTGAAGCAAGTAGGCAGATAGAAAGGAGAAGGAAATCTATTTGCTATCCTTGCACTGACCAAGCAGCCTTTCTGAACATTTAAAGGAGTGCACTTAACTCTTGTTCTCCAAGATGCATAAAGCTTCAGTGCAGAAAGGTTAAAGACTGCAAGTGAGTTGGATTTTGGCTGGATATCAGTTGTCAGTCTATGTAATGCTTATAAAAGAACAACATCATCCCTTAAACAATGACATTCCAATTCCCCATCCCTCTAAACACTTGAGGCAACTCATAAGAGCTTCCTCTTCCTGCCTGCTGATTATGGAATGTTGAGAACCAGCAAAATCTAATCAAATCATGCCAACCTATGAGCCATCAATACTATCACCAGCCAATAGGGAAGTTGAAAAATCATCATTTTGGCCAATGCTGTGGCTTCTGAGCAGCAGGCTAACAAAAATATTCCCTTCCCTATACCACACAGTACGGGCACAATTGCCAACGCTAATCTCTAATTGGTCCCCACTCTCCCATTTTGCAAGCCAAAAAGTTGATATGATATTTCCAGAGTTCATTCTTCCTGAGATTAATACCACAAAAATTCATGCTTCATGCATACTGGACACCTCAAAGGGAGTTGGTTATAATTATTGTACAATTGAGTAGCAACTGAGTAAAAATTAGAACATTGACTCATGACCTAATATTATTGCAATTTGACTCGCATTTAAGAGTACTGTTAAATGCTTATTTCATGGGCAGAATATTTCCTACTTCTTGCTTTTGGCTTCCTTCAACTTAAGGTTGTTCAACTTAGCCCCATTTTTCCTTAATTTGAGGGCTGACTCTCCCTTCTTATCCCCCAAGTCCACTACTCTGAAAATGAACAAATTAAAACTGGCTCTCTTCCAAACATCCAAAGAATGACTACCAATTAAAGGTTGTTTTCAACACTGCAGCCCTTTCCTTACCTGCTGGCTGATCATTTATGCTGAGAGCAGACAGCGCTGCTATTGGCAACTCATCCTCTACTCCACTGTGTTTATATCCCTTCCAAGCTTGGTTGCGTTTGCAGAATTCAAGAAACCTGTGGACATAGTTGAAGTATTAATCCAATTAAGGCAGATCAGAATTTGGGAATGGGAAAACAGGATACATTTGGACTTAAACAACTCACACTCTTGAGAACTACTTACAGAAGTGACAGTCCCAAAGGTGCCCAGGAAAGTCCAGTTGCCTCCTGAAGGGGCACCTTTGGGACAACCATGATTTGGATGACTGAGAATCTCTACAGACTTTTAGCTACACAGTTTGGGATGAACACCCTTTCAACAATGTGGGAGTAGGAACGGATTTCCAGAGGAAGAAAAAACTGCAGACTACAGGAACCAGGAGCACTACTCAGGTGACCCTGAGGACACAGGTAAACCTCCAAGTGCTTCAACAACCCTCTAAAAGAATGCAAATGACCAACTGTCTCCAAGGAATATAAATCCTTCCATTCCCCACTATCCTGTCAGAGCTGAAGAAGCTTCTTGAATGAGAAGTAAAGTGTCTTCAAAGAAAAAACAAAGTCCAGTTGCCTCCTGAACAACCATGACCTAGACAACCATGACCTGGATGACTGAGAATCTCTACAGACTTACAGAAGTGGCAGGGTCACTGAGACAGTCACGAATCAACTATATGAGATTCCAAATGGCAAATAAGCTTCTCTATACAGGTTTTATGAGACTTCTCAAGCTGAAGACTGTAGGAATAGATAATACTGGGTTATGTAGCACTTCCATGTCACAGAAGTATAGAATCTAGATGAAAGATTGATTCCTTCTTTTCATGTAGCACCAGGCACTGTAACTTAGCAATTCTTTACCTGAAAATCTCAAAAGAATCTCTAGTGCTGCTTATTCAGTTGCGCCTCTGATTCACTGCAGGAGGAAAAATAATTTTACTAGCTGGGCAAAGACATGAGGAATAAGGAGGCCAACACTTACTCATTCCAGTATGGATCCTTGCTTAGTGTAACTGGGTTGCCTACAACGATCAAGAGTGCCTTAGCTCTTGTAAGGGACACATTCAGGCGCTGAAAATGAAAAGGAGTAGTGATACAAAAAGAGAAAAAGTTAACATCTTAGATCACTGGTAAAGAATTCCACATACCCCATAACATTCAAGTATGAGATACAGATTTTGTAATTGACACTTAAAGATGATAAAAAGTTTCCTTAACTTCCATCTCCTAACTGAATCTTCTGGATATTCTAAGAAATAGCCTTTATCTAACACAAAACTACTACAACAGGGGTTTCATTCCCAAATTGGTGATGTTTGATTTTCCTTAGTTAAGAAGCTGAACTAAGAATGGAGAAAACAGGGTTTTAGTCCCACTTTTGGCACAAACAGGGTGACTTTATGCCAGTTTAACAACTGTTCAGCGACCAAATAGTGAAGTTACAGTAGTGCTGAACAAAGGGACTTATGACCTAGTCACCATGCCTGGAATGTCTTGGCCCGTTACAGAGCTGAGCAGTGCATATAAATTGCTGCATTTTGTGTTTCCCTGCAGCTGCTGACCGGCACACCTAGCCAATGTGAAGTATGTTTTTCCTACAGAAGCCATCTCATGCCATTCTGCAAGCAAGGGTCATTTATGTCATTCAGCATGCATAATTTGGGGGAGGCAAGCCTTCTTAATGATCATGATAATGGTGCCCTCCCTCTTGTAGAATGGTACAAGGCATCCTCTGTAGGAAGGGTGCCTGTTAGTAGCTGCAGAAAAACACAAAGGTGCAAGTGAAACAATTTACATGCACTGCTGGGCCTGGTGACCAATCAAGGCACCCCAGGTGTGGGGAAGGCCTGGGCCTCTTTGTCTGCAGCAGGTTTCCACACACTGGTGAACTTTGTAATCAAGCACGTTCTCCCAGGCTTCTTGTGATGGGGAGCAGGCCATGGCATCCAGAGTTACAGCAGGAACCTACATGTCAGCGGGCCCTGTAGCCAGCCGAGGCCTTCCAGACCATGGCAGGTTTCTATGCACAAGTGGGCCCTACAGCTTGTGCTGGGCCACCCAGGGCCACCCTCGCCCCTTAATGATAACTGGGAGAGTCAAAATTGTGGTTGAGTGAAGCAGTCAAGTGATATCTCACTTAATGACTCCTTCGCTCAATTAGCAAAGATTCTGGTCCCAGTTATGTTTATAATTTGAGGTCTATCTGCACTTCTAAAACAGTTGCTAAGAAAATGGCAGGAACTTACCCTTATGGTTGCTGTGGATCAAGACAAAGAGAATAAAAAGCAGTCTAGAACTTAACTAAGGATCACCACCTGGTGGTAACAGAAGAGCTAAGAAACTCCTACTTTGCAGAGCTTCAGGCTATATTAGCTTTTGTTCTAGAATGCTTTGATAAATCATACTTTGCTCATACCATAAAGGTGTTTAAAGAAAGTTGTAAAAATGTCAACTGATGAAATTCCTGTGTAAAGCACACACAGTCCTGCTCTAAAAGAGCTATTAGATTTATAGTAGTCTTAGCAGTCTTATATAACTGGTTTTGAGGCATCAGAAGAGAGTAGATATTAATAATCCTTTCCTGAAATTCTTCCTATATTTCTAGGACAAACCAGAACTACAGAAATATGATATGGAGATACGTGAAATGTATACAGTATATACTAACCCATGGTTTATTTATCCAAGGTTTCTTAAATAATCAGAAATGGCTTGATTCACACATTAAGTTATAAACAATAAATTTACTAGACAAATCTGGGCATGTACAAAAACATAAAATAAATTACATTTTGTTATAGCTTCTCTAATGGTCACCCAAAAGGAAAAGCCACTTGGGAGGATATATTTCTGGACTGTTCTGGTCCCATAAAAAAGCCAATCAGCCCCGGATGTGCTAAAGATTATATAGCATGTCAGAGATCGATGTGATACCTTGGGATTATTGAGGAAACCAAGGTTGAACTCTTCATCTATTCCGAAGTAATTGCTGCTGCTGCGTACTGTTGAAATGAGCACCACGCGACGCTCCTGACCCTGGAATTCTTCCACAGAGCCCACCTGAGGTGCAGAAACATAAAAGAATTCTAGCTAGGATACAGGAGTTATGGAACTCCAGAATGATAGATGGGCTTAATGGGGGGCTTTTTCCTTTCATTACAACTGGGTTTCCCAAACTGTGAACCATATAAGTAGCCTTTGTTAAATGACATCTCACTCAATGGCACTGAATGAGCGGGACTAACAATGGGTTCTAGATGTTCTAGCCATCATGGCATCCCAACTTGCAGTCACATGATCACGATTGAGGCACTAGCTTGCAATTAGGATGTTACAGCATCCTGCATTTAGATGATCACCATTTGTGATCTTCACTGCCAGCTTCCAACAAGCAAGGTCATCTAGAAACTGGCAAGAGGTTGCAAATAGCAATCACCGGACGATGGGACGCTGTAACCATGTGGGATTTGCTTAATGGCAGCAACTGGAATTGCCGCAACTGCCATTGTTAAGTTAGCACAGTCACATAGCTTCAGAGTTAAGAAAAGTGTCACTTAGTGACTGAATTCCCAGACCCAATTACCAGTTAAGTGAGGACTACCCTCGAGGAGGTGCAGACAGGGAAGATGTGAGGAATCTTTTATAGCACATTGTTACAATAAATCCACCTTTCCCAAAGTTCCACTGTATTTTCATTGTTCATGTGTGTTCATCCTGGTTTCTGAATGTTCAGCACAAGTATGTATCTTAAAATTACAGTAAAGGCTGATGTGATTGTTGGATGTTAATAACTGAAGGATTTTTTTTTTGAAACAGGAAAATCCAACTGATGCTATGCATGCATGGCTATTGAAGCATATTAGGTCCTACTTGATCATACCAATGTAGGACATAACTACATAATCGAGGCTCCCTTGGTCCAGATCTTACCTTTAGATCCTTGATATTCATCAGGTCCTTAAATATCACATTTATGGCCTGTCTTATCTTCTCTACCTAAGCAGAAAGAGAAATTAGTGTATCATTAGTCCTTAGTTCAATTATTGGTCCCCGGCAGAGATGAAATCTTTGTAATGCTGATTTTTTATTTATTTAATACCAATTTCAGATATGAAACACTTGCCTTTTTTCCTTTATCTTAAGTATATACAGTCTATGCTTTCTTTTTCAGTGTTACAGTATATGCTGGGAACAAAGGAAGCATAAAATAATTATCTTACTTCCAAGTCCATAAACATCTAAACATTTTTCCTATAATGCTGAAATATTTAAAACTATAGTGCGTTTTAATATCAAAAGTATAAAAATATTGAATGCGTACTGTTATATGGCACTATAATGCTATTCAAAGCACACATATGGAGAACATGAGGCATAATGTAGGATAGTTGCAAATTATCAAAACAAATCCCATGTCTGGAATAACTGTCTGATGCATTTTTGATGTCATGGCTGTAAACTGTGGTTCATCTATGTTATAGATTACATCCTCCTGAAAATTACAGGCATGGAAGCCGTTGAGGAAACTTCTGGTTACATCAGACAAAGGACATTTTGACCACATGAAGAAACCGTGGGTACCACTACCGAAAGAAGAGAGTCTAGTTTAGTCAGCTGAGGAAGGTCCCACCTGCTTTCTGTATGGGGAGATGACCCCAATGTCTTTGGGAAGAGTTTTGATTCCTTTTTTGCCCTGATTTTCCAGAAGTAGTTTCTTGAGATAATAAATCAACACATTAATCTCAGCAGTATTAAAAAACGAAGGGCTCCTCCCTTCTTGCTGGTCTTCCCCACAGACCCCATGGAAGATGATAGGAAATTTCTGTAAGAAAATGGAAAAAATTAGCTTAAGTATTTCACAATACATGTATGTGATTATACAGATGTGATCCTGCTCAATGTATAAATGTATAAAGCTCCTCACCGGCTTGGGCAGTTCATTCCAATCGCAGTAGGAATGAGTAATTAGGTGATCACCACATTCCAGGAGCTTTTCATCATAAAATTTTTCATTGGGGAATCTGAGGATGTCTTCATGAGACCTGGAATTGAAGGCTGAAGTTTTAGCATCTAAGCAAACTTGAACAGCTTACAAGAGAGAGAATGATGTTTTCTTTATCTCCTGCCAGAGATAGAACCTGAAGGCCTGGGTTGCCTGCTTTTGTGCTACTCCAGGCTCTCTAGACCGCATGGTCAAGTCTATCAGAGATAACCTCCATCTACAAAACTGGAAAAGCAGCCCTTTCTTCATAAGCATATCTGTGGAGAAGATTGAGCAAAGAACAGGATAGAACATTGTACGTGGAATGCACAGTGCCTTTCCATATGTATTATAAATAGAATAATGGAGTTGGAAGGGACCTTGGAGGTCTTCTAGTCCAACCACTGCTTAGGCAGAAAACCCTATACCATTTCAGATAGATGGTTATCCAATCTCTTCTTTAAAAAGTGTTGGAGCATTTACAACTTCTGGAGGCAAGTTGTTCTACTGGTTCACTCTTTCCAAGGCACTTATACGTCCACCTAGCTAAGTTTTTAGACGACACACATAAATAAATCAATTGAAGTCATACCTGTTCCATTTTCATAACATGCTGATCTTACTTACCTTTTTATAGTTGAACTCAGTCTAGTTAATTTGTGATTTGATATCACAGTATAATGTGAACTGAATCCAGGTAATTCAGTAACTAAGTTAGGCATGCAGGGTAAATCAAGTTCTGTAATTTAGGGTGAACAGAGAATTTTATAAAAGCTACATGATATTGGTCACCTAGGCACTTATATTATTACAGGTAGTCCTTGATTTACAACCATTTATTTAACAATCATTTGATATTACAACTCTGAAAAACGTTATTATGACAGTCCTCACTTAGAACCATTGCAGCATCCTCACAATCACATAATCAAAATTTGGGAACTTGACATGTGGCACAATGGTTGCAGATTCCCAAAGTCACAGGATCATCCCAGCCAGTTTCCAACAAGCAAAATCAATGGGAGAAGCAAGATTCACTTAATGACTGTATAATTCACTTAACAACTGCAGTGAATCATTTCACTGTGGCAAAAGATATCATAAAATTCCCACGGTGATTGGGAATGGCAGCAGAGGTATGAACGGGGGCCGTATCGGCCTTCGGGGGTGCGCCCCCACTGTCTTCGAGCGGTGGCGCACTCTGACCCTCCGGTTCTTGCCCGTGTCCCCGGGGGCTTGGAAGATCAGGGCCCTGGGCTCAGGTTGGTCTATTTGAATGCCAGGTCTATGGTGAACAAAGCTCCATTCGTCTGGGAACTGATTGAGGAGAAAGACGCGGACCTGGCTTGCATCACGGAGACCTGGTTGGGTCCAGAGGGAGGGGTCTCCCTGGCGGATTTATGCCCGCTGGGTTTCCGTGTTCTGCACCAACCTCGGGCCCAGGGTAGGGGCAGGGGGGTGGCGGTTGTGATCAGGGAGGCACTTTGTCCAAGGGAGGCCACTGTCCTGCAGATAGGTGGATGTGAGTCTCTCCTCTTGAGATGGGGCCCTGGGGGTCAGTTGGGCCTGTTGCTCGCATACCTTTCTCCCAGCTGCGTGACAACAGCCCTGCCTGACCTACTTGATGTCCTGTCTGGGGTGGCTGGAAATTCTGGTCCCGATTGCGGTTGTAAACTGAGGAGTACTTGTATCTGTGATATATATGTGTGTGTCATTTGCACAATCTTCTCTTTACATGCAGCTTTTCCTTTAAAAAGAAACTCTCAGAGCATAGGGTGCAATTATTATTGAAAACTATCACTGGAGAAATTTCCAAAGTAGAAATCCCACTCATTCAGCCAATGTCATGGAGGAATTTGTGGCAAAGCAAAACCTACTTTTGATTTTGACAGGAAATTAGGGCATGGAATGTACCTGTAATTGCGCAGCAGCATAGTGACAAATTGTGGGTTGTATTTCTCATTTGTCTTTTGGTATAATGGGTTGTGGTGCATCAGCCGCTCCAGCAAAGAAAGTCCTACAAAAGCAAAAATGCCTCATAAGCGTTGAAAAATTGGGACAGTTAGTCCCTCTACACAACTTCCCTTTCTTAGAGCAGTAAAACAATCCAGTCTAGGGGAAAATCCTATG
Organism: Naja naja; assembly: GCA_009733165.1. Classification (NCBI taxonomy): domain Eukaryota; kingdom Metazoa; phylum Chordata; class Lepidosauria; order Squamata; family Elapidae; genus Naja; species Naja naja. The sequence continues at coordinate 44,187,651 of CM019150.1, forward strand.
GGCTAATTACTTCTAGAAACAACAAGGTGACTACCTCTCTAAGCAATATAGAATACTCCTATAATTTCAGCCAAAGTAGCAACATATAACATACATTCCTCGAGCATTTTGTGGATTTATTTATTTATTTATTTATTTATTTATTTATTTGTCAAACAAGTATTAGATAACAGGTATAAGTATAAACATGGTTATGAATACATGAAATGGATACGAATAAAAAAAGAAACAATAGGACAGGGACAGTAGGCACGTTGGTACGCTTATGCATGCCCCCTACAGAGCTCTTAGGAAAGGGGTGAAAGTCCAAGTTGAAAGTTTTTGGGGTTTGGGGAAGAAACCAGAGCGTCAGGTAGAGTATTCCAGACATTGACAACTCTGTTGCTGAAGTCGTATTTCTTGCAATCAAGTTTGATGAGGTTAACCTTGAGTTTGTATCTATTGTGTGCTCTTGTATTGTTGTGGTTGAAGCTGAAGTATTCATTGATAGGTAGGACATTGCAGTAGATAATTTTAAGTATTATACTTAGATTGGACCGAAGGCAGCGTAGTTCTAGGTTGTCTAGGTCTAAAACTTCAAGTCTGGTGGCATAAGGTATTCTGCTATGAGTAGAGGAGTGGAGAACTTTCTTAATTTGAAACAATCTTAAACCACATAGGTAGAATTTCTTAAGAAGACTTCACCACTGCTCGTATCCTTTGCAATGAAACAACCACTTAAGAAACATCATTAATCAAGTCTAAAGACAAACTGAAATGGGATTCATGGAAGATAGTAGAGTTCCCCATTACATATAAGCTGGGTTGACAAAATCATAAATGGGGAGATGATAAATCGCCTGGGAAAACCAAAGGAAATCATCAAAACCATAAAAAAGCAAAAATTAGAATATTTTGGACATGTGATGCGACATGAAAAATACGGCATACTTCAAATTAATCCTCCAGGGAAAGGTTGAAGGCAAACAAGATCCAGGCAGAAGAAGAACATCATGGCTTCAAAATCTAAGGGACTGTTTTGGACAAAACTCAGCAGCACTTTTTCATGTGGCTGTTGATAAAAATAGGATCGCCAACATGATCGCCAACGTCCGATGATGAATATGGCACAAGAAGAGGAAGTAGAGTTCCCTCAGAACTATTTTTGAAACAGACTTCACCAGCACTATGGTTATTCAATGGTAATGTGAGAGTTCAATGGCTTTACATTTTTTACATTTGTTCTTTACCCTTAAATAGCTATTTTGCACCATATAAATTGTTACATTAAAATATGACTTGCCCAAGCCATGTTGAACTGCCAGAGGAGATCTCAAAATTGGTCCTAGTTGCTTGGGATCGCCTGCCAAAACCAGCTGACCTCCATTGACATTTGTCTTTGGGTCCATCATGTCAAGAATACCTGAAAGAGAGATGGAAATCTATTTGCTTTGTTAGCATTTTCTTCTCATTTCCCCCAAGTTTGCTAGGTTGCTTACTTAAAATATAAAAACCATTCATATTAAAACATGCACATGGAATAAGATAAAGCAACATTAAAAATGAGAAAACAAGTACTAAATATTAGCACTTAAAAAAGCTAAAAAGAAATAAAAAACACTAAGCAAATAGCCTTTCAACATACAACAGAAATATCTACAGTAAGAACTCTTAGGTTTTTTTAAAAAAATTATTTGCTGCCCATCTTGCTGTGGGGCTACTCTAGGCAGCTTACAATGGCAGAATGCAAAATTATAAAAATGTAAATATAACAATAGGAAAACAAAGAAACTATAAAAATAATAATGAAAATACAACAATGTGAATTAAAAAATGGACTGAGCTGGAACAGGATGCATGAACGGGGAGAGTGGGGCCTATTATTAGTCTAATAGCTACCTCCACTATGATACTCTTCTATTGGGTCTCCAAGCCAATTGACAGAGCCAGGTCTTCTGGCTCTTACAGAAGGACGGGGGGGGTGGGGTACTCCAGGGGCTAGAATGTTCCAAAGGGATGGCACTACAGCAGAGGTGGTTCTTTTTCTAGATCCTGCCAATGGAGTTCTTTGACTGATGGGATCTGTAACAGGCCTCCTCTGTCAGCACAATTGGAAAAGGCCTGTCCTAGTGGCCCATTTCACAAAGTTTCCCTTTGTGGGTTGTTTAACAATAGGCAAAGATTATGCCTATTTCCACATCACAGCTAATAAGTATTAAAACCTAGAACTGATCAGCTCCACAACTGCTAGTTTGTTAGTTGTTGGTAAGAAGCTAACACAATGTACTAAATGCTGCTGGTAGGCTTTATTATAAACACACAACTGCCATTCAAAACATTCTGTATCTTCAACAGCAGAACATTCAAATATCTAGAAATGGACTTCCTCAACCTTCCCCAGGACTCTGTCTCTCCAAAACATAGATTACTGGAAATTCTGGAACCACAACTACCAACACTTCTGGCAAATGCCAGACTGGGGAAGTGTAAGTTAGTAGACAAGAACCAGACAATATTCTCATCCCCTGGTGGATGATATATCATTTCCATTCGGTCCTACTGAAAATGAACATGCTAGTCTTGTGTAGAAGAGAAAGGGGTCAAAAGCTACAGAAAAGTTATTCCTCACCTGAAATGGCAATCAGGCTCTCTGGTTCCACAGAATAGCCACTCTCATCAATAAAGACATGAGAAAAATGTCCCTGAGGGAAATCAGCTGAAGCCAATCTAATTAAAAGAGATACACAAAAATCTTTGAACACATGCAGAAATATTCAGCTTTCCAGGAAAAGCACTATTACCCTAGGTCCGTGGTGGTGAACCTATGGTACGCGTGCCTAAAGTGGCACGCAGAGCCATCTCTCTGGGCATGCCAGCCGTCGCCCATTGCTCTTCGGGTTCTGGTGTGCCTGTGGTCTGTGAGCACGCAGGGGTGCTGGAAATAGGAAGACCAGGTGGCTGGTGCATATGCGCGTGCTGGGAAGCTGAACTTCTGGTTTCCAGCACGCATATGCGCTCCAGCCAGCTGGTCTTCGTGCATGCATGTATGCCAGGAACCAGAAGATCAGGTGGCACATGTGCACTGGAAACCAGAAGCTCAGCTTCCTGGCACGCACATGCATGCCAGGGAGCTGCTTTTCTGGTTTTTGGCATTTCCATGGGTGTGTGTGCATGCTTTTGTTTTGGCACTCGGTGCCAAAAAGGTTTGCCAACACTGCCCTAGGTCCTCTCTTGTGTGAAAATGGCCTTTTCCCCTAAATCATGTGAAAACTCTCTGCAGGAAAATAAAACCTCTAAAACTCCTTATTTATCCTTTAAACTAATTTTGGCATCCTTTACCAAGAGACTTCGAGGAAATATTCATGTCTTTCCCACCTCCCATGTGGGCAAGAATTCGGAGAACTGTGATCCTTGCTCCTCTTGCAGCAATCACACTGAGGAAGGGTAGTCTAATATTACTTATTTGATTAAATTTATATACTGCATCTCTCCCAGGAGTTTGTGAGATTTTCTTGGTTGCAATGCTAAAGTATTTTTGTCCACAAAAAGAACCCTTCATGTTGTGGCCCCGCCTCGTGAGCCTGTGCTGACAGAGGAAGAGGACCTGGATGATGAAGAAGAGGAGGAATGGGCAATGCCTTCCTCACCAGGGCCTTCCTCCCCAGGACCTTCCTCCCTGGCAAGGCCTCCCTCCCCAGGACCTTCCTCCCTGGCAAGGCCTCAGGTTTCTTCGGAAAGCCAAGAGGAACAGCCTGAGAGACGCATAGCGGTACGGCCATGGCTGGGGAGTGAGGAGGAGGATTCCTGGCTTGATCCCAGGCAACGTCGGAGGGAGAAACGTCAGCAGCATCATAGGAGGCGTGGGAGGGCCAGAGAGTGAGCTGGACCACACCCCACCAGGTATAAAAGTGGGTGTGCCTATGTTGCAAACTCTGTACATGACAAAGTGTGGAATAAGCCGAGGATTCCGTCTGTGTTGTGGTGCCTGTTTTGGTTTCTGGACTTTGGGAATAAATCATTCCTTCTGTGAGTAATTCATTTCTTGTCAGCTCCGAATTTGGCAGTGAGAGCCTGGGTGACTGCCAACACTCTTATCGGGAGAGATAACTTGGATTTTGGAGACAGGCCAGCGTGACTCTCTGTGCTAGTGTTGCTGCCAAGTTCCTTACCTTCTGGGGAAGGGAAGGGGAGACAGAACACTTTAGAGCTGTGTTTCTCAACCCCAGCAACTTTTAAGATGTGTGAACTCCCAAAACTCCCTGGTCAGCATGCTGACTGGGGAATTCTGGGAATTGAAATCTATACAACTTCAAGTAGTTGAAGTTGAGAAACATTATTTAAACTAAGAGATCATGATAGGATTCAAAGGTGAAATTCCTGATGTGAATAAACTTGAACTTGTGTCTATTTAGGATGAGTTTAGCATCTTAACCATTACTACCCAAGATCTTAACCTCTTGTAGTACAGTTAAGCAAAAATTTTAATTTTCAGCCTGTCATACCCTTGAAACCTATTATTGGTATCAGAATAGGTAATGTTTTACTTTTTGCCTAACATTCCAGTAAGCAAACCAAGAATAGATCCATTACCTCTGTTCATGCCCTTTCCTGGAATTGGGATACTAACAAAATACTCTTAAATGTTTGTCTTTGGATCTGTTACCTGTCACATGGCAATCAAGAAAATGGTATTTTAGCAGATATTTTTAACTATATAGTGCCTTAAAAACAGTCTTTCTCCAGAGCTGATATATATTGTTGGGAGGTGATGGGATCTGTACATCTGGTGAAGATTAACCCATGCTAATCACTTTAATTCTTGCGTTTATTTCAGAGATCAATGGATCATTTCTTTAAAAATATGGGCTGAGAACAGATGGCTACAAAAGTTAATTCTCTCCCTTCTTAGCTAATTATAGTTTTCACCTCCTGAAAATGAATTTTTAAAAAATAAATAAATTTCATTTTCTAATGATACAGAGTAAAATTTCAAATTTGAATTTTTATAAATGACTAACTTCTTCCAGATCACTATGTCGCTCCATAATAATTTCATAATCTGTTTCCCACATATGGCCTACCTTCCTGCTGTCACCAGTGTAGTGATAATGACCTTGTAGCTTTGCAGTTTTTCCTTTCTTGGAAATACATGGCAATTCTGTGCCTCATCCCAGTTACACACAGGCTAGAAACAAAAGCAGGCATTAAATAATTGAATAATAAATAAACCAATGAATAAATTAATTAAAAAATAAAGAATGCAAATGTATTCTTTTTAAAATTTTAAAATCTATTCTTTTAAAATTTTGCAATTTTAGATGGTAGACATATGAGAACGCTACCAGCTGTTAGCCTGGAAAATTTTATTCAGAACAGAATGCCTAGTTTGGAGATAGAAAACTAGAATATACCTTGATATCCTCCGGGACTGTACGGTAATCCCTACTGCTAGCATTCATCCTGTAGATGTTCCTATTATTGACATGTTTCATGAGGTGTTGGCAGAGCAGGTCTGAAGCACTGTTGGAAGGAGCACAAGCAAGCACATGGGCACCCTCGATGCATCGTAGAACCTGAGAAGAATGAGAGCACAAATAAGAGGATTTTAACTGAAAAAAAGAATACTTTTTATTTATACTTCAAGCCTTGCAGGAAGCTACTTAAGGATGGTGCAAAATAGAACTGGGTCTCCACAAGATTCTTGGTTTAGGAACATATTCATCAAGGTTGTAAGCAAGATTTCTTGGCTCCTCCCCAGTACATTTCACACTTTCATTATAATTAGATCTATAACAAAAGTGTATTCACCTGCTTAATGGCCTCCACCATAGTGACCGTTTTGCCAGTACCGGGAGGCCCAAATATAAGATATGGGGCTGGTCTGGAAGTCCCTGCCACCACTTGACGGACAGCTTCCTTCTGCTCTGCATTGTTGTTCAGATTAGGATTATAGAGGCTGGAGGGTACAGGCAGAGAAAAGAAAGAAAATGTAACAAAGCACAGGCCAAAGTGCAAACAACACCTGATTAATCTTATTTACAGGTAGGTAAACTATGGTAATTGGGATGTAAAATTCCATCACTAAGCAATGAGATTGCAAAGTGCAATGTCATGTGACTTGCATTGCTTATTGATCCATAGTTGTGGTTAAATGAGAATCAAGGGTCGTTATACAAGGACCTCCACAAAATTTCCTCCCAGCTTCGAACAAGCAAAATCATTGGGAAAGCCAGCAGCAAGTTATCAGGCCCAGCAGCTTGCAAAGAGGCAGGTTGGCCAGCAGGTAAATGGCTGCTGCTGTGCAGCCTTAGCCAGCCAAGCCAGAAATGGCTGCTGCCAGTGGAGAAGTGTGAACAAACTGTCTTGAGCTCTACCACCCCCACTTGCCTGCTATCCTCCTCCTCCCACTGCTGACAAGGCTTGCCCAGCCTGACCCTTCCGGAAGTAGCTGTTGGCTACCCAAGACTTTCATCCTGAGGCCTTACTCAGCCTTTTTGTGAGGCTTCAGAAGGCTCTCATGCAACTTTGAGAAGGCTAAGTGTGAACTTAGGGAGAAGGCCTCATGTGGCAGCTACCAAATGAAGGGCTGAAGCTGGGCTGCCTATGCCTTACCAGCAGATGGTGGAAGTTGGCGAAGGTCAGATGGATGCAGCAGGGATGGTGGAGTGCAACACAGCCAAAAGGGCAAAAATAGGAGTGGGGAGTAATTTAAGATCTCCTGCAATCATAAATGCAGGCCGGCTGCCAAACGCCTGAATTTTCATCACATGGCCATAGGGATACTGCAACAATCATAGCTTCAAGGAACAAGCATAAGTGCCATTCATTCAGTGCTGTCATGACAGCTGTTGAAGAAAAGGCTGTTAAGTAAGTACTATCTGCATTGCACTGCAAGTCAGTATCTATTTTTTACAATTATGACAGAGTATCTTAGGTCATTAAGTATCTTTCCAATGGGCCAATGAAGTTTCACTTACTACATGAAAAATGGTGCACAATGGGGCAAAAAACCCTGCTTTTATATTAAAGCCAATGGGATCTGAGCTAGAAGTAAGTGGCGAAGTGTATCAACTTTACAACCTAAGGGTATCTAGGGTTGTATCTTAAGACTAGATAAGAGTAACCTAAGAGCATCTTAAGTTGTAAAGGCATGGAAAATACCAATCAACATGTGACTGCTTTGTAGAAGGTAGATTCCATATTGACAAAGAAATAGAGAACAACCAACGTCACAACGCATTTGCAGAAATTTATGAAGTAATCTCCACTGAAACACCATGTACAATATAGCAGTCCAGTAACCACACTTCATAAAATGTTATGGAACAGAAAAAGACATCTATCCCTTGGCCTGGCTTTGCTAAGGTGAATCCATTTCCCTAAAATTGCTGTGATTGGAAAAAGACAGAAGTTACTGGAGCCAGGAGTGAAGAGAATATATAAGCTCATAAAATTATGAGTACTGTAGGAAAAACAAATTCTTCCTCATTCAAAATATTAGAATCCAGAGTTATCCAATGAAGCTGATATTTAGAATGGATAAAAGTAAATATTTCTGCTTGTTATATTCAGCTAAAAACATTGCTTCTATAAGTTTCATGATGTACCACAAGTTTTAAAAGGAATTTCACAAGGCTATCAAAGAGATGATCAGTGGGGTGATAACTATTTGTAATTGGTGAACCACCTGCTATAGAACATAAGTGAAAGCTTTTTCTGAGCTTGCCACAGAAAATTGGCTAATCATTGTGGCAAGAGAAAGCTGGACTATTTGACCAGTTCATTCAGAAGTGTTAATATGTTCCCCTTGCCTATTGGCATTCTCTCCTTCCTTTCTTGTCCCTACTCACCAGAGTTCCTGATCAGCAGACAGGAGGGATTTCTTGTAAGAGAAGCATGGGAAGAGTAGATCACAGAGTTGCTTCTCCTGGGCAAGAATAACAGCCCGATGCTGAAGGCGTAAGGGCAGGCGATTGAAAGTAAATTCCACATCAAACTTCATGTTATTGAGAAATTTATTTAGTAATCTAGGAAAAGAAAAGGAGCTGATGGATGATTGAAAAACATGGCATTGCTATGCAACTCTCAATCTGCACAAAAACAAGGCTAAACAAGGCTATGTTTGGTTTTAACATTCAAAGTCCTACACGACATGGGTCCACAATATCTAAGGGAGCGTCTCCTGCCGATAAGTACCAACCGCCCTGTACGGGCACACAGGCAGGGGCTCCTCAGGGTCCCGTCGGCAAGCCAATGTTGGCTGGTGGTCCCCCGGTGGCAAGCCTATTCTGTGGCGGTCCCCGACTTATGGAACCAGCTGCCTCTGGACCTCCGTCTGGCCCCTGACCTCCGCACCTTCCGCCACCATTTGAAGACCTGGCTATTTGACCAAACCGGGCTGTGACTGCCTCACGGGGGGTATGGGATAGTTTTAAATTATTTTAAATTTGGTTTTATTGGACCTTATATTTGTTTAATTCTTTTTAATTATTTATTGTATATGTACGTTTTAGCTGTGAGCCGCCCCGAGTCTTCGGAGATGGGGCGGCATACAAGTCCAACAAAATAAATAAATAAATAAATAAACATGCAACTCTCAATCTGCACCATCACTTCAACTCCCAACTTGTTGGGTTTTTCCCCTGGTCTGCTTACTTCAACTTCATGACCACCTTTCCCAAATCTGGAGCCTCAGGATTTTCTTCCACATCACCACATGGCTCGCCCATCTTTCAAAATAATATTGACTTAAGGTAATTTGCTTCACAGCTGCACTTCTCAAACTGCTGAGCTCTCTATTCCACATATATGTTCTGTGGACAAGATTTGCTAATATCTTATGATAGCCTTCCCCCAGTTTGCTACCAGAAAGAATTCTGGTGGGAATTCTGAAATTTGAGTTTCAACACAGAGAATACTTTCCCATACACTTGATTATCAATAATATTAAATTGTTGAGTAACTAAACTGTACAGCAGACATTAAGTTTAAAGCAATGAAGATCCCCATAATCTAACATTGTCAATTTCTGAATATTTTTAATTTAATATGCATAATTTAAAATCATACTCTATTAAATTATAAGCTTGAAAAATGGGGCCACACCTTTATGTGGTGATGCCATACCCTGATCCAATTTCCTGAGCCCTAAAGTATCGCAGGAAACCTGGGTTAGGTCCAGCATTAATATGAAATCACCTGCAATACTTAAGGAATATTAAAACCTGCTTTAACATATTGCACCATATATTAGAATCAAGGAATGACAGTATTTGTGAAGGTATTGACGAGTTGCAAACCCAGCACACAGAACAACACTGATTAACTTAGAAAAGTCAGTGATGAGTGTGATGAACTTGTGCCCTTGAGAATGTGGAAATTGTGCTCTGTATGTTCCAAATGTGCTCTGCAAGCAGGACAGCTGCTTAGCTGGCAAGATGTGCTGGGCTAAGATCCTGGGAAACAAGGAAGTTATATTGGTCACATATAAATATAGTTATATTGTGACATATAGGGTGATGTAATGAATAACTGCCCTGTTGCTATGGCAAGGTGGCAGAATCCTAAAAGTCATGCCTTGGACTTAAGGTATATAAAAGAAGAGTAAAGAATGGAAGGTGTTCGATCTATCTTAAGCCGTCCCTTTTGATTGCTTGTCTGATTGACCCTCATTGCAATGTGATTAATGTAAGTGCTTTATGTTTATTATGCTCTAAATTCTAATAAACCTCTGAATTCTAAAATGAGACATGTTGTGGTGTGCTGTCTGATCAATTATTATTAATTGTTATTAATTAATTATTATTAATTGTTATTAATTATTATTAATTGTTATTACTATGCACATAATCAGGTTTTTCCCCTGACACTATTAAATTCTATTCCTACCCTTCCCAGTTAAAATGAAAGCCTTACATAACTATCCATGCTGGATTAGGAGCCAATTATCTCAATCTTGTTCTCATTAAAAAAAACAAAAAACTAACCATAGGCTGAAGCTGATGTACTCACTTTTCAGAAAACCCCAGCTTGACTTGATCCAACTCCACAGCATGAACATAACCTTTATAGAAGGGAACTTCATATTTTGGTTGCCCTTCAACAGGGGTCACAAACAGATGGTCACCTTTCAACACGGAAGGTCGGTTCTCTGCAACACCAGGTGCCTGGAACAAAGAATCAGACCAATCTAAAGCACAAACTTTTTAATTCTCATGCCCTGAGTAACAAACCTCTGGAAGAGCGAATTGAATATCTTGTTACAGACAGTCAATTGTTCCTGCTGGAGCAAATGAATTTAAATCATATAGTATTTGCTATTTGCATGACAAATGTGCAACTGTGACATTTGGGTGGGCTGGGCAGGGAATCTTCCTAACCTCTTTCATTACAATTCTTGCACAATTTTGAATTTGGAAGTTATAACATATTAAGAGTGACAGTTTAAATATGGCTAGTGTTTCTCTTTTTACTTTTTTGCTGTCATTTTTTTTCTCCTAGAATTTCAACATTCTCTTCCCTCTCTCATTCTCTTTCAGCATCTAGTTTACCTTTCCTTTCTCTTTATTCTCATCTACATGACCTAAATTTAATTTTCAACTGCTGGTGAGTACAAATAATACTGTATGTGCAATCTGATTTGCTACAATGACATTAGTTATATGTACAATTGTATAGCTAAATCTATCTGTACAATTTAGTATCCAATGGTCATGCCAATTTCAAAGATCTAGCTTGAATAAGATACTTTAAGCACACATACTAAAAAAGCCCTAAATACTGAAGAAAAACAACTATTGAATGAAAAACAACAACTCTAAGACTCAAGCCCTAGGCTTAAATTTCTTTTGCCCTTATGCTGTAATGAAGCTTCATTGGTTTCTTAGAGTAAGAAACTGATGAATAGGATGCACTGTTATTGTAATAGAGCAATTTGGTCTCAGGTTCTTTGCTTTTGACCATGATCACTCTAGATCTCACATTTCCAAGAAGTTTGCTTTTGAGTTAATTGAGGAATATTTTTATTCATATCACATGCTTTAATTTGTATGTATAGAACTTTATGGAGATGAAAAGGTGAATCTAAATTGTTTGAAAAGTGCTAGTGGTGGCATTTGGAGGAGGCAAAGCGGATGGTGGACATGTTATTCTGCCAAGATTCAGTATACATACAAATAAGTAGGAAATGTATGCACAAATGTTTGTGCAGGTGGGGGAGGGAGGGTGAATGAGAATAAATGAAAATGAGAATATAAGCACATATTTAGGAGATATTACACCCATTTTGTTTAATAAAATAAACTGTGATATATTTTATATGCAGTTGTATTTCATGGAAATTAACCTCTGGAATAGTAATTGTGAGAGGCTATTCCAAACAAGCAACTTTGATTTTTATTTTGTGGGAGATTGATCCTGTATTTTTCTTTTAATTGTTTTTATTGTTCGTCTTTTCTTCTTCTTCTTCTTTTTCTTAAACTCACCCATAGTTTTATAAATATAATCCATTGCTCCTGCGTCATTCTCCCATTCCTACCATATGGTATCTTATTGCAAATCAGGAGCAACTAAGAATGGCAAGGAAAAGGGCTGAGGTTCAGCATCTATGCTCTAACTATTACATTCACAGAATAAGGATTTCTTTCAGGCTCTAGACTACAAGTCACTCACCTTCAGAACAAGGAGTTTCTTATTGTATTTGTCTGTAAACATACTAACATTCTGCATATCATATCGATGGATGTCCACCTCCATTTGGATCTCTTCCAAGTGAAGAAGCAGACAAAACTTCTCAGAATAATTGTCAAATTGCAAGGGGGCTTCCAGACTGCTCCTGTTTGGAAGTATATGGTAGTATTCTATCAAATTTAATCTGTTCACCCAAACAGAAATCACCTTTCTTTCCATCAGGGATGGGAGAGTTTATTATAATATTTGGTAGGAAGGGAGAGACAACACTACAACATATGCCTGCTTTAAAATATCCCCTACTTTATTTGGATGATCCTGGTTACATTGCTGCTCCTTTCTGCACATGTATTCTTCCTTTCCATGCAGATAGAGAGCTATCTGAACTTCCTAATATTTGAAGAAAGGTAAAAAATCTGGTACTAGGCCAAGACAAACTAATGCTGCTGTTTAAAAAGAGTTGGTAGCTAGCCCAGCTTAACGTGATTTGTTAAGATTGGCCAAGGTACAATATATTATCTTGTTTTATATTTATTTATTAAATTTGTGCACCACATGACTCCCAATGTTTCTGGGTGGTTGGCAAGTAAAATAAACATCTCAACATTTGAAATATCTAAACACCCAGAGGAGTATACAAATATTAACAACAATAAAATCAAAATGAAGTGATGAATATCCATTATAAAGACTTGTTTTTACAAGGCAAGATACAAATACATAGGGTTTTGGGGTTTTTTTTTGGATAAGCAATATTCTTGGCCCACATTTGGAATTTCAAAGCAAGCTATAGGTGCTTCACCGCATGGCTGTTCAAACTCTGCAAAACATTCTGAGATTGAACCATGAACCCAATCTGAATTCAGAGCAGCCGCTGTTCTGACCTTACTGGAAGGGCTTTGAATATGAAACAGAGTTTAAAACAGGAGCATTGTGAGTTTATAATACTTCCAATGAAATTAGAAATGGTGAGGAAATTGTTTGATTTGTTTCAAACATTCCAGACTGCTGTATTTTTATTGTGTCCCATGAAAAGAAGGAAGGCATCCGTATCCACAAAATAGCTGCTGTGATTTATGTACCCAAAGGTGAATGGATCTGTTTGTTCCTCCCCACTCTACCTTTCCCCTCTCATCCCAGCTTATTTTCATTTTTTTAAAAACTGAAGGACCTGTTGCCAAGCACAGCATCAATTGTAGCCCATCTCCTTTTTACTTTCTAAAAATATCTTAATTTGCAGCATGCTAACTTTTTCATTTCCGTTAAGAGCTGGAAGGTACTTCAGAGGTCATGTAGCCCAAAGCCCTGTTTTCTGATAAGGCATTTCAAGCTTGGTGGTTATCCAGTCTCTGTTTGAAGATCTCAGGCATTTACCTTTTTATCAGCTACATCACACTGATGGGCTACATTTAACTTGTGATATACTACAGTATCCATATTCCTTTTCTCACTTACTATTATAAAGCCAGACTACTCCCATTCTTATTTTTTTTTATCACCAGAAGCAGGAATTTAAATTTCTCTCTGGTAAATCTGTTTTGTCCAATATTCAAGCCTAGCTATAACTTTTTCCTTTTAAATGTCTATGGAGATTTTTCCTCTTAATTTTTTTCATTTCATCATCATGCCACATTGTTACTCACGTGCCCTATTAGCTATCCCTAGGCTGGTCTAAACTAGGAAATCTAAGAAAAAATGATATTTAAGAACAAATATTTATGAAGTCACACATTAATTCTGACACTAGTCTTTCCTTACAAATCCTATTATCTGTAGCTAAAATAGGCAGGGGTTGGGGAAAGAATAATATATCACAATGAATCTTGGGAGTCATTAATCAGGAAGACACAAATACTTTTTTTTACGTTTATATACCCCATATTTCCTCTGGGAGCTCAAGTCAACAAATATAAACATTCCCCCTTATATTATCAAAACATGAACAATCCTGTGAAAAACAAGGTCAGAATAATAGCAACTGGGCTAAACTCACCATCAGTTCATGGTCAAGCAAGGTTTTTGTCTAGGATTTGCTGGTTGTAATTACATACTTTAATCACTGCATCAGTGTGCTGTACTAACATGACGGGTATATCTCTCTTCCTTAGGACAAAGTGGAAAGTGAAGAGATTGACAATTTCTTGCTTAGTAGAAACTTACCGTAGATGGGCAATCTTGTCACTGGTGCCATCATTAACAGTATTAGCTTCATTGAAGCATTCAATCAAATCCTTCAGATTGCTATGGTATTTGTACTGACCTAAAGGTTTCTGCTCCAATTCTATGCACGAAGTGCTGAAAACACAAGATAAGCACAAAGTTACATGTTAATCAGAGATGTTCATAACAAGGAAAACAATTCAGGCTTGACATTTCAATGTTTACACTATGTCATAAACTGGGTCACTAAATTTTGATGACAAAATATGAAAAAACACAGATATTTTATCCTTTTTCCATCTTTAAACTACCTCCCCAAATAGGGGGGAAATCTTTGTGCCCTCTCTGATGTTTGCTGTTCTCCCATGTCTCTGGGCATTGGAGATAAAAAAATTTACAAGTTAAAAGTGGTTTCCTCTTCAAACATTGTTCATCCTTACCTAAAAATTCAATAAAGGCCAACCCACATTACCAGAATATACCATTAGAAGGAAAATGTGAGAAATAGTCAAATCACCACTTCAGATATTAGTTCCATCAATAGCTAATATTAATTTGCACATACAATGATTTACATATAAGAATTGCCATAATACAAATATGGGGAAAGTTTGGTTCCTCTAAGTGTAAAGAAATCATTATAATTGTAACCTTGCTATTTTAATTTATATAATTTGGATCAACTATATAAATTAGTATAATTAAATCATTCACATTGCATGCAACTAATCTTGGCTGCAAGATAGGACTAAAAAAGCAATCAACACATAACTTTTGGGGGGGAAATCATTTGGTATTTTTCATACATTGCAGAATATTTTCCTGCACTTAAGTTGGTACACATTAGCTATCCTTAGCCAATTCCTGTAAAGCTGGAATATCAATAACAATTTCAAGTAAGACTTCAGAGAATGAAAATGAAAAAAAAATAAAACTCTCAAAGTTCTATATATATAACAAACAGTAATTAATAATTTTGGCTGCATCCCATCTAGCTCCAGTCTTTATGAGGGGTCTTTGAGGTCCAGTCTTTTCTCAAAGTTTATTTAGCTAAATTGCTAAATGATGTAGAAAACTAAAATGGTATGGCTAGTCCTGGTATGGCTAATGAAGCTGTGGTGGCGCAGTGGATAGATGCAGTATTATACTGCAGGCTATTTCTGCTGCAGCCAGCTGCCTGCAGTTTGGCAATTCAATCCTCACCAGGCTCCTTCCAAGATGGGTAAATGAGGACCCAAATTGTTGGGGGCAATATGCTAACTCTATAAGCTGCTTAGAGAGGGCTGTAAAACACTTTAAAGTGGTATATAAGTCTAAGTGCTATTGCTATTACTATTGTAGGTTAACTCTGCCTACTGCCAGGAGTTCAATCTTGAAGGGGCTCATGCTGAGTCAGCATTCTATTCTTCTGAGGTCGGTAAAATGAGGACCCAGATTGTTGGTGGCAATATGTTGACACTGTAAACTGCTCAGAGAGCTGTAAAGTACTATGAGTCGGTACATGAGTCTAAGTGCTATTGCTATTGCTAGTTCACGTAGCCAACTGCATCAACTGAAAACGACACACAGAAAAAAAAGAAAATCTCAAAATAAAGGATCGCAAAATATATGAGCAAAATATAGTTATACGGCAATGGGGGGGGGAAAGGACAGAATTCAGAAAAAAGGAATTGGAGGAAAAATATGATACAGAGACAATATGTCCAGAAAAAACAGAGGAAAAGTAAAGGGAGAAAATTAGCAGAGAATCCTCACGTACTTGTTTGGTGGAAAGCCATCTTCTATAGATCTGAACTGTGGTTTGTGCAGTTTGGCTTGATAAGGCTGATAAGGTTCTGATGGACCAAGTTGTTCTGCTAGCTTGGAATTGGCAACAGCCTGCACAAAACGTCCAATGTGGAATTTCCCAGTCTGTTCACTGGTGAAATTGAACTGCATGGCAACAGGGAAGAAGCCATAGTCTGGTACCCTACATGTGATTGGGATTTCATGAACCGACCCTAAAAACAGGGAAACCTTTTTACATTTACAAAACAACAAGGAAGAAGGCTCTCTTCTGCATTAATTTTCTAACACTTGATTTGAAATTAAGAATATGGAATTTCCAGAATATACAATCATATTCTCTAAAGTTTATAACAAGTCCTTTTATATTTATCTAGTTAACTAGTTTAAAGATAAATATGCTTCTCTCTAGTACTGTATCTTCCCATACTTACATTATATCCCAGAATAAAAAAGCTTTTGGTTTTGGTGCAAATAAGAAATTAAGCACATCCCAGTTTCCAACTGTATTCAAAAACCTAATAAATTGGAAAATAAGTGCTTAATTCTTATGCACCTTGACCTGTAGAAACTTTGATAAAGCTCATATGCTGTTATTTAGAAGTCTATAATGACATTATTCAGTTATGCTGCACAGCTATTAGCAGGTATCTAATTCCATCTCTCATTACTTTCAATAAATATACCTCGTGGAGCTTTGACTGATGCTTATTGACACAATTAATAGTCATAGATACTCCTGGCTACTGTAGTAATTGTGCAGACAAGAAATGAACAATCTCACAATTTCTTACACGAACTTCTACATTAGTCCTCTAGTCCTCATGGATTTCTTTCTGATGGTTCATGAATTATAGAACAGTTAATGCAAGTGTCATACACAACCACAGACACATTGCTGGGTAGTCTGGTTCAGATTAAGCTAAGATATGAGAATTTATTTACTATTCTCGATTCAGGTAAAAGAGCATTTCCTTCCAGAAGGATCAAGCATTTTTGTATAATTTCCTTTTTAATCAATTCTCCCAAATCTGATATATTGTTGAAAGTGACCCACAGCTTCAAGTGTATGCAAGTTGGTTAGAGAAAATGATTCTACGTTTACATACCGTCTATAGCAGGGGTGTCAAATTCAATTTCATTGAGGGTCGCATCAGGCTTGTGTTTGATCTCGGGAGGGTGGGGGGTGGCATGGCCAGCTCAACGTCACTTGTGTCAGAGGCACCTGTGGTAGCCCAAGCACTCTGCCAGGGAAAACAGGCTCCCAAGCTCCATTTTTGGCTGTGATGGCCTTCTGCAACTCTCTGCCAGTGAAAACAGGCTCCACTTTCAGCTGAAAAGGCCTTCTGCAACCCTCTGCCAGTGAAATGGAGCTCAGGAGGGTTGCAGGCGGCCTTCACAAACTTTGTTTTCATGGCAGAGGCACTGCGAGCTGGTCCTTTGCCTTTTCCAGGGCAGCTTCGCGGGCCAGATCTAAGCACTTCCCCTGGGCTGGATCCGGCCCCCAGGCCTTGAGTTTGACATTCCTGGTCTACAGCCAATACTTGGAAACAATTTAGATTACCATTAACTAGGACTTTCTTCTGGAAATTTTTTTTTTCAGGGCTTAATTGTTCTGCAATTATTTTACAATATGTAACCCCACCAACTCTTTTAAGGGATCTAGCAATGTTTCAACAAATGTATACATATATTACCTGGTGACAGTTTCACAGGCAAAGGTTGTTCAGGAACTACAAAAGTGAATTCAAAACGTTTCATCAGTCTGTAATTTTCCAGCATAATTTCATTTGTTCCATAGTTCTTCACCTCAATTTTAATAGTCACACACTGCTTTGGAGAAATGTTGAATCGGATTTTACCATTTGGCAAATCATGCTCCGAAATAATTTTTACGTTGTTCTTATTGGACACAAATTCTGATCTGGAATAAAGAAACTGAGGAATCAGACTTCCCACAATTTCTAATACCACATGCACACATTCAGGATTCTGTTTAATTACTCCATAGTATTTTTTTAACATTTTTAGAAGATATGAATAATACTAAAATAGCAACTATAGAACAGAAAATAGGAATATTAAGAAAAATAAATTTCAGAATGTTTTTTAAAAGTAACTGTCATCATGTTCAAGGTGACATGGTATCGGCAAGATGAGTGATAGGAGCTTTTAATATAACAAATTGAAAATTGTTATATAACAAAATTCTTATTTAATAAATTGTTATTTAACAAATTGTTAAAGTACTGAAGCTTGCAGATGATACAACAGTAATTGGTCTCATTCGAGACAATGACGAATCTGCATATAGACTGGAGGTGAAACAACTAGCCTTGTAATGCAATAGCAACAATCTTGAACTATACACACTCAAAACCATAGAAATGGTGGTAGATTTTAGGAGGTAGTATAGGATTTCCTATACTACCACCTCTAATAATACTAGACAACACAGTATCAGCAGTAGAGACCTTCAAGTTTCTAGGTTTTATCATATCTCAAGACTTAAAATGGATATATAACATCAAAAACTTTATAAAAAAAGCACAACAAAGAATGTTCTTTCTGGGCCAACTCAGAAAGCTCAAACTGCCCAAGGAGCTGCTGATTCAGTTCTACAGAATAATTATTGAGTCTGTCATCTGCACCTCTATAAGTGTCTGGTTTGGCTCTGCAACCAAACAAGACAGACTCCAACTTCAATGGATAATTAAAACTGCAGAAAAAACAATTGCTCCTAACCTGCCTTCCATTGAGGACCTGCATGAGGACAATTGCTACTAACCTGCCTTCCATTGAGGATACTGCATGAGTCAAAAAGAGGGCTGTGAAAATATCTAAAGACCCCTCACATCCTGGGCATAAATTGTTTCAACTGCTTCCCTTAAAACAATGCTATATATACAAATGCCATCACTCTGCTAAACAACTAATTCCCACAACACGGTCAAACTATTTACTAAAACTGTATTACTATTCTTCTCATCCTTCCTATTACCTATCTCCTCCCACTTATGACTATAATAATCATTTGCTTGTATCTTTATGATTTTTATTTGATTCCTAACATTATTTGATTGCTTATTAGTAACTGAAGACTATCTCTTAGTGTTGTATCTTATGATTCTTGATTAATGTTTTTTTTTTTATGTATACTGAGAGCATATGCACCAAAGACAAATTCCTTGTGTGGCCAATCACACTTGACCAATAAAGAATTCTATTCTATTCTATTCTATAAAAAAAGGAGATGGGGAAAGCTATAATTTAAGGCAACATATAAACATGTGACTTAGAAAAAGAAAAAGGACTTGTTTATTCAGCTGTGGATAAAATTGGGTCCTCCCATAAGGATGGAAGGACCCTGAATTCAAGCAGTAAGTTTCTTAGTTTCACTTGGTTACATAAGCAGGAAACACAGCTCATAATAGATAAGGAAAGAAGTTAGAAAAATACTTGTTCACACATCCTGTGACAAGACACATCTCAGCTGCAAGCTTGAAGTTTTCATGATGGTTTTAAAAGGACTTCATGAGTCTGGAGGCTTGCTGCCGTCTCTTATTTTGTCATTTCAACAAAAGAATCTATCTAAAAATCTTTGTTTGCGCCAAGCCAACTCTGGTTCTCTATCTAACAAGAGCAAAGCTACTTAAGAGTCTTATCAAAACTAGATAAAAGTTAACAGATAACACATACTCAGGCTGAAATATCAATATATAAATGGTGAATTTCAAATCTGAAATAAAGTATTATGTACCCTATCCTTTTAGCATTCTACCCTTTTTTGAATAAATTGTATTTGAATGAATATATGATGTCAGAAGGTTGGGTTAATGGATGTGCTTTTTCAGGTGTGTTGAATTACAAATATTAGTGATTCTCTCTAGTAATGCAAACAAGCTTTGTTTGAATTTAACAAAAAAGGTTCATCAATCCACAAAACACAATTGTCCAAATCAATGAAAGACTAAATCTTTCCCAACTTGATGCTTCCAATGTTTTGCAAATCTTTTTCCACAATCTAGCTGGCAAGGGATTCCAATAAATTTGGAGGGCATTGTGATAGGGAAGGCTGGCATAGAGGCTGGGATTAGAATATTTTTTGCCAATAAGATAAAAAGAGCTTTTTCATGTAGACTTTAAGGGGCAGGGGGGGAAAAACCCAGTAAGCCTTATCACAGTTCTTAATACGAACAATTCACAAGCCTTCCCAAATCTGTTATTTTGATCTTATACCATTCTCATGGCTGCACTTTGTAATCTACAAAGTGGAGATGAGACTCGGTGAGGTGAATTATGCTACTCACTTGCAGTTATGATTTTTTAAATGGCCACCAGTATTCACATATGAGTTTGCTTTTGTTTTTCAAAAGAAGTCTTCAGCAGTATCTACTATATTATAAGATGAGTGGTGCAGGAAGCATACTGTGTGATATCCAGAGGTATGACTCCTCCTTTAACAAAATTTAAAGAGATTCTGTAATAAAATGATTCATCTATATAAGCTATGGGGGGGAGGTGGATAGATTGTGTGATTTCACAGATGACTTCAACTACTTATGATCAACTCATTTGTCATCATGGTTTCCATGTATAATAAATCTCATATATATGGGAGACAAAACAGCTTACCAATAAGATGTGGGCATGCACGTTGTCAATTGAGCATAGAAGACAATACCATTCCACCAAGAGGGACATCTGTTTTCTTGAATAATTATGTAATAATGCTTAATGAGTGTCTGAAGACTAGACCAAAAAGCTGCTTTGTAAGGTACAGAAGCAGCATCACATCCTCATGATGCTGTAGATGTTGAAGTTGTTCTTACAGAATACCCAAGGGAATCTTACAGTACAAGCTAATTGTACTAGATGGTATTATTATCCAGTTACCAAACCCTTGGGCTGAGACCAGCAAACATAATAGAATAGAATAATTTTTATAGTCAATGCAGACCTCCAGAGCCCGAAGTCCATCAAATATATGTAGTTTAATTTGAATGAAAAGGATAACAATGTTTAAAAGGTAGTTTACATAATGGATTGATTCACATGGAATCACTCTACTAAGAAAATACGTCACAGCATCATCTTCAGTAAGGAAGAAGAAGGAAGTGGTAGTGGCAGCAGTTTAACTTGCTTATCCTCCTGGCTGATGTTATTGACACAAAGAATGCCACTTCTGAAGAACAAAATGTGTAAATCATTCATTGCTAGAAATTCAAAAGGTATTGAAAGGAGACTAAATATAACAATGGGCAAACTGTACAGTAGTAAAGTTGTTACTAGAGGAAAAAGATTCAAAAACTGACATATGACATTATTTTGTAAAAGTTTGGGCACCTCTGCTCAAATTGTATGTTTCAATTAATTTGTAAGGGAACAATTTCCAAAATAGTTTCTGTTCACTTAGGAATTTGTTGATATATACAATTGAAATAGAGATATATTTTTGCATGCAACTATATTCATGTACAACTATTATTCCAAACATTTGGATTGCAAAATATATACAGTAAAACTATTTGGCTACCTAGAATTTCCTAAATTTGAATATATAGTGCTCTATTTAGGTAATTGAGATGTGCAGCTATTTGAAAACAGAAAAGATGCCTTGAAAGAAACACAGGCATGTTTCCAACACTTGTCAAGCTCCTTCAGGAAGCCACATCTTTTCCTGAACTGTCATGGTAGGCTCACAGTCCCAGCAAAATGTACATTGCAATTAAGGATGTCCAACAGGTTCATAGTTATGATACAAATCTCTGCAGCAATGGGGGACTTCTTAAAATCATCCAGTCTGGTTTACTGGACATACCTGAGAAACTTCCTATACCATTTATTGGCAATATTGCTTGATCTAGGATACAGAGATTGCCTAGTCGGTTAATGTTATTGTTTTCTTCTCTGTCATATAACTAACTCAATCTCTTTATGTATAAATGAGGGGCGGTTAAGATACTGGGCTCAGGTTCAAGACCCAAGCACCACGTGACAAGGCAATAAAGTAAAGGGATGTCAGCTGAAGCACAGGTATATATCTCAGGACAAATCAAACTGTACACAAACCAAAAAGACTTTCTCTGTGACAGAAAAATCAACAAAGAATGCTTACTTCCATACCTTTATAGTGTCCACACAAAACAGACTCTATCTGCTTTTCTGTATGAAACTACATTTCCCCTACAAAACATCTAGTAGTATAAGATGGGGTGGACCAGGATAGTTGATGGCTCATTGTAAACAATTTCCATCATTCTTTTAGACAAAATTGAGTGAAACTATTATCATGATGTTGTGATTTTCAGAAACAAATTGGAAAAAAAAGGGAGACCTGCCTATGATTATATGAAGATGGGGTAGATTTCCATAAACATCTTATCTGGTATAGGTTCCTAGAAAGATTCAGCAAAGATGCAAAATCCATGCATGTGATATTCAAAAATTATGATGATCAATCCTCCAATTAAAAATAGAGGTTTTTAAAATATATGGAAGATGCATGAATGTTCCTTCCAAAGCAGAGGTGCAGTGAGGCTCAAAAACCTAGTCTGGACGTTTAATGAGCAGAAAGATTTAGGAGAGAATGAAGAGAAAAATCTAGACAAAATCAAATTCTGCTATTTTCTTGGCTTAATAGAGGGTTTTTTTCCATGCATTTACAAGAGTTGGAACTTTTTTTTCTTAAATGAAGCTTAGAATTCACAATTTTTGAAAATAACGCCAAGGCTCAAAATTTTCATTCACAACATAGGACCAAGAGAATACATGGAAAATTAAGTCCCCTTAAGCTTTGCTCCCATACAATTAAACCATCCAACTTTGTATTATATACCTGCGCTTAACCCGTGCTCCAGGGGGGAGTGGATTATTGAATGTGTTTTTATCTGGGGTAGAATGGTCTTCAGCTCCAGTATCATTTTTTGGTTTCCAATATTGATCAGTAAGTTTTAGTTTCTTCTTCCCCTATAGAGAAGCAAAAAAGAAATACCATAAAAAAGGCTTCCAACAAATTGTAAAGTATTGGAAAAATTTATTATAGAAAGCAGTTCACCCTTATTCTCCACTTATTCTTAAACAAATAACATTTGTCAAATTCAAAGTGAATTTCACCACCTGGAAATATTTTCGGTAAAATCTGATTTTAAATTAGACAAGAATTTTAAAAGTTTTGCTATGCTCTCTTGTTTAAAAACAAATAAATCAATTCAAAAACTGAGGAAACAGGGCTGGTTCAGATTCTATGCCAAGGATCTTCAAGCTTGGCAAGTTTAAGACTTGTGGGCTTCAACTCCGAGAATTCCTGAGCTAACATGACTGGAGAAAGAATTCTGGGAGTTGAAGTCCACAAATCTTAAAACTGTCAAGTTTGAAGACCCCTGCTCTATGCCATGAAATTGTAAAGTCCTATATTATTCTTTCTTTCCATTTTGTCCAGGATAAACCCCACCATGTGAATCTTATCCCTTGATCCTAGCACTTTTTTTGACACCTCAGAATTCTATTTCAGTAGTACTTAGATGAATACCTCAGGTATTCCTCAAATTATGGTGACATTTGGGATTGGAATTGTAAGACTATAAGTGATGTGGTCATAAAATATGCTGTCACATGAACGTGTTGCTTAGTGACAATAGTTATGATTGCCATTGTTAAGTGAGGACTGCAAGTGACTGTGATTTCTGATTTCCTGTCAGCTTCCCCAATTACTTTGTGTATGGGAAGCTGTTAGGGAATGCCGAAAACTGTTATCACATGACCATGGCTCCCTGTGTTATTGTAATCTTGAGCTGGGCATCTGCATCACAATCATGTAACCATGGGGTGCTACAACAGCAAGAATTACAAGGATGGTCGTAAGTCCCCCTCATTCAGTGCTGTTGCAAGTTTGAACAGTCGCTGAAAGCATGGTTGTAACTTTGAGACTTAAGTACTACCTATAATGACCAGTTAAAATTTGTATTAGTCATCGGTATAAATAAGTCACAAAGACTAGAAATCAACAAGCCAGTTTTGTTTCTTTCCATGTTGACCTTACATCTAAAGAGCCTTATTTTAATGCCTTGGAATCCATCAGGACCCATTAAGCCCAATTGTTCAACATCAACTATCAAAGAATGAAGTAGACAATCAAGTGCACCTTCTTACCTGAAAATAATGCACATAATCCCCACGAATTGAAGCACGTTTTGATTTCACCAGCGCATACAACACATTGGAGAAATTGGGTCTTTTTATATTATCTCTGTCAGACAATAGAACATAACTTTTATTCAACTGCTAAACATATATATTGATTACACACACACATAAAAAAATTTGTTCTCTCACTTGTGGTGCTCTGTGCACTCCTCAATCTCCTTTACTGCTGAGAGGAAGATCAGAAATCATTTCTTAACCTAAACAGTCCACGACTCTTAAGATACAGAACAGAAATATAACCGAACAAACAGGCAATTCTATTTGTTTGCTCTTGCCAAATATGTACCAGTCAATCACAGAAAACATCAGAACAATAAATGAGAGATGAAGGCCACTTAGAATATAAAATAATATAAAGCTGTATTTCCCCCAGAGCTAGCACACTGCTTATGAATAAAATAAATTTAAGAGGCTCAAAGATGCAGTGGATCCTGAAAGCTAAAATTATTGTCATTTAGAATTGCAGGAACAGCACTGCATGGGAAGAAGTAAGTTAAAACTCAACATAGGTCTATTCAAATGTTTCATGTATATCTTATGCGTGTGCTTATGTATGTAGCCCTTGGCTACAAACACATTTAAAGGACATATACATGCACTTCATTACATAAACGAAGTTTAATCTTAGACTCATAACAAATCTACTGAATTATTGCGTGGATTAATTATACATAAATCTGCCAGTTACTTGAACTATTCAATATATTATGTGACATAGCAAGTACTAACTGATACAAAATGTTAATCCTGATTTACATAAAGAATATGGATCAATATGAAGAATATTGTTTGATAAACATTGCTTTGGATGGATGCAATATGGATACAAGGCTTTCCCTGATTTTTTGTAAATTCAAAATTTGGAAAGACAAATTTAAAAGTAAATGGAAACAGAAAAACTCTTAAATGTAATTTAAGTAACACTGAGTCACCTAGTATGGAAGATGGATAGCATAGAATTTTAATAAATAAATAAATAATTGCTATTAATGTTATACTACATTTAACATCACAATTCAATTGTAGTCTTTTAGAGAGATGTAGCCAAGGAGACTTGCTAAGCTTGATATTGCTTGATATATATCAGTACTGTAATAGGAAAACTATGTAAATTCAACCAGAATGCTTGTGGTTGAATTCTACCAACATATATTTTCTATTTAATTGTGAGGCCTATTTCACTGACATTGTAATCTGTCATTGTCTTTGTGATATCAAATACTTCATACATTCGTAAGTATAAAATCCAAGGTTCAGAAGTAGCAGTTTAGGAACAGGTGGCCAAGGTTCGAAGTGTAGTTAGTAATAACAAGAATATATTGCTGTGATAAATATTTCAAAGGAGTGTGTATACCTGCACAAGCACACAGCACACAGACACATACACACAGAGAGGGCGGGAAGAGAGGGGGGAAGAGAAAAGAGTGTTTTTGAGCAGATCAGTTCTCTTGGATTTCTAGCTCCCTTTTCTCAGGGGGTTTTGTTATTATTCTTGGAAATCTCAGGATTTTGCAAAATTAAGTTTCAAACCATTCTTTCTGCCATGGCACAAGTAAAAAGCTGTTTTCTGTATTTACAGAACTGAGGAAGGGCAAGCACTTTTTCCTAACAGGAAGAAAAATGCTAGCCTCCTTCTTTCAAATGTGGCTCCAATAAGAATCTCCCATCTTTTTTTTTAAATAAAACAACCACCCAGGTATGATTTTTATAAATGCATTTAACATGAGACAGAAACCTGGATTACTAAATTACAGAATCCAAAGTAATAGCTTTACAATTCAAGTTTCCTTTTGCTGTATCTCAGATTTAACTGTAGTTTAAATTTCAGTTTCAACATTTTACTTGACCTATTATAAAAAAAATTACATATCCCATTAAAATCTCATTTGCCACATAAATGTCAAACTTCCATAGTAGCCAAAAATATTTGAATTGATACAGTTCAAGGTAGAAAACTTGATACTCCTCTCCCCACTTCAGGATCATAAACCTAGTTTTCCAATCTTAGAAGTACACAAATTTCTTATGTATTATTTATTTATTTATTTATTTGAACTTATATGCCGCCCCATCTCCGAAGACTCAAGGCTTACAACTAAAACATGAGACAATAAATACTTAAAAAACAATTAAATTGAAAGTCCAAATATAAGCACTATAAAACCCTAAAACCATCCTCACCCGGGGGTCACAGCCCGGTTGGTCAAATAACCAGGTCTTTAGCTCACGGCGAAAGGTGCGGAGGTCAGGGGCGAGGCGGAGCTCCAAAGGGAGTTGGTTCCAGAGGTCAGGGGCCGCGACAGAAAAGGCTCGTCTTCGGGGAATCGCCAATCGGCACTGACCCGCCAACGGGACCCCAAGGAGTCCTTGCCTATGGGCTCCCACAGGGTGACCGGTATTCGACATTGGAAGAAGACGCTCCCTTAAATATTGAGGACCCATGTCATGAAGGACTTTTTATGTTAACACCAAAACCTTGAATCTCACCCGGAGCGCAACCGGCAACCAATGCAGGCCACGAGAGGGGGTCGTATGGGAGAACCGGGTAACTCCCATCACCACCCGCGCCGCATTCTGCACCAGCTGCAGTCTCCGGATGGTATGCAAGGGCAGTCCCAGATAGAGAGCGTTGCAGTAGTCAAGCCTAGAGGTAACAAGGGCATGAGTGACTGCGCGGGGCATCCCAGTCCAGGAAAGGCGAAGTTGTCGAACAAGGCGAGCTGGGCAAAGGCCCCCTGGCAACGGCCCCCACCTGTTCCTCCAACCGAGCCGTACATCCAGGAGGACCCCAGATTCTCGCCCTATCCACAGGGGGCAACACCTCTCCCCTATGGCCAAAGATGGATAATCTTGACTGGGCCGACGCCGATATGCACAGCCACTCAGTCTTGGCCGGGTTGAGTCGAAGCATGTTCCCGCCATCCAGTTCGCATACCGCATCCAAACACCGGGTCATCAGGGAGAGGGCATCACTGATCTGGTTTGGGGTGAAATGTACAGCTGAGTATCATCAGCGCATTGATGGAATTTCACCCCAAAACCACGGATGATCTCACCCAGCGGCTTCATGTAGATGTTAAATAGGAGGGGAAAGGACCAACCCCTGAGGGACCCCACAAGAGCACCCTAGGGGACCTAACCCCCCCCGCCAACACCGATTGTGACCCCGAGAGGTAGAGGAGAAACCAAAACGGTGCCCCCACTCCCAACCCTTCAAGGCGACCAAAAATTCCATGGTGATGGTATCGAAAGCGATGAGAGGTCTAATAGGACCAGGACAGAGGAAAAACCCTGTCCAGAGCCCTCCAGAGATCATCCATCAGCGCGACCAATGCCGTCTCCGTGCTGTAACTGGGTGGAAGCCCAATTGATCACGGATCTAGGTAGTCCTTCATCCAGGAAAAGCGGAACTTGCTGAGCCACCACACTCTCAACAACCTTCGCCAAAAGAAAGGTTGGAGACTGGACGAATTGTCTAGCACAGTCGGGTCAGGGCAGGCTTCTTCAGGAGGGTCTCACCACCGCCTCCTTCAAGGCGGCGGAGGAACACCCTCCCTTAAGGAAGTGTTGACAACTGCCCAGAGCCAACCATGAGTGGCCTCCCTGGCGGCATAAGTCAGCCAGGAGGGACAGGTCCAACAAACATTTGGTGGAACTCATTAGCAATATCCTGTCCACTTCATCCTCGAAACGGATCGAACTCATCCCAGATAACAGTAGCAGACTCCCAGACTTTCTTTCCTGCACTGCAGGAGGGCAACCCGTCCGAATCTGAGCGATCTTATCCGACAGATATTGAACAAACTCCTCAGCCTTACCCTGCAGCGGGTCAGGCCCCCCTCTAAATGAAGGAGTGAGCGGGAAACCCGAAACAGGGGCAGCAGGCGATTCTCTGGGGCAGCTGAGAAGTGGAGAATGGGACCATCTGCGCCTCTCTAGCTACCAGGTGAAAGTCCTAATATAGGCTCTTAGCTGGGCTCGATCGGACTGGGAGCGGGTAGACCTCCACCTGCTCTCTAAACCCCTTGACGGCGTTTCATCCCGGAGCTCCTCAGTATTAGGGGCAGGCCGGGATCCCACGGCATGTAAGGGGACGTGCATGGGAGACAACCCTGTGGAGGGGCCTCTGGCAGCCCATTGCCAGGCAATTGCCAGATGCTCGGCAGAGCTGTGAGCAAGGGAAGAAGGAAAAAACCCCAGTTCTGCCTGGAACCTCTCAGGGTCCATCAGGCCTCTTTGGAACCATCTAGGTGGCTCCTCATCCCAGCAGTGGGGGACGGCCTGTTGGAAGACCAGCCATAGGAGATAGCTGGGGGAAAGGTATGCTAGCAGCAAGCCCACCCGCCCATTAGGCCCCCACCTCAGGAGGAGGATCTCACTCCCACCTATCTCTGCAACAGAGACCTCCCTTGGAAACAAGGTCTCCCGAATAACCACGGCCACCCCACCACCCCTACCCTGGGCCCGTGGCCGGTGCAAAACCGAAAACCTGGTGGGCATAAATCAACCAGAGGGACACCCCCCTCTGGGCCCAACCAGGTTTCAGTGATGCAAGCCAGGTCTGCAGCCTCCTCCTCAATGATCTCCCGGAGGAGGGAGGACTTATTAGCCTGGACCTGGCATTAAAATACACCAACCTAAGCCCAGGGATCCTAGTTCCATTGCCCCTAGGGAGGAGGCCATAGGGTCGGAGCACAACCGCCTTAAATGTCAGTGCGCGCGCTCCCTAACCTGATATGGCCCTATGCCTCATCGTCCTCTTCCAATCCCGACCACCCTGGGAATCGCAGCCCCCACCCCAGGGCCCGGAGCCACACCCCCCCAACCCCCACACACTCCTGCCACACCCCGGGCTGCAAAATGACCCCTCCACCCCCCCCCTCCCTATCCCTTTAAGACAATGAATTAAAAATTTTAAGATTCGACCCTTGACTCTCAATTTAGAATTTGGCCCCTTGATTGCAGCATGCCACCTCTCGGGATCCCAGGATCCGTCATCAAGGTAAGCTGTCGACAGCCCACTGGGCCAACTCAAGGACAAGGGCGCAGTCCTGAGTGCCCACAGTTCGAACAGATTGTCCCATGACAATAGATAACAAAATTCATAAGGGGTTAGGGTAAAGTGTGGCGTCACATAACCGGGTGAAAGATGTTAAAAATATCCGAATGGAGAAAAAGAGGATACAGGCAACAGTAATCAAGAGTTTCAGTCCCATAAACGGCCTCTCACATAAGTTTCACTTTCTATTCTCCTGAAGTGGATTTTATACTGCAAATTATTCATTGGCTGTACTGTATTTGTTCCATTATTTCAATGTTTCTATTTACTGACTTCTGTTTGTAAAGTTGTGTTCATAATCATCAAGCCTGTTTGTAACAAAACGTTTAATATTTTAAAATCATTATTTTAAAAAAATAGCCATGTTACTATTAATGAACCCTGTAAATATTTATTAATGGCTCTAAATTAATTTAAGAGAAACTGATTGAACTGCTGTTTTAGGGTATAAGAGATAGTTCTGTGGTTAAGAATATCTATCGCTACACATAAACAAATGGTAAATTAGAGATATCCTTACTGGCCTATCAAAGAAACATTCTTAGCCCATCATACAACAGCCTGGAGAAAAGAAAGTCAAAAGCTTCAAGAATACCTTGTTAATAAATTCAGCTATAGAGGACTACAGGACTGTATTCCAATACCAATTTTTAAGATTTTGAATGCTGACTACTAATTCCCGACTTTAAATGTCATTAATGAAAGGCCACATGAATCTTGCTTCCTTGATTATGGTCTGCAGTTAAGGAACTTGATACACAATCCATTTTGTTTAATAGTAGATGAGAGTGCATGTGTTGCATAGCTGGAAAAAATCTAGTCCAAGTCCAAATAATGATGAAAAATATTTTGACAACCTAGGCCCCAGACCATTTAGGTGGAAATTATCAAGAAAAAAGTTAACAAATGTAAATCTTGGGGGAGATTTGGGACTCACGCCTTCAGTGAGTCTTGACTTGTGACTGCTTGGACTAGAAGCAGTAGTTTTTCTGGTGAGATTTTTGGAAATAGTTTGTTATTGAGAAACTGAAGGACTGACCAAGATATAAATTATTAAAGGCATACCACCAAATTGGGGAGTTTACCTCAGCAATGCAATCACAAGCAGCTTACAGGAAGCCTCTAACTTACAGTCTTCTGATTTCTGATCAGTACCTTTCATTCAGGGTACTACAGCAAACAGGTTCCTACTTCATTAGTGGAATACATAAACAAACCCACCTCTTCCCTTTCCCATTTGTTTGGATATGACTAGATCAAACCCTGTTTAAAATCTTTGCTTAATTCCTTCAGGCCCAAATTATACTTCCCTCTATGTCCCAGACAAAGCCCTCTACAAACTTATCTGAACCAAAGAACAGAAGCCTCATCAATCACAAGTGGACAAAACAAGGAAATTGCTACCTAAAAAAACCCAATTCTCAATGCTTCATCAACTGATGACTTCAACCTTTAACTTCCTGAATCTTCAGCTCTGCTATCCTCTTCAAAGACTCATTTTGCCTAACAATGTAACTCACCCACTTATACAAACAAAGACCTCAGCTAGCTTCCCCAAACTGGCCAACCAATCAGATCACCAGGATTTTGGAACTTGTATCCCTCAAGGAAAGTTGGATGTGATAATGAGACTTCTGACATTCCAGAATCTTGTTTTTTATCTTGTTCTTTTTAAAAAGTCTTTATGACTTAAATCTGAATGATGTAACAGTATAGTTCAGGAACATTTGAGGCCAGTTTGGGTTAATAAATCTAGTTGAAGGATTTTTACCTCTATACCAATACAGAAAACTTTGGGGGGAAATGCATAGCAAGCTACAAAGCCAAGGGAGAAATCCAAGTTATGCAGATGAGATAAGCTGAGAGTTGGGGACTGGCCTGAGGAAGGCAGTATAAGTGGCAGAATCTCTTCCTGTTACTGATTCTAAAAAAATTCCTACCTTCCAGAACAGCAGGGAAACAGCTTTTTCAAGGGTGTTAAAATAATTGCTCTTGAAAAACTTTTTGCAGTTTGTCATGTCAACTAATTTTACAAATCAAGATTGTTCGATTGCCATTATTTTTACTTTGCTTTGCTCTTTGTGGAGGGATATCTTTGAACTGGTTTGATGAAGGCGCATGGATTTCTTTCCGTACAATTAAAATGAGAATGGGAAAATAAATAAGATTGAAACCAGCCTTTTAATTAGAGTCCCCATCAAATAAATAAGTTGAAAGAGCACCAAGGCCTCCCCAGAGCCTGCTCATAAAAGTTACTTAAGATATGAAAATTACATGTGGTTTATTCACTAAAATGTTACAAAGATGAAAACAGGCAGATGGTCTCCACTCAACCGCAGAACATATAGAACCAGAAAAGACACATCTCAATCTAGGTCTAATTCTTTGGGAATAAGTTCTATCTAGGTGAATTGTCCAAATTTAATAATCTATTGTGCATAGAATCCTATACTTGCCTTTTTGTAACATCAAACCCATCTACTTTAACTACTATCTTAGTTAAGGATAAATGAGGCTTCTTGACCTTGGATTGTTTAAAAAGAAACTAAAAAGGCAGACAAAATGGCTGTAAGCATAAGTCATCCAGAAGGAGACATATCCTAGCCAAGACTACCCAAAGCGGCTTATCCAATGGCTAGTTCCAATGGAAACCATTTCGAAATCCAGTTTATTCGTTTTAAACCAAACAGTTAGGCTTCCCAACGTCTGAATTAATGTCATTCAGATCTTCTGCAAAGCCAAGGCTTTCTTTAACTCTCCTTCCGTATTCTTTCCTCCCGAAATCTTGGTGACTTCGTTCCAGGTTTCCTGCCTACCAAAAATGTTTTAGGATTTCATACTGAATGGAAAGCTGTGAGTTCCCCGTTTACAGCAATCGAAGACTTCCGCCCCTCCTCGCCTCATTTCGAGACGGCGCCCAGAGCCCACCTGATGTAGCGCCGGAATTTAAAGGGCGCCGAAAAAGGGAGCTGGCACCCCGCGAAGTTCATGCCTTGGAGCTGTTGAGGTTATACTGTTAAGGAGAAAACAGTTTAAGAGAGGAAAACAGGACCCGCTCCTACGAAAAAGCTCGTGGCCACATCAACAGGGCTCTGCAGACCCGTTTTGCAAGCGTTTCACCACCTACCGATTTCGGAACTCCTGATTATACACAGCCTTCAAGGCAATCTTGCTGTTCAATGGCTGGTTGCCAGAATCCTTCAGGAACTGAAAAAACTGCTCTCCGACCTCCCTAATTTCCCTAAGGGTAAATTTGGGCATGGTGATCCGTTTCGCGGGAGCTGCTTCGCTTTCCCTCGCTCGCTCATAAACTGCAGCGGCGACGGCGCCTGCAATTTTGGTACCGCTTCCTCTCGCCTGGGGAAGTACCCAAAGTGCCGATCCTGAGCTCCTCCTCTTGTAAGCTAAAACTTGAAAGAGGAAGAAACGAAACTGAAATCACACCGGTCCCTCTGCCAATCCCAGCGTTTCCTCAGGAGCTCGGCTCCGTTGCCCCAGGAAACAAGATACGAAAGCTGGGAAAGGACATTTTATCATGTTCTCCTGCTCGTTTGAAGTTTCCGAAAATGAGGTACTTTTCCGTAAATACGAAAAGTTATAAAGGTCACACATAAAATGAAGCCTCATCATTATCACAGAAGCTTCTAGAATTATTTCATTAGTCAGATAGAAACCTGGGTCAATTGTTTTTATGATCTTTTTATTACATCGAGAAGGAGTGAATTAGGAATTTACGCCTTAGAGGCATCGAATTAATTTCATTAATTTGTATCCCACCCTTATTTTTACAAATGACTCAAGGCATTTGTAATTGTAGCCCACACACTTTCATCCTCTATTCTCCCCACAACAGCCACCCTGTGAGGCGAGGGGGCTGATAGTGACTGGGCCTGGCTTTCATGGCTAAGGTGGGACTAGATTTACTGCATCTCCGATCAGAAGAAACTGATCTTTATTGCATTACTTACCAATCTATAAGCCCAATGTGCATCATTGCAATATATAGCGTGGAAAGTTAGCACCCATCCCTCTCCTAGAAGAATGAAATTTAAACAGATTAAACAGATAATCAGAGTTGGAAGGGACCTTGTAGGTCATCTAGTCCAACGCCCTGCCCAAGCAGGAGACCCTACAGCATTTCTGACAGATGGCAGTCCAATCTCTTCTTGAAAGTCTCAAGTGATGAGGCTCCCTCAACTTCCGAGGGCAAGCTGTTTCATTGGTTGATTGTTCTCACTGTCAGAAAGTTTCTCCTTATTTCCAGTTAAATCTCTCCTTGTTCAGTTTCCATCCATTATTCCTTGTCTGGCTTTTGGGTGCTTTAGAAAATAGCTTCACTCCTTCCTCTCTGCAGCCCCTCAAATATTGGAACACTGCTATCATATCTCCCCTGGTCCTTCTCTTCACTAGACTAGCCATGCCCAGTTCCTGTAACCTTTCTTCATACATTTTAGTCTCCAGTCCCCTAATCATACTGGTTGCTCTGTACTTTTTCTAGAGTCTCAACATCTTTTTTATAGTGTCTTAGTGTGGTGACCAAAACTGGATGCAGTACTCTAGGTGTGGTCTTACTGAGGCTTTATAGAGTGGTATTAGTACCTCACTTGATCTTGATTGTATCCCTCTGTTAATGCAACTTAGGATTGCATTAGCTTTTTTGGCTGCTGCTGCACACTGCTGACTCATATTTAGCTGGTTGTCCACCAAGACTCCAAGATCCCTCTCACAATTACTGCTATTGAGCCTGGTTTCACCCAGTCTATATGACTGGAAATATTCCAGGAAATATTAAAAAGGTAGAATATTATCTCTCCCTGGATGAGAAAAGAGAAACATGCTTTTGGAAAGCAGCCCCCACCTTTATTGATAGCCCCAGAAAGACTGGGCCATCCTAGCTACAAGACAAAAGCCTTCAGCTCCAGGGTAATAAGATTAGCCCTCACTCAAGATCCAAACCAGAACAAAGCCATTAAGACATAATGGGAATTCTCCAACACTCTTTCAGAACACAACCCTCTTCATTACATCATCACCCAGCAAGAGTCAATTAAGCCTGGGATGTAGACAGCCTACAAAGTTAGCTAAGACCCCTGCTTCTTGGGAGTCTGACAAACAATAGGATACATTTGTGCCACAGGAACAGGAAGCAAGTTCAAAGCTCAAGAGAGGGTATCTCTCTGTGTCTCTGTCTCCCTCTCCCTCCCTTCCCCCCTCTCTCCCATGTGCTCAATTGCCCAGGACCTCAAACCATGTGATCCTGTCCACCATTAAACCATCTTTCCAACAACTTCCGTGTTTCCAATGTCTTTCTCCCCACTTGGAACTGAACTGAGATGGACATTTCTTCCAACAATATTGATCTATTGCAGTGGTTCTTAACCTGGCGTCTCGCCCCCAAGGCGATTTTGTTTTTCAGGGGGGTGATGGAACGAAAAGTGGTGATGTGGGGGCAAAGGAACGGAAAGGGGGTGATATGGGGGCGATGGAGTGAGATATATTGGGGAGAGAGAGAGAGAGAGAGAGGGAGGGAGATCTATATTGGTAGATAGGTACGTAGATAGGTAGACAAAAAGACAGACAGGTAGGTAGATAGGCCGGAAGGCAGGCAGGCAAACAGACAGACCTTTTGGATGGATGGACGGATGGATGGACAGACAGAAAGAATACGAGAGTGACTTTGGGAAAGCGGTGGCGGTGGCTTTTCCCAATATGCTGCCGCGTTCGAGGTGCCGGTTCAGGTGCAGTACAACAGTCAATGGGGTGAGCCTGCAGGGCCACGCGCCCCCTGCCACCTCTTAGCGTCCCCAAGGGGGCCGGCAGAGGGGCACTAAGAGGTGACAGGGGGGTGTTCGAGGTGCCGGCTGGCCCTGCAGGTTCACCCATTGACTAGCACTGCTCGGAGCCAGCGCCTCAATCGCGAAGCAGTGTGCGTCGTGCCGCCGTGGCCGTGTTCAATGTGCCGCTCCCCTGCTGCCTCTTAGTGCCCCTCTGCTGGCCCCCTTGGGGACGCTAAGAGGTGGCAGGGGGGCGGTTATGTTGGGGAGGGGATGACAACTTCCTCAATGGCTCAAGGGGGCGATTCTTTCAAAAAGGTTAAGAACCACTGATCTATTGCACAAAATGCACTGCAGATTAAAAAATGGTGTTGTGGAAAAATCCCAATGAAAGAGACAAAAGACAGCAACACAAACAATACTTATTACTTTAAGATTCAGAGGTTTATTACATGAGCAGTTTGGAACATGGACAGGCATCATAGTATCACAACATTATTTACATTAATCACCCATTGCAATGCGGTCCAATGACATAGCAGGTACAGCATGGACAGCTATAGGCCAATGGCCCTGAGCTGATTTTGAGCTCTATCTTTTATACCCTTTTCTAATGGCCACACCCAGATGGGCACTTTCTTGCAACATTTCATAAATCATTTCCATATGATAGGCTGCTACAACAAAATAACTTTTTAAAAGGATTTAAAAATGCCCCTATATAATGCCTTTCTAATTTTGATTCCTAAATTGAGCCTTTACACTCGTTTAGCTACTTGTGCATATCCTTCCTTTGATTAAGATGATTTTGCTTTCATGTCCTGAACTAGCAGCTGTCTTACGTACATTTTGTTATATAATTTGCATAATGAAAGTTTAGGTATAATTTGAGTTATGTGGTTTGGATGATGAAAGATCAGTCTTGTGTTGCATCTTTCTATGTCCACAATAAATTAATCAGAGTGTTCAGTCATTGCATTTTTAATTTAACAGTTTTCAGGCAATATTTCTGCTGATGCCTGGGTGGCTCCGTTGTCATTATTAAAAATCCATAATATTAATATCTATTCCTTCTTACATAAGAGTTTGTATCCACAAATAATTAACTTTGGATGTAACTTGTAAGGAGATAAACTGATTTCAAGCAAACTTTCACAATTTTGTTGTTAGCAGGGATCTAGCTAATTATAATACAGGCCAAGTAGTTTGGTTTTCATTGCTTAATAGGATACGAATACCAAAATAGTTTTAAGTATTGGAGTATTCTATTAAGTACTGAAGGAGAGATGTATCAGGAGCAGAAAGGCAAAACTCTACCAGACTACAGCTCCTTTTGGTCCTCAGGTTTTTCAGGTTATGAACCTGAGATACACAATCTCTTAGATACAATCCTAGAAAACAGGACAACAAATATTTTGCTTCCTGAACTCTTTGGGGGTGTATCTTAGATATTTGACTGTTGATCACAAAAATAACTTGTAATTTAACCCATCACCTACTGTTTTATAGAAATCTCCTGTTTTTGCTGTTACTCCATGTGTGTGTGTCTATTTGTGTTAAGTTTACTAATTTTTGCTTGCTTTGTGTAGCTCATGCACGTCCAGGTATACACTCGGGGCATATTGCATAATGTTTGTGGAATTGATAGCTTGGGAATCCCTAGGCTGGATGAGTGCCTAGAAAGGCTGTAAAGCAGTTTGCATGCACAAATGCTACTGATTTCACTGATATCAGTTTCCAAGTATTTTGATGCTATAGTTTTAAGGCATAGAATTGTCCATACATGTAATTTATATGACAAGCAACCCAATAGACTTGCTGTTGGACCGTTGATGATAGCAGAAATGTCTTGCCAATGTCGGAACAACTTGAAACATTCTGCTACATTTGTGGTGAGTACACACTTAAGCCTCAAAGACGCCGCACAGCTGGACTTGTTAAGAAAGTGTACAAACTGTACTTTGATTGTAAGATTGATGAGGAAGAGGAGGCCTGGGCTTCACACTTTGGTAGTGCAAGATGTGCTACTGGCCTTGGACCTTGGCTCAGAGGAACTTAGAAATCAATACCATTTTCTGTCTCAATGATAGAGCAAGAACAGAATGATCACATCATGTGACTAATATTGCTGGTTTCTCTTCTAAAAATAAGAAATCAATTAAATACCCAATCTCTCTTCAGCCATGAGATCAGTGATGCCACATGATGACAATCTGCCAGTACCAAAACCACGAGAGAAATGGACTTAGATAAAACAGATGAAGATGCTGCAATATGCCAACCAGACATGCACAGTGACAATGATCTGGATTTTGAACTATGTATCTCTGGTAAGCCTTATCTCATAACACAGTCAGAATTAAATGATCTAGTCAGGGACTAGGTTTATCAAAATCAAAAGAAGGATGTTTTTTTCTGTCACGAGGTATGAATATTTCTGTCTTTCAAAGCCAAGATGATTTAACCAGTTTCTTTGCATAGATTGACAACTTGTTTTCTGGGCTGACATTGATGGTTTATTCACAACTTTGGCTTGTGAGCATGACCCACTGGAATGGTGTCTTTTCATCAGTGTTAAGCCTCAAGGCTATCTTGTTACACAACAGCAATGTATGCTGTTAAGTACCTGTTGGCTATGCTGCACACATGAAAGAAACACACAAATACATGGAACTATGGTTGAAGCACATCTAGTGGATCAATGAACCATTTGTTGACTTGACAAACATTTTTATCTCTACTTCACATCATAATACAGTTGATAAAAAATTGTGAAAGTGATGAATGAGAAAAGTGAAGGATTTCATTAGAAACAGATATAAAAAATCCATTTTTAATAGCAATAGATAAGCTCAGATTTAGACTAAAATACAACCCTATGTTCATTGCTACAATCCAAATTAATCTGCCATATCTCACTGACTTATTATGTTATGTTCTCTATATAAGACCGCATGTGAATACATACATGAGAATTTTTGTCTTATGTAAAATAATGTATCAAGTGTGCATTTTTCTCCAATATTTCTTTAAAATCGAAATCAACTGAAATGTGAATGCACCACAATTACATTAAATAATCTAAATTGATACTCAGTTCTCAGTATTTTATAGGTTTTTTTTCTCTGACCATTTCACTTTCAAAGTCTTGTATGTAAGCTCTATGTGTTTGCAAAAACAATATATCCACAATATATCTATATCCTTTTCTGCTGCTTTATGCTTTAAAACTTTTTAAAGAAAGAAATGCATGTTGGCTCTCTTTTTCCCAATCTCCATTGTGATGAAAGCATTTAGAAAAGAAAACCACAATATTCTTGGCAGGAAATCCTTAAATAAAACCATTGTGCTAGAATTCTCTGACTGATCATAAATTCTAGATCATTCATAACATTGCAGATTTCTTCTTTATGGTACAATCAGGTTTAAATCAAGTGTTAGATGGTAATTCTGCACCTTTCCTATGGAATGCCTCATATTCTAGCACCGTGATGGTGAACCTATGGTATGCATACCACAGGTGGCATGCAGAGCCATTTGTGTGGGCATGCGACCCTGGGTGTGTGTGTGTGGGGGCTCATTGCATTGTGGGTGCTGGCATGCATGTGCTTTCAGCACACCACAACAAAAAGGTTCGCCATCACGGTGCTAGCATATCAGGAGGTGATGTGATAATATGTTGAAGAAAATGCATAAATATATGCAGTTTACTGATTAACATTTTTTTGAACAAAGAGGACACGCTATTTGTTCGTTTTAACCTAGGCATTGCCTTATTCCAACTGACTCTGGTTGGTTAGCAATAGAATACTATAGAAACAGGGGTGGGATCCTACTGGCCTAACAACCGGTTTGCTGTGCATGTGCGCACTACTTACAAATTACCGGCTCCGGCAAGCATTCACCTTCTCCAGCTGATGAGAGGCACTCAGCTGTGCCACGCAAAGCAACTGAAGAGGAAAAAGCAGGCACTAAAGGACAGCCTAGAGCCCAGGTGGGCAGGCCAAACAGAAGACCAGAAGTTCGTCGCAGCGAACTGGTTTGGTGTCAGCTGCTCTTCAGAGCTTCCGGTTCTATAGAATCGGGCCGAACCAGTAGAATCCCACTCCTGCATAGAAACGAATGCAAACCAAGGCTAGATGGGATATGAAAAAAATATAGAAATCAAAACAAAACTAACAGATGTGTCCAACAAGAGGCCTAATTCGTATCACCCCAAAGCCTGGAAGAACAATCATTTCTCCAATGCTTTACAGAATGCCAACAAGATGGAAGCCACATGTATTTCTGGCCGGATCTCATTCCAAATTGTAGGTGCTGTGACAGAAGATACACTTCCTGGGATGTGACAGATGACACTGTTTAATCAAATGGACTTGGAGCATTCTAGCTGTCTTTGCACATATGGCCTGGAAGAAACCATGGTGATCCTCAAATAATCTGACCTCATATCATGTAGGGCATTATAGGTAATAATCATCATCTTGAATTGCATTCAGAAGCAGACTAGCAAGCAATGAAGCTCATTTATTTATTTTGGGTGATTATATTTATTTTAGGAGACATTTTAGAACGTGTGCTTTTATTTGTTTCAGCTTGTTTGCATTTAGTTCCGCCTTAGTTTGTGAACTAAAATTTTGCATTTCAATTACTCCAAAGAGAAATTGTGTAAGCTATTAAAAAAACCTCAATCTAATCTACCATTTGGTGGGATGGGTACAGTGTTATGGATTAACTATTTGTAATAAGCTATATTTCATGTGACAATGCTAATGCCATTATTCCAGCTTTTCAGACATGAAGAGTAACAAGAAGAGTTGGCAATAGCATTTAGATCTAATAATCAGATTTGAGGGATGAAAATGAGAGATGAATCTTTTAAAGGCATTTGCAGATCATATGATTCTGACTCACTCAACATTTCTTATTCAGCCAGTTATATTAATAAGGAACTAGAAAAATTTGCAGAGATGTCAGTTAGTTCAATAAATCACATCTGATATTTCCCCCAAAACTCCATAGGAAATTTCCCTAGTTATAGGAATTCCAGTAACATAAATTTTTTAAAATATTTAGCTGTTATTATCGTTAATAAAATGTTAATAAAATCTTTACAAATAACTATATACCAGCATGGAAGAAATTAAATAAAGAAAATAAAAATTGAGCTTCAAAACATTTCAATATTTTAGGGCGAATTACAGCAGTAAAAATGAAAATTCTTCCATAGCTAAACTTTTTATTTCAATAGCTCCCATTAGCAATTCCAGAGCCAAGGGAGGGAGGGTTCTGTTTTCAAGCAAAAAGATTCAAAATGAACCAAAGACTTTTATGTAGACTTCAGAAACAGGCTGGGGCATACCCAATTTGTCAATACCTTATCAAGCAGCAGTTATGGCATATGG
Organism: Naja naja; assembly: GCA_009733165.1. Classification (NCBI taxonomy): domain Eukaryota; kingdom Metazoa; phylum Chordata; class Lepidosauria; order Squamata; family Elapidae; genus Naja; species Naja naja. The sequence goes on from CM019150.1 coordinate 44,227,706, forward strand.
TATCATTTACTATGGAAGTCTCCTTTAAACAATGAATTCAAACTGGAACTATGTCAGACCCAAATAGGTTTATAACAGTGTGAAAACAGATTAAAATGTTTTTACTAAAGCAATACTTCAAATTTGGATACTCAGTTTTGATAAGGGACATTTCCCTTTAACTGTTTGATAATATATTTTGATCAGAATAATTACTATGGTTTGGCTAAAATGAAACATATGGGAGAATATAATCTTTATAGTCTAAAAGGCAATAGTGGACCTCTCAATAAAGATAAGATAGATCAACAAATAGGTGACAAACTACCATGGCTTTTTTGGTACCAATTTTTACTCTTCTGGACAATAGAAATATTAGACTCCCAGCAATACAGTCTTACATCATTTTTAAGAATGTAATACTCCATTATTTAGGACAACCAAACGATTTTAAAAATGTACAAGTTATTACTGCAATTAGAAATAGGAGATTTACCATATGGATTAAAGGAAATTTGGGGTGCTGATCTTGATAATTTCATGCAGGAGACCAATTGGTATGTGTGTGTGTATCAAAGAATTGATTGTTTATTTAATTATAATAGCCAAAACAATAATTGTGAAACACTGGAAAACTTTATATAAAAACTTAGTTGTGGATTTTTGCCTCTTCAATTGCCACGTTAGAAAAGAATTGCTGATAAATTTAAAGTAGTGAGATTTCAGAAGCAGGAACCACAATTTTATCAAACTTGGTAGGATTTTATGATTTACCTTAAGAGCAATAGACTATCATCTGATGTATTCCTTATATACAGCATGTTGAATTATAGTACCTGACTTTTTATTTATGTGGTAGATTTTTTGGGTACTATTTTATATTTCTTTGTTTTTAGATATCATGGAATTATGTTAATTCAACTACCTGATACTGTAAATAAAATAAAGACAAAAAAAGGGACAAAAAAGAAAAAAGCATTTTCCCCTTCCACTTCTTTGAGATGCAATTGTGTGTCATATTGTATATAATTAACACTGTAAATAGTACAACATAGGCTGGTTTTAATATAAAATTTGCAGAAATTTCTTCAAAAGCTACATTGGTAACAATTTGACTTCTTAAGACATAGTTTAGATTGCAAAACCTTCACCACCATCCCTCTCGTCCTGAGTCATTCAGCTTGTTGTGCATTCTGGAAGCAAAATAAATAGTTGGTGGATAAGAGAGATTGCCTTCTGCAAACTTGTAGCCAATCATGCAAGTTATTTTGTAAATGCTTTATCCTTGAACTTTTGGGACAGTGTTCAAAACATTTTCTCAGTATATCCAATGCTTTTATGACAAAATGCAGCTGTCTGCTATCACCCTGAATTTGTAGATAGACAGAGTGTTCTTTTAGCTAATAAAATAAGCTTGGAAAAGAGATAGTCTTTTCACAAACTTAAGAGGCCTCATTAGCTTCTTTAGACATAATCATAGGAAGACTATACCTATTGAGATAGGTGATAATAACAGCATCTTCCAGGTTTACCTGAATTTTCTCTAGGGTCCCTGGGATCATTACACTTTTAGGCTTTAAAGGGAAAGAGGTACATTGGAAGGGACAGTAGCAGCTTCTCAGCCTGGAATTGGTGAAGGTAGTCCTTTTACTTTGGCAGAAAAAATCAAACCGCTTATGTCCATAATTGCCATGGTACTTGAGGCTAGGAATTGGTGAAGGGTCTGCTTTTTTTGATTAAGCCCCCAGCCTCAAAGCCTATATTTGGCTTGGAATATCCATGCCTCCTACCTGCTACCAGGAGTAGACAGCACCCTATTACTTGAAACTTAGTAACTTCCAATGGAATGGCTAAATTAGAATAGGTAGGTATATCTGTAAGCCTGAATGGGTCAGGTAATTTTATCCTAGAAGATGACTGTACTCGGAGATTCTACCTGAAATCTGTGTACCTGATGTGTCAGATAGCATGCCATTTCATGCATTTTTTGTGGAAACAATGAAGAGCACTGAGTATATCTCTAATAATCTCTCATCCTGTGGGATCTATTGAATCAACATGTACACTGAGGTGATTTATTGCTTTCAGAAAGTCATGGAGGATGATGTGATTATCATCTTTTTGCCTATCTTCACCCTCAGCAATATTGGGACTAGAAGCTTTACCAATAGTGATTCAAAATCAGTTGAGCCAGTTTTAATGTAAGAATTAAAAATCTATCCTGGGATATGAGGGAAAGAAAGGAAAATACAGTCAGGCTTGGACAGTGCTGTTATTATTGCCTATTTCCAGTGGTGGGATGCTGCCAGTTTAACAACCGGTTCGGTGAGTGCGCGCTTCACGTGACATATTGTGACTTTTCCCCCTTCCCTAACCCGGGCATGGGCATGGCCAGTGCGTAAGGCATTTAGCCCGTGGGTCACGAGTTTGACAGCCCTGGATTAGAGTATTATCTAGGCCCACATTATAGTTTGTGAACAAGACAGAATTTTAAGCTATCTTGGAACTAGAGTTATAACTAATAACTCTTGTATACTTCTGGAGAAATCATTTAAAAACTGCAAAGAAATTTTGGATAAAACACTTAAATATTTTGACCTGCTTTGCTCTCCAAAGGAAGAGTATTTGGGCTCTGTATAATCTGTGGTTTAATTAGCCCCAATTTAACATAACGTGATATGGAAATATTCCTAATGAACCAAATTTCTCCAAGTATCTTAAAATAAACAAGAAACTCCAAAATTTGCCTTGGTGCAAACATTTTATTGACTCACTTAGACATGTTCATTCATACAATTCTGATGCAAATACCATCAGCTTGCCACAAAGCATTAAAGCACAATAAATCCAATATTTAAACATTTACAGCATTTCATTTCTGTAATTTCTTCTCCATCTAAACAAGTATCTGAGCAGCAGACAAGTATTAAGAAAAATGGAGGACCCATCCAGTAAAAATGCAGATATTTATATTAACCGTACTTCCAGGAATACAAATGAGAAAAATAGTTTACTCGAAGAAAATGAGACTCAAGTCTTTGGATTTAAAAACAAAAACAATCACCCGCCCCAAAACAGCATTTAAGAAGACCTGGCCTTCTTGGTGTTTCTGGGAAGAGTCTTGTAAACACTTTGCAAACATGAAAAAGGTAAGCCTAGAAGATATTGCTAGTTAGTGATTGGCAGTTTTGAGGGGAGACAAGCAAGGAAAAGTTGTATCTGGTGTAAAGCAACACCATAAAGCTGCCAGCATTTCTATTAAATTGAATATAATACCTGTGCTGGCAAAAGTACTGGGACTGTAAGTCCAATATTACCAGCCTGCATTTCTAGAAAGACTCTTAGCGAAGACACTTTTTAGCAAATACAAGGACTGATAGCACTGATCCCAAAGTGGCTATATTAAGTAAGCCTACTAAGAAATGCACTGAACTCTTACACCAGATGTTTTCAAGGCAGGAACATACACAAACAAAATGTTATGTCTCTTAACAGTCCTTTGTAAGGCTATAAAACCTATTAACGCCAAAAGCCCGAGACAAATGCCAATTTCAAGAAGCCCACCTACTTGGCAAAGGACCATATTTGCTCTGTTTAGTTTGCATGCTAATATTTCTCACAGCACCTCTGCTCTTAGGCATTCTGCATTTCTTTGCCAATCTTGTAGCTGAGGATTTTGTTCCAATCAATTTTAGTACGGGTGACTGGTAGCTGGCGACGCAAGGCTTTGAATGTGGTATCTGACATTGTCTGATAATTTTCACTGATTGCTGTCTGCAAATAATTCAGTGGGTTAGAGGTTAGAATGTCAAAATGTACATATTTATAATGTATACTGATTAACTACTGACAGATTTTAACCCATCCTTGTGTGCACATTGATTAGTCAAAGCAAGATAAAAGTACATATTCTTTACTTCCTCAGTGCCTGCTCTGCTCTGCTTAGATAGATAATTTCCCCATGCAGAAAAAAGAGCGCTGGTATACCCTTCCAAATAATCCCATGCTCAAAGAGAGGCAGAGCGCTTCTGCCTGAATTGAACTGAGAAAAGATTAACCTATGGATGGCATGGTACATTTACCTTTTTAAAAGAACCGTCAGCTGAAATCATCAAATCCTGTTATCTTCTACCTTCCTATGGCCAATCTGCTCCCACTATATGTAGTGGATTAATCTTTTGAGCACTTTAGAATTACTTATTAAGCAAAATCCTATATCGATCTTCAGTAAAAGTCACGTAATAAATAAATGGACCCAGGAGCTGATATTTCTCAAATCACAGGGAAGGGGATAAAGGGGTCTCCCTATTGAAAAAATGAAGTTTTCTAGTATCAATGTTGCTTTGAACAGTAATCATAGCCCCCAAATGCAGCCCTATTTTTTTCAACAATGTGTGCCAAAGTTAAAAACACATTTTGTTTAACAAATAACTGCTACAGCGAAAAACTACTTGTGAGTCCTGTGCAAGCTACCTTCAATTCAGTATGTAAGAAATATGAAATATACATATAATAAAATGAATGAACAGGCTTCTACTTTGCAAAGTATTTCAAATCTGGACATAGTTGGAAGCAGTTAAAAAAACCATGCCTATTCTAAATGGGGGGGGGCTTAGAAATAGAAAGCATCATCTAGACAGATAACAGATAACAGAGAATCAGAGTTGGAAGGGACCTTGTAGGTCATCTAGTCCAACGCCCTGCCCAAGTGGGAGATCCTATCCCATTTCTGACAAATGGCAGTCCAATCTCTTCTTGAAAGTCTCAAGTGATGACGCTCCCACAACTTCCGAGGGCAAGCTGTTCCATTGGTTGATTGTTCTGTCAGAAAGTTTCTGCTTATTTCCAGGTTAAATCTCTCCTTGTTCAGTTTCCATCCATTATTCCTTGTCTGGCCTTCAGGTGCTTTAGAAAATAGCTTCACCCCTTCCTCTCTGTGGCAGCCCTTCAAATATTGGAAGACTGCTATCATGTCTCCCCTGGTCCTTCTCTTCACTAGACTAGCCATGCCCAGTTTCTGTAACCTTTCTTCATATGTTTTAGTCTCCAGTCCCCTAATCATCCTGGTTGCTCTTCTCTGTACTTTTTCTAGAGTCTCAACATGTTTTTTTTATAGTGTGGTGACCAAAACTGGATGCAGTACTCTAGGTGTGGTCTTACTAGGTCTTTATAGCGTGGTATTAATACCTCACTTGATCTTAATTGTATCCCTCTGTTAATGCAACTTAGGATTGCATTAGCTTTTTTGGCTGCTGCTGCACACTGCTGGCTCATATTTAGCTGGTTGTCCATTAAGACTCCAAGATCCCTCTCACAGTTACTGCTATTGAGCCTGGTTTCACCCAGTCTATATGTGTGCTTTTGGTTTTTCTTACCTAAGTGTAGGACTTAATGTGACAGATGTGATGACTATTCAATAAGGCTGAATAAAACATGGGACTGTTGTCTATGAATGTTGGAGGACGGCAGGCCGAAAGAATGATCTGAAATGCCTGGTCTTAGAAGACAGTAGAGATATTTGAAATCTGGTAGAACTTGATTAGAAGAGACTTTCATGACTAATACTGTAAAGGAAGCTACTAGGGTCAGGAAAGTTCTTAGAAAGTAAAAGACCTATTCCCATAGAGGAAACAAAGAGGAACACAAATTCTGCCAAAAGAAATGCGAAGAGACAGTGAAGGGGCAAAAAGGAAATTTGAAGAGCACATGGCCCAAACGGTGAGAATTATAATAGAAAATGAAGGGTCCCAGATGCTCTCTTGAGCTTTGTTGCTTTCTTGAAGACACTTCATTATCCCCAAATTAGGTAACATCAGCAGTGCTTGTGCATTCACAATGCATTTCAACCCTGAGCTACAAATATTCTTTTATTAGTAACAGAAAATTAAAGATAAAATTACCAAACATTTGGAGACACAATCCAACATAATTTCACTAAGTCTTAGTGACTGGTACTTTTTAATGAACTGGAAGTGGGTGTGATTAGTAAAATAAACATTTGATTATTTAGATAAACTGCTTATTTTATTTAGAAAAGTCATGTTAATCAGCAAGATGCAGCTCTAATTAACTGTACCAGACTTAAGAACTTTATTAAAGGACAGCTGTATTGAAACTTTGAATCAATCAATCTGAGTGATTGTTGTAGTGCATACTGTTCCTTACTGTAGTAATTGTATCCACTGGAGACAAAAATTTTGGGAAGGAAAGAATTAAGTTCTATGTCCTCCCCTAACACAGAACTCTAAAACAAATAGAATGTGATTGAAAATGCATTTTTATATTATTATTAATAATAATAATAGTTCATTTTATCTTCTTACCTGATACTCATTTTCTGCCTGTTCTATGATTTTAATAAATTCTTTTGCTGTTTGGACATCGTTCTTCAAAAACAGAATGCAAACATTAGTCTTTCACACTGTATGAGTCTTTAGGATTTTTTTAATGTTTTATAAGTTCAATTTTATGGCATAATGAATACATATTCCTAAATTTTCAATTGAGCTTGGTGTCTCATGTCTTAGGTTTTGGATGAAAATTGTAAATTTAGTTTGGACTGATATACATTGCATAATTGTTAATCATTATTAAATAATAGATTTGTGTTTGGTAAGTGTCTAGATGAAAATCAATTTTGCCAATTTCTCACAGAATAACTATGGATTTATAAATCTAGCTTTTCCTCCTCCAAAATTGTCCTAGTTCAGGGATCCTGTAGGAGCAAAGAAAGATAGGAAGGAAATGTTTTATAAACTGAAATCAATTGCTCGATGTGGATGTAAGCCCATTTGTGTGTTTTAAAATTTTTCTTATTCTCATTTTTCTTCAAAAGCTCAAGGCAACTTAAATGGGAATATTTTATCATTATAACTACATAATAACACATCAGATTGTATTGTCATCAGTGATTGCATACCCTCTGTAGATGTCATATGCTAAATAAAATAAAAAAACAACATCAGGTAGTTTCAGACTGGGCACAGATATCCAGTAAGTTTCCATGGGTAAAAGTAATTTAGCTTTGAATCTGATTTCTCTCAATCCACTAACATCCAAAACCTTAACCTTACCTGATCTTTGACACAATGATCACCAACAATATACTATCAAATGATCAAGTATGCCTTATTAACATGTTTCTGACTGCCTTATTATTATTCTGCAGTAATTTTTTTCATAAAATGTGTTCATAGTACAAGTGCAGTTGCTGTTAAAGTTCTCTGTTTTAGTTTTTCTGAAAATACTTATTTGATTTTTTTTAGCATTTGCCAAAAATATGAGTACCACATAAATATGAGTAATCTACAAGTCAGTATCCACAATATATTCCTACCTGAAGAAGGCCTGTTTGCAAATATAGGAAATATGCCTCATGTAATTTAATGGTAGAGACAAAAGAGCTTAAACCTGACTCCAGAGGCTGATAAATTGACAATATAGTATTTCATCTACTGTATCTACATACATAGATGTTATTATTGCAGACTCAATTTGGGGTGGGGGGGTGTAGCTGGAAAACCAATAGTTTTTGCTTAGAGGTAGTCCTTGACTTATGACCATAATTGAGCCCAAAATTTCTACTGCTAAGCAAGGCAGTTGCTAAATGATTCATACCCCACTCAACAACCTTTTTTGCTATGGTTGTTAAGTGCATCACTACAGTTAAGTGAATCCTGCAGTTGTTAAGCAAATCTGGCTTTCCCCATTGACTTTGCTTGTCAATGGAGCTCCAAGAAGGTTACAACAATCTGCAACCACTTTAAATGCATACTAGTCCCAAGTCCCCAAGTTTGATCATGTGAGTATGGGGATGCTGCAATGGTCCTAAGTGGGAAAACTGGTCATAAGTCACTTTTTCAGTGCTGTTATAAGTTTGAATTGTCGTTAAACAAATGGTTGTAAGTTGAGGACTATCTGTATACAGTATTCTTCAAAAGACAGCACATAAACAAAAGTTTAATTTTCTGATGAAGCGAAAAGTCACTTTTGAAATGCAGAAATTACTGTACGTTCTGGACTAAAGTACATTCTGCACAGCACTTTCTCCCTAAGCAAAATGCTATCCCTTACTGAATAACTCATAACTCCTATCTTTGAAAGGAGAATTACATGTAAGAAAGACAGCAAAATAATGATATATTAAGTAAACTTCCTCACTTACCAAAACTGCTACAGACTCCTGTATGTCTTTGTGGCTAACCAGCTGCACATTACCATCTTCATAATAATGCACCTATATTAAAATGAAACCAGTGAGGATTTAAATGCTTTGTGCTAAATATTGTACAGGGACAAAGCCTTCCTTCCTCCTTAATTTAAAGAGAAAAGTCTTTTCCTTGATGGTTCTGATCAAGTTTTGACACAGCTAAATGGCCTTATTTCAAGCTATGCATACTATGGATATGGAATATTTTTACTTATAAAAATAATACCTTTTTACCTTTTTAAAAATGCTCATCAATTTATATTGAATGCACTTTTAAACATTTGCTCATTATTTATAACTATTCAGTTAAATTGCACACAAGTTACACAAATCCATATTGTGCAACTATCTTAATTTATATAAAACATCATTTTAGCAATAAGAAAGCACAAAGCAAATTTATTTCTCAAGGACATTACTATCTTTAAATATATTGGGCCATTTCTAATTAATGCTAGGGAAACAGTAACAAATTTATAGCAGTTCTTCTTTTCTAGTCCTTCTTTTCGTTAAATTAGACATACCCAATTCCAATAGTCGTGTAATTTCCTATTTGAGAGAATCAAATTTTGGAAGGAGTTTATTGGTAGTTTCAGTATAGCTTAACAAACCTGGATCTTGAGCACTGCAATCACTTGAGCTGTAGGTGGAGTAATGGTAAATTTCCATTCTGATCTCCAGCGTCCATTCCTACCAAAACCAGAAACTACATTATTTATAGTAATGGGCGAATGGGTTGAAAATTATTCCCTTTAAATGGTTTTCAGGTTAATAAAATGCCATTCCTTTAAAGTTAGCATTTCCTAGAATCTACACATTTACTGTAGCAAGCTCTTTGCCATTAAATGGCACAGGTAGGGCTAAGAACATAATTTTAAATGCTTCCAAAAGTGATGAGATTTGGTGAAATCATAAGTTTATGGCAATTTTTCAAATTGCATTATTTATCTATTCAGGCACCAGAAAATGTGCCATAATACCCAGTATTAAAAATATAATCGTATAAGAACTATCCAGAGTCTATATATCCTCTTACAAAGAAGAACTGCAGTTGTTTCTATTTACTATAATAAAACAGGCATCAAAGAACAATATATATGTGCTCTTTTGGGATCAGTACTCAGTATTTACCTGTACCATTTTAATTATAGTCACTAAATGAGACAGCATTATCTGTATGTAATTTTGCCTCTTAGCAGAAAGAATTTTGAAAAGGCAAATACCATTCATTTATACAGGGATATGCAATCCTGAGATTCTATATCATGGTATATACAGTCTTCAACTTAAGACTGGTCACCTAGCAACTACCTGAAGTTACAACAGACCCCCCCAAAAGCTATTTACATCCCAGATTCCAAGTTCTGACATTTCCCTTCCATGGCATTTTGAAGACTCGGCAACTGGTCTGCATTTAGAACTGTTTGCAGCACCCCAGAGTTACCTAACCATGATTTTATGCCCTTGTCAGAAATCAGTATTTACTACTGATTTCCAGCAAAAAAATACCCCATAGGAAACGATGCGTTTGCTTAATCTCCATGTTTGTTTTACAAGTGCCACATTTGCTTAACGGCCACCACAAAAAAGTCATAAAATCAGTCATGGTCATGTGACCCACTTTATGACATGATTGTCATGACTTAATCTAAATTGCAGGTTCAATTATTGTTGTAAACTTGTATTCAAAGGTATGGTCTGTAAGTTTGTATACAAATATTTAATATAATTTCTTATATGACACCTCCAAAAGATGAATTTCCTCTGAAAATTTAAAGTTCTAAGAAATATGAACTATTAATTGAAAGCATATAGTTTTTTTTTAAATAATGAGAGTTGTATGCTGAGTATAAATGAAGGAATTAGAGATATGCTTACCAAAAGTTTTTGGGTTGAAACTGGTGACTCTCAATGCAAGCTATAACTGTTGGCTGTCCATCTATAGTTTTACTATAAACCTATTTTTAAAGAAAAATATTTACATTGATAAAAAATAAATGCACTGCAAATCCTATTCTCCTTAGCTGCTATGGAAATAGGAAACACTTTTCTGTATCAGCATGGCCCTCACCTGAAAAAGTTACATGTCTTTGCTCTGTGGGGCAATTTATAAATTAATATATTTTTATAGATCTGATTCCAACTCTGAAAAAGCAAGCTATTAAAAACTCTGACTATCAGTCAAAATACTTTTTTACAATAATTAATATAAGAATAAAGTTTTAGCATAGGAAGAGTTATATACTTAACAGTACAAAAGCCATGTGGATAATGATCTTTCACATAAACTCTTAATGCATTATCACAGGCATCCCTCCATGACTTTAGTGATGTATCTATGTCTTCTGGCTGAGGATCGCTTCCTTCCTTCCTCAAATGATCAAATTTAAAGGAAACCTTGTTTCTTGGGTCTAAAAATCGGCTGTTACCAAGGTCACCATGTTCTGTGATTAAGACCTAACAAGAAAAAAAGAAAAGAAAAGAAACCCACAACAAATTTGTTGTCTGCTTCACATAAACCTTAAAACAAAATAAATATTTTACTGTTAAAAAATCTGAAATTCCACATATTATTCAATGACAGACATAATTTACTGTGATAGTCCAGGCAGAAATTGTTATTGTTCAAACAAGATTGCTATTAAATTCCTACCATCTCTATGACAGATTAATTTTTATGATCCTGTAAGATAAAAACTTAAAAAGAACAGTGATTCCAAATTGAAAACATCTGTTCAGCACAATTAAATTTACATCAAGTCATCAATTCTGGGATAAATGATTCTTTGCTACTTTGCAAATGAAAGAACCACCTCATAGAAATACTATGCAACTGAATTCCTAAACAAATTCAGAACACAGTATCTCTTTCCTTAAGAACTGTAAGAATGAATTTGTTCAATGTCTGATTATACAATTTTTCAAGGAAAATATTCCTTGAAAGATTTAATTTCTGTTTGAACAGGAAAAATTCTATTCTTTTCAACTCAAGTTAAATAAATAATACATTAATAATATATGACCAAACCTCCCCTTTGTCCTCATGATAACTGTTATTCTGTGCAGAGTCTCATGTTGCAGTTACAGTACATCACCTTGCTATGCTTTTTATTGTTACTGTTTCTAAATTTAATTGTCAGGCCTGAAGAGACTTTAGGATAGTGCTGCATCCCTACAGCAGTTTATTCAAAATGCTGCAGCCATTAAGCATAAGCAATTGCCATAGTATATTGCTATCACTATCATGAATATTCAATATGACACTGAGAAAGAGATTGTAAAGAATATTGGAGGGCAAAAGATACCTAAGCTAAGTTTATACTTACAGAAAAGCACATATCTGTTAGTTCTCTATGTGCTGGTTCTTCAACGTTCTCCTAGTTCTTAACAGAATACCACATGTTGATATATAGTATTAAAAAGGATTCCATCATAACCTGACATAAGTAAATAACATGAACAACACTTTCCAGTTCAGCATTATATAACTAAGTCAAGATTCTTTATAACAAGGTTAGGAAAATATGAGGATCATAGCTGCTGGAATTCTTTTAACTTCTTTAATAATAGTTCTGTTCAGGATCAGGAGACCATGAAACTGAGACATCTCTGATATTTTTTTTCTCAGCAGACTTAGCTTGCTTTTGAATATGATCTTTTTTTTCTGGCTTCTCGCTTCATGATAAATTTGGCCCTATCTTGTTCTACTTTCAGAAAATTATTCTAATGAATGAGTCTATAGCCATTAGTTCTATCCAACATTTTGTTGGCTTGGAAACATAAACAAGTGGCAGGAACCAGCAAATAAAATTTATAGAAAGTGTTACTTTCTATACATATTTCTATAGAAAGATTTTACTATGTAATTAATCCCAAAATTCAATAAGAAAACACTACAGTAGATGACAAGAATAATTTCAATTTACCTGATCATCATATCCTTCTATCTTCACTGGAGTGAACTGATCCATGTTATACTGTGCAAATGCACTGTCAGAAACAGATAAGAAAATATTAGCTTCTGATTCTATAGAAAAATAGGCACATAACCCTACACTCTTTAAAGTATTTATAAAACTATGGTCTTGAATTAATATTTTGCCATTATAGGTAAAAAAATTACATTAAAACTTTAGTTTTACATCAACAGAACAATTTCAAAAACAATTACACTTTCATGGTACTTACTGGGCTGCCCCTTCCCTGAGGAGATTGTCATTGTTGAGCAGCAAACGAACATCTAAGGAAGAAAATATTCAGATAGCTATAGCTTTGAAGCAACGTCAATTGGCATTCAGATTCATGTCTGAGTAAAACATTGCTTAGCTATATTTTAACAGGAACTGCTGTTCTTGGTAGGAACTGATAAGGTTCTCTTAGATGTATGAGAACTTAACATAAATATAGAAAGGATATTAGAAGAAAATACTGTATCATTCAGCCCACCAAGAGAAACTGGAAAAGTTCAATAATTATTTTCTATTATTTTAAATCAAATGGCTTTTTAGAAACTAGCAAACACAGGGCTTTCTAGAAGATGATTGGTTTGTACAGTAAATATTTTATTACTGTAATGTATTATTACTGACATTGTGTCCTTGCTTTGATATTGTTTTATTATTTTATATTATTTTAAACAACTAGGAGTCAATGAAGGTTACATAGAATATAAATAATAAAAATAAAATAAAGGCTGTAAATTTTTACTAACAATAATACAGAGAAACATCAATAACCTTTTGTTCTTTTACTTACCATTAAACACTTCATTAAATTCCCCTGGAGGTGCATGGGTGATAAATTTTGCAGCAATACGAACCTGTAGAGAAAATCATGTGAGCTTAGCAAGTCAGGTTTTCCTGTAGTTTTTAAAATGGTATTTAGTTTAATTGTAGAACGGAGAGTCATAACATACAAACCAAAGAGTAAAGTATGCTCCCGTAGCCTATGAAAAATCCTCATCTGTTCCACCCTAGAAATCCTAAATCTCTTGTTTTCATCTCTTCTATAACATGTCTCATCAAAGTGTCAACTGGAATATTATTAGATGACAAAAGAGGTATATTCTAATGTATTGATTAAACCTTTTAATAGTCATGTGTATGAATAAAACTTTTCAACTGCCCACAAAAGTATAGTTTCATAATATATGCTGCTGAAATACTCTTATATACTCAATTATTTCAGGTTCAAAAGCTTTATTGGACAGTTTGGTATACAAGAATTTCATTGATCTATGTGTCATACTTTTCTCTAAATCTATGGAAATCAGTTTTTAATACCACCAAAAGTAACACCCAATATTTAACATCCTCATATAACAAAATTTTTCATCACGCACAACAAAGACTCTGAACTAAGTGGACACTAGAATGGGCGTTGGTATAATTACCTGAGAACACCCTTTCTATCTATGCTGCTAGAGAGTCCAGGATGGGTTAGACTCCTCCTGATGACGTCATCGAGCTGAGTCTGTCTTATATAACCACTCTCTGAAGTACCTGTCTGCCAAAGGCTGCACTCACGGAGGCAAAGGAATCTAGATGGTAATGTCTGATGAAGGGTGACGGAGATGCCCATGTGGCCGCTCTGCAAATTTCTTCCAGGGATGCCTGGGTGGCCCAGGCAGCTGAAGTCGCGGCACTTCTGGTAGAGTGTGCTGACAGACCCTTGGGCACCGGGAGAGCCGTAGATTTGTAGGCCTGTGCAATACACGCTCTGATCCACCTACTCAAGGTGGGAGGGGAACCCTTGTTCCCCAAGTGCGATGGGGAAAAGGATATAAACATAGCTTCAGTTCTTCTAAAGGCAGAAGTGCATTTGAAGTAAATTCTAAGTGCTCTCCTAACATCTAAGATGTGCCACTTACGTTCTAAGTCGTGGCACAGCAGGGGGAAGAAATCTGGCAACACGATGTCCTGTGACCTGTGGAACCAGGTATTAACCTTCGGGATGAAGGTGGGATCTAAACGGAGAACAACTCTATATCATGAAAGGCGCATAGATCATGTCTGACCGAAAGAGCAGCCAGCTCAGACCCTTCTAGCAGATGTGATTGCTACAAGAAAAACCACCTTCAGAGTCAAGAATTGAAGAGACACTGACCAAAGGGATTCAAAGGGAGGTTCTGTCAGGACCTGGAGCACCTTTGGAAGGTCCCAAGAGGGATACCTGTGTACAACTGGGGGTTGGAGGTTGGAAGCCCCTTTCAAGAATCTCCGGACAGAAGGGTGGTGAGACAAGGCAGGAAAAGTTTCCCAGAGAGAACTGAGGAAAGGGCCACTACCTGGCGGATGTTAGGTGCTAAACCCTTCTCTAGTCCATCTTGAAGGAAACGTAATACCTCTGCTACCTAAGCTGAGGTAGGATTGAGGCCCTCCTTCAAACACCATTGACAAAACCCCTCCAGGTAGCATCATAGATGCACGTCGTAGATGGTTTACAAGATGCCTGGACAGAGGATAACCCTCTCTGGGAGACTAGCCTCTCTCAAATGTTGCCGCTCAAGCGCCACACGGTCAGTTTGAACCACTGGGGATCTGGGTGGAGCAAGGCTCCCTGATGGAGTGAGATTTTGTTGGCTGGGATCCCACAGTGAGTGGCTACAGACAGGTTCACCATGTCTGCAAACCAGGGCCTCCTGGGCCAATGGGGGGCAAGGAGAATTAGCTCTGTCCGTTCCTCCAACATCTTCCGAATGACTGCCGGAATGATGGGAAGAAGGGGAAAGGTGTAGAGGAGACCCCTGGGCCATCTGCTCCGAAGAGCATTGGTCCCCTCCACTCCCTGACAAGGAAACCTGGTGAAAAACCGGTTTACTTGAGCGTTTTGGGGGGTGGCAAATAGATCTACTACTGGAGTCCCAAACATGAAGTTCCCTGAATAGTGACGGGTGAAGGCGCCATTCTGCGTGGTCGACCAAGCTTCGACTCAGCCAGTCGGCTTGGGAGTTGTCGACCTCAGAGATGTGGTCTGCTGAGATGGACAGCAAATGTCTCATCTTTAATCACATGACCTTGGGATGCTACAACAGTTCTAAGTGTGAAAATTTTCAAAAACTCACTTTTTTCAGTGCCATTGTAACTTCAAATGGTCACTAAATGAACATTTGTAAGTCCAAGATTACCTATATTAGGATGTATATTAGCAGCAATATTGTGTAAATGATTATAATTAATAATATAACTGTCATTATCTTATTTTCCTGTGGCCTGATTTCTCAGACTTCTACATGCATTCATCTATATAGCCACTGCTCATGTTTTTACTGAAGTAGACTAAAATTAACATTTATAAACTAAAGGTGACATATCTCTAAGCAATGTACACCATATCTCAGAAATCAGGAAAAAATGCCAATTCTCCACTAACCAGTTTCATGATTTTGTTCTTTTCATATCTGCTACACGAGCAGTCACCAACCGGTGGGCTGCGGACTACAGGTGGTCCGCAGCAAAATGTTGGTGGTCCGCAGAGAAATGGCCCCCCAAAAACAATTAATTTGGCCAGCATGGGAAAACAAGGCTGCTCCGCCCACATGGCCCGCCCAGCCGCTGGCCCCCACCCTTTGGCCAAGCGCAAACCTTGAGACTGAGTAGAGAGTCACGTGAGCTGGAACTGGAAGGTAAGACCAATGGCGGGGGAGGGAGATTCACCCCGGGGTGGCTTGCTAATGTTGATGGGAAAGTTGGTCCCATATTCCAGAGCTGTAGTAATCATAGGACTGGCCCTTTGGCCATCCCGTAGCAGTTCCTCCATCGGGATGACTATAGCTCTGAAATATGGGAATGGCCCATGGTGGCTGGTAACCCAGGGACAATGGTCTGAGAAGCTATTTTTTTTATATTAAATATATTATCCTTTTTTAAAAATTCATATTAGTGATCCTTGGGATTTAAAAGTATGAGTTTGGTTGTCTCTGAAGTCCAAAAGGTTGGCAACCCCTGCACACACACACACACACACACACACACACAATGTTTAATATTAAATTTATATTTAATATAAAAATTTTAAAAATTATATTAAATATATATTTAATATAAAAATTTAAAAAATTATATTAAATATATATTTAATATAAAAATGAAAATTTTTATATTAAATATATTATCCTTTTAAAAAAATCATATTAGTGGTCCTTGGGATTTAAAAGTATGAGTTTGATGGTCCCTGAAGTCCAAAAGGTTGGGGACCCCTGTGCTACACAAGATAAAAGTTCAGAAGCTAGATTCAATCAAATGTGATTTTTATGCCAGGGAACTTTGCATTATTACTCTTTGGCATTTGAGAGAGTTCTTATGCAGCATTAAAAAACAATATTGCAAGAACATATATTATTTGTCTTCAGTGTATCTGACACATAGGTATGAATGCATGGTCTACAAAAGTATACAATTTTTCTGTGCAGTCAGGAGATCTCTGTAAAGATTACTGTAACTATATTAGCCATTATTAAAGGACTGCTGTATAAGAAAAGGAAATTAGTATACTTGTTTATTGCTAACAGCACATGTAGAGCTCTCTCATAATTAATAGCCAAAGGGATAGTACTGAATTAGACAAGGGATATTTCTGAAAGCAAGTGTATAGTTCCTATTTACAGTCCAAACCAGGATCTCTGTAAGAAGGCTTCTAAAAATGCTTTGAGAAGACCCGAGGTATGTTTGTGGTTAAACAGCCTGAAGAACCTCATAGTTTCCATAGTTAATTCCCAGTAAAACACAAGTAAAATAGAACACACAACATACAGTATTCACAAAAAATGCAAAATCAAGAATGTAACATCTACCTCAGTTCCTCCATAGTAGATAAGACTGTGTATATTTTCTGATGTAAATTAGATTGAATTGAAGCTTAAATGTAGACATAAATTTTAGAACTTAGCAATATGTGGCATCAGAACTTGCTAATTATTATTTTAAATGTGATATCTCTAATTTAATATATTTAACTCAAATACTAACAGCCATAGCAGTAAAGTGGCTCACCCAGTACTCAGGCCTGAAACTATAGGAAAAAGCAAAGTTTCTAATGTCTTACAGAAACTCAGAAAAGCCGGCACCATTCAAATCTTGGGTTATATGATGTTCCATAGGGCAGAGCATATCATTTTCCGTGAACATGATAGAAGGCATGCCTCCTGTCTCCCATTAGATGACATCTCTTAATGGAGGGCATCTGTAGCATGCTCAGCCTGCCAATACTCATTCACAACATTTTCTATGCTTATCATTTTTGTCACCTAGCCTTTTCTAATGCTGCATCTGAATAAGTTTATATACTGAAGCAAATAAGATCATCATGTTTTCCAGTAAAGCTTAAAGCAATAAGTAATTGTTTATTATGAGAGTTATCCTGATTTTCTAAGAAGTGTATTCGACTTGTAACGTGAACGTACAACTGCCACCCTCAACTTTATTGCTTGCAAAGCAAACATCTGCATCCAACTTGATTCAAATTAAATGAGATTATAGGTATTGAAATATTACAAAATGACAAGATATTTTGCATTTTGTGAGTTAAAATTTAGATAATATCTATGAAAAGGGAGAGAAGCAATTTTACTTATACTGAACCATTTTGCAAAGACAAAATAGTTCCAATAGGGAATACATTGCTTTTCAAATTCAAATGCTTCCATTCTGAATAGAATAGAATAGAACAGAACAGAACTTTTTATTGGCCAAGTGTGATTGGACACACAAGGAATTTGTCTTGGTGCAAATGCTTTCAGTATACATAAAAGAAAAGATACATTCGTCAAGAGTCAAATCATACTAGGAAACAGTCAATATAAATCATAAGGATACAAGCGACAAAGTTACAGTCATATAGTCACAAGTGGGAGGGGATGGATGATAAGAAGTGATGAGAAGATTAATAGTAATAATAATGCAGACTTTGTAAATAGTTGGACATTGTTGAGGGAATTATTTGTTTACCAGAGTGATGGTGTTCGGGAGAAACTGTCCTTGTGTCCAGTTGTTCTGGTGTGCAGTACTCTATAGCATCATTTTGAGGGTAGGAGTTGAAACAGTTTATGTCTCGGATGTGAGGAGTCTATAAATATTTTCACAGCCCTCTTTCTGACTCGTGCAGTATACAGGTCCTCGATTGAAGGCAGGTTGGTAGTAATTGTTTTTTCTGCAGTCGTAATTACTCTCTGGAGTCTGTGTCTGTCTTGTTGGGTTGCAGAACCAAACCAGAGAGACAGACTCAATAATTCCTCTGTAGAACTGTATCAGCAGCTCCTTGGGCAGTTTGAACTTTCTGAGTTGGCCCAGAAAGACAATCTTTGTTATGCTTTTTTAATGACGTTTTTGATGTTAGGTGTCCATTTTACGTCTTGTGATATGATAGAACCTAGTAATTTGAAGGTCTCTACTGTTGATACTGTGTTGACTAGTATTGTAAGAGGTGGTAGTATGGGAGGGTTTCTTCTAAAGCATACCACCATTTCTATGGTTTTGAGTGTGTTCAGTTCCAGATTGTTCCGGTCACACCACGAGGCAAGTTGTACAACCTCCTGTCTGTATGCGGATTCGTCATTGTCTCAAATGAGACCAATCACTGTTGTTATTTACAGCCAAGCTTCTGTAAGGGATACATGCTCTTCTTTCATGCTTTAACAATTTCTGTATAACATTATAGGATCAAATAAAATCCTTTCCATTATTCCCAGTGGTGGTATTCGACTGGTTTGGCCCAGTTCTGGCAAGCCGGTAGGAGCGATGAGCAGCGGAGACCAAACTGGTTCTCTCCGCCACTCTGCTGTTGGGCCCGCCTGCCAGCCCGGGCTCCCATACTCACTTTTATCTGCTGAATTTGAAGCGCGGCTGCTTTACGCGGCACAGAATAGTGCTGCGCGGCAGCTGCTGAAGCGACTGGGATCATGCAGGCTTGCAGGAGGCAAGTTAGAACACCTCTGTGCCTGCACAAAGTGCGCGTTTGGCGCACACATGCAAGCAAAGTGTGTGCATGTGCGCAAAGTGCACCCGCCAAGGCATGCCCACCGAACTGGTGGCAATGATATTTGAATCCCACCACTGATTATTCCACATGTGAGATATAAATGAGAAAATAGTACAACTTGCATAAGCAAGTTTTCATAGAATAAAAGAATAAATTAAACAATCAAAGTATTTAGAACTACAGATTCTATATTGATTCTGGAAAGACGTGCTTTCACAGTTTTTGAATAAAATATAGAGATATGCAAAAATGCTTCACCAGGGTCAACAGTGGAACTTGTCTACACAAGTAATACTGGTATTTATTTCAAATTGCTTTCAATTTCAGCAAAAACTGCCTATACTCACACTTGAATTTGCAACACTAAGCCATTTAAAACAAGAATGGTCAAAATTTCAGTTTGTAAACATAATCATCCATTCATCTAGAAGCAGACTAAATTATCCAGGTTTTGAAGCTTATTTAAAAATAGAGGCATATACATATCAAGGTGATGTATTCCAAAATAATGGAACCTTCCCTCCCTCAAAAATGTTTACCTTTAATACTTACTAGCCTAGTCAATCTTTTTGTTAGGATTTTATGATAAAATTCATGTATTTATACTTTAAATATACTAGCTGAATTACCAGGGGACATATTTTTAAAGAAGAGTACTATATTATTGAAATACTCCAGAAATTTTTTGGAGTACAGGTGTATTCCGTAGGAACATGTATTTATAGAATTTGTCTTTTCAAAGGAAAAAGAGTGAACATGGCATATCACAGGAAGAAGGGTATTCTCTGTCCTGACCTCCTTTAAGGAAGGGCAACGCTGAAACATAATCCAAAAACTCATCAACTATCAGAACCACAGTATTTAGTGGATGAACTGTTGGAATTAAAATACAAAGTGGAAAATTATAATTAAAGCATACCAGTGTAAAATTAATATTTTCCTTAAAAGGCCAGTGTTCACAGAAACTCAGAACAGTTTCCCAATATGCTCCATTAATTTATGGGGGGAAAACACACCCGAATGGAGTAATAAAAGAAACATAGAAAGAGCAGAAAATTTTCCTGACAATTTTTCCGACAAAAATGGTCCTCTTAAACTTACCAACCTCCTCAGATTCAAGAATCTCAGTCCGGCTAAGAAAAATAAAACCAATGAAAGAAACCTCTGTACACTCAGAGAAGAAAGGCTATCTTTCTTCTGTTGCTAAACACATCCCAAACATCCCCAGGTTCTTACTTTCTCCTCATCCGATACCCGATCTTCGAAGTCCGCCATTTTGGCTTCTATCAGTCTAGCGCCCCACCTGTCACCACGCGCACGGCACGTCGGGACTGGAGAACTTGAGGGCGGAGCGAGAAATTCGCCGGCCGGATGTCAGCGGAGCGGATGTGGCCCGCTTGGTTAGGATTACTGCCTTGTTAGGAAGATGTTCGCTGTCAACTGGGGCTTGTGGGTGCTGCTTGCCATGCTGGGCGCCTAAAAAGTCCGTTTAAAAACAATTTTTGAAGCAATTTTGATGCTATCCTACACCTTCTCTCATTAAGGGCGCCTCCCCGGCCCAATCCCAGTTTTTTGCTCAGCCAGTAGCTGCATCCGAACCACTTTGGTCCAAATTGCAAGGCAGTGTTTCATGAGTAGTGTTTTTCTTTCCTTTCTTTTTTCAATTTCTCTCCAAATGCCTGTTTACGTGCAAACAATAAACCTGGTGCTCAACCAAATCAATTAGTCCTGATTTCTTAACGGGCCTAATCAGAAAATCAGTATATGCCAATATATCGGCATATCCCGGGCAAGATGTAGGCTGGGTTCAAAAGGGTTTCCCCTTAACAACAGCGCGAGCAGGATGGTAGTCCCGATGAAGCAAATAGGACAGCTGCCCGTCTGAAAGCGAATCCGAACGAGAGAAGAGAACAGGGAACCGGCGGAGGCGCCTACCCGGCTCCTCACCTACCCGCCACTCGTGCCGGTTTCCATCAAACCGGGCGAAGCTGCTTGGGCGGCGCGCCTGGTTGATCCCGCCCTCCTGCCTGCTTCAGCCAGCCAGGCCTCCGCAAGCCGAGGGCGGGAGTGATGGCGGAGAGTAGCCCTGTGAATGAGGATGCCGCGCCGTCTCTCTCCCAGTCGTCTGGCCTTGGGCCCGGCCCTCGGCGGTGGGAGCGGCTGAGGCTGGCTGCAGGGCCCTGGGCGCGGTCATTTGGCTTCCTGGCGGTGCTGGGTCTCCTTTATTTCTTGCGGGGCCCGCTCCGGTTGCGGGACAACTTAGTGGCAGGTAAGGGGACGGTCGCGCCGGGATTGTAAAGCAGCTCTGTGGGGGCAAAGGAAATAAGGTGGCGGGGACGGGGGAGTCTACGGCGGGCTCTTTAAGGTCGGGATCTAGGAACCAGTTTTGAGGGAGAGCCGAGCCTGCCAAGTCGCTGCCCTGCAGTTTTGTATTGGTAATCTTGGAGTGCTGGAAGAACTTTGCACATGATCAGAGATATTATCTCTGAGATACTGTGAGATTACTCATGAATGAGACACTCATTCACGCTGGGTTTGAATGCTGGTGATCACAGTTGATGCTAGGGCGCTTATTTATCTCAAGCAGAGTTTGAGAAGTGTTGTATTTTGAGGGAAGTAGTCTACAGAAAAATTAGAATAAATAAAGGATTTCCCCCCTCAGATTCTCAATTTCAGCTTTTGCATATTTTTTTCCTCTAGTGTTCATTTTTAAATGCTTCCACTCTCCAGAGGCCTGGTTACTTCTAGCAGTCAACGACCTCTTGAATTCCCCACTTTTCATCAACAGTATTGTATTTAATTTAAAATTAAAAATAATTTAAAAATATTTTGGTCTGTGCTTTCCTTTAAAAAAAATTGTTCATTTTGATAATCCCTGGAGGGTGAAAAGTTAACTAGAAGAACTGTCAAATGCTTAGTGTCATCAAAACTTCAAAAACCTGATCTTAACTTTAGGCACTTACATGAGTCTCCTAAACTTTTATTAGAAAATGGCAAATTGGTAAGCATTTCTCATCCAAAGCATTTTCTTTTTTAAAGAATTGTCCACTTATTTTAACTAGAATTAACAGTTCTAATTTGTATGTTACTTGATAACAGCTACTAGAGATTTTTTTTCAAAAAATATTACTATTGAGTGTAGTGCATTTTACTACCAAGTTATTCATAAGATTACAAATTTAACAGCAAGTATCTATAATAAAACAGTAAAATGGTAGTATGTTTCTTGCTGATAACCTTAAATGTTCTGGGTGTTTGATCAAAGATACTTGGAAAGGACACTTCTCTGCCCCAGGGAAGCAAAATGCAATGTTTTTTATTCCTTTGGATGCCATATAGTGCTTAATGTCCTATCTCTAATTTACTGGCTGAATGTGAAGTTTGCTCTATATTGTCACTTCAAATGCAGTGAATCTTTTGCTGTAGATGAAGCTAACTACTAATTATATGACATTAGCAGGATCTGTCAAATGTTAATCAACTATTGTAACTGGATCTGATATTTAAAAAAAAAATCTTTTAGAGTATGAATAGTCTAAAACCCTAAAGACTATGGTTGAATTTGCATTATATGCTAAGTAGGGTTTTAGGAACATGTGCATTGTTTTTTTACCCCCATACAGTGCTTCTTAATTGGGTTTGGAAGTTTACTGGAATCCAAACATGGAAGATCTTTTATTTTAAATATATAGAATTGAAACCTATAATAGCCTTTGACATCATAAACTAAGTAGGTATGTTTGAGGAATTATCTGTATAGCTTAGATTATACAGCTAAATTCTAACCAGATTTATTCATAAGTAAGTTCTACAATACATGGCAGCCAGTTTGATATAATTGTTAAAGATAGCAAGCTAGAAACTGAGAATATGGGTTTCAGTCCTGCATGGGGCTGGGTAACTTTGGATCAGCTACTGTCTCAGCCCTGGGAAGAAGGCAGTGGCAAACCTCTTCTGTAAAGTTGCCAGGAAAACTGCAACATGCAAACAGATGGCAGGAATCAGTCAAACAAAAGAAAAGCAATTCTCCCTACCTACATAATGTAATGAGTTTATTTTTGATTAGTTCACCACTGACTTGAATTGAATGGCTTCATATACTTTGTTTCTACATGTTTTGAATTTATTTTGAAAAAAGAACATACTTAGAACATATGTAGTAAGTCATGGATCATTCAACCATTGTTTATTGAATTACAGTTGGCTAGATTTGCACAATATCCTTCCGTAAGAGCCTGAAGGCTTGGCTGTGCCTGTTAAGCTGAGAACCCAATGGGGAAATACCACACTGGAGGTGGCTAATAGCAAACCCAACCTCCTCCTCGCCCCCGGCTTCCTTACCTGCTCAACTTTTATTCCCATATCACTGTATCAGTTTTCTTTTTCATTGCTTATTCTATTGTTCCATTATTTTATTACTGTTATATTTGCACTTATTTTCATTTATAACTCTCAAGGTAGAGTTCTTGGATTTAGTCTAGATAAGGTCTAGGTAATGTTTATTCAGTAAAACATTACAGGTATTTTCAGCTATTTATTTTAAATTATTGAATTTCTCAAAATAGAGCAACTTACTATTAATTCTTAACACCGGCTGGGAGAATACAATGTGTTGTGATTAGTATGAATTCAGACAGTTGGTTGTTTTAGCCATGGTTTATATTGTAATATGTGTGAACAAGACCACTTGCCTTAATTAATATATTCATCATTTTCTTAGCCTGAAGATTGTGAAATCCAACTGTGTTAACCGACAAGACTTATCTTTTCATTGGCAGTAACTGTTTTCTTGAGCACACTGACTCCAAAATTCTATGTTGCACTTACGGGGACTTCATCTTTGATATCTGGTCTGATATTTGTAAGTATTTTTCTGTATTTCTGTGTTCCTTAACTAATCAAGAAATATAGTAGAAGTGAGCTAAATGGTTCCTTAAGTTCGTAGTTCTTGAAAGCACTGGAAGCAAACTGAGTATTAGAGGAATGCTTCACATATTCATATAAGACTGATTTTATGTACCTCATCATTTTTCCTGTGCAATTAGTTTCAGTTGATATGAATCTGCCTTAAGTTAATCTTGTCTGGATCCCATCAGTTTCAGTTGTCTAAAACTAGCAGCAACTCTGTGTTCATTGAACTGCAAATAAAAGCTTGGTTCCTGGCCTGTTTTGAGGATTAAACTATGTTTGCCCCTGCTATTGTTACATTTTTGCTCTAAGCAGAGAAAGTAATTTTAAAAACATGTTATATTTATGTATATAGCAATCAGGAATGAATTGGGTATATTTTTAAACTTTTACAATATGCGGAAGATGGTGAACATGCCTAATATAATTTTATGTATCATTTCATCAAAGCTGTAGGTTTTTAAAATTAGATTTTATGCAAACTATGCTAGCACTAAATTGAAAACACAAGTGCATCTGGTATACTAGCTGAACTCCAGATGGTGCTATTTGATAGAATAAAAAAGGAAAAACCATTTATAAAGTCATAAGAAACTCATCTGTGAGAAATTCTGAAAGTTAAATGGTTTGTGATTTACTCAGAAAAATTATTTATTTGTTTAGATTACATATATCTCATATGCTGAGGCTCATTTTGTGAAATGGAAAATGAGTTCTGAGATTCCTATGTAGTATAGTACTGATTGACCACTTGAACATGAAGCCAACTATTAACTATATTTTCTTTCTGACATGAAAAAGAAGAGTTTTGAGATACTGTATTCTGTTTTTATATCTGGTTAGCTGTGAAGAAATTGTCAGTTTTTTCTGTTGAAGGGTAAATGAAAAAGCAGGATAAAAATATTATGTTAATAAAAATGCCAAATCCAGTATAAATCTCCCTCCACCCCTCTGTCTCTCCATGCGACCAGTCATAATAATTGCATTCCACATATTTTTCTGTTTCTTGTTCCAGATATTTGAATGGTGGTACTTCAGAAAATATGGCATGTCTTTTATTGAACAGGTTTCTGTGAGTCATTTGCGACCACTCATTGGAGGAGCAGACAATGCTAGTTCTGCACAGGCAAATTTTTCTGCTGCTAGTGGAGACAATGAAATGAACAGACAAAATCTCTCAGGTGATAGTTTCTAATATTTGCCTTCCTATAAATGTACTTAGTAACTAGCCTATATATTTTATTTATGAGATTTTTATAAGGGAGATACATACATACATACATACATACATACATACGCATGAAAAAGAAATGAAAATAAAGATACTGGTTAAGTTTTTTATTAGACCGTATTTGGAATCCTAAAAAAAATCTATTAATTGCCAAACTCTGTGATTTATGAATCAAGAACATCTATTTGTTACTTTTTGTTTTTGCACATATTCTGCACTGAAAATCTTTTTTTTCTTAAAAGAATGGATAATGATTCAAAGTACAATTTGAAAAATCAGAAATAGGGCAGACCTGCTTGTTTCTTCATTTTTGCCAATCTTCTGTCTAGCATTTGTTCTAATTCTGCATGATATGTAGTCTAACTGTAAACTGTTATTCGTACTTAATTTTAGATATGTGTGAGAAGCTCATCTCAATTTTAGGCTTACACTAATTTAAAAGATAAAAGCCGCTTTGGGGGTAGCGATTAAAAGGGCCAGGCTAGAAACTGGGAGACTAAATTCTAGACGTGACTGGATGACTTTGTTAATCATTCTCAACCTTAGGAAGAAGGCAGTGGCAAACCACTTCAAAAATATTGCCAAGAAAAACTAGATGGACTTATCCAGGCAGTGGCCAGGTCTCAAGAATGACTGAAAGGCACCCCAATTTGAAAGAAAAATTCTGCTCTTATTTTTTTATACTTGGACCTAGTTTAGATTTAGTGATCTCCCACTTTCAGATTTCAGAAAGATAGCTTTATTAAGTAAGGTTAATTTTAAGACTAAATTATCTTTTTTTAAAACAGAGTGCAAAGTATGGAGAAATCCACTCAATCTCTTTAGAGGAGCAGAATATAACAGGTACCCAATGATTGTATTTCTTTTATACTTTGTTTAAAACAATAAAAACAAAGCCACCAGTTCAAAATTATATCTAATCCTAAACTACCCAAAGATATGGCAGATCAATATTTGCACAGGTAATCATATACATATAATTACTTTCTTCATTTTTTGCAGAAATAATTGTTTGAATGGATACCATGAATTTATCATTTACAGAATATTATTAAAAATAATTGTTATCATGAATTTCAGTGTACTTCTATTCTGAAATCCCAGCCAGTTTGGAAATTTATGATAAAGACTTATTCTAAGTCTCTATTCTTTCTTAGGCTACTATTTATTCAGTATAGGTCATGATACACGGGGGGAGCTATTCAGTTAAATATACTTCTAACATTTCTGTTTCTTGTGTTAGTATTGCTTAAGGCCGAGATATAATATATACTTGAGAACTCAATTAGTATTAGGATTAATGGCAATGGTAGAAAATGGGAGACTGAGACAAAGCCAGTGGGATGTTATTGGGCCATTCACATTCTTAGCTCTAAGAAGAAGACAACCTTGCAAATAAATAAATAAATAAATAATAAAATGAAAATTTTGCTAAGAAAACTATATGAATTATTCCATGCACTTGTTTAGGCTCAGGATTGACTAGAATGCATTAAAGAAAATTTAAAAAGTACTTTCAATTAGAAAGAAACTAGTTCTGATACATAGAATTATGGAATTAATGATACTCATTTTTTCTCCTTAAGATATACATGGGTGACAGGAAAGGAGCCACTAACATATTATGATATGAACTTATCTGCTCAGGATCATCAGAGTTTTTTTACCTGTGAAACAGACTCTCTTAGGCCTTCAGATGCAGGTATAATTACTTTATTTTTCTTTGTGAAATAAGAAAAAAGGTGAATAACGATACCACTTGTAGCTCTTGTATCGATTGTGAGGTTAGCATCCATGTTTCACTGGCATATGTTAGAACAGGTAGCACACACTGATCAAAAACTTTTCTGTTCAGGCATAGGGAGAGGTTCTTGAAAATTAGCTTACCAAATGCCTGCCAACCACATTTAACACACCATTCAATTTCCTTTATTGTATTACTTTCCATTGAGATTCATTGGTCAAGATATATGTAGTAGTCTACCACATCTAGTTCTTCTCAGATATAAAAAAAATTCTTTCTTCGGTAAATTTATTAAACATAACCTGGCTCTTTTTCATGTTTTTGTTTAAGCCAAAAAACCTTTCTTATGTATGAATCACTTCAACATTTTTCTATGCAACAGTTTTTTTTCCTCTGAGGCATATCAAGTATGGTTTTGCTAGCATCTTGTGTAAACTGTGACCACCAGCTTTCATCATTTCAACTGTAACAGTAATTTTCTGAAGCTTTACCATTTTTCATTGATTTTATGGCAATAAAATCAATGAAAAATGATTTTAAAGTCAAACTGGGCTAATTTCTTTTTAGGGCTATCTCTCTTGTCTGAAAAATTAAATTAAATTAAGTTACTTTTTGGTCTATATGATAGAATACTTTTGTGAAGTTTGTAAATTTGAAATAGTAAAGGATGAAAAATTGTATTATTTATGAATGTCTTTAAAAAATGAGCCCGAGATTTTACGACTTCTGATCATACTATTTCTCTGTGGGAGTTATATATTACCTAAATATACTTTTTAAAAAAAAGAGAGAGAAGAAAAACAAAGGCACTCTGTTGTACAACAAATATTTGGCAATTAATGCATTAATGCTTTACAATTCATCCATCAATCATAGCTTACTGTCTATAAGTTACTCTAGTGATAATGTTCATTGCTAGAAGAATAGTGTTTTTGTTATATTAATGTAGTCTATTATCTCATTAACTAAGCCAAAGCTAACTTTTTGCTTCCAAAAAGTTGTTTCAGCATTTTTCACATTATTCTTTAATTTTTGTTTCCAAAGGAAACATATATAGATTCTTGAATTTTCTTGCTAAAACTAAAGATGATTAGATATTCAGACTGCAATCTTGCATATATTTGTTTTGGAGTTAGCCACAAGGATCTTAGTAGCGTTGATTTTGCCATGATTTTTTTATGATTAGGGCAGGTATAGATATTTTTTTCAGGTCACAGTCTTTCGCTTATAACTTTTTTTCACAATTAGAGCTTTGTTTTTTGTTTTTTTGTTTTAAATGAATTTAGCTATTATATCAGACTACCATACTGAGGATCTCTCTCACTTATCCCCTTCCAAGTGAGCAAGAATCTAAGAATAGTACTCTTATATAATAGCTAAATAACCTCCGTGCAAAGCAAGAGAAAGAAACAAATTCAAGTCACCTACTACAAACTGCCTGCCTTGGTGGTTTAATGGTTAGAATACAGAATTGTAGGCTAATTCTGCTGACTGCCAGCAGTTCAATTCTGACCCGCTCAAGGTTGACTCAGCCTTACATCCTTTCAAGGTTGGTAAAATGAGGACCCAGATTGTTGGTGGCAATATGTAGCTCTGAACCACTTAGAGAGGCCTGTAAAGCACTATGAAGCGATATATAAATCTAAGTGCTATTGCTATTGTTATGGCAGGAAGAAAGAAATAATTAGGATCATTTGTAAAAAAAATTGTGTGTGAGGAATGTAATTGCTACTTTTGTATGTTTTTGTTAATCACTTTTTAAACATTTTTTGTTAGAAAACATACATAAAATTCAGTTGGACATTAATTTTCAAACAAATGTGTAGTATTCTCTTAAAGTTAGTTTTATTTTTCTGAAATGTGTTTCTTGCATGAATATTTAACTAATTTTTATATACATTATTATGTTTAAATAGTTATGCAGAAGGCATGGCGGGAAAGGAATCCTCAGGCCCGAATCAAAGCAGCATATCAAGCTTTAGAATTAAATAATGAGTAAGTTTGCATGCTCATTCTAAACCAGGTGTGTCGAACCTATGGCCCAAGGACAGCTATTAATGCGGCCCCACAAGATATTGTAAAAAATGTATAAAAATAAAGGAAGCTTGTTATTTATATATGTTAGGTATATTATATACTTTATATGCAGGCCAAGACAACACTTCTTTGCTCTATGTGGCATAGGCAAGTGAAAAAGTTGGTATACCCATGGTCTAAAAAGAATTGAATTAAAATTCTGAATTTTAGAATTTCAGTTTAAATATAAGGCATAAATATAAGTTGTCCCTTGTTGTTCAGTTCTTTAAATAAGATACAATATCTTTTTGAGGCTGAACTCTTCAAATGAAGTATGAAGCGATAATGTGAAGATAACTGGATGTGTTTCTGCCATTCAGTTCTTTAAAAGAAAGTGCACAGTGGAAGTCAACATATGCTTCTTGGCTATATATTAACTTCAGTGAGTGAACTAGGAAAGCATGCCTTACTCAGACTTATTACAAATTTCCTATTCAGAAAATCTTAATTGCTGTATTATAATATCCAAATTCAAAATAAAAGTTTGTTTCTCTTTAAACACAATATTTCATTGTTTATTTATTAATATACCATATGACTCACTTGGTGGCTTACAGAATTTTCCCTTTTTCTTTCAGCTGTGCCACAGCATACATTCTTCTGGCTGAGGAAGAAGCAACTACTATTTTAGAAGCTGAAAAATACTTTAAACAAGCTCTGAGGGCAGGAGAAACAGTTTATAAAAAGTCTCAGCACAGCAGTTCACAAAATCCACACCATGAGGCACAGCTTAGTAAGTATTGTTGCACAAATTGTTTAAAATTAGTAGATTTGAGATTGTCTCGCTGTAATCTTTAACACAAAAGTTAATACTTTTTCAGTGATATGGGGTTAAAAACAACATAACACAAAATTGTAAATCTTAGACTAGAACTGATTATTGTACGTTTTAATTTTAGTGCAACAGAAAGCAGTAAAATTGATCTGACTGAGCAACCTATGAGTGTCCATTTGACAGATAAACTGTCAAGCCCAAAGATGACACAATGAAATCCAGTTGAGTCAAATGCTTTATTTGCTTCAGTGTTTACTTGCCAAACTAAAGTTCTACCCTAATAGATGTAGCCTAAGAGATTCTAGGGTGTGGCTACTCCAAAACTTTTTCCCCTTTCCCATCCAGCACAATGCCTTAATTTTTGATTTTCTCTGAAATCCTTTTCGGTTGCCTTTTCCCTAAGAAACCTATGCTGCAAACATTCCCCTCTGCTTTTTCAGGTGCACATTCCATCACATCTTCCTCAATGATTCTTTGTCCAGCAAACATTCAAAGTTACAAGAGCGATGAA
The DNA here is from genome assembly GCA_009733165.1 of Naja naja. Taxonomy (NCBI): domain Eukaryota; kingdom Metazoa; phylum Chordata; class Lepidosauria; order Squamata; family Elapidae; genus Naja; species Naja naja. The sequence goes on from CM019150.1 coordinate 44,258,113, forward strand.
TGAATGAAAATTTAAAAGAATATCTCTTTTATTTCTTACAAACACAATCTGTATGTATATAGCAACATCTGCATAAAATATATTTCCCCCAATGTAATAGTATTCTATTAGAATCCCATGTATAGTTAGTATTAAAAATGAAAGTAAAACATGTAATATTTACTGGTATTCTCTGCATTTTATGTTTTTATCATCAGTAAGTATTTATACAAAATAATAAGATACACTTTGTATATGTAAATAAAATCTCAGAGATAGATAGATAGAATTATTTATTGGCCAAGTGTAATTGGACACACAAGAAATTTGTCTTGGTGCATATGCTCTCAGTGTACATAAAAGAAAAGATATATTTGTCAAGAGTCAAGAATCATAAGGTACAACACTTAATAATAGTCATAGGGTACAATAAGGAATCAACTCATACTAGGTAACAATATAAATTGTAAGGATACAAGTGACAAAGTTACAGTCATATAGTCACAAGTGTGAGGGATGGGTAATAAGGAGTGATGAGAAGATTAATAGTAATAGTAATGCAGACTTTGTAAATAGTTGGACAGTGTTGAGGGAATTATTTCTTTAGCAGAGTGATGGCATTTGGGAAAAAACTCTGATTGCCAACTGTTAACTGCCAATTCTTCAATGTACTCTGGCTGCCAATTGTTGCTAGTCGTTTGGTTCACACTTCCATGCTATCCAGGATGCACCATGAGAAGGCAAACTAGCATCACACCCCTACCTAACAATTTTGACATCAACACATAGTGAAAAGCCAAATGGGTTGCTGAACGCCAGATAGGGCAGTTACATAGTTGACCCTTCACAAAAGGTGCTGGGTTTTGACATTCCTCACCAGCATTGGTCAACTCTGAACAGGATCCGTATCCAACATGGTCTCTGCCAGGACTCATTGTTTAAGTGGGGTCTTGTCTCTACCCCTCAGTGTGACTGTGGTGCTCCTTGACAAAATATTAATTTTGAACATTTGAACTACTGTAAGTCCATGTATTTGTCATATACTAAATAAATAAACCTCAGAGACAATGGTTAGTTTTGACAATGATACATTAGATAAATCTCTTTTCAGGAAGAGACACCAATGTATTGGTTTATGTGAAAAGAAGACTAGCTATGTGTGCAAGAAAGCTTGGAAGAATTAAAGAAGCAGCAAAAATGATGAGGGATGTAAGTAAGATACATGGACATGTTTAAAGAAATGGTATTGTCTGATTTTCTCATTTTTAGTTGTTTTAATTTATTAGGTAAAAAGATCTATGGTGTATTGTGATTAAAAAAATAAATAAGGATGGTTTAAATTTGCATAGTAAGGGCATGTAAATTGAACTCAAAACACTGAGGATGGTCAAATTAGTTTTGAGTATGAAATAGATGTAATTAATTTGAGATAGCAGATTTTGAAATTATTATACTTCCATCTGCCAGTCAAAATGACTATTGTCAACTTATAATCTTCATAACTTGAAAATTGATTTTTTTAATTCACAGTATTTTTTTACATCACTATTGTGTATGAATGTTTTTTTAAAGTGATTATGGATTATGATGGCCTGTACCCTCTGATTCATTTGGATGTTAAGGATTATTAGGATGCATTTCCAGTCGTTTTTACTTTAGGACTTTTCCAATTAGATGACTTTGCTTGTTTTAAGATCTGTGTTGGGTTTTTGTGACTTGGTGTCAGTTTAAATGAAATCACAGCTTATTTTTTTCTCTTGTACTGGTTGGGCTTGTGAGTGGAATAGCTGCATGTTGGCAAGAAATTTTGCTTACCCTCTTTTGCCTTTCAGCTTCTGGCACTAAAGAAAACATTTGGAAATTTGTATTTGTATCTCTCTAAACTACACTCATTTTTACCAAAACTTTTAATTGTACATAAAATATTTTCCTTCCCCTGTTTATAGTTAATGAAAGAATTTCCTGTCTTAAGCGTATTGAATATCCATGAAAACCTGCTAGAAACACTTCTGGAGCTACAGGCTTATGCAGATGTCCAGGCAGTTCTAGCAAAGTATGATGGTAAGAATGTATAATAATTATGAAGTTTATGTTTCTGCATTGGCAATAAACAGTGGGAATGGGGAGGGTAGTAAGATTGTGTAGGGGAGAAAATTAGGTGATGGTGATTGTTTGACATAAAGAAGATTGCGGTAAGTAAATGAATGTTAGGAACACATATTTATGAAGCAAAATCACTGGCTGTGTAGATCTTTAGAAATCCAGAAAAATAAAAGTTGTAGATAATACCAAACTGTGAAACAAAATAGTAACTTGCAACTGGTTCAAAAGAGAAGAATATAGATCATGCATTTCTCTCTTTGTTGTAGCTATAATTCAAATCATAACAACAAGGGAAATTTGTTTTAAAACTACATATAGCCTACTTTTGTAAAGTCCCTACCCTTAGGCAGACCACTTAACACAGAGGTGTCAAACTCAAGGCCCAGGGGCCGGACCCGGCCTGTGGTGTACTTAGTTCTGGCCTGCGGGGATGCCCTAGAAACAGCAATGGACCAGCCCGTGATGCTACTGCCCGCCAAAATGGAGCTTGGGAGCTCGTTTTCGCTGGCAGAGCACTTGAGTCACCACAGTCACCCCCGACACGAGTGACATTGAGCTGGCCATGCCCACCCTGGCCATATCCATCCCAGTCCCCTGAGGTCAAGCACAAGCCTGATGTGGCCCTCAGGGAAATTGAGTTTGACACTCCTGACTTAACATAACGAAAGCTCCTTAGGTCTACTGTTTGGAGCGCTGAACTTTTGTTGTAGAAATCCATTATTAAATATTACTATATTCATTGCTACCTCATTTATATCCTGACTTTTCTCTTGGGTTCTCAACATTGTAGATCATTTTTATTTGTACACCATTTAACTGGTGAGTTAGGTTAAATTGAGAAAAAGTAACTGCTGAGGGTCACTTAGTGAGCTCTGTGATCAGGTGGGGATTTAAATCTCTTTACTTCAAAACTGAATGATTGGGGGTTTTACGTCTTCCCCTCCTCCATGAATCTAATGATCTTCCATTGTTAATTTTGGATGGGTTAACAGTTCCTCAGACATGGTGTTTGATCTGGAATCTTTCTGCACTAGTGCCTTTAGCAAGTGTGACCAGGTAGGCCTTTGCACAAATGCATCCTATGCTCCATTTGCACCCATTCCTGGATTGGGAGGCAGTGGTCATTGTCATTCATACCCTAATCACTTGCCAGTTGGGTTATTGCAGTGCACTGTATATGGGGTTGCCTTAAAAAGCATTCAGAACCTTTAGGTGGTCCAGAATGATGCAGCACATGCAGTATTGGAGGCCCCATGTAACTACTGCCAGATGAGCTATCCTGGGTCCCAATATGCTTGAGTATAATTTAGAGTATATGGGTTGAGGTCATTTGCATGATTGCCAGTGCCCAAAGGTTTCTCTCTCTCATATTAAATCTAGTAGAGCGGGCATGCTTCAGGTTCCCTTAGTAAAAGAGTACTACCTGGTGGGATTTTGGAAGCCAGACTTCCTGATTATAATACCTGCCTTATGGTATAGCTTTGTCCTAGATATTTGGAAGGTCTCATCCCTGAGGGGCTTTTGAAAAGCCATGAAGACTCTCCTAGGTTTGATAGGAATATCAATGGAGTTAATGAAACCTGGTGCTTATAGAGGGACATATTAATAAGGTGCTTTTTATAGTGGCATCAATGTGATTTTTAAAATGGTTGTGTTGTGTATTGTATTTTATATTCTATTCATTGTTTAGAGTTCCATTAGGAGATGCATGGCTATATAAATTTGTAAAAGCAATCAATCAATCTCCCCAGCCCAAATCTAGTATGCTCACTGCAACACTTGGTTGAATATACTAAATGTGGAAACATTGTAAGAAGTATATGATTGATTTCTGTCTTTCAGATTTTATTCTCATATATCTAATATAGAGATAATTTCCTGTATAAATTGCTGTTCAGGGAAGGAATGATTTTGAAATGTTTCTTACTTTAGGATCTAAAGACAACAATTTATTGTTCCATAGATATCAGCCTTCCAAAATCAGCAGCAATATGTTACACAGCAGCACTCTTAAAAGCAAGAGCAGTTTCAGAGAGGTAAGTGAAATATTTGATAGGCATACTGATATACAGAAAGCAGTTACAACATATTTTCATTGTTGCATCATGGCAGTTTTGCTTCCAAATTGATATAAAGGATAACATAAATCAAATGTCTTTTGTTGTCTTTTTTTTAAATCAACATAGCATTTAGCCAATGTTATTATTCTAAAATAATGCCCTTTTTGTAGGAAATCTTTTTCATTAAATCTTTCTTTCCTGCCAAATTGCTGCTAAAATAGCAATTGGAATATAGACATATGCAATATATAGGCAGATGAATTCAATTGTTACCATATATAGTAGATACCAACACTATTCATTTCTAAACAACCACTTCAAAACTGTGTTATGGGAAGTGACAAAGCAAATTACAAATATTTGGTTTTCTAATTCTTTATTCAGAGTTAGCAATTACTTTTGCCAGACATATACCATCTTATTCAAGCCAAGGGCTACATATAGCCTTTGAGTGAAATGCTGGGAGAAGCATTCAAAAGGGGATAAAACTTGGTTAACATAAAATTGATTTGCTTAAATGTAAATAAAATGACTTAAATTAGTTGATATGAATACTCTCCATATATTTAAAATCAAAATTCAGAAGAAAATGTTGGGAGGCTTTGGGGGAGCCACACCTAAAATTTTGTTTGCCATTTTGATTTCTGTAGATATAGGAAGATGGTTTGAAACTATGTAGAGTAATTAAAAATGAAGTTTGATTTAGCTTTCCTGACTAGTTTAGCTATATATTGGGTTTATTCAGTGTTTCACAATTCTATCTATTTATGGTTGTTCAATAGGTATTTATTCAATAACCCATTGAATAGCCATAAATAGATAGAATTGCTAACCACAAGGGCTGGATTCTTACAACATATTAAGCCAAACCATCTTTATTAATATTTTGCCTGAAACTTTCCTTGAAGCAAGGAAAACTTCATGTATCTGAGATGCACATATATTTTTATTTGATAAGTAGAAACAAAGTTTAGTTCTTCACTGGATTACAGTTTTCTGGTATAAGGATATTAATATTACTAATTTGAACTTTTGCTCCTATCTTTTTTTTCATTGCTTTATCTTTTAAGATGCTAGATTATGGATTGTTTCTGTTTTGTAATATAACAAATTTGGAATATTGCTATAGGTTTTCTCCAGAAACAGCTTCTAGAAGGGGACTTAGCACAGCCGAAATTAATGCCGTAGAAGCAATACATAGAGCAGTAGAATTTAACCCTCATGTTCCAAAGGTAAGTACATCCCTAACATCCCTCATCTCCCTCTTCAAAGACAAGTGCTGACTAAATGCTGATGACATTTAATTAGGATTGAAAGAGGATCTTCACTGATCTTCTAAATGCCAAAAGAATTCGTGTGTTTTATAATTTTTTAAAATCATTTCTCTACATAATATATTACGCATGAAATATGTGTGAATAGACAACTTTGCAATAAAGCCCATTAAAATCATCAGATAAAATCCAGAAGACAACATGGGGAAAAAGCAAGAGGAAGAAGTTGAACCACCATAACGGTCTCCCAAATTTAACTGCCATGATCAAAGATATTGAAGGCCATTGAATTATCAGGAAAGGCCAGAATGGATACATCCCCCCCCCAACTCCACAAAAGGACAATCAGTGCTGTCATAGTATTATGTCCCAGTCTGAAATCAGACTGGAAAGGTTCTGGATAATCTGCTTCCTCTAGGATTTCTATATATGATTACACTTACAAGTGGGAAAATAATTGTAAATCCCGGTAATCATAATTTTGTACGACCATTATAAAAAAGCATTCTTTCTATCATTGGAGTTCCATGGTTATCCCAGTATGTAAATCAAAGGATTCTATCCTTAGTTTGTGTAAGGGAAATATAAAAATATTTATATGAATACATTATTCTTAATTATTTTTGTTCCAGTGAGCATATTTGGAATACTTAGATTTATTTTTATATCAGTGTAACAGATTAAAGACTTTCTGTAAAATCTGTATTGCCCAATGGAGGAAAAAAACAGAATGAGAAATTTTATGCCCAATTCATCTTTTCCTAAATAAATGTGTGTACAGTAATTGGAACTGCAAATAGCCATTGCTGTCACTGATAATATATTACCCTTATAGCCTTAGTAATAGAAGGATAGCTTATCCCGGGACTTAATCCTCTTTTGATAATCAGGGCGTCCAAATAGTTCTTTCCTTAAGGTTTGATTTTATTCATCCAGTCTCTTTTCTTGAATATGCATTGGGAGAGCTAATTGCTCTAAGGATTTTTGCTTCCTTGCATGACTGATCAAAAGAGCAGCAAATTCATTTCAGGCAGTCTCATTTCTCTACTTCTGCCCTTAGGGTAGAAAACTGGGATGTATTATTATCCAAGAATTAGGTGTCTGTCCTATTCCTTCTGGACTACTGTGTCTTTGAGGAGTTTAATATGTTTTATGTACTTCTGATTGGTATCACATATCAAGAAAACTAGTGTCATAGTAATAATTTTATATTCTTATCTAGTAAAACTTTCAGATTTCATTTTTTTGTATTATTGTGAGTTATACATCAAGGGGCTGTGGAAAATAATATGTCAGAGTTTTTAGACCCACTTTTACCTTTGATTAAAAGATTATTTTAATCAAAGGTAACTGTGGGTCTAAAAACTATAAACACCAAACTAATGATTTCATGGACTAAAAATAATAATAGCAGAGGCTGAATATTTGATGCCACTTTCACATTATGACAATGTGTGAATGATTCCTTAGTGATTTAAAAAAATGATCAGGAAGAATTAAATAGGATTAGTAACAGTATTGTCCTCCAGTAAATAGACTCAAGCACTAAGAGAAGAATCAGTCAGGCAGTAAATGCATTTGGTTTGACCACTGCAACTTTGCTGTATTCCTTAAAGAACTGGAATGGGGAAAGTTAAATCCTCTAAACTGGATTAGTAAATAATTACTTTTTTGTGGTATATGATAGATACCACAACTGATGGATACCATAACAACTTGGTTACATTCTTAGAGTTTTGTTAGTTATATTTTTAGAATCAACAGTAGTATTGGGTACAATCAAATACTGTACCTAATACTTCAAATATGAAATTGAATTAACTATTACTAAATGGAGTGGGCTAGTTCATAAATTGTAGACATTAGTTAATTAAATGGTTATAAATATTTGGACTTTCACATGCATAAAATATTTTCAGGGCATGACAGTAATTTTTGGGTGATAAGAATCTGAAATAACACTGGAAGGAAATAGTTACTAGTGTCATTTACAAGTACATTCTAAGTATTTGAAAATAATTTATTATATGCATTTATTTTACTTTCTGCTTCAGGTTTAGAATCAATAATGAACTCAATAAGAAAGTATCTTCAGTTGCAATACTAGGACTGTTCTGACCCAAGCCTTGTTCAAATTAAACAGACACAAATTGTGTATAAAAGCAAAACTTTTTAAATGCGGTGCTGGGAATTCATTGCATTCCCAGCCAAGAAACATTTAAACCTAATTGATATCAAAAGCAAGCCCTTTCAAGGTTGCAAAAGGCTAGCAAGAACAGAAGACGTAATTAATGATTAAATTCCACTGATAGAAGTTTCAAAAACAAACTGGAGTAAGCAGGGCTTCAATAAAAACTATGAGTCTAAAGAACTTCTTTGCTTCCTGAAAAGAACACATCCCTGAGGGCTGGTTTTTATCCCTTATGGGAGGGGCCATCACCTTCCAGCCTTTCTCCCGAGTCGCCCTTGCTGCTTCAGCTGTTCTTTCTTTCGAGCAGCCCTGTGCGCACGAGCACTGGGCACAGGCTCCCCGGGGTCCTCTGCGTCACTGCTGCCAGACTCCACAAGCTCCGAAGGCAGCACCCCACTCTCCGATAGTCCTGGCCTCATCCCTGCATCACATGCAGGCCCCTTGTCGAGCCCTCGCTATCAGAGACCTCTGCTGTCTGCACCTGTTGCTGGCAAACCACAACAAGGACAAAAGGAAGGACATTGCAGCAAAAACATCGGTTTTTAAATTTGCTGCTTTTTTCAGTATAGGAATTTGAGACTTTCATTTGAAATCTATTTGGTAATGGATAACTCCAACTATAATGAGCAAGCACATCACTTTTGAGTAATATGTATGAAAGTATGTGATACTATACTTTTGTAATATCTCTAACACTTGCATTACAACCTTAGTAAACTGTCTGCTTGAGTTGCTATCCTATTCTATTTTATACACAAATCATTGTTTTATCAGAATTATCTTTTACCAAGATAATATTTTTAAGGCACATAATTTAAATCTTTATCAAACTTTTGCACAAAGCAGTGAATGTAACAACACTGTTTCCAAATAAAATATCCACTTTAAATTGATTTGGTCTTTCCCACTATGAAAGATGCACCCCCCCTTTTTTTAATTGAATTTGCAAAATAATTCACATTTTCTTACAAGCAGAGCTTTCTCGTTCTGGTACATAAATCCAGATTAAAGCAATTTAAAAATTTACAAAGAAAACACTTATGTGTTGTGTTCTGTATAGTTTCTCATCACTTCTCATTTTTTCTTTCAGTACTTGCTAGAAATGAAAAGCTTAATTTTGCCTCCTGAGCACATTCTGAAGCGTGGGGACAGTGAAGCAGTAGCCTATGCATTCTTCCATCTTCAGCACTGGAAGCGAATAGAAGGGGCCCTTAACTTGCTGCACTGCACATGGGAAGGCAGTAAGTAGTATTCTGTCAGTAATACAAACTCTTTTTTTACTAGTTTAATGCAATATGATAACTTAATACAGTAAAATGTGCTCTGACACATTTTAGCAGGATCTTTGAATTGATCACTTTGTTTTAATGGTAGTGGATTATAGTTTAAAGCCATGATCTGTTGATGGCTTACATAAATGACAGCTTGATAGTAAATTAGAATTTGAAACCATGATCTCTTGTTGACTTATAACAACAAGACAGTTATTAGCATTACAAACCTTAGATGGAATTGATGTCTGCTTTAGAAGTTTTTTTCCCTAAGGAAAATAAGAATTCATAAATCTGTCTTCTTCCCTCACCATATTTCTCTTTTGAACAGATACTTATTAGTCTGCTTTTCCACATTTCTGTTTTTAAAGCTGCTAAATAAAATGCATTTAAATAAAATGATATTCTTTAACTCCCCAAATTTCATTGAATTTAATCTTTCTTTTATTGGGAAACTTAAGTCAAACTGTTGTTTTCATTTTACACTTGTTAGGAATCTAGAAAAAGGTGGATTATAAGAAATCTCCTTAAATTTTTGTAAATCCATCACAAGCAGCCAAGCCTGATAATATTTTTTTGACCATATCCTAAAGATATCTACTGTTTTCAGAACACACAGAGGAAATTGCTGATTTCTGGAGATGATTATTTTTGTAAATAAACTGTATAGAAATAGAATCAGGAATTAATTTTAACACGTGTTTCACTATCAATTTCCAGACAGTCTTTGGAATTCTCACTCTTAAATTATGGAAAAATCTAGTATGTAGAAATATAGAAATCATTTTTTTACCATGCCACTGTGACATACTTTTTAAAATACCTGCATTTCAATTACTGCTTTGTTTATACTGTAGCATCCAAGAAAGCTTTTCTAAATGGAATAGAGTCCTTAATTCATTATTAGGCTATATAGAAAGCAAAGCCTCTATATCAAAGTAACACAATATAGTTTGTAAGATACTTTGAGGTTTATTTTTTTTCCTGTCTAACAATACTTAGATGTCACCCTGAAGGCAGGTGTTGAAATCAAAGAGGTCAGAAGCATTATTGCTTTTATTTGAATCACAGTGATCTTACACTATTAAATATTCAGCTATTTGCAATATTAAAATACCATTCAGTTTGTAAAAAATGTTACTAGGTTGCTAAAAGTAAATTTAGTGGATTTGATGAAGAAATGATGGCATTGCTTAAAAAGAGTTTGATTGCAGGTTCATCAAAGAAAAGTTAAGTATGTTTTCCTGTTAAATATCTGTTTAACATCTGTTTAATATGTAAATAGCTACTAGTCAAATCACACTATTTTATACTGATAATACTTTCAAAATTCTCATAGACAAGTTTCTTATCCTTTTTATAGACTTTACACTGAGAAATAATTTTATCAAGATCCTATATATGTAACATTTGTAGACATTGAGATGAGACCTAAATAGCCCAGGTTTGAATACCAGAAGGGTATAGCTAGCTGATAAGAGCTAAATAGCTTGAAATAGATCTATACTAGTCTCCCTTTATTTCTTTGTCAGTAAATATAAATTGAACACAAAAAATAGTTTGTTGCAAAAGCAACCGCCTGTGGAGGCTCCTGGATTGGGGCTGAAAGGCAGAAACAGAAGCGGTATGCTCTATCCCATATTTGGGTAAACCAGGTTGCCCCAGAGGTGGGATGCTACCAGTTTGGCCCGGTTCTATAGAAGTAGCTGCGAAGAGCAGCTGACACCGAACTGGTTCGGTGTTTGGCCCACCCGCCTGCCTGGGCTCTAGGCTGTTCTTTATTCCCTGCTTTTCTCTCCTCAGCTGCTTTGCGCAGCATAGCTGAGGTTGAAAAAGCAGGAAACGAGGACTTTCAAATGCTGCACAACCAAGTGCAGCACTTGTCAGCTGTCCAGGTGGCACAGCTGATGATTTCTTGCAAACACTGCACACACTACCCAGTTTGTCCCCAGTTTGCTCCACTGGCTGGCCCCTCCCCTCCTCGCCCATTCACTCCTTACCTGGCATGCAAGCCATCCAACTTGCCTGGTTTGGCAAGTTGCTATTTTTCCTTTTTTCCCCCCAACCATTAGCTGTTCTGCTCTGCCAGGAGATTTAGATTAGCTAGAAAGCAGGAAATCCTTGGATTTCTTTCTTTCTAGCTAATGTAAAAGCAGAGCCGAACCTTCCTTGGGACTGAAGCTTTTCAGTGCAGATTCAGGTAGCGATTGCAGATAGATAGATCTCCAAGTTAATCTGTGATTCTGTGAGCAACTCAATCTTCCTGCCTGCTTTGCCTGCTTTTGGGTAAAAGTTGCTCTTTTTTATAAAAAAAAATCAATATTTACATCAATATTTATAATATTTACATACAAGCCTTGCCCACCCAGTCACATGACCACCAAGCCACACCCACAAATTAGGCCACACTCACAGAACCAGTTGTTAAGAAATTTGAATCCCCTCCTGGGTTGCCCTGATAAAAAAAATTGTAGAAATTATAAAGTAGTTTTTTTATTACTTGATTTTTTACCGATCATTTTTACCTCTCTTTCAGCATTTAGAATGATTCCATATCCATTAGAAAAGGGTCATCTATTTTATCCCTATCCCAGTTGCACAGAGACAGCAGATAGAGAGTTATTACCAAGTAAGTGGCTTTTTCATACATTTTTTCTTTATCTAAAGTATAGCATTTGTGTAATATATTTCTATGCAAACACATTCCATAAATCTGTAGGTTTAAATATTATTAATTTTAAACATGACAACCAGGAAGGGTAGTATCGATCTGCTATATCTATCTCTCTTTATGTTAAATTTGAAATGTGCAGTCTTTGCAGTGCAGCTCCCTTTCTACATTGAAATTTTTACTTTATAAAGCATGGTGAGAAACCTTAGTTCTTTAACCTGTTCTTGGTCTTCTGATTTCCATTAGCAATGGCTTGAATAATCAGTCATCAGGAAAGTTAGAACTGTATACTAATAGCATTTGGAGACCAAAATAATAATAAAAAATAATACATGAAAATAACTTGCAATATTCCTTTTATTTCCAAGATATAAAAGTATAATATGTGATATATGCTCTGCATATTTGAATTAAAGTCATATTTTTGATTCAGCTGAACAAGATAAAATAACCTTCCTTTGATACATTCTTGATTAATTGCTTAGTACAAGGGAATAACATTAGGTGTTGATTGTTCTCACATCCTTGGATCAAAACAAACATTTGAAGCATTTATTGAACAAAGCTTTCAAACTATAGGAATTGTAAATTATACCAGTGATCTTGTGGGTTTGATTATTTTTAAAGGAACTGCTTGGGTCTGAGTCAATAGTAAGGCATTTTCAGTTGCTTCTTTACTGGCAATCTGAACATATATGAATAGTGTAGAATGATACAAAGATTCCTAGTCCATTTTTGGAGAGGCAAGAAGGAAATAAAAAGTAGTAACTAAAAGAATTGGAGATAGGAGATGATAAAAGGAAAAATTAAACTAAAATTAATCTGTTTAATACCAACAGAGCTCACTATATCTTTCTGTCATTTCAAATTTTAACTCTGTCCAGCCATTACTTTTGTTCTTTTCCCTCTATTACTTTTTCATATACATACACATACACATATACATACATACATATATGCATGCATGTATACATACATCATGTCTTACAGTATTTTGAATCTACAAGCAATACAATGTACTACCTTGGAACTAAGCATACAATCAAGAATGTATCAAAGGAAGAAATGAAACCATGAATATTGGATATTGACTCCACTACTCACAGTTTTGTCAACTGTAGATTTTATATAATTCTTTTTTAATCAGATAAAAATTAGACTGTCACTCTCTTTATATAAATACTATGTGCAGTATTCCATGCTAACTACATTGACATTATGCTGTTTAGTTAGGTAGTCCTTGACTAACGACCACAAATAGGATCAGGGTTAGGCTTAGGCTTAGGGTTAGGATTAGAGTCAGTTGAAGCAAGTCAGTTGATTATGGAATTGAAGACAATATCTTTAAAAAGTTCTTACATATATATTCCATATATATCTAACGTTCCAGGTAATTTAGAAACTCCTTTTAAATTAATGCTGTTCGTTTAATCATTTGCATAATAATGGCATCAAAGGTTATATTGTTTGTCTGCAGCACTGTGGTTCTATTTAGTTTATCATAAACATGAATTAAACCCTTGCAAGATTTTTAAGGATTGACTGTTGGTGTAAGGCAGTCTGAAAATATGTTACTAATTTTTCTGTTGCTGGGTGTAAATTTTTCACATAATGTAAAGCCTTATAAACTATTGTTTCATAGTACTTACTGTTGAGGTTTTGTGAAATGATAACTTAGTCTGGTTTTTTTAAAAAAAAAGTATAAGGAATGCTTATAATCAGAACAGCCAAGGAACAAATCTTCCATAGATGGATTTGGATAGACATTATTTGGTAAACATTAAATCTTAAAAAGCTGTACTTAATTAATTAAAATATTCCCCAGACTACTTTAAATTAGTCATTTCTCACTCATGCAGGATATTGCACAAGGAATACTTTGGCTAGTGGATAACTCTAAGCCCTAAGCTTCCATTATAATTAAACTATTCATACAGACATTTCAACACAGTAACTCATGATTCCAGTTTATTTTATTTATGATCAGCTTCGTATTTAAACATAATATGTTTCAGTGCCAAGATTCAATGCCAGGGAGTGTTCAAATTAATGATCTACCTACACACACAAACACACATACACACACACAACAAAACCTACAGACACACAAAGATCATATTCAACAGGCACCAGCTCTGCTCCCTTTAGTAAAGCTATTAAATCTTGGGCCTTTCTCCAGGCCTTAGAGTCCACTTGAACTGAAAAATCTTTTTGGTTGTTTTGTTCTGTTGTTTGAGCATTGTTTTATATTTTGTATTTATATTTTGTACATATTTAATGTTATGGGGGAATATTTGTTCTTTGATTTATTGTTTGGTTTTTATGCCATAGGCTTAGAGTCACATTGTTTGAGTTAGGTGGCCTTATAAATTTCATAAACAAGCAAACAATTGCCAAACAAAACTTCTATTGCAGACTATTGCCAAACAAAACTTCTATTTTGTAATTTCTTCTTTCAAAGGTAGATGATTACCAATGATGAGAATATGGAAGGCAATGATCTCAAAATATATTTTAAAGTGCAACAGAGTCTGTTCAATAGGGTTACAATGGATTATAAAATTAGATCAGACTAACAGAGCAATTTTATGTCACTTTCAATACCCTATTCATTTTTAAATAAACTATATATATATAAATAAAAAATGTAATATTAGTAATGCTTACTTCTTTACCTGAAAAAGAAAGAACTTTTTAAACAAATGTATTGGGAAATCTCTGTTTGAATGGAATATTTTAGGTATATAAGATACTGTAGTTATTATTATTTTAAAGTATAGAGACTTAAAAGAGAAGTTCAAAAAACTATCCTGGCTTCCACCTGTGATAGTATAAAAGAGAAATCTGGAGATTTTTGAATCCTGTATGAACTGAAGATATCAGAACAACATACAGTATATAAAAAAGTACAATTGTGACAATGCAATTACAGTTCAAATCTATAAAAATAAAATATAAAAAATCAGTATCAAAAACAACCAAATATATGAAAGATTGATATTCTTTATAACTTATGATATAAGTTATAAATGTTTCCTAACCCAGTAGATAGATGGAGTGACACAATATATAGTTGTGGCAATTGAAATATTTTATAAATATTTAAACTGCTTTGGCATGTTCAATTTAGGAAACGTTTAGGAAAAGTAGAAAGAATACTCACAGGCCTGTTTTTTTAAGAGTCCTCTTTCAGCTTGTTGAAAGTTTGATAAAATTTGTTCCTGCTCTTAACCAACCCCTTTAGTAATCTTTATTTAGAGCAAATTTTACTTGAATAGTGTTCAAGAATGATTGGTCTTCAACTCCTATGTTTTATTTAAAATGAAATTTAAGAAAACAATTATGATTCTCATTACAGTAGAAAAGCCTCCAGTATGATTTTGTGAAGAAAAATGTGGCAACATAAAATCATTTACAATTCCTAATTCATCCAATAATTGGTTTTCCTTTCTTTCTTTCAGCATTTCATGATGTGTCTGTATATCCCCAGAAAGATCTTCCTTTTTTCATCCATTTTACAGCAGGGCTATGTTCTTTCACAGCAATGTTAGCCCTTCTCACACACCAGTTTCCAGAACTCATGGTCATTTTTGCTAAAGCTGTAAGTATTGTCCCTACTCCAGGATTTTCTTAAGATGTTTGTGAGGCATGCAGAAATTGAATGAAATTGAGACCTTCGTCTCCAGGTCCCCAGACATCTAAAAACCTGATTCAACATTAATTGTGGTTTCTCTTTCTCTTTTAAGAAAAATTTATTAAAGATCAGATGAAAATCTTAAGGTTTATTTAGGCCATCTTAAATTAAGAAGCAACGTTTAATGTGTCACAATTTTTGGCTTTTAAAGTTGGGAACCTTATTCTACCATTTCAAATAATGTTTTTGTAGCTGCTGGAATTTGTTAATAATGAATGTTTACTTCATCAGCATGAAAATATTTAGATTGTAAGCTCTCTGGGCAAGAAGAAACTTTCCCTTGGTATCCCTTCCTGTTATTGGACAAATATATTATAATAAATAATTGTATATTTTCTCTTTGCCTACTAAATAAATTTGGAGGAGACAGGGAGCTGAATGGAATTTGTAATATGGTGCTATGACCTACCATAAATTCAAGTCTATCTGCAAATGTTTTCATCTTGCCTGAGGAAAATATAGTGTAATAGACTAATTGATATAGTGAAATTGGAACCATGCAGAATTTTCCTATTTTTTACTTGTATTTTCAGAATATATATTTATTGAAATTTGAAAATAAAATTCAATTTGTGTGTACAATTGATTAAATCTGAATTATGTACAGGTTTTTGTTCTGTTAGTAATCTTGAAGAGAGAAAAAGAGACTTTGTTTCACCTGACATCCAGTTCCAACTCATTGCATCACTTTAGACACAGTTTTTTTGTAGATTCAAAGAGTTTCATCTGTATGAATTTCTAAATATTTTTGCTACCAAACTTGCTGTCCTATCTAAATTTAGACCAGTGAGAATATAGACTTCAATGAGTTTTTAAATAGAATTCAAAAAACAGGATTAAATTAGCTAGAAAAATAGAATTATTATTCCAAACTGAACATCCTGCATAATCTTGAGTATCCCTTAAATTAAAAGAAACAAGAAAATCTTCTTGTTAAGTATCTAAGAATGAATTCTTATATTATATTGATGGACTTAATTGGACTTGTCATCAAGTTCTTTCCCTTTAATAAAATTAAAAATTAACTTTCATGATATTCATTTTATGATACCAACCTGGATCTAAAATAGTACATGGTTGTTTTTGATGACACTAAATGGTGATTTTTACTACAAACTCACCCCAAAAGCCAACTTCCATTACCGTAACAAATGGAAGGATTTCATACAGTAAATAGTACCATAAAATAAAACAAAATTAACAAAAAGGAGCTATGTTGAAATATAAGCTAAAGAAAGCTAAAAAATTCCTCAGCAAGTAATCAGATGGTGTAATGAACTGCTAATTTGTATATCAAAGTCTTATGTAATCAGTATTTCATTTTAATTAGGCATTACTAAAACCAGTTTCTATGATAAATAGGCCTAGTTAGCACCAAATTTAAAAATTATTGTAGGAAAATGTTGCTGGATTTGTTAATGGGAAGAAAAAGCAAATCTAATTGATTAATACTGTTAGGACTGCTTTAATAAAATTGTGATTTCTGAAGATGTATCAGTCAAATTGTATAATAAGATAAAATGTTATATTAACAAGCAACAGATAATTGCTTGTTTGCTTTTTTCCACTTTGTCTCACCTGTGTTGCTACAAGTCTGCTCCAGAGGGCGCCCCCAACTTTAAAAATTAGTTCTGTACTATGTTCAGAAGGGGACTGCTAAGTGTTACCATTCAGTTAACAGATGGACACAATCAGTACTTTTAACAAATAGCATATAATTATTAATACAGAAAGCTTGAACTAATTAATGTTTCCTTTTAGATAGGTTATTTTATATGTGAATGACATTCAAAGTTTTACTTGTTGACAAGTTTTTCCAATGAAATTGATGCTTAAAACATCACTGAGCTAAAATGGGAGGGGAGTAATCATTTTCCTTCCCTTCTTTAAATGAGTTTTTAATAAAGAAAAATGATTCAATGACTTGGTATGCATACCAATGTAGAATTATAAGCAATTAACTTCTGGATGAATTTTAGTATTGCAGCTTTCATTTTTAACATGTAAATTGACTTAACTCATTTGTTCTGCTTGCTCTGACACTGGCGTCTTGCTGTTGACTTGGAAAATCATGTGTGATTAGTATTGCTGTTATTTGATTAAAGTAGTAATGGCTTTTGTTGTTAACCAGACACATTTACCATTTCTGACAAAAGAACACATTTCATTATTTATAATCACTTAATCAACACTGCTTATGTGATAGAAAAAGGCAGTGTTTACCTACAGTTTTTTTAAAATAAGTACCTATATTTTAAAAACAGGTGTGATAGTTGAGCAGTTAAAGATGCTGAGCTTGTCAACTGGAAAGTTCACAGCCTGGGTTCAAGACCTGAGCACTGTTCAATGGGGTGAGCTCCCATTGTTGCAGATCCTCCCCATCTAGCAGTTTGAAATCATGCAAATGCAAATAAAAAAATAGGTTCCACTTTAATGGGAAGGTAATGGCATTCCTTGAGCCTCAGCAAATAGCCATGCTGGCTACCTGACCACGGAAATGTCTTTGGACAATGCTGGCTCCCTCACCTTGAAATGGAGATGAGTACCCCATCCCCACACGACACAACACAACTGGACAGGGGAAGCCTTTACCTTTACACTTAAAAAAATATTTAATTCTAGGATAATTGATACAGTGCAGGTTTATTGTCTATTCAGAAGTAAGTGTAATTATTTACAGTTGAAGAATGCTATGTCAAATAAGGCTATGGTTTCAATTATTTCTCGTGATTAGTGGATCTGTATAAAATAAATAACATCACTGATCTTTTGTTTGAATATCCATAGGTTTAATGAATCCATCTTAATTTGATTCTGTATGTATCTTTAAGAAAATATACTAAATTCTAGTTTTTTTATTTGCCACTAGATGTTGATTGTTTTGGGTCTGGTGGAAAGAAATAAAGTGGGATGGAAAAAATAATAGAATATCATGGCTAGAATACTGAATAGGTATTGGAGATTCCATTTAAAACTTAATAATCTTGTCTTTTAGCAAGATTCTTTTAAATGTATAAATGTTTCCATGAGGTTAGCATTATTTAACTGGAACAAAATCTTAAAGTGGCATTCAATCTAATTTTCTCATGTTATTTCATAGTTTGAGTGTCACTTAAAATGCATACATTGCCCCTATCTGAAAATAACCCTGTGTTTTTAAGTTTCTTGAATACCAATTAAAATGGCATGCTATCTCAGGAAAGCATTATGGCTATTTGGGGGTTATGAGGAGACGTAGAATCATAGCAGTGGGTGTACTGTGTATCTGAGCTGCCTGTAGAATTCCAGTCTTAAAAGTATGATCTGTTGATAATTAACTATTGTGATGGTGCAAAAATTAGGTTATGGACATTGTGTTATAGATCTTTGAAATGTGCCCCAAAGGCATTGCTTTTTGTAAGAAGTGTGCTAAAAAAAAGGTGTTCCTTTGGTATACTGAGTTACTAAGCTTCACATAATTCTGTTGACCCTGATGTTATAAATTGAATCCATTCATTTTACAATCTTTTAAAAGGTTAAGGTTGGCTTTGTCCTTATGCATTTTAAATGTAGAAGATCTTGAGCAGCTGAATAACTGTTGTTGGAGCTGTGTTGAACTTTTAACACACTGAGCAAAGAGTTGTTTTAAAAAGACTCAATTAGACATTTTTAATCTCTGAAGCTAAATTAAATATTAAAACAACAATAAGATTTATTTATTTATTTATTAGATTTATATGGCCATCCATCTTAAGCATCCCTGCTTAACCAAAAAGTGAGGGGCTTGCAACAACCGTAAAACTAATGAACAGCAATCATAAAATCAAAAACAATAAAACAAACACCCTACACTGTAATTGTCCCATGGGACATTCCACAGCAGGCTCAGCCTTTTTTTTTTGCTTCTTTTTATTTTCATGTTATGGCCTGTGTTTCATATAAAACAGATTTAATATGGATTCTCCAGATTTGGATATTGATTTGGATATTAAATAGATTTTCTATTTCATAAAAGTCAGCTTGGGTCCCCCTTAATTATTAGACAAAAACATTCTGGTAAAAATGTAATGAAATGTGTGTCTGGCTTTTAGCCACCCATCCTAATTTCCAGTGTACTAAAATGTTTGAGAACTGTTTTGAATGTTCAATGTTTCTGTCTAAATATGACATTAAACAAAGATATTATACTTGTTCATTGTTTTATTGAGGAAATGATCCAAAGCTACATAATTGTGTGTGGCAAAAGTATGGGAACTTTTTCTTTCTGAGGTGCCCACCCTTGGGCTGCAACTAAATATTTCTGGCAACTGATGATCAGTTCTAAATGTTAACCCATTCCTCCTTACAGAAGACCTTCAACTTAGGGATCTTGGTTGGCTTCCTCATACGAACCTGCTTGCTTCAAGTCCTTCCACAAGGATTTAATTTCTAGGATTAAGTCAGGAGACTTGACCACTCCCAAACATTAACTTTCTTCTGCTTTAACCGTTTGTTAAGTGTATGACTCACATACTTTTGCCACACACAAAAATTGTAGCTTGGATTATTTTCTTTAATAAATAAATGAATAAATGTTTT
The DNA here is from genome assembly GCA_009733165.1 of Naja naja. NCBI lineage: Eukaryota > Metazoa > Chordata > Lepidosauria > Squamata > Elapidae > Naja > Naja naja. The sequence goes on from CM019150.1 coordinate 44,277,913, forward strand.
TGACTTTTTTGTTTAATTGCATGGTTTAGGCTGTATTTATAAAAAAAATACTGAAAATTTAAAATTCATAAACTTTGAGACCTCACTATAGGTTCATGGCTGAGAGGGAAATTGAACTCAATGTTATGTATCCTAGAACAATTTGATCATTCCAGACACAATTTCTTTCAAGGTTGTGTGTGAAAGAAGCTCAAAAGATTTTGTACTTGTTTCTAATTTGTAAAGATTAGTATATCCTCAGACTCTTCCAAGTTCCTCATGAATACAAATTGTATTTAAAAAACAAACAGCTCGCCACTATTTTTCTCAGTTTAAAGACATTTTAAGTGGACATATGAGATAATCTCAGATAATCAGTACCGTTAGCAATGTATAATCTTGTAAAAGAGCAAAACTTAATATATTTATTTAGTGGAATAGCAATAATTTTTATATTTTTACTGGATCATATTTCCATTGTTTCCTATACAATCAGATTGCCAGACAAAACTGTAGCCAAACTGCAAAACGTTGTTACGAAGCCAAAACCCACAGAGAATCTTTTAATAGCTGTAGTGTATGCACAATGGAATATGACAGCAAATAGCCCAGATTTGGCAGAGTTGCTCCATGGAACTGAATGGGGTCCAGTGGGGTACAGAAATGTTGGCCTACTTATGTTTCAGCTGGAAAGGGCTTCAGAATTTGAAGTCCTGCCTTCCAGAAGCTTTGGATGTCCCACTGGGAAGTAGGGTTACTATAACTGATCTGCATGGTTGTTTAACATGAAGAGGGAAAAAGCCAGTAGTGTGTCTTAGGCCTCTTTATTGCAAAACAAATGAATCTGTACTAGATTTATATGCTATGAAAACGTATACATGGAATACTGACTTTGCACAACAGTTTTCATCTTAATGTAGCCTTAATACAGATACAAGTAGGATGCAACAGTTAAGGACCATCTGATATCTCTCTCCTTTCATCTTAGATGGTACCTCCTAAGACCTGAAGTGACAGGGGTAGCTTTATTACGAAGCAATGCAAAACTGTTATTGATTATTGTTTCCAAGGTATGCAACATTTTCCTATCAATAACTTGCATTTGCTTACATTTAATTTTAAGAACCATCCCTACTCTTGAATGCTAAAGGAAATGGATTTCTTTTATCCTGTGATATTTGCAGTCAACTAAAGTTAAGACTAAGAGGTGAAATACATTATTTTGAGTAGTTTTAAGGTTGGTATAAACTACAGGTTCCTGAGAGAAATCCATTATAATACTTTTCTATTCTGTAAATTTGCTTTGATTGATAAATATAGCTTTCAGTGACATTGTTCCTCTGGTTTGCTTTATATGGATTATACCCACATCACAAATTAGAAACACATAATAATGACTTTTAATTGTGCTTGGATTTTAATGTTAGTATATCACAAACAAATATAATTGTCCAATGATATTCTGACCCTGAAACACCAAGGAATTTAATTTTGTGCAGCATGCTTGAAATGGCTGTTCTGATACACTTTTTAAAACCTAGCATGAAGAGATGAATATATATTGAGGCTTTTCGTTCCTGTATCCATTCAGGTTATTATTAAGCAATCTGAAGATTTATAAAGTAAAATATTGTCCTTTTGTTGTATTCTTGTATGCAAAGAATTTCAAATTATCTCATTAATCCTTACAACAGCCTTCAGCATAGTTCAGTCTTGATTATATACTGCAAGATTTAAATTGCTATCACTCTTAGGCATTATCCTATTTCAGCTCATTTAATTGACTACTGTACATTTATTTCTAGATACTTCTTATTTTGTTTTCACAAATTAAAGTTATGCTCAGTTAAAACTTGTCCAAATTTGTCTTCAATGCTAACTTGATTTCAGCTGAATTTCAGGGATCTTTTCCATATACACACTTTTAAATAGTATTTGGATGATTGGTACTATGAGTTGTGATTATGCTTTTCCATAGAAGTAAAAAATGCTATTTGATAGTATTCATATTCAGAAAACAAGATTAAATATTCCCATGACAAAATGTATTCGTGTCCCCATCTTTTTCTTCATTCCTCCCCTGAAAATTAGTTCTTTTTATGTCTGTTTTACGCAGTTTGCCTAAGATAAAGGTAAAGGTTCCCCTCGCACATATGTGCTAGTCATTTCTGGCTCTAGGGAGCGGTGCTCATCTCCATTACAAAGCCAAAGGGCCAGCGCTGTCTGAAGACATCTCTGTGGTCATGTGGCCGGCATGACTGAATGCCGAAGGTGCACGGAATGCTGTTATCTTCCCACCAAAGTGGTCCCTATTTTTCTATTTGCATTTTTACATGTTTTCGAACTGCTAGGTTGGCAGAAGCTGGGACAAGTAACAGGAGCTTACTCCAATTACGCGGCACTAGGGATTCGAATCACCGAACTGCCAACCTTTCTGATCTACAAGCTCAGTGTCTTAGTCACTGAGCCACCAGGTCTCTACAGTTTACCTACCTGCCTTTTTAAAGAATTAAATATATTGCTTAGAGCTGAGAATCTTTTCCTCTATCTCCAAAGAAAGAGTACATTTTAAAGTACATTCAGTCAATAAACTTATCATTATTGGAATTTGCTGATTAAATAGGTTTGTTATAGAAATGATGAGTATAAAATGTTATTATAAAAGTAAAAAGCTGAGGTTTCATGTTATTTTATTCTACTGTGCCAAAAAGAGTCAGAAGGCAATGGTTTTCTTTTTCTTTTCCATTTTACCTCAGACTTTTCCCTCTTCCCCTTTCTTCTGCCTTGCTTTCCTATTTTCATTTTTCTTTCTATTTTTGTATTTTATATTTTTATAAACTAATAAAATTTGTGGCAAAACTAAAATTATTATTGCCTGAATAAGTCATATTTTAGTGATATAAACATATAATTTAACATAACTGAAATGGTTCATAAGTATTCAAACATATATATAACATAAAAGATAAGGAAACAATGTATTTTTAAAGGATAATAAAACTCTAATTTTGTTTTACAAAATTTCTATTAAAAAATTAATCCCCCCACCTCAGCTTGGAGCTGCTAAATAACAGCTAATTATCTGATGAAGGATTGGTCAGTGTATTCAATATATCACATATTTTTTATTTATTACATATTCACTAATATACAGGTACTCCTTGACTTACAACCATAATTAACCCCAAAATTTCAGTTGCTAAGCAAAATGGTTAAGTGAATTTTGTCCCATTTTATGACTTTTCTTACCACAATTGTTAAGTGAATCACTGCAGTTGTTAAGTTAGTAACTCAGTTGTTAAGGAAGTTTGGCTTCCCTGTTGATTTTGCTTATAAGAAGGTTGCAAAAGTTGATTGCATAACCTTGGGACACTGGAACCGTCATAAATATGAGTCAGTTGCCAAGCATCAAAATGTTGATCATGTGACCATGGGGATACTGAAATGGTCATAAGTTTGAAAAATGGTCATAAGAGTTTATAGAGTTCATATAGCAATCCGTAAAATTTATGATATTAGAAAAAAATTGTATGAAAAATACTGACATACTAAAAGTTAAATATTTAAGACTAAATCACTAAATTTTAAAAATACTTTACAATGTTATCAAAAAACCATACTCAGAGTAAAATAACATAGAGTAAAACAAAATAATTTTTGTTCGAATACAATTGCCAGGTTACATATTTTGTTTGTGGTCAGATTGAATAATAGTCATCATGCTCCAATAATTCAGTATTCAACCGAATTAAATAATAATACAATTGAAGCAACTGTTGGCAACTTTAAAGGTAAATCACTATTATGGTTTGCAAGAAGAAATTAAATGTAAGATGTACTCTACTGGGGAACATGCTTAGAAATAAAGTAAATTGCAAGTGACCAATTTCTGCATAAAATTGGCAACACAACAGTACATGGCCCATAGTTTCAGTTGTTCCCAAATGACAGGGACAGAGCCTCCCTCTGAGATGAAAAAAATTATCTTCCAGGAAAGATGAAGTTATGCTAAAATATGCTAGGGCAAAGACCCTACAATATTTTGCAGTAGCAAGATTGTTTTAATATTTAGCCAGGGCAAAAAAGGAAGTTTCCAGCACTATCTCTGTGCAAATCAATTATTTGCTATTGGCAATTTCTTTAGCTTTAGAAAAACCCAAAGAATGCAGAGTTGTTATAGATAAGCCAATATTTTGCAATTTTATCTCCAAAGTGGTCTTCCAAGTTGAGTAAAAATTATCTAATAGAGTCAGTAGGTCTGGGCTCTCAGGGAAGAATGCTAGTTTAAGCCAATAGCTGATTTTACTTATTCAAGCTCAGGCTATGTCTGAATTAAGATCTACCTACCATCAAAAGGTGGCACCAAGGGACCCCAAAGATCTTCAACATCTTCAAGAAGGTAAAGTTCTTGGAGATACAGGCCTGCATTCTGCCTTGACTTGAAACTTCTAATTCTAGAGGGGATATAAAAGTCACCATTTTTAAAAATTGAACCTGAGAATGAAAGCCACACACTTCAGAATCAATTTCACAGCATGCATAATCTATGCCCCCCACTCCTCCAATCAGAAGGCCTGTAAAACAGAATCAAACAATCTAAAGTTTTTAGCTTGTAGTATTTCATATTTTTGATCTGTCAGCCATATTTTGTTAAGTGCTATTGTTTTAGAGAAGACTTGGTCTTCAGTTAATTTAGAATGAACTTTTTTTCAGCACCACAGAAACCAAAAGACCTGGAAGGAGATCTTTTCTAAGTACCACAAATGAGCTTGGAAGAATGGCTGCCTCATCTGAATATAGCAAAGTAGAATTCTATTATGGCAAGATGTTTATGACCTACTTAACTTAAATAATACTTATGTAATAATTTGTTCCACTGCTTTCCTTTTTTTAAAAAAAAGTTGTATAGAGTATAATTTTAGAAAATTCAAGATACCATAGACTAATAAATATTCAGTCTGTCATATTTCATTTTTACAAATCTTATATAAAAAAGAAAACAGTTTATTACCAGATTGTTGTACTGATTCATTTGATAGATGTATATACATAATGGCATATTAATTTCCACTACAATTCTTTTATTTCAATTTTTCTAAGAAGCCAGCATGATTTTTCTTGCTGGTGACAAGAAAATGCTATATGTTATAAACTGTTGAAAGACATACAAGAGCTCTTCCTTGGTTCTAATGATTTTATCCGTGTAATTATCAAACTCTAGAATCAATTTCTTATAGTATTTCAGGCTGTCAGTCTTAAGTACACAATAATTGTGGCTAAGTCAACTAATGAAAAACAAAGACAAAAGTACATTAGAACAATTTTATAGCTGTGTAGACTGTTTTCCAGCCCATGACATTTAAACTGACTTCACATTTGATCCAAGGGCCCAGGGTACATATGTGAATTCTGAGGATTTTGGCAGAAAGTATCTATTTTAAAATCAGGCTGTTTCCTTATACTGATTTCTGTTTTGAGTGTTATTCCATGTCTTATTGGAATTGTTTCTTGCATTGATCATCCTAGTGCCATGATCACTGTCACACACATACACATTGGGAAATGCTTGGAATAAAGTGCACTTGAAATATCTCCCTTTATGTAGTTAAAGAAGCCATGTCCTGCTTCAGGCCTCCTTAGTTGTTTCAGAAGCTCCTTTTGAAATTGTGTAGACTTGCGGGGCGGGGGGCTGGAGAGAGGTGCCTGCTTTACTAATTTTTGCTTTCCTCAATTTCTCAACTATTCCCGTGCAGGAACATCTACTTTCTATAGTTATCAGTTGCAATCACGGCTTTTATTATTGTGGAATTTTCTAATGCTAGTGAAAATCAGAAGGCATTGATTCATAGTTGGCATGATCTGCATTTATATTTTCTATTGCCTTCTGTTGGTTCTAGGAGGAACTCTTAAGTTTCTTTAGTTTTACAGAATTTAAGTCTTTTAAAATTGTTTTGATTTCTTTTTTCCACTTGCTATTAACATGTATTAAATAGTTTTATGAAATGAAATTTCAAGTTTTCCTCAGAGTGTTCTTTTTAAATAAGATTAGTTTTAATCTGTACTAATTTGTTACCCAATTGTTATTTAATCTGTTTGGTTCAAGAAATATGCTCTTAAAGATCTGGATTCTATTTAGATCTAAAATAGATAGTGATCCTTGAATCTCAAAAAATAGTCCTTTTAATTGTATGATCTGATTTTAGAACTGGAATAAATATCTTTAATGTTTTGTTAAGACTCATTAGGTGACATTGAAGACTTAAGCTGTTCCACAGCTGCTGAACATCTCAGATTTATAAACATTAGAAGCTTTTGCTTATCTACAAGAAATGTATATGGCTTAAAATGTGTAATGAACCAATTCTATATTTAAACCATCTGAAGTAGAGCTCCATAAATTCCATGTGCCTTTATAAATTGTATCTGAATTTACTTTATTGGTGTGAGAGAAGGATGGCATCCATAAGTGATAATTTTTTGTTCATTTCTGTGCATAATTTCTGAAACATGAAGAATTGTAGGTTGGTAGTATGATGAAATTATTATAAGGACAGTTTTTTAAAAAATTCTGCAATAAAGCTCTACAGATATGTTCATGTTGGCATGACTTTCTGCTATGTTAACTGTCTGGATTAATTTTATGATATATGATCTACTAAATGCCTCAGATTGCTGACAGCAGTCATGATTGGAAAAAGTTTGATTAATAAATGATAGCAATAAATTCATAGAATCTACCATTCTTACTTGGCTTTTTTATAACAAACAGTTGGGCTAAGAATCAAGATTACTATTATTACTTTTTCATGATTTGTCTATGTCTAATAAGGATAATTTTGAAGTAATGAAACTGACATAATTACTTTAAGCCTAACATTTTGAATATGCTGTATTTCATTCAAACCTGTATTATTTAAAATATTTTTTACCCTACTATTTCTGTAAACATTGGTTAAATCTTTCTATTTGTTGGAACATTTGGGAGTTCGACTCATCATTTTTAAATCTTTATTTTTAAAGTACCAGCTGCTCCGTTTCTCCAGATTTATTGGATTATAAGTTTCAAACTAAAATTTTAAGTTTTATACAAATATTTATATAGGCTTTTGTTTAAAAAAAATGAAAAGGAGATAATTTTTCTCTGCCAGACAATATCACAAGTTTATTATAGTGTGATACCTAGACTATTTCCCATCCTCACTGAAGTCCACTGGTACAGGCTGGGAAATATTCCTGTTTTTTCTTCAGAGGCTGAAGTTTGGGGTAATATACATTTGAATAGCTCTCTTGTTAACTTCAGCATAATTTTTTATTACAGCTTTTTTTTTTCTTTCAGTTTTTTGGAACTCTTTTGTCACCTTTGAGCTTCTTGATGGAGAAGATTGAACGCCTCATGCCTTCTGGTCTCTGGCATCAGCTGACCCAAATCTGAACACATCTCAGTTCACATGAACTTTAACATCAGCGCCTCTTGATTACAAAAGCATTGGCAACTAAGAGTATGAAGGAAGACTTAGCTTTGTTTTATAGGCTGTTAAAAATTTGCTGTACTCCTTCTTAAGCCTAAAATATTGTAGATTTAAAATCCACAACTCAGTGTCTGTGTGGGTGAGTGGGGAGACGATTGTTGTACTTAAGGCTACTGCTTTCTCTCTCAGAAATTACAGAAAGCAATAAATCTGATAGATCCTATGTTGAAATTTCCTTCTGAAGTGGAGATATGCTTAAATGTTTATTAGCCAAGAATCTAACCCACAGATCTTGACTTACTGACCACTTGCCAAGATACACAGCCCAGTAGGGGGCCCACTGCCAGTACATTGAGCCTCCCGCTTCTTGCTGTTGTTTCACTTATTTACTTCTAAAGAAAGGAGCAGTTAACAGAAAAACAAGAAGAAAGAACCATAGCCTGCACTTGCTTTACTCTCTCTATCCTGATTTAAGGTAGCAAGATGAAGAAAAGGGAGCAAGAAGTACCATAGAAATGTGTTGCTAATGCTAGTCTTGAAAGCAGGAGATAATTCTGTTGAAACTTGGCTCTGAACCATTCTTAATTATGGGGATCTTCCAACTGGTCGCTACATATTGTGTTTTTTTGAGGATTATCTGATTTACAGTTACTTTTGGATTTATTTATTTGATTCTGGGTAGCAAACGGCAAATTAAAACTAATAAAATCACAAAGGGAATAATACATGCACACACATGCCATGCCTAGGCCAAACACAAATCCAAGCCAAGTTGTATAATTACACAAGGCCATCAGTATTTGGACCATCAATGTTTCAGGCATATGCTGTTCCACAGGGCATGCACAGTAAGAGACATAGACAGCACATCCCTATAATAGTTTTTTACCTTTAAGATAGGAAAGAATATAAATTTTTCTTTGGACAGGATCATTTATTATACATAAATAAATACATAGCCTGTGCAGCCTACTCATTTTATTAATAATTTAATTGATTGCTGTGTGTCCATCTCCCCCATATTCACTGGCCTAGGCAAGTGGCAGTTCTTAGCTGACCATTGCCCATTGCAAAAGCTAAGCAGGATTGGCCCTGACTTGCATTTCAGTGAAAGACTACCTGGCAATTCTGAGACTGTTGGCCAGTTTAGAGAAAGAAAGCAAAGGCAAACCATTACTGTACAGTGATCCTTAAAAAGTTTATGAACCCTTTTAGATTTTCAGTATTTCTCTATAAATATGACCTAAAATGTGATCTGTCATCCACACAATTGCTAGAACTATATAAAGATAAAACCAATTAAACAAATGACTTTAACATACTTGTTCATTTCTTTACTGAGGGAAAGAATACAAAGCTACATATTTGTCTATCACAAAATATGTGAACTTTTGCTTTCAGTAATTGCTGATGTTTTGGAGTGGCCAAGTCCTGACCCTAATCCTAAAGAAATCTTGTGGAAGGACTTGAAGTAAATAAGCAGTTCATGTGAGAAATCCCACCAACATCCCTTGATTTGGAGATACTCAATAAAGAGGAATGCATTAAAATTTCTTCCACACCAATCTGTCCGACTGATCAGTTACTGGAAATGTTTAGTTGCAGTTATTTGCCACACACAAATATGTAGCTTTGGAACAAGTTTAATGTTTTAACTCATTTATTTAATTGGCTCTGTTTATCCAGTTGTCAGATTGGCATGGGGGACAGGTTATGTTTTAGGTCATATTTATGCAGAAATACTGAAAATTCAAAAGCGTTTGCAAACATTTAAAGACTAACTCTGCCAAGACAACTGCTTGACTCAAGAGTGTCTTTACTTTTTTATTGTTCATCAAGGCATAAATCAGAATTTAATAAGTGGATTAGTCACTTGCACTTGTTTCTTAAATTGCTCAAACGTTTGTAGAGCTTGATGGAGACTGATACCTTAGGAGGAGTTTCTTAACTTCAATAGACAAAATTGATTTTTATCCTTGACCTTTGTCTATTCTGAGTCATTTATAAAGCTCAGTTTATCCCTTCCCCTCCCTTCCCTTTCTCCCATCTAGCTATCTTCGTTTTGAACAGCAACTGTATGAAGGAAAGTGGAAGAACTGAGTAATAGCATTTTAGTATTCGATGACAGGTGTATTTCTCAACTGCTGTTCGACATTATTAAGGAATGGCCAGTTTACAAGACATATATAAACAATATACAAGGATAAAGTTTTTCTGTTGCAAAAACATACTCTGAAGTTTACACAAAATGGCTGCTCTTTCTGAGGCAAATTTTTAGTTCATAGAGACGTTTTGAAGATCATTCATTTCTGTATCTCAGTATTTTCCTTTGCTGTTTCATAAATGTATATTGCAAGGCAGATAACAGCTTGTTATCTATAAGCCTATGATAGTATTCTTGATTATTTGGGGATCATTCACCATTACCACTTGATAAATATGTCACTTACCACTCTATCTGTAGTGGTGTTTGCATTCATTTGTGACGAGACAAGAAAGAGGAAACAGACGGCTGGATCTATGCAGCAACTAGGAGGTAAAACTCAAATGTTATCTGCCGAGTGAACATAAGCCACGGGGGTAGTTTCTCACGGTGGTATCTCTCTCATGATTAATGGTCATGCTGTACTCATCCAATTTCACTTTGCCATCCACAGAGGCCCATAAGGTAAGCAGCATAATGCTTTTTAAAATTGAATCTTTTCCAACTTATGTGTGGGGTTATAAATGAAGCAGAGTCTCCTGTGCATTACTCCCTAAGGCTGGTTTGTCTCACTGTCTTCTCTTTGACATGAGTATACTAGAGTGGGATAAGCTTGCAAACAGGGCTGGCAATGTTCTGCAATGTCGGTTGCTATCAATAAGTCTTACTCTGTGCTACTTTCATACACACAGAGACACACATTTCATCTGCTAAAATATTTCTTTGTGCTGTGCTTTCAGTTCCTTATGCCACTTCATATTCCTACGGCATTGCTTCTGATTGCAGGTTTACTTAACACAGGTGTAAAATACATGTTATGTTCTCTGCTGGTTGTATGGAGTCTATTTGCTCCATATTAGATATCTTGCTTTAATTTTGCGCTCCTTGGTTTTATGTGATACATTTATCCTAAATTTTACTATACCCAAGTAATAGTTATCATGGTAATTACCAGTTGTATGAGCGATCTCACTCTTATTATTTATTTATATACTGCTCGTTTCCCTCCCTCCTTCCTTCCTTCGTCTCTCCTCCTCTCTTCTCTCTCTCTCCCCCTACCCCAGATTACTGTTACCAGACTCCTGAATGAATACTTTGTACACTTTGTACACCTACACTTTTAAAAGTAAGTGTAGGTCCATAGATTGCCAAATGTAATGTGGAAGTAAAACAACATTTTAAAATTCTCTTGAAGAAGAAAAAAATGAAAGGACACCTATAACTATCCAAAATATATGTATAACTTGAAAGGAGGAATTGCAGTGCATACCAAACCACATCTCTAACTATCGTTAGACAAGATATTATGTCCTGTACTGCCTTGTAATTTCCAGTCATGAAGAACCACGTCATGTACATTATCACATTACTATAAACTGCTTTTCAGGTGTTGAAGATAAAGTATTTCAATTGCTAGATCTTCCTTAAGAAAGGTTTGAATTTCCTCAAAGAAGCATTTTATACAGATCAGTGGATTAAATTGCTCTCCTGGGTAATTAAAAGATAATTGCAGTGTACTTCTCATATGTAAGTACTATTAAAATTGTACATTCTGTCAGTTCACATAATACAGCTTTCAACTCTTGAATAGAAAACTAATCTAAAACTAAAATATATAGATTACAAAGTCACAGTGACAAGTAGACCATGAACTTCCCGAGCATCTTTGAATACATCTAGTATAGAAAAGCTCATCATCTTAAGTAATTGGCCCTCCTGTAAAATTCCACTAATTATTCCTCAAATACCTTTAAGCAATTTTGTTTGAATTCAGTTGAAATAACAGCCTTCTCTATCTTGAGGTCAAATGAGTGTAAAGAACTGGTGAGGTCCAGTTCATGAAGAGTGTTTTCATATTACCTCAATCACCTCATCTAAGCTTATTTAAGGTCATAGAATTTACATTTTTCTGGCCTAAGAAAACTAATGATAGGATTGAATGCTGAAAAATCTTAAAGCAGTTTCTGGGAACATAAATAATGAAATCAAAATGTCATAAAATGTAGGACACCAGAAAAGAAAAAGAGCAGAGCCTTTATTAGCTTGCATCTGGCAAAAGCTTGTTAGATTGTGGATTTATTCTGCATAGTCAAATCACAGAGGTTCTAGAAGGATTAAGATGACGCATATACAAGCCAAACTGACAGTCAAAATTGTAATGCATCTTAGTTGAATGTTATTGAGAAGGTTGGCTTCTTACAACTAAGGCTTTGCAAAGCTTTGATTGAATCCCCCTTTAAACTGAAACTTCAAGACACTGAACAAGAATCTAAACCTACTCCCCAGATTTGCAGGGTAGTCATAAGTTCAGTGGACTTTCTAGATGCGCAGAATTTGAAACATTCAAGTGAACAAAGCAGAGCGGGTGATGAGCACTGAGAGATGCAGTGGGCTCTGAGATACTGGCACAAACAGTGGCTCAAATAACTGGCTAATGACTTAATCACACCTGCAAATCATCTCTGCCAGAACAATGAGTGCTGCTCAACCTCACACTTTCACTAGAATGTATTCATGCAGCTTTTCTGGGAAGGAAAGAAATATATTCAGATTTATTCTGCTATTTACATCTTATACCTATTTGTTTGAGTTTTTAATTACTTCCCAAATCTATAATCCTTAAATCTCATATCTATTTGTCTGTCCTGTAGTATAGCCCCTGTTATTCTCACTGTCCAGTTTGTCTACAATTCTTTATTTCCTCAGTTCCACTTTCATCCTTTTTCTTTTCTACCATTAACTAAAAAATAGCAAAATAATAATAATAATTCCTTTTTACCTTCAAAAACTGGACTTCTCTCTCTCTGTTTTGTCTTATGATCTAAAAGAAAGCTGTTTGCTTTTAGAGTATAGCATAGAACAAACTGTTTATATCATAGTGCAGCGTTTCTCAACTTTGGCAACTTTAAGATGTGTGGACTTCAACTCCCAGAATTCCCCAGCCATCCTGTTAAAGTTGCCAAGATTTTTTTAAAAGCATACTAAATTAATCTCAACTGAGGATTACATTGCCCTACAGCCATCTTGATAATTAGGCCACCCTGGCTAACCAAGTACTGAGAAGATAGTTGAGTTTTTGATTTTAAAATTTTTTCCCCATTTAGATAGGACATTTTATGTATTGGTTCAGTAAAACATCTCTATAGCCATTTTGTTAAATAATATGAAGTCAGCCGTTCTATTGTTTTCTCATCCATTCTATCTCTTCTTTAAAAGAGGTGAGAAAGGGTCTTTTTCCAAATTTATTGCTGGAAATCTTCAATGTTAGTGCCCTCCAAAAGACTATCATTCCTGCTACTCTTATCTCATTCTGTCAAAAATGAAGCAATGTGCTTTCCTATGATGGTCAATGTTCTAACCAACCAATTGTTCAATCAACCGAAATCTAATTTTGTCTTTGAACCTCAAATCTGAATCAGAACATAGCTGATTCACATACCCCTAAGAAATTAAAAACCAGAGCAAACCTGGCATGAATTCTGTGATGTGGACATGGATTGAATGAAAGTTGGAAAAAGCCCATTGTATAGCTACCTCCAATAATTCTCTAGGAGAGCAGCTTATTCTAGAAGTCCTGTTTTGCTCTGCTGGTTTATCATATTCCCACTTCCCTTGGTCTATACATCAGGATTTTGTTCATTTAATACTGTATTAGGTATGACCTTTATCTAAAAATCCCTTGGAAGCCAATCCACCATAGGCAGCTTGTATTCATGGTTGTTTCATACCTCACAACTTTTGCAAGTTCCTTCATGAAAAAGATTAGTGATGCAGTTCTTAAAATTAAATGCTGTGTTATATGGCCTAATCTAAATCTGAGCAGCTTTATTTATTCTTTTCCTACATTTAGGAATTATTGCAGGAGTGCCAAGTCTTGAGGATTCGTGACTCCACGCAAAGCTAGGTTCAGAGGTCACAGTCAAGACCATTAATAACAAGGTGCAAACGGCTGGTTTATATGTAATGTGAAGCTTTTTACTTATTTCATTTATGCACTTCGGGGGCTCTGTTTGCTTATGGAGCACTTGGTGTCTGGTACTTATTTAGGAGATTGGGTTCATACAGGCCTTTGAAGGAATGTAGCAAATTGTTCTCCAGTGCTGTAATTCTGTGGTGGTAGCCGAACTTATTTGTCTCTGCTTATTACATGGGTGCTTAGCTCAAAGGCTATTCTTCACTTAAGAAGTAATAGTTGAATTCCAAGCTCTGCAAACTCAGAGGGTGCTTTGTATCTCTCCTTCTTTCTCATAAAAAGGTGGCTGGCCTTTAATGATAGACGTTTAAGAGCTGAAATTGATCTCAGTGATAAGAGACTAGGAGGACTTCACACAGGAGTAAAGGCATTTTCAGTGAGGGAAAAGAAGCAAGATAATTTATTCTGTGGCGTGTAGGTACATGGTTAATCTGTATAGTGACAGATGAATGGAATAAACTCTTTATGCATAGCTGGAGGGTTTTGTGTGGTGGGTGCATTGTAGTGAGTTTCAGATTTCCTGTCTCTTTGTGCTACTGATAGAACAATTTAAGTAATCAATTGGCTGATTTATTATCCGCTACTTATTAGTGATCTATTATGAGGCAGAATTTTGCAGTGTACATATTCAAGACTACTGTTGGTAGGACAAGTGGGGAGAATAGCAAAGTGACCTCCTCAGATTTGCAAGACTTTTTGAAATCATTTTGTACTCTCAATTTTTACTGTAGTTGCACACTATGTTACTATTCACATTGAGCAACCCACTAGAGCCCTAATATCCCTTCCTTTTCAGCTAAAACTAGTGACTGACCATTGATGTATGTGTGTGCGGAAGGAGCTGGGAATATTTGGGGAGGAGGATCACTGAATATACTACTATACAGGGATTGTCTTTGCTGTTTTAAAATCCCCAATTTGAAAAGCTTGAAATGATTTTTTGTTGTTGTTCTTTGCTGTCTTATAAAACCTTTAATATTTTCCATTGCACTTCCCAAACCCTCTTTCACCTAAATTCTAATATGAAGATTGCCGCTTCCCAGGGTAGAGAGGGAAGGAGAGAAGTGGTACTTTTCCTCACCTATAAATATTCTTCTAATAAAAATGAAAACCTACCCTATTGCAGCCATCTTTTATTTTCCTCTTTCTTATCCTTTTGCTTATCCTAAGACTTGCCAAGAAAATTGGGAATTGCTACTGTGTTGCCGTTCAAAACCAGCTGGTCCAAACCAGTACAAGTCTGAATTTTATTTATCTGTGGAGACGCGGAAAGTTATATTCACATAGTTTCTTTTATATGAAAAAGAATTGTATTGCATTTGCTTGCAATAGATAATGTGTATAAATTCTGGAATCATAGGCCAGGCTTATACATTTGATCCTGGCTATAAAGCAGAACTAGGACACAGTGGCTCAGCAGTTAAAGATGCTGAGCTTGTCAGCTTGGGTTCAACAAGACTTGAGCGCTGTGTTGGTCATATCTTCCATTCTTGCCCTAGCTCCTGCTTGCCTAGCAGTTCGAAAGCATGCAAATGTGAGTAGAGTAATAGATACAACTTTGGTGGGAAGGGAATAGTGTTGGCATATAGTCATGCTGGCCACATGATCACACAAAAGTCTTCGGACAATGCTGGCTTCCTCAGCTATGAAATGGAGATAAGCACCGCCCGCGCTGGACCTTTAACTTTTATAAAGTAGGAGGATATTCTCTTCTTTTATAGCCTCTTTATAAACTATATACTGCAACTTCAATGTGCAGTAATGCATTTTTCTCTCTCGCTGATCTGAATCTTCTGCTGGACTTTTTCATGAGCTGGGATCTGACACTGAATTTCCATGTTTTTCCTTTCAGTCTACCTGCAGGCTGTCATCAGTTATACAACCAACAGAACAACAGTCCCATTCTTCATGAATCATCAGCCAAGACCAAAAGCAACAACCTTTTCCCACTCTTTCCCCACTAGTCATTGCCTCTGGCTATAGTATGGTTGGCTGGGTCACCCTGGCTAGTCTCCTGTGCAGTAATAATGCTCTTGAAGACTAGGTTTAAAAAAATCCTCTCCCACGTAGGTCATGGCAGGCTACACAAATATTAGTTCAAACATCCCCATAAATTGCCCCCAAGGGGGCAGACCAGTAGTCACCTCTTTTCATGGTATGTAGCTTACTCTCCTCAAGAGGAAAATTAATGGCCGTTAGGATGTGTGAGTTAGAATTACTTCTGTGTAGAAGAAAAACTACAAGATAATTGGCAGTTTTATTTGGGCAGAAGCTGAAGACTTCTTCAAATATCACAATAGACACGAATCCATGATGACAATTCTAGTAGGGTTGTTTCCATTTTCACATAGAGATGCCCTCTGTGCTATGTTATTCTTCGATTCATAGCAGAGCCCGTTGATGAAAATGAACAACTCTGTATCCAAAGTAGAATACTGAAGAGCAAGTGAAAAAGAATTTTTGGCCTAATTGAGGAAAGCCAAATGGAATGTTTGGAAAAGTTTCTCAAAGCCCGAAAACAAAATCCTCACTTTTATGAAAGACATTTGACTGTGCAAACATAGGAAATCTGTCAAACATCCCAAAGAGGAATAATCATAATCTATCTTCATGGAATAGTTAACATTCTGAGTGATTGTTGTGGTTATCCAGCAGCAGGTGCAGATGGCTCAGGAGACCGATGACTCTGATGAGGGGCCAGGACCATCAGGGAGTGGACTGCTGCCTTTAGAGATTGTAGGGGTTGGCAGCAGTGACGAGGAGGTTCCCTAGGAGGTTCCCAAGGAGCCTGCACCAAGTGCACGTGCACGAAGGATTACTCGGAGGAAAGAACAATTACAGCAGTACAGGCGACTCAGGAGTAAGGCTGCAAGGTAATGGCCCCTCCCTCAAGAGGATAAAAGCCAGGTTTGGAAAAGCGTTCTTTGCAGACAGCAAAGAAGCTCTGAAACTCAACTGGTAGACATCTTAGTTCATGTTAGGAGAATTTTGTAAATTAGTTCTTATCTCTGGGTTTTTGGCAGCCTTGACAAACAACTTGGCAAGGCTCTTGTCAGAGCTAATTAGTGGAAAGCAGCCTTCAGAACAGAATTTGTTATTAAACCTTAAAAGGTGGGGGCTGCTGCCTTTGTCTGTGTTTATTCTTTGGGAACCCGGTTGGGTCAGAACAGTGATGATGCTAAAACACTGTAGAAAAGTTGTCCCTATAGGGAAACAGTGGAATCAAGGATTTTGTTTAGGGGTGCAGATTTGTTACTGCTGACCTTGAGCAAGAATATCCAAAACTTCAGAGCTTTGTTGCTTCAAAATGTCTATGTTACCTGACATTTCTACAGTTAACATACTAAACAGTTACATGGTTTCATGTAGTACAAGTAGTCCACAACTTACCACAATCCATTTAGTGACCGTTCAAAGTTACAACAGCATTAAAAAATGTGACTTAGGACCTTTTTTCATAGTTACAGCCTTTGCAGCATCCCCATGATCATGTGATCAAAATTCAGGCGCTTGGCAACTGCTCATATTTATGATGATTGCAATGTCCCGGGATCATGTGATCACTTTCTGTGACTGTCTGACAAGCAAAGTCAATGTGGGAGCAAGATTCCCTTAACACCCAGGTTACTAAATTATCAATTGCAGCGATTCATTTAACAACTGTGACAAAAAAGTCGTAAAATGAGACAAAACTCACTTAACAAATGACTCAGTTAACATACATTTTGGGCTCAATTGTGGCAGTAAATCAAGGGCTACCTGTAGCTTATGCACAATTTTGAAGATAGAAGTTCACCATTTTAAAAAGTCTTTACCTTATATAATAACAGATGCTTTTGGTGACAATACATACAGGGTTGCAAAAACATTCATATATCAATTTCTATGTATCACTCTGTAAAAGGCATAGGCTTATTGTTGTGGGAAAAACAGCCAAAAGAATTAATATGCATGTTTGTCAC
The DNA here is from genome assembly GCA_009733165.1 of Naja naja. Lineage (NCBI taxonomy): Eukaryota > Metazoa > Chordata > Lepidosauria > Squamata > Elapidae > Naja > Naja naja. Next base: position 44,295,499 of record CM019150.1, read on the forward strand.
CTTGAGTTACTTATTAAGTAATAAATGTGAGATAAATTCATGTTGCAGATAGAGGTAATCCTCAATTTATGACTGTTAAATTTAATGATGGTTCAAAATTATGACAGCCTTGGCAGCAATGATTTACAACTTGAACCTGCAGTTATGACCATGGTACCACCCCCATGGTCATGTGATCTCAGTTTGGTTGTTTGGCAACCAGCTCACATTTATGATCAGTTGCAGCATTCAGCGGGCATGTGATCATGATTTGCAACATTTTTCAGCTGATTTCTGGCAAAACCGCCCATTGGGGAAGCTTGATTTCTTAACACTTGCAATGACCATCATAAAAATTGTCATAAAATTGTGTCTGACTCAACTTATGACAGCTTATGACAGACTTATGATGAAGTTCCAATCCCAATTGTGATTGTAAATGAAGAACTACCTGCACTTCTTCATTACTATCAAACTAATGGTATAAAGGTGGCATATTACCAAGAATTGTTGGGGCTGCGACTAACATTTAATTTCATTCATGCTACATTCTGAAAACTTGCACCTGCATGCTAAATTACCTAGAAGGTGTATATTTCTGATAGACCTGGCATAATTCATTCTCCAAGGGTTCTGTCCCATTTTTTTATGATCCATCCTTAAATCAATTAGCCTCCCCCCACTGGCTGCTTATATCAGACGTGTAAAAAGTGAAGATTATTAGAACATGATCTTCTATTTTAGATACTTAATAGGCATAATTTAGGAAGGCCATCTGAGTAGAACAGAGAATCCCTGACAAGACTCATCCCTTTTTAAAAGCAGCCCTAGATAGAAAACATCTGCTTTTTAAGAGAGAAATGTGAACATTCAGTGGAAAAATGAGTGCAGTAGATAAATTATGTAAAAAAGCACGTAGAAAGCTCCAATTATTACAGTTACCAAAATAGAAGATTTTGACTGTCTCATCTAACAGTTTAAAATAGTTTAAAATAGCCTTCCCTATCTTGGAACCCACCCACCCCCAATCCATGTTTTCCAGCAATTGGAGAAGACCAAAAAGAGGGAGGTTGGTTTAAGTAACTGTCAGTAAGATAAAAGTACATTTAGCTTATTTTGTGTTACATTGTCTTGCTCTGAGGTTACTTCCATATACTTGTAATAGAGCAATTTGAGATAGGTGCTTGCTCTTTTATGTTTTGGGGTCATTGGGTTTCTGGCCAGATTAACCAGCTAGGAACCAGCTCTGCTTCATAGGAAACATTGCAACAATTACAAAAAGTGTCATTTTGTCACACTTTTCTGAAACTATGGGATAAGGTGACTTCCTCCTGGTGAGGATTCTTAGTTTGTTTTTCTTAGTACCTCAGAATTATCATTATATCTACGTGAAGAGATGTTTGGACAGAATTACCTCAGGGTTATATCCTAGTCTTAGGTGTTCAACAATTTTCTTAGAAGCTTATATGAATGTTACAATAGTTACAGTGAAAATAGGAACTTTTTCTATTTGGGGATTTAGAACATTGCAACTAGGAAAACGGTTTTTTTTATTCCTGACAGGCTCATGATGCTTCCTTTTACTTTCAAAGGGCTATTTATATGGAAGATGGCAGGATTCTATGCACACTACATCTGTAATGCAGTAAATATCTAAACATCTAGTTTATAAAATTATATTTCTTAATATACCTGACTACGGTGTTGTGATCCAGCATGTGCAATATAATCCTAACCATGTTACTTTTTAATACTGTAATTAATTCTTAATAGCTGTGGATCAAATGGTGATATACTACAGTTTCTGGAGTGTTATCGCAATCAAGCTGCAACCCATTCTTGATCAAGTACAAGCAGAACAAGTAGGAAGCAGGCCCAGCAGGCCCAATGTGCTTCAAGCTGTGGAAGGGAGGATACTCCTCTTACTTTGCTCTTTGGATGGTAGGGGCAATGCCATCTTCCCCTCTAGGCACCAAACAAACAAATAAATAAAAAAGTTAAAAGCCAGTTCCCATTAATATCTGGGTAACATCTTTGCTTTGTTCCCAGAGTTATCTTTAGTAATAAGCTTCAAAAATGTGATGGATCATTTTTCTCTACTGGTTGTGGGATGTACACAGTTATGCAAGGTCAAGAAATATTCCTGGACTCAAAACTAACACATACTCTCTCTCTCTCCCCCCTCCTCCCTCCCTCCCTCCCCCCCCCCCTCTCTCTGTCTCTGTCTCCAGGTTGTGCCTTGTTATTTATCAGGTCAGCTTGAAGTGGTACAAGGCCCAGCATTCTGGACAGAAGGATCTTCCCACTAGTTGCAAAGAGAAGGTGTTTTTCTCAGCTATCCCCATTCCCCCTCAACAGTTTTAACTTTTACAGCACACTGAGTGAACATATCCCTCTAGGGGAGAAGAAAGCCTTGCTTTGTTGTGGAGGGAGGCTTAAATTCTAAATTGATGGCAGGTAGGCAATAAAATGAAGACAAATTAAGGGAGTTCTTTCCAATAGATTAGATCTCCATGCTGATGAACATGTCTGTTAGGGCAGGTTTGAAAGTCTCTGGACCTAATTCAACTTCTCCCCTTTCACCTACAAAAATTCCAATAATGCCATTTAGAAGCTTGTGGGCTAGCAGCCTCATTTGGAAGGATGAGGGCACCTGGCTGCATTTTATCCAGATTTGACATAAACTTGAACCAGAAGATAGGAGAGTCAAATCTGGGTATTTGTATAATGCTTTCTGGATGATTGCAGGGATTTCAGTCATTGGTACAGCAAGTGTTATGCAAAGTTCTACTACCTGTCCAAGGCCCTATAGACTGTACCTTCACAAGAAGCACCTCAGTCTCAGCCTTAAGCAGAACTGGTAGCTGCACTGCAGCTACGTATTCCCAAAGACCAGCCTTATTTTACATGCAGACTCAAATTCTACTGTTGAACTTGCCAACATCTAGTCCAACTGGAGCATTTGACTAGTTTCAGAGTCATCCTGTAGCCATTTCCAGAAGTCCTAGAATTGCAATTTCAAAATAGAATGTAAAAGTTGATCTAAAATTTCTCTCAGGTCAAAAGTATTCTAGAAATAGTAATACTCTCAATAAGCTTATATTTCTCCCAGGGTTCTTACTTACATAGTTGATAAGAACAAGTGTTTTCTATGTGTGTGTATGGATTACTGATTTAGTGGTTTTAGTGGCTTTTAATGTTTCCAAGCCACCCAGAGTCATCTCTAGGCAGGCAAGATGGGTGGTGTACAAGTGTAACAAGTAAGTAAGTTTAAGTAAGTAAGTAAGTAAATAATAAACAAACAAATAAATAAATAACATAGATGAATTGCTCAGCATCAAAGCAATTACACCAAAGAAACAAATGTGCATTTGCATATTGGAAGACAATATGAAGGGTTATGAAAATGCAGCAGAGTAATTTCTCATTTTAAAGCAGTATCTGAAATAGAGTGTTGGATGCCAGAAAGATTTTTGTGCAGCAATTTTGCTTTTGTTTTATTATCAAGTTATCAGCTTCTCTTGATTTTTTTTAAATAAAAAAACAAGTAATAGCTCATACAAGGGATAAAGAATATAATTTTAATACATAAGAACCAATTTAATTTCAAATACTTAAATTAATTAGGTATACACATCAAATAGATTTAATGAATACTTTTAAAGCTGTGAAAACTATGAGTTTTTCCAAAGTTTCTCAAAACTGAATTTAGCTGGTTCGCACCGGTTCAGGTGAACCGTGCTGCACTGCAATGGAGGAATGGGCAACAGAGAGGCCAGCATGAGGGAAAGAGAAGGCCACTTTCACTTTTTCTTCTCTCTGCTCCTCCTCTTTCCATGCAGTGCAGTGCAGCACCCAGGATCCACTTTGATAGTGGGGCGGATTTAACAATCACTTCACCCAGGGTCAGGTTGGCCAACATGAACCAGTTGTTAAATTATTTGAATCCCAAATTTTATAAAACACCAGATTAACCAAACAATATATGTTCTTTAAATTGTTCTTTAAATTTAAATTTATATCCTTTTTCTGTTCTTTTAATGATACAGAACTTTCTGCAATGGTTTGTCCAATTGTAGTCCCTTAGCTTCAACTTCTTAAGCTGCTGCTTAAATAATAACATTGTTCTATCCTACATTGTTAATTATAAGGATGTCTGAGATAATGTATATGAAATATTTTAGAATGTTCTAAAGAAGTACATCTATACCAGGAGACCATGAATTCTAGTCCCACTTTAGTTGTGAAAGCTGGCTGGCTGGGCCAGTTACTCTCTCTTAGCCCAACTCTTCTCACAGAGTCGTTGTTGTGGGGAAAATAGGATATATACACACACACACACACACACACACACGATAAAAATAAAATTAAAATTAAAAAAATAAAATATTATTATGTAGGCCAAGCAAAGATAACCAGGACAGGTGAAGAACAGTTTTGAAATATCAACTATGGAATGCAGAAAATGTGTTACAGATTCCAATGAAAACATGATAAAAATGGGCCAAGGAATTTTAAAGGCGGTATTACTCCGAGTGAATATAAATGTGAGAAAGCCTTTGAATGTAAAAATGCAAGACTGATACTTTCTCCTTTTTTTTAATACCCCAAATTCCATCTTGTTCATGTTGCCTGCAATGCAGTCTCATAATCAAAGCTTTCATAGGCGAATATCAAACTATATCAATACAATGCTATAAAAAATAGCAAGTTATGACCTTGCAATGATAGGGCATTTTCAAAGTTGGGCTGCTTGTTGCTATGGAAGCAAAGAATGTTGTTCTTAGGTCTTCTGCTATTTTCTGTAATATATACTGGAAACCTGTGTGTCATTTCATCTTAACATTTCTTAGACCTATTCCATTCTTCTGAACATCCCTTTTCAGGCACACAATAGCTTTGGCAGCCTTTCAGTAGACCATTTTATAAGAGATGATCTAATGATGATCTCTTTTCCTAATTGTTAAAAAAAGAGATTTAAAAGTTGAGTGGCATATAGGAAGCCTGTGGTTTAATCATTCTCGGCTGGCAAGAATTTGCCAAATGATCCTGTTGTTTTCAATTTGAACAGCAAGAACAGCAATCGGTGCTGCAGCTCCCTGAAAAGTACAAAGTTTTACCTTTATGCCTCCTAAAAATACATATATAAAATATCTATCAGAAGATGGGAAAGCTTCTTTTCAGATTAAAATGTGGGACTATAAATAAGCATAGGGTTTTCTTTACCAACCAGAACACCAGAGAAGTTAACAGTGCTGATATTTTTCATTAAGGTCTATCCACTGTTGATTTTAGATACTGTTCCCAGACAGGAGACCAACTTTTCTCTAAATTCTGGATTGTTTTGCTTCCATAAAGCTATTATCTCCAATCCTTCTGCTTCTGAGAAAAAGCAGCCATTTGAAAGTAGGGAATTAGTACATAGAAAACAGTCTTAGCCTCTGCTACATGACAGACCTATCTAGTCCATGGATCATCATAATAGGCAGTTCCTCTCCAGGGTTTCAATTGCCTTTCGTAGACCTGGTTGGAAATGCTGTAAATTAAAACTGGAACATTTTACAAATTGTTGAGTATTTTGCATCATCAAATGTTATTAGCACTATCTAATATTATGTTACCTGGAGTAAGATATAAATATTGTATAAATTTTACTTAAGAATAATTCCCATTGTAACTTGCTTCTTAACAGAGGTACAAAGATTCATTTAGTCTGACTGTGGCTCTATTGTGTCCTGCCTTGGTAAATATATAACAAAACTTTTAACTAACTTTGATGTCCCTGTAAATGTTGAAGTAAGGAAGTTTAGCACATTAGGAAATTTGCATACACGTGGGATTGGCAACAGAAAGGAAGCACTTTTACAAATATTTTGTATTGTCCTAGTAAAATTGAGGTGGGTAGTGCTTTAAAACAATTAATTAGCAATGTGATGAAACAAATGGATTTTAAATTTCTGAATTCTGTTACAGATTTGAAGTCAACATAATACAGTTTCTTTCATAAATATTTTATAGCTAAAGGCTTTAGTAATTTCCAAACATATAATTTTTACCAGTGCATACCCTTATCTTACATGTTGGATGAGCAGAAGAGTCTGGATAGAAACTCTTGTATCATCTGAATGATCAACATTTATAGGACATAAGTCAGTAGCTAGACCCAATGGAGTCAAATCCAGTCATAGAGTAGCATTTATTTATTTATTTATTTACAGGATTCTAGGTAACTCACAACAATCCATAAGATGTAGTTAAAAAGAAATATACCCTCTCCCATCAGTGGCAGACTAAATGTCTCAACAGACCAACCCTATCCTACTACCATGACTGGGGGAAGAGCCAGGTCACTTGAGACCTTCAAGAAGAGATTGGACTGCCATTTGTCAGAAATGGTGTAGGGTCTCCTGCTTGTGCGGGGGGTTGGACTAGATGACCTATAAGGTCCCTTCCAACTCTGAATATCTGTTATCCGTTATCTGTTATTATCTGTTATCTGTCTTCGAAAGTCCTCCAGAAAGCTAAAAGGGAAGAGATCCCTCAGATCTCAAGTGGGAGGGTATTCCAAGGGGCTAGAGCAGCTACTGAGAAGGTGCAGTTCCAAGGTCCCATCAAATGGCAATATTTAAGGGAGGTGATCTGGATTGTGCCCACCTATCTAACTTAATAGAACAGGCAAATACCCTCAAGAAGACGTGGTCCCACAAATAACCTGGCCTGTGTCATGTAGGACTTTAAAAGCAGTAACCAGAAAGCAACTAGAAGTCAGTGCATCTCATACAGAGATGGTGTTAGTTGGGTGAACTATGGGACTTTCAAAAGTCTGCATGCTGCTGAATTCTGGATCAGCTGGTCCAAAGATAATCAGATTATATTTGGTTTTTGTGTGCTTTTGTGAGATATCCAAAGTAATAATGTTGGAGACTGATTTTTTTTTTTTGCAGGATCCAACCTGAGATGGTCACCGGGACCGGAGGTTTAATCTTCTGAGCTGATTTTTGAAATTCCATTCCAAAAGTTCTAGAAGCAAAAGAAAGCTGAGGATATGATTATGATTGTACATGATAAGCTTAGTGGAGGCCCAAACACAGCTTGTCAGGCTGTAGAAAAAGGTAGAATATCAGAATGGCCACAATGAGACATGGCAACAAAAAGAAAAGAGGTTATAAAAACCATGATTGCAGATATTTGTCATTATCTTGAAGTTATAATGATGTCCTATTTCTCAAGAATGTTGCTTTGATTCAGTGGTTAAAAAAACACAGAGTTTACAGAGTTTAAACAATAATGAAGAACTAGACTTATCCATCACTTACCCAATTAGCCATGAACGAACGTAAGTGCAGAAATTCACCAAATCCAAGAGAGTATTTTTCTGGTAATGCTTTTGTATGCTGTTTATCTGAAGCATTTAAAGCAATGCATATAATAAGTAGATTTATTTTAAACAAATGTTATATTAGCTTCTTTTAGAACCTACAACTTGTCCAGACACATACACATACTCTCAACTTTCTTTCACCTTTTTTATTCTGTCCTCTCTGTAGAATTGATTTTCTTTTTGAAAACAATTTTATATTTCCATAGTTTAATTTCAGTTGGAGCGGGAATATAATGAAAGTCCTTTTACACAAAGTTGCTCTTTTTCAGCTGGTGTCCATAATGGTGACCTCTGTTTGAAAGATGAAAATAATGTCCTTATTCCGGGTTGGATAAAATAACTGTGGTTGTTTTCTCCTACTTTTGGGTGCATATGTATTTATAGTTTACTGTATAAACTTGTTTTTAGAATAAGGCACTAAATCACAGCCTGATTCTTAGTGTCCTATGTTTATCAGCAACTTCACTCTCCCATTTTGGACAGTAATACCAAGTAGAGAAAGCTGCACAGTTCACTGTCATTTGCTAATTTGTTTTTTTTTAAGTAGGGATATGAAAATCTGCTTGATGAGCAAAGGATCCCACTAATGCCCCTTGGGAAATATAATCTTCTCTTTGTTTTTCAGAATGAGTTTAATAAATGCAATGCAGTTGAACGATAACTCCCAGAATTCTCAGGCCCACAGGTGGCACAGCACCAGCTTTCCTTTCCTTTTCTGGATCTGTCCAGCACTGTCTCAAGTTTGATCAATCCATTCTGCACGCTTTGGTGCTTTACACGTGTGAATGTCTATGGTGTCTTCACATTCTTTGCAGCGAACAGCGCAACACCAATGGAATTTGCACTCGCATTTAGTGACTCGAGTTACTTGAGTGGTATCATAACCTCTGCCACAACACATGACTTCACATCCATCAGTCCCACGTGATACCTTGTTGCACACACGACCAGCAGTTCCTAGTGAACCTGTAAGAAAAGAAGAATAGTTTTATTTAATATTGCATGATGCTGGCATTGGATCTAGGGAAATATAGAACAGAAGTCACTTTTTGAAATGAATCATGAAATTCATTTTTTATAGAATTTATAAGAGCAAATTCTAGAAATTCACTTAAATTAGTAGTAATACAATTAGGTTTGCTGAAAATCTGGCCTGAATAATTTCTAACAACTATTTCTAATTATAATTTCTAACAACAATTATACATACATAAGTGAATGTATAATTTCCTGCCTCAAGCAAGGTGTGAAATAAGAAATATTGGTGAGTGATATTGGTAACGTGATCAGGTAGCAGGAGCAATAGAGTGATATTAATTCTACTCTTTCAACCACATTTTGAAAGTATAATTTTCCTCATAATTCAACATTAACTGGAAGTAGAATTGGAATTTTTGGATATACACACTTCAGATGCTAATTTCCATGGGAATTTTCATGCAGGTAGGAATTCTGAAGACAAGAAATCCTTCGTATTAGGTTAGTGTCCAAGTTATCCTTTCCTAAATGGGATACTCTTCAGATGTGTGAATCTTAATTCCAAGAATTTCCCAACCATCATGATCAATGTTGAAAATTTGAGGAGTTGAAATCTGCCCTTCTGAAAGGTAAGTGCTAAAACTGGGGAAGACCAATGTAAGCAAAATTACAAAATATTCTTTTACCTGCAGATTTATCCATCACACAATAATCAGGAGAGTTCTCAAAATATACAAGGTCAGTTTTTGTGGGCTTCCGGAAGTTCTTATTGGCCACCGTAAATCCGGAGCCATCTTGATTCATAGTCACTTGGATGGCACCATTGTATTTTTTCCGAAGATAATCTCCCGTTTTGCGGAAGTCTGACATTGCCAGCCAGCAAGTCCTTAAGGTGCAGGAACCACTGACACCATGACATTTGCATTCTAGTTTCAGGAAACGCTTCACAGCCTGAAATAGAAGGTTTAGTAGCAGATCTAAGGACAAAACTTGCTTTAATAATACTCAGAATGGCTTCTTCTGTTTCTGAGAGTTACTGCTTTATTTCTTAGATTGGGTATTTCTACTAAGATTTTGCTAGTTACTACAATGACCTATGAACAATACTTAAACCTGCTATTTTGTGATATATCTCTATCTGGTCAATTAGAGCTGAGAATCATTCTAATTAAAAAAATTAGAAGTGACCTTTGATGACCTCACAAAAATGCTTCTGCTGGAAGGTGTATCTATCAGTATTTGAATGAAAGGAGATTTTTTTAAAATATAAGAATGTCAGTATAAAATAAATACCTTATGTTGGTTTTACTGAAGTAGCAGCTATTGGTGCTACAAACTTCCTATCTGATGTGTGTGTGTGTTTGTGAGACGGGGGGGGGGTGGCGATTAGAAAGCTCAATTATTGCCTTGAGCTGCCTCTTTCTCTTTCCCTGTTTTATTTATATTCTCTTTAGACATTGATAGTACCAGACCTTTAATCAAAGGTCTGAACATTTAATCAAAGTGAACTGAACATTCCTTGAATGTGGCTAAGAACCTGAAGAGGGTTCAAAGTCCCAGTTCCTAACAAATTCCTAGGCTTTTGTGAAGTTGGTGGTGCTGTTATTTCTTGTTGTCTATAAAGTTTTCAGGTTGATTATAAAATGCTACAAAGCATAAGATAATAATATAGGAATTGTTATATAACCCTAATATTGCATTGGACAATTGGTTCCTCTCTCAAAAAATATTACTGTATTATCTCCACATTGTGCTAGTTGGTTTTAGCAGTAAAACTATTTTGAGGGCTTTCTTTTGTTTCATTTTCACCTTTCTCACAAATTTCAGTGTTCCAATTATTCATTTTAAACCCATCAAATTAAAAAAGTTCAGCCCAATCCATCTGCCAATGATGCTGACATGCCATCAGTCAAACCTTTTGTAGCTTTTAGATGCCCCCCTCTCTCTATCTTCATTCATTCATTCATTCATTCATTCATTCATTCATTCATTCATTCATTTATATTGTAGCCCTATGCTACAAAAATTGCCTCCCTCCAACCTAAGGTTGGCATTACTAACCGTTCTGCCACAACGATTGTTATGCAGATTCATTAAAGCACGGGCATCTTTCACTGTTTTCTCTTTGGCATCCACAAAGTCCTTTGCAAACTTTATGCCATAATTGATGTTGTCACTGCAGCCCCCCCAGTCAAAGTCCCCTCTGTCATCCTTTGAGCGGCCCCGCTTATGGGGGTCACAGTTGCAGGCTTTCAGCTCGCCTTGGCTGCAGGCCCGGGTGATGGCATATACAACTCCAGCTGAGGAGATTGCATAGACAAAGGCTGCTTCTCTACTACCTGCCATATAGATAAAAGAAATAAACACAAGTGAGTCAGGAAACAGCTAGATGATTTTGAAAAGAGCACATAAGTTTGTATATTGTTTGGGTGTCTTATTGTATTTTTAACCCACCTAATAACTGAATGGTTAGAAATCAATGGAACTATGGGTACATGTATGCTTTATCTTTACATGCCAAAATAAGAGATGTTACGAGATGTGTTAAGAGAATAACAGATGATTCAATCAATCCTTTGGAAGATACCGTATATCTATCTCAACAATAGAATACATATTTGAAAAATAAAGCCTTTCCCATCCATGTTCAGTTCCTAACAGTTCCAAGTAAAAGGCACTTGGGTAGCAAGAACAGAAAAAGATAATCTACTAACTGCAGAAAACATTTTTAAAGAACCTGAAAATATGACATAACAGTAACACTACAGATACTTATTTCATCTGCTAAATTAATTGAGATAATGCTTGTACTGTCAATGAATGATCAATTCATATTCTAAGACATGCCAAGCAAATATTCTAAAATATTTTCTGAATCAAAAAAGGGATTATAAAAGGATAAACCAAAGAAGAATTAAACTCAAGTTATTGTAAAAGTTCATCTGGTGAGAATGCCAGAAAAATGGACTTCTTAGCTATGTATTATCTTACAAAAGTATAACATTCAAGGGTGTGAGTCCTAATTAGGGAAAAAATGTTCCGGCCAAGCAATTTAAAATATTATTTTCATTTTGTTTTTTATGCATTGGAATGGATAATTTAGATATTTCAGTTTGTACTGTCTCTATATCAGTGCCTTTCAGGTAGGATGGGAGGACTTTATAAATTCTAGAACTGTAATCTGAACACAGCTCAAGGACATTATATCATGGGTTCTGTATTACAGTTTTCAAGGCTTTCCCTTGCATCTATTATCACTGTAGAAGCTGCTTGATTTTAGACTATTCTTTGAATATAGTGAGCAACTATTATCCCAGCTCATTCACATCTGGAACTGGGGGGGGGGGAGATGTTTGGTTGGAAAGACAGAGTTCTTCTTTCCAGAAACATTAAATTGTTTGGCAGGTCCCCATATAGCACAGACTACTGCCTAATATTTTATAGATCTTCTCTAAATTTGCACCTGATTTTACAATGGTTGTAAAAGCAAGAGCAAATAAAAAACATACCACTGTATTCTGCAAGAACAGCCTATATATAATCACTTTCATGCAAAGCAAACAGTGCATTTTATTTGCCTTAAGGGAAACCTGGGAGGTCTCTTTGCAGAAGAATTGGCTATCTCCCATTTCTCCAACCCAAGCATCCCGAATCCAGGTAGCTAATTTGGATGTTATGCCGGAAGAATTCTGAAAATTGAAGTCCACATAAATTCAGGCTGCCAAATGTGAGAAACACTGCCTTACAGAATATTCCCTGACCTTTGACACTGGTACACTCTAACTAAAGCAAAATTCTATGACTAGTAGCAGAAACACCAGAAAAAATGTTAACATATATCCTTTCAAAGGCGGATCACTTGTTAAAACATTTCTATGCTGTGTTGTATTATAGAACATCCAAAAGCGGTTTACAATAATTCCGAAAGAGATTTCAGGCTTAAACAAAGTAAAACTAAATTAAAAACAAGTTGAAGAAAACCCCTTAAAATAAAAGTTTCAGTGGGAATTATGGCTGGAGAAGGACTACAATAAAAAACAAGCTTGTGAAAGGGATATAAAATGTGTTGGCACTGAAGGGGAGGTCACATTAGACATTACCATGGAAAAGCTCATTTGGCACTGCTGCTAGGATCCTAATTGCCTAAGAGACTTACATACTTGGAAAAATTGTAAGAGAATTGTCCCAGAACTGTTTAAAGCTTTATGTACTAACAGCAACACTTTTTACATAACTCAATAAGCAGATTGACAGCCAGTGTAAGCTCTTTTAGCATAGATGAAATATCGATACCATAACAACTCTGTTCTGAAACCCAGTTTTTGTATTCTGTATTATTGTAGGTTCCAGATAAGTCCAAAAAGCAGACCTTTTGCAATCTTTAAATTACTAATGTATGACTAATCATAGCAAATTATTTATGTCCAGAAATGGTGCAGTTGATCTATAGCCTAAGCTTGAAAAGATTGTAGGAACATGTCCTAAAGCAGGGGTGTCAAACTCAATTTCATTGTGGGCTGCATCAGGGCTGTGGTTGACCTGGGGGGGAGCGGGCATGACTGGGTAGGTGTGGTCAATTAGGTGGATGTGGCCAGCTTGATGCCACTCCCCAAACTCCTGGCATGTTTCCTCTTTGCATTGGGTAAACTGGGCCGAAGCTACGCTGGCCTGCTCTTTTCTCTTTACACTGGGTAGACGGGGCTGAAGCTACGCTGGCCTGATCTTTCTTCGCACTGGGTAGACTGAGCTGATCTTTCCTCTTTGCATTGGGTAGGCTAGGATGGCCCCATGAGCCAACCACATTGCAGGCCGGATCTGACCCGAGGGCCTTGAATTTGACACCCCTGCCCTAAAGTGTGAAACTCCAAGCATAGCAGGGAATACCTTTGTTTTTGGATTTAGAAACTTTCCTTCTTTCATCTTTTTTTATGCTTTCCACTCCTACCCCACCCAGCCTGGTGTGTTCAAGTTGTGTTGATCTAGAGATATTTAGCTTGGTGTCATCCATACAAGTGATGTGTTGCTTCAGATCCCCCAGTGACCACACCCAAATGTGTCTTAGTACTAAGCCTGTTAGAAAACAGTTCTATGATTTTCCAATGCTATTCTCTCAGACAGGGCCAGAAGCTGTTTCAGAGCTGCCATGATTGATGGTATTAGAAGCTGCTAAACTATCAAGCAAGTACTCCTTCTTTATCAGGACAGTCAAGTTGGATTCTATCCTATAACTCAGACTGGAGAGATAATCATCATTTCCCCCAAATGCTTAGACTTGACTCAGCAGCTGCTTTTTAATCACCTTGTGTCAAATGGGATGATTTTCATTGGTGCAAGTGTTATTCTGTTTTTAATTAAGCATTAAAAACAGAATATTTTTTTAACAAATTAAAAATATAAAGCAATGTCATAAAAATACAAAAGATGAAGAGTTCCAAGATGAGGAGGTTAGCAGTTGTTAATACAGACCGGGGCGGGGATTTCTCATGGGACAACCAGCCACACCGTTTTGTGAGCCCTTGTGTCCCACACATAAGGCTACCCAAACAGATTTTGACCCCCTTTGCAGAAAGCCAAGAGATTGGGAGCATGTTTTCCATTGAAAAGTTTACTATATAAAAGCATGTCTATGGAAATTCTCGGTCATCCAGATCATAGTTGTCTCAAAGATGCTTTTTTTAAAAGGCAACTGGACTGTTTTTGAGGAAGAAAATGTTTTGCTTCTCATCCAAGAAGTTTCATCAATTGAAAACATAAAGACATAAAAACACAGGCATGAAAGAAGGATAATCTCAAGCTGTGAAAGAAGGAAAATTCAAAGTACGCTCATTCACCATGTTTTGAAGTGATTTTTTCCCCGCACATGACCTCAATGTGTATTCTAAAACAAAAATAAGAAAACTATGTTAACACTGTCTAAATTCCTCCATTACAGGGAGATCAATTCTGTGACATGGGCTTTTTGTTTGGTGGCAGTGCAGCAAGCCTTCATATTTCAACTTCTCTTAAATTTCTAATCAGGTTTTTGTCTCTCTTCATTCTGTTTTTTTAAGCCAATTAAAATTTTAGTTGCCATTATTTATGTTTGTTTTTAATCATACAGAAAATAGAATGGAAAATGTTCTTTGTTTTAAGAATAGCTCCTTTCTAGACTTTTAAATTTAATGTTTGCATTTGTTTGTAGTTTTCATTTGTAGTCTATATTTTACTTACTGTCAGTTATCTTTGGGGCTGAGCTGGGTAGAAAAGTGGACTACCAATCAAAATGATGAATAAAACCTATTTAATGAATTGGAGCAAATTTGCACATACTACTTTTCTTCCCAAACCTGAGGCATTCCAGGTATCTTGGGATCAGAATTCAGAATGGAATTTGTCCAATTATTAAAATTGTGTTGATCTCAAATATTAAAATTTAGGTTCTTGCAATCAAATAATCAAATTTACTAAATAAAGAAAACACTGTATTTTAATCTTGAAGAACTACTCCAAGCTCTGTTGTTTTCAATTTCCAGAGGGCAAACTTTAAACTCTGTAAACTTGTAAACAAGTGATAAAACTTGGTGCCAATCCTGTATTTTATGCAGTGAGAAAAGCAATTTCCTAACAAAAGTTGGGCCATTTCTGGTTAAAGGAAGGTTATAGTTCTTCATTGGAAGTAAATCTCACTGAATATAACAGGACTTCTGAGTAAATAGAGTAAACAATTCCTCATTACAACATTTCCACCGTACTGCAAACTTTTCCTTAAAGTTCAAGAGCCCTTCACGTGATAAAACATAATCAGCTCCAGTGAATTTATTTTCCATTTAAACCTAAATATGCCAACTGTGCCTTAAGAACTGTAACAAGTCACTATCTGAATCTATCATTACCAACCTTTTCAAACTAGAATCAACTGTTAACTAAGTCTTAAAGTTTGCTGATTTTAACAATTGTTTGTTCAAACAAGGCTAAAGAGTTTGCAGTGAACAATCAGTTATTTCTAAGCTGTTTTATAATAGCTTTGATTAAGAGAGGCTTTCAAGAGCACAAATTTATCAACAGATGAGAGCTACATCTTCTGCAGACATAGACCTTAACAGATGTTGAGAGAAGAAAGCAGGGAAGGGTAGTTCCCATCATGACATGTTTGTGAGGCTATCCAAGGCATCTGGATGAACACTGATGGAAAAGAATTCTGAGAAAAACTGGCTCAGAAAGCAATCTTATCAGTGGGAAAAGACAGGAGGAGGAGAAGGAGAGACTAGCTGTTTTACTACAACACTTGATATGAAATTTTTGTACCCAAGAACAAAATTAAAGCAATGCAGCATCCCCACTTTTTTGTTTCAAATGTAAAATCAAAGCAACATTGAAGGAAGATAATGATCTATTTATTTATTTAGCATATAGCAGAAGAGAGAGAAAGATAATGCATATACAGAGAGAGAGGGAGAGAGAGAGAGAGAGAATGGAAGGGAAGAGAGGGAAATTCATACTGCCTTATCATCACTAAACTGACAAAGGGACTTACTTCGGAGCATGACTCTGCCAAAAACGGTGTGGTCTCTGTCCAAAGTGCTGCAGTTCCAACGATGGTGACGGAATTGGTGCTGGCATTCCCGAATCCACTCTTTAGCTCCTTCCCCTATGGATTGCATGATATCTGGGTAACTCTGGCACAAGTGCCGCTGTTTATTGACTAGTCCTGGTATGTTATCACAGATCACCCTTGTTCCCAGGGCCCCAATATACCTGTAGGGATATAAATAATGTCTGTGAAATCATCAGAACTCAATAAAAGAGTTAATGCTATTAATGAATGAAATGAATAGGTAGCTACAGACTTCCTTAATACTTCCATTTTCTTTCTCAGTCTGGCACAAACTGCTCATAGTTTCCTGTCAAAACACATTTCTCTAATGCTATGTATCCCACTTTTTTCACTGCATAAAGATAAATTTAAATATACCAACACTGAAGCAGTTAAAATTTTATGAATATAGTTCCATGTAGGGGACACATTTATCTAGTTAACAAGACAATAATCAACAACAAAATGATTTGCAATGGCAATACAGAAAACTTTAAAAAGGTAATATTTTGAAATCCATATATAGGCTTATATCTTTAAATGTTTGTTAACAAGATTATTCAAGATTATGTCAATCTTTAATTCCACATGATATTATCATTGCCAGGCTGAAACCAAGAGTTTCTTGCCACTTTGCCAGATACATATTTCATTCAGGGACTATCATCTTACCAGTAGTTCTTAAGAAATTGTGACACATTGTACATGTATAACACAGTCTTAGGAAAAGTTATTTGGCACTAAAAACCTGAGTTCATTAGGACTTTTTCCCAAGATATTGTACATGTGATTCCTGCTTTTGATGAATAAATCTTCATTGTTTTGTTTATTGTACGTATTCTCTGGACTTCCATATAAAAGATGAGAATGTGTCCCACTGAGGATTTAAAAATTGTTAATAAATAAATAAACAGTTGTGTCAAGTATGGAATTCTCCACATCGATCAAACAACTTCTTTTTTCACACCAGACAGAAAGTAATATTGTTATAATTTTTTTATGTGTAAGGCTATCATACTCCATATCTCTAAAGTTGTGTTTCTGGCTGAAAAAAAATGAAAGTCTTGGGTAGAGTTCAAATGTTTTGAGTTCCTAGACTGGAATTAAGACCCTCCCTTTAATGATAATAATAAAAAGGGCTATATGGCTGTATTTCACTGTCTCCCACACCATCTGCTATCATTTGAATTAGTCATGAAGATAGCTCACATCCTTATGAAAGATCTGTGAATACAGACAAAGTCCCATTATTTTTTTTCCTCTTAAAATATTTTGTTTCAACTCTGATGAGAAGTTGAGGTCATCTAGGGCTGGCATGGTGGATAATAAACATTGCTCCCCACATCCTTGGCAAATGAGATCTGTTTTGGCTAACATGCATTATTTTCACAAGCTGGCTGATCAATTGCTCAAGAGAAAAGACAGGACATAAGAGGCTTTAGAAGGCAGTCTGTTGTCAAATGTGAAGCAAAACTTTGGAGTGGGGACCATGGAATTCAGTCATGACCTTAGGAAAAGAAGCTTAATGCAACAACTCCATAGTTTCTTTGGACCAGGCTCTATTGTGTAATGGTAGAAACCAAATGTTTTCTTGATTCTTTGGTCAGTAAAAGCTAGACTGACCCTATTTTACCATGGACTTAGTGGGAGCTTACCACAAAGTGTGTATGAAAACCACTTGAAAAGAAGATTGCCTATGATATCCTGCCAAGTGATATGGAGAATTTTGTTATTCCCTAGCTTCCAGACTGCCTGTAAATGTGCGGTAAAATTCTCACCACTTAGAAGAATGTCAGACTCACATGGTTACATGTGTGCTATGGAAAACTATTCTGGTGAATGGATGTTTTCAGCCAACCGCAGCCATGGCTAAAATTGCAGAACCCCTTGTTCTTCTATGACCTAGAAAAACCAGAATGGAACTCCTGATTCCATCCATAAGCCAGAGTAAAGATTAGTTTTAATTTAAACAACAGAGAAGAACTCTGGAAATTATGAGGCAATACTCTGCAAATAAAAGTGCTCTTCCTCTAATATTTCTAATTTTTTTATAAATAATTAAGATATGGAATAAGTTGCTTCTTTACTGATACTTTTTTTCCAGCTATTCATTTTCAGAAATCCAGATGACATCATTAAGGAATACAAAACCATTGTCTTGAAATGATGGAACCGGCAATCAAAAAAGAGCTTTGGTGGCTCAGGCTGTTAAATGCCTGCTCTTAAGATCCAGCTGTCTACAATTACTGTAGGCTCGAATCCCACCAGGCTCAAGGTTGACTCAGCCTTCCATCCTCTCGGGGTAGGTAAATTGAGGACCCAAGATTGTTGGGGGCAATTAGCTGACCTTGTAAAAATGCCGCTTAGTAATAAGCAGGCATATACAATGTAATGAAGGCTATTGCTGAGCGCATTGGTTGTGCTCCAAAATTGTAAGTCAGCCTGAGTCTTCGGAGAAGGGCGGCATATAAATGTAATTAAAAAAAAAAATCTTTCCAATAATTTTCTAATGCAAAGAAAATACATCTAGAAACTTGTAAAGTTCAAAACTGTCCCCTAGAAAGTAAGCTTAAACCCTGAAAATACAACCAGCAGTGCTGCTCCTACAGTTATTTATTTATTATTTGCTTCATTTTGCTTTACCTGTTTAGGTTTCTGTATTTTTAGAATTGTGCTTAAATATTGTTTAAATAATTTCATAATATAGTACATATTATTTATTTATTTATTATTTGGACTTATATGCCGCCCTATCTCCTGAAGGACTCAGGGCGGCTCACATAAAAAACAATGAATACAAAAGTTAAAAGAGATTAAAAAATATTAAATCAATTGGGACCAAATAAATATTTAAAACCCCACCACAAACATTTAAAACAACGCCCCCCCTTAGTCCAGGCCGGCTTGTTCAAAAAGCCAAGTCTTTAGGCCACAGTGAAAGGAGTGAAGGTCAGGGGCCAATCGTAACTCCAGGGGAAGCTGGTTCCACAAAGTGGGTGCCCCCACAGAGAAGGCCCTCCCCCTAGGGACTGCCAGCCGACACTGTCTGGCCGACGGTACCCCAAGGAGGCCCTGTCTGTGGGCGCGCACCAGGCAATTGGTGTTCGATGCTGGCAGGAGACGTTCCCGCAAATGCCCCGGCCCTAAGCCATGGATGGCTTTATAGGTAAGCACCAGCACCTTGAATCTCACATGGAGGGCAGCCGGCATATTTATTTATTTATTTATTTATTTATTTATTTATTTATTTATTTATTTATTTATTACTTGGACTTGTATGCCACCCCATCTCCGAAGACTCGGGGCGGCTCACAACTAAAATCAAACAATAAATTAATTAAAAGAAAATTAAACGAACATAAGCCCAGTATAATTAAAATGTCAATTAAAATAAAAATATTGAAAATGTAAATTTAGAAAATCCCCCCCCCCCAGGAGATCATCACAGCCCAGCCTGTTCGAATAACCAAGTTTTCAGATCGTGACGGAAGGTGCGGAGGTCGGGGGCCAGACGGAGCGCCAGGGGTAGCTGGTTCCAAAGGGCGGGAGCAGCCACAGAGTAGGCTCAACCCCGGGGCACCATCAACTGGCATTGGCTCGCCGATGGCACCCCGAGAAGTCCCTGCCTGTGTGCTCGTACAGGGCGGTTGGTATTGGATATCAGTAGGAGACGCTCTCATAAATATCCTGGACCCATGTCTTGTAGGACTTTGAATGTTAACACTAAAACCTTGAATCTCACTCAGAGGGCAACCGGCAGCCAATGCAGGTCGCGCAGGAGGGGTGTAACATGGGAGAATCAGGAAACTCCCATCACCACCTGCGCAGCCACATTTGGTACCAGCTGCAATCTCCGGATGGTATGCAAGGGCAGTCCTAAATAGAGAGCATTGCAATAGTCGAGTCGGGAGGTAACAAGTGCATGAGTGACTGTACGCAGGGCATCTTGGTCCAGGAATGGGCGTAGCTGGCGAACCAGCCAGACCTGGGCAAAGGCCACCCTGGCCACAGCCCCCATGTGCTCCTCCAACCGGAGCCGTGAATCCAGGAGGACCCCCAGGTTCCGTGCTCTGTCCACAGGGGGCAACACCTCTCCCCCTATGACCAATGATGGAGTCTCTTGACTGGACCGAGATGTCAGTATGTAAAGCCACTCAGTCTTGGCTGGATTGAGTCGAAGCATGTTTCTGTCCATCCAGATCCGTACCGCATCCAGACAACAGGACATCACGGAGAGGGCATCACTGACATGCTCTGGGGTGGAGATGTATAACTGAGTATCATCAGCATATTGATGATATCTCACCCCAAAACCACGGATGATCTCACCCAGTGGTTTCATATAGATGTTGAATAAGAGGGGCGAGAGGACTGACCCTTGAGGGACCCCACAAGTGAGAGCCCTTGGAATCGACCTCTGACCCCCCCATCAACACCGATTGTGTGCGCCCTGAGAGATAGGGGGAGAACCACTGTAAGACAGTCCCCCCACTCCCAGCCTCTTGAGATGCCGCAACAGGATACCATGGTCGATGGTATCGAAAGCCGCTGAGAGGTCTAACAGGATCAGGACAGAGGAAAAACCCCTGTCTCGGGCCCTCCAGAGGTCATCCATCAATGTGATCAATGCCGTCTCTGTGCTGAACCCGGGCCAGAAACCCGATTGATATGGATCTAGGTAGTCCGCTTCATCCAGGAACAGCAGAAACTGTTGGACACTCTCAACAACCTTCACCAGAAAGCGAAGGTTGGAGACTGGACAAAAGTTGTCTAACATGGCTGGGTCCAGGGCAGGCTTCCTCAGGAGGGGCCTTACCACTGCCTCTTTCAAGACGGTGGGAAAGACATCCTCCCTTAATGAAGCATTGACCACTGCCCAGAGCCAGCCACAGGTGACCTCCCTGGAGGCATAAACTAACCAGGAAGGGCACGGGTCCAATAAACATGTGGTAGAGCTCAGCCGTCGCATGATCCTGTTCACTTCATCCTCAGAGACAGGATTGAACTCAATCCAGATCGAATTGGCCAGACTACTTGCACCTTCTTCATCAGGCCACTGCAAATTAGAGCTCAACCCTCCCCGAATTCAAGCGATTTTATCTGCTAGATATTGACCAAATTCCTCAGCCCTATCCCGCAATGGGTCCACTGCCTCCCCCTGATGTAGGAGAGAGCGGGTCACCCAGAACAGGGCGGCTGGGTGGTTATCCGCGGACGCTATGAGGGTGGAGAGATAAGACCTTCTCGCCGTTCTCATAGCTACCAGATAAGTCCTAATATAGGCTCTTAACTGGGCTCGATCAGAGTCGGTGTGGGTGGACCTCCACCGGCTCTCTAAGCCCCTCCCACAGCATTTCATCTCCCGAAGCTCCTCGGTATACCAAGGAGCTGAACGGGATCCACGGTGAGTGAGGGGCCGCATGGGGACAACTCTGTCGAGGGCCCTCGCAGCAGCCCGTTGCCAGGTAGCCGCAAGGTCCTCGGCTGAGTTGTGGATGAAGGAAGTGGGAAAAAACCCAGTTCTGCCTGGAACCTCTCAGGGTTCATCAGGCGTCTGGGGCGGAACCATCTTGGTGGCTCCTCATCCCAGCGGTGAGGGACAGCTTGTTGGAAGACCAGCCGCAGCAGATAATGATCTGACCATGGGATGGGAAGGGCAATAAAATTACCCTCCCCCAGATCATTGCACCACTGTTCGGAGATAAAAACCAGATCAAGCATATTGCCCCTCTCATGAGTCGGGTCCTGAATCACCTGGGTCAGGCCTATGGCTGCCATGGAAGCCATGAATTTCTGAGCCAAACCCGAGGCCCCTCCCAGTGAGGGCAGGTTGAAATCACCAAGGACCATAATCCCCGGTAATTCCACCGCCACCCCCGAGAGGGTATTGAGAAGCCCAGGCAGGACCGCTGCCACACAGCTGGGGGAGAGGTATGTAAGCAGCAGGCCCACCCGACCTCCAGGCCCCCACCTCAGGAGAAGGGTCTCACACCCGCCTATCTCAGGAACAGTGACCTCCCTTGGAATCAAGGTCTCCCGAATAACAACAGCCACCCCACCACCCCTCCCCTGGGCTCGTGACCGGTGTAGTACCCGATAACCTGGGGGGCATAAGTCAATCAGAGGGACTCCACCCTCTGGCCCCAGCCAGGTCTCGGTGATGCAGGCCAGGTCCGCAGCCTCCTCCTCAATTACTTCACGGAGGAGGGGAGCCTTATTAGTCATGGACCTGGCATTAAAGTACACCAGCCGGAGCCCAGGGGTCCCAGTTCCCACATCCCCAGGAAGTTGGGAGGAGGCAATAGGGTCGGAGTGCTCCACCGCTCGAAGACTGCGGGGGCGCGCTCCCGGGATGTGATATGGCCCCATGCCTCGTCGTCTCCCACCGATCCCCACCACCCTGGAGATTGTCATTCCCGTCCCGCTCCCCGGGGGCCCAGCCAGCCCCCCCGCTCTTCCGTCACAATTCTGTGCCGGGCTGTATTTTGTCTCCTCATAATCATTACCCACCCCCCTCCCTAATCTTCTTAAAAAGCCATCTAAGAATTTTATTAATGGGGCCCTGGTAACCCTCTTTTTCCCTTTCCCAGAGTCCCATCCCCAATTTTTCACCCCGCCATGCCATCTCTCCAGATTCCATAATCCATCCTTGAGATAGGCCGTTGACAATTTAGTGGGCCAAATATAAAGGTAAGGTGCATATACATGTAGCCATTTTTATTTTTAAAACTTTTTTTTAAAATTTTAACTTGAGGGAGAGAAACTATGTTTAACTTTGCAGGCCACTTTTCATTCCCTTTGAAAATAAAAATGAAAATAAAAACTCTTCTGGCACTAAAGGATGCCTATTCTTCTTTTGAACAATTATCAAGCTATTGAAACAAGATTTTGGCTTATGTCAGGTCCCTTTGCTCCATGCTGCCTATAGATTTAGAAGTCTACAGGAAAAATGCATAGTTTAACCCAATATTTCTCAACTTTGGCAACTTTAAGATGTGTGGACTTCCAGAATTCCCGAGACAGCATGGCATGATGGCAGCTGTTTGTCATTTGGCAACTCTGAATTTTCTCTTGTCTGTAAGCACTTTTTTCTCCTATCCAAGGTTTCTTGATTTATCTTACAATAGTTTTTACCAGTGTCTCCTCAGCATCTTTTGTCCCTTCCATTTCTCAGTTCTTTGTTTACACTAATTTGCTTTCTGTCTGGCATTTTCCTGTCATTCTGACTTTTATATCTATTTTTCTTCAGCTTTCTTCAGTTTCAGTAGTTTGCTTTCCTTCTCCATCTTCAGTTTTTCTTTTAATGACAAGGCATCCCAAAACAATAGTTCTTCTTCAATTGTCTTCCTTCCCTTCTGTTCCCATACAGCCAAATATACTTTTCCATGCTACAACATGCTGCAGCACATACATGCAAAATCTAAAATCAAAAATCCTTGCTCAATCATCTGCAAGTGAACACTTATTTCACTAATAATTTTATTGGTTTATTTAGAACCAATTTGACTGAATTCTTTAAGCAGGTAACAACTTTGAACTGTGAATGAAATTTCCAAGTACTGAAATAATTCATTTGGTAGATGCATTTGGACATTTTTTCTCTTTATACAATGTTCATTATAAATAACACTTGTAATATTTATTCTGCTCTTACTTGCAGAATATTAGAATATTCTGCTATATTTGTGTTCTTCAGCTAATTTTCTCCCTTGAAATGGATATTTCCACATCTAGAAGTATAGTACATATGTTTACATGTGACACACCTCTTAGAAATATTATTTAATTTGTGCCTTTCTAATAGTACGTATGAACACATCTGTTCATATATCAGTTCAAAATGTCATACACAGGACAACAATATTTTCACCTAAGCTTGTGCTGAGGGACTTACAAGTCTGAATTGATTCAGTCCCAGAAGTGCTTAAAATTCTAGGTGTGTTGAATCCAAACATTTTGCTTTGTTTCTTCAATGAATAACTATACAGAATCATTAAACACATGTCCTTCCTACCCATTCATCAAGTTGATCTTGGGATCATCAGGTTAATTTGACTGGAGTTTCTGGGGAAGCATAGTAAATCAGTAGCAAACCTGAGTGTCTCAGGTTTACTATGAAAAATATGATGAAGCCATGATGGACACATCTTTTTCTCACTGAGAATATAAACAATTCAGGATCTTTCTCTTTGACTATAATAGTTCATTTCTGAATGCTAGATAACATTAACTGAGTAATTAATGCAGACTGCCACCAATAAGGCTCACTATTTTTTTCTATCTAGTTATTTATTTATTTATTTTATTGGACTTATATGCTGCCCCATCTCCGAAGACTCGGGGCGGCTCACAGTTAAAACATGCAAATACAATAAATAATTAAAAAAGAAATTAAATCACTATAAGGTCCAATAAAACCGAATTAAAAATTAAAACTATCCCATACCCCTGGTAAGGTAATCACAGCCTGACTTGGTCAAATAGCCAGGTCTTCAAATCGCGGCAGAAGGTGTGGAGGTCAGGGGCCAGGTGGAGGTCCAGAGGCAGTTGATTCCATAAGTCGGGGGCTGCCACAGAGTAGGCCCACCGTCGGGGGACCGCCAGCCGACATTGGCTTGCCGACGGGACCCCGAGGAGCCCCTGCCTGTGTGCCCGTACAGGGCGGTTGGTCCTCGATATCGGTAGAAGGCGCTCCCTTAAATATTGTGGACCCATGTCGTGTAGGACTTTGAATGTTAAAGCCAAAACCTTGAACCTCACCCGGAGCGCAACCGGCAACCAATGCAAGCTGTGCAGGAGGGGGGTAATATGGGAGAATCGGGTAACTCCCATCACAACCCGTGCGGCAGCATTTTGCACCAGCTGTAACCTCCGGATAGTTCATGGTGTAATGCAGGGCTGTCAAACTTGATTTCATTAAGGGCTGCATCAGAGTTGTTTTTGACCTTGTGGGCCAGGGTGGGCATGGCCAGGGTAGGTGTGGCCAGCTTGATGTCATTCATGTTGGGGGTGTCTGTAGTGGCCCAAGAACTTTGCCAGCGAAAAAGGGCTCCCAAGCTCTGTTTTCAGCTGTGACGGCCTCCTACTTCCTTCTGCCAGTGAAAACTGAGCTCAGGAGGTACACGGACCCCCTCCCAAGCTCTGTTTTCACTGGCAGAGGCACTACGGGCCAGTCCTTTGCTGTGCGGTCCTGCGGGCCAGATTTAAGCACCCCATGGGCCAGATCTGGCCCCCAGGCCTTGAGTTTGATACTCCCAATGTAATGGATGTTACAGAGGTAATGTTAAATACAATATTAGAAGATCATATTAACAATCTTAGTCCAGCTTGCAAGAAAAAAAATAACAATGACCATCATTCCCTGTACCAAATGCTGATGGCTTAAATGACTTCTTCCAACTTGTATTATTCTTTGATCTTTTCAAGCTCTTTGTTTTATAATTGGTTATCTCTATAGCACCAATTCAACTCCTCATCTCATTCTGGATGGTTTGTTTATCAAGCAGAAATCCTGACACAGAAGCATCTGTGCAATTCAAAAACTGTTTGACACAAGTGGGTGAATGCCAACTTTGAAAGATATGTTGAAGTTTGGGAAATGGAATCCACAGTTTATTGACAATATGTTACAGGGAGAACTGTTTCCTTTGCTGAAACATGAGCATATGAGGTTCAGAGGCAGAACCTCCCAATGGCACAATTTTAAATCATATTATTATTATTATCATCTATATTGTACCTACAGAGCCAATGATTTAAACATTTGTTCGCTTTTCTTGCCAAGGGTCTCAGTTGAGGCAAATATTATTTTAAGGATAAAGCTAAGAAAGAGAATATGGAAAGGTCGCTGATTGCTTTCTTTTCCTCCAGTCCACTGTGCCAACAAAGTCCTACTTCCAAAGCGCCAGCTTCATGCTGTGTGAGATGATTACTGTCTGCAGTGACAGGCCAAAATAACTTAGAAGACCTGTTCAGGCATTGCTTTGCATTAGAAGACCTGTTCCATATCTGCCTGTATGCGGGCATAAAGACCCAATCAAGAACTAGAAACACTACCAGTTCCTTGCATATGGCACAGTGCAAAAATGTACAAAAAGAGGAAATATAAAAACTACTGAATAATTTTTCCTGAGTTAAATGAATATATTTAAGTTGTAATAAATATGCCCAACATAAGGCCTATAAATTGATCAAGGCCATTGGAGGAATTCTAGTATCCATGGATTATCATCATTTCAAATTCCTGTGTAAGAAACCAAGTCAATCAAAAGCAGAAGTTGGAATGGAGAATATCATGTGGGTTCCTCACTTTTCTAGCCTTTTCCCTTGCATTCAGAAAGTTCTGATGGAGCTGGCTTCTATTTGCCTTGCTGCTAATGCATCCAAACATCTCTCAGTATGTGATTGTCAGAGAAAGTAGACGACCCGTACACCTAATTTTGGCAAGAAGGAACAAATCTAAAAATGGAGACAGGAGGACAAAACAGACCAAATAGAAAGGGAACTGAAAGAATAGAAAGCATGCCTAGTCTTTTACAATTCTTGCTCTCTGGAATGATCTCCCCTCCCTCCCCGAAAAGATTTATTTATTTATTTATTTGTTTGGATTTCTATGCCTCCCTATCTCCCGAAGGACTCAGGGTGGCTCACAACAATAAAAACACACAATACAAAATTTAAAATTATTTAAAAAGTATTAAATAATGAACCCAAACAAATGTCTAAAACCCCAATGAAACGACAGATAAAAACCCATAAAAACCCACCCCCTCAATCCAGGCCGGCCTGTTGGAAAAGCCACGTCTTCAAGTCACAACGGAAGGAACGAAGGTCAGGGGGCCAACTGCAGCTCCAAGGGCAACTGATTCCACAGGGTGGGCGCTCCCACCGAGAAGGCCCTACCCCTGGGGGTCGCCAGTCAACACTGTCTAGCCGATGGCACCCCAAGGAGGCCCTGGGAGCACACAGAGCAATGGACAGGCATTGCTGGCAGGAGATGTTCTCACAAATACCCTGGTCCTAAGCCATGTAGGGTTTTATAGGTAAGTACCAGCACCTTGAATCTCACCCGGAGGGCAACCGGCAACCAATGCAGTTCACGCAGGAGGGGTGTAACATGAGAGTATCGGGATACTCCCATCACAAGCTGCGGGGCCACATTCTGCACCATTTGAAGCCTCTGAGTGGTCCGCAAGGGCAGCCCCATGTAGAGAGCATTGCAGTAGTCAACACGGGAGGTAATGAGTGCATGAGTAACCATACGTAAGGCATCTTGGTCCAGATAGGGGCACAGCTGGTGCACCAGGCAAACCTGGGCAAATGCCCCCCTGGTCACAGCTCCCACCTGATCCTCCAAACTGAGCCATGCATCCAGGAGGACACCCAAGTTGTGCACCCTATCCATGGGAGGCAACACCTCTCCCCCCATGACTAACAATGGAACCTCCTGGAACACCCAAAATGCCAGTACGTACAGTCACTTGGTCTTGGCCGGGTTGAGCTGGATCCTGTTCCTTCCCATCCAGATCTGCATAGCTTACAGGCACTGGGACATCACGCCGAGAGCATCACTGATTTGGTTTGGGGTGGAGATAAAAAGCTGGGTATCATCAGTGTACTGGTGATACCTCACCCCAAAACCCCAGATGATCTCACCCAATGGCTTCATATAGATGTTGAACAGGAGGGGAGAGAGGACAGACCCCTGAGGCACCCCACAAAAGAGGGGCCTTGAGGTCGACCTCTGTCTTCCTGCCAACACTGACTGTGAACGACCCAAGAGGTAGGAGAACCACCGCAAAATGGTGCCTCCCACTCCCAACCCCTTGAGGAGACGCAGTAAGATACCATGGTCAATGGTATCAAAAGCCGCTGAGAGATCTAATAGGACCCGGACAGATGAGTAACCCCTGTCCCGAGCCCTCCAGAGATCTTCCACCAGTGCGACCAATGCCGTCTCCATGCTGTACCCGGACCTGAAACCCAATTTATACCAATCTAGATAATAAGCTTCCTCCAGGAACCCCGGAAGCTGATGGGCCACCATGATCTCAACAACCTTCACAACAAAGTGAAGGTTGGAGACAGGATGAAAGTTGTTCAAAATGGCTGGGTCCAAGGCAGGCTTCTTGAGGAGAGGCCTCACCACTGCCTCCTTCAAGGTGGCAGGGAAGGATCCCTCCCTCAATGAAGCATTGACCACTGCCTGGAGCCAGCCTCATGTAACCTCCCAGGCGGCAAGACCAGTCAGGAGGGACACGGGTCCAATAAACACATGGTGGAACTCAGCCTCCGCATAATCCTGTCCACTTCAACTGGAGTCACAGGTTCAAACTCTTCTCAGATAATGTCCACAAGACCCATCGTTCCTCCCTCGTCAGACTCTAGCCAGTCGGAGTCCAAGGCGGCCCGATCTGAGCGATCTTACCCAGCAGATACTGACTAAACTCCTTGGCCCACCCCCGCAAAGGGTCCTCCCTAGTTCCCTGATTAAGTAGGGAATGGGTGACCCTAAACAGGGCTGCCAGGCGATTATCTGCAGATGCAATGAGAGAGGAGAAGTGAGCATACTTCACCGCTCTCATCGCCACAAGTTAAGATCTCATGAAAGATCTGAACTGTGATCGGTCAGATTCAGACCGACTGGACCTCCAATTGCTCTCTAGGCCCCTCTTCTGATGCTTCATCTCCCAGAGCTCCGCAGAAAACCAGGGAGCCAACCAAGATATGCATCGGGTCAGGGGCCGCAAAGGAACAATGCAGTCAAGAGCCTCTGAGGCAGCCCTCTGCCAGGTGTCCACCAGGGCCTCGACCGAGCTGTGGGTAAGGGAGGCAGGAAACAACCCAAGTGCCATCTGAAACTCCATTGGGTCCATCAGGTGCCTGGGGTGGAACCACCTGGTCGGTTCCGCATCCCAGCGATGTGGGGTGGCATGGTGGAAGACCAGCCGGAGGAGCTCTCACACTTGTGCAATTCAGGAAGCTATTGAAGACATGGATGTTCTCTCCGTTATGAGGAAAAACATATCTTTTAGGCCAATTTTTGTTCTTTTGCTTGTTTTGTTTTGAATTCTCCCTCTCTCCCTCTTTTTGTTTTAGTTCTTCCCACCCCACCCCCCTTCTGTCTATCATGCATCTAATAATCTTCTTCGCTATATATTTATATTCTTAATTGTAAACTGCCCAGAGTCATTTTGGAGTCAGGAGTCTTATAAATTAATAATTTAAAAAAGTAAAATAAAATGTTAAATTTGAGGGGGTGAAGAATAATTGAGGTAGGAGCTGAAGAAAATGTGAAGAATTAGCGACCATGTATAAGAATGAATAGAAAATGATAAATTGAAAAGTTCTTTTTTAATGATTACCATAATCCTCTGGAGTCAATATATATAAAAAAGTGATCCCTTATGAATTTTCTGATTAAAGTCATCAGTGAAAACTTGTGGTTGATAATACTTATCCAAGGGCAAGACTTTTAGAGAATTATAGAGCCCTTGCTCAAACACAGATTCAAGCACTCCTTTTGAAACTGCTCCAAACTCTAAAGACTTTTCCCAAGCCAATCATGTAAGCAATGCTTGTTTTGCATCAAAGAAAACCATACCTCATAAGTATAAGGAACTATGCTTATAGAACTATTTTATTTTATTTTAAAAAATAAAATAAGATAGGAAGAGCACAAAAGGCACAGCTTCTGGAATCCCTTTTAATCCCTCAATAGCTCTCCTCAGAATGATGAAACTGCTATGAAGGGGATGGAGGCATAAGAGCAGAGAAGACCACAATATTTAGAGGTACTGCCAAACTGTCCCTCTTATAAGATGCATTTGGTCCCTTCCTGATTTCAAAGTGTTATTGATGCACAGAGTTCTGGATTCTGAGTTCTTCACACAATTCCTTTCCAACATTCTGTGCTCTGCAAACCCCAGTGGAACAATAGGATCAGCGTGTTTAGCAGAATCCCTGTTGCTCCAGCTAAATACTGTTTAAGCAGTTGCACGTTCTTAATGAAGTTGAAATGGTTTGGGAGAAATTTCTATATCATACATGCATATGACTTTGTTTTGTTACTATTTATACTAAATGTTGCAGGTGTCTGAAATACCTGCTTGCCAGGAATAAAATGGGATGGGAAGGGGAAGGAAGGGAAAACAACTGGAATTATTGTCATCCATGGCTTTAATTAGTCAAATATTTAAAAAATAATAATAATGCCCAGAAATGTTCTCTGTTCTTTATTACTATTTTTTCTTTTTGGACTGGACTCATTATTGAGTGGTTTCAGGGTTGAATTCAAAGTAAACATTGCACGCAAATCATGAATCATGTATCTCAGCAAATAGCCTAGCATTTACAGCTTTCATTTGACAAAGATGTTGGCTATAGAATGGTTATTTAGCCAAATAGTCTGAACCAGCAAAGAAATTGATTGGTAGAACTCAGAATGGCTACATTCCTGTCAGATGCATCAATGCAAACTGTCATGACATGTGCATGATAAAGTTATCATAAAATATTCTTTGCATCACAATAATTAATGCAGGACATAAATTGCAACATTTGCATCATTACATTATTCATTTGCTTCCCCTTCTCTTTGTAGACTGCTATTTACATATTAGATTTGTATAGCCACACTTCTTATTTATGAGACCCTGGGCAGCACAGAACAATTAGAAACTACAGTCAGAATACAAATATAAATAAATGCAATAAATATACAACCATATTAAAACCATCACTAAAAGCTCAGTTAAACACAAAACATAATCTTAGCAGTGAATACAATCATACAACCCATTCAGTACAACTGCTGAAAAGGCTATACTACTAGAGTGCCCAGCATGATGACACTGTTATTCCTTAGAGGACAGGGCCTATAACATGCTTCTCCTTTTGGATCTGATGGGATGGGTAGATGTAAATGGAAAGAGGGTAGATGTAAATGTTCTTCAAACATCCTGGCCTCATAGAATGTAGAGCTTTATAGATCATTACAAGCATTTTAATTGCATCTGGAAGCATGCCGGAAGTCACTACAACTCAAGGAGTGCATATAACTGCCTACACTGCTGAATTTTGGACCAGATGCAGACTCTAAATTCTCATCAAGTCCAGTCCCATGTACAGCACATTAAGTGATCCATTCAGGAGGCAACCTACACATGAGGGACTGAGAGCAGGGCCTCCTGATCCAGGAAAGGGTGCAGCTGGCGTACAACATAAAGTTGTACAAAGGTCCTCCTGGTCAGGGTTTTTGCCTACTCTTTAAGCAAGAGTCCCAGATTCCACACACAATCTATCTGAGGCAGAGCTACCCCATTCATAACCAAAAATGATAAATCCCTGGAAGTCCCTAAACCCAAAGCCACTCAATTTTGCCAGAGTTGAACTGAAGTCTGTTGTTCCCTATCCAACACTCCACAGCTTTCAGAGACCAAGACAGGATATAAACAACATTGCTTAGTTTGCTGGGGATGTAGATGTAAAGCTAGGAAACATCAATGTGTTGATGTTATCTTACTCAGTGATAATGGAAGGTCTCACCCAGCACCTTCATGTAGATATTAAACAGTGACTGAAGTCATTGCTCTATAAGCTTGCTTGTTTTCATTTTGATGTTTCATTATCCAAACTAAGTAACATCATCAGTGCTAGACAGCACACAAATGGAAAAATTGCCTGCTGTCACACTTCCAGCAAAGAACAACTTTTCTTCCTGTATGAATGCTTACAACAGCATGGCCTACCTACCAGTGTCAAATACAAACCTCCAATCAACTGTACAATTGGATGGAAAATAGCTCAAGAAAGTGGGCGAAAAAGGACTAGCACTGATGATGTTACCTAGTTTGAGTAATGAAACATCTGTAAGGAAACAAGCAAGCTCAGACAGCACTAAGGATCCCTCATTTTAACCTTGAGCTACAAATATTCTCCTTTATTGGATTAAACAGGAGTGGAGAGAGTACCAAACCATGAAGAACCCTGAAAAGCATTCTCACCTTTCCATTAACTCCTATTGGAACTGGTCTCATAGCAAGAAGGAGTACTAGAAAACTAGAGTTGCCATACACTCTCAACTCCGAAGCCGATTCAGAAGGATATCATAGCTGATGGTACCAGAGACAGTTGAGAAATTAAGAACAAGGATGGATGCATTACTGTCATCCTGCTTCCATCAGAAGTCAAAGCATGGCCAGTGTTGTTTCAGTCCTAGGCCCAGGGTTGAAACTGAATTGAAAGGGATCCACATAATCCACTTCATTGAGAGGAAAGCATGAAAATTGTTCAGTAATTTCTTGAGAAGGAAACAAACCGTATTTCCCTAAGAGGTGGAGGGATCATTCCCTCTTTCAAGGAAGAATTCACCACTGTCAGAATCCAGCCACATGTCATCTCCTGGGAAACCTTCACCAGCCATGAAGGATATATATCTAATACTGTTCACATAGATGAGCTCCATTTTGATAGAGAAGTCAGTTTATGTTTTTACATGTCTGTAAATGTCAAAGGTATAAGCAAGAAAGAAGATTGCAAGGGTAACTTTTGTCTGGCCCATTTGGTTCAACATGTAGTTTGTGCTTCAACTAAGGGCAAACTGTCCAAAAAGTACTTATTACTCATTTCATGTGAAATTTCTAACTTACTGTATCCCAAACTCAAAATCTTTTGTAAAACCCTACCTCTGATGCACAGATGTACTGTCAAAGATGGAACCAATATAGTGGGGAAATTAAAAGTGTTTAGTTAAGTGGAGCCAGTGTAATGTTTAATGCAGCAGGGTAGAAACTGAGATACTACATGTCACCCTTGGCTAGCCACTTTTTTCAGCCCTAGGAAGCAGGAATGGCAAACCCCTTCTGAAATTTTACTAACAAACCTATTGTGACTTGTCCTGGTAGTTTTCAAAAGTCAAGGCAGAGTCAAAGGTACAAAAAGAAAAAAATCTTACTAATACAAAACATTTTGCTTGAAGAGGCATTAGGAGTAGAAAATTGGAGTGGCACTTGTGATTATTTTACAAGTTATCCCAATCATAATCTTGGGCTGAGTGTGGTAAATTATATTTTCTTTTATTTACAATTACATCTCAGTGTCTACTGGACTTTCTACTTGAATGCATCTGTGTGAGGCAGAATTCTCTCTTATAAATGACAAACTTAGTCATTCTATTCTTATATCGTTTGTTTCCCAGCCAACCTGCTTTCCTTCTACCAGAGTTATTGAAATCCTTTGTTTAAAGACAATATTTTAGTTATAGATAGTCCTCTTCTTATGACCACAAGTGAGCCCAAAATTTCTGTTGCTGAGTGAGACATTTGTGAATTTTGTCCCATTTTATGAACTTTCTTGTCACAGCTATTAAGTAAATCACTGCAGTTGTTAAGTTAGTAACATACCATAGTTGTTAAGTGAACCTGACTTCCCCATTTACTTTGCTTGTCAGAAGGTCACAAAAGGGGATCTCATGACCCTGGGACACCATAATGGTCATAAGTATGAGTCAGTTGCCAAGCGTCTGAATTTTGATCATGTAACCATGGGGATGCTGCAGTGGTTGTGTGAAAAATAAGTCACTTCTTTTTTAGTGCTGTTGTAACTTTTAATGGTCACTAAATGAATGGTTGTAAGTCAAGGAGTACCTGCATAGTTTTACTTAGTCCTTTTATTTATTTATCTCTCATGGAACAACAATGACAGGGCAAGCTACTATTAGAACATAAACTGAGAGCAAACCCCACTCCTTACTAGCACTGATGATGTTACCTAGTTTGGGTAATGAAATATCTGTAAGAAAAGAAGCAAGCTCAGAGAAAAGCAAGGAGCCCTTATTTCAACCCTGAACTACAAATATTCTCCTTTATTGGTATCTCTGGGAAATACTTCACTAATTTTTTAAAAAATAATAATCACGTTAGTCTTTTTCTTATTTTTGTCCTCTTAAGCAAAGTCACATACCATGTCCAGGTCTAGCCCTAATGATAGAAATACCTCTTGTGCATTTCCCTCCCTTTTTTTCTCCCCCAATATTCACCTTCTGTTTTTCATGTACTCGAACATTCATTGGGCAGCATAAGGAGTTATTGGAGAAAGTGAGGAAAAATGGGACTGTAACTTGGCAAAGCATTTCTGGGAACTTTAAGAACTGTGAATTTTTTCTGATGGGAATAGAGCTGAGTTTGTCTGAAATGGAAATACAGAATAAAACTTTGAGTTGGACCATTTCCAGTTTGAAACAAGTTGGGTAGTTGGAGTGTTAATACAGACCAGGGAGCCAAAAGATATACTGTAGACCTGGGGTAAGTAAGCAATATTCAACCCTTCCTTCCTTCCTTCCTTCCTTCCTTCCTTCCTTCCTTCCTTCCTTCCTTCCTCCCTCCCTCCCTCCCTCCCTTCCTTCCTTTCCTTCCCTCACTCCCTCTCTCCCTCAACCCCTTTCAAAATAATAAGATAGAAAGTTGATATTCCACAATGTATCAGGGTTCAAGTTTCCCCTTTTTTATAGAATCAACACTGCTCTACAGAAGAAGTAATAATTGTTGGCAGTTACAGATTATAAAGAACAAAAGAGCTGCCTTTAGGAAATGAGAAAGTAGCCTGTGATGGAGAAAACTCTCTGGGTAGCAATCTTACCACACCTGCCACAGCAACCATTTTATGACTGCATAATACACTTTTATAGCAGCTGTAAACTGAAAAGCTTGAATATGCTCACTGGAATATGCCCATTTGTTTATCCCTGCTAAATATAAATGATTTTTTTGCATTCTTTTGATACTCAAATTAGAATCTGACACATTGTTATGAATAAATTGTTTGCCCTTTAACAACCAGTAGGAAGTAGAAATCAGCAGGAAAGCTTTCCCCATTGCTCCTTCCTTACAATTAATAAGCAGTATATTAATGTATTAATTTCTTCTAGATGCAGCTGTTCAAAAGATATAGTCTTTGTCCCTAAAAAGGCAAAAACAGAAAAATTGATATCTTGATCTCAAATGTATTCCTTAAAAGAAAATGTCACTTAGAAAATAACATTAACATAGTTGTATATCCACTAATATTCACTGCCATCTGCGTAGAGCAATTTAGCAGAATAACAGAATAACCAAGATGGAAGGGACCTTGGAGGTCTTCTAGTCCAACCCCCTGCTTAAGCAGGAAACCCTACAGCATTCCAGACAACTGGCTATCCAGTGATGGAGCACCTATAACTTCTGAAGGCAAACTGTTAATTATTCTCACTGTTAGGAAATTTCTCCTTAATTCCAGGTTGGTTCTCTCCTTGATTAGTTTCTACCCATTGTTTTTTGTCTTGCTTTCTGGTGCTTTGGAAAATAGGTTGCCCCCCCTCCTTCTTCTTAGAGGCAACCCCTCAAATATTGAAATTGTCATGCCCCTGGTAGAGACTGA
Organism: Naja naja; assembly: GCA_009733165.1. Taxonomy (NCBI): domain Eukaryota; kingdom Metazoa; phylum Chordata; class Lepidosauria; order Squamata; family Elapidae; genus Naja; species Naja naja. Next base: position 44,330,823 of record CM019150.1, read on the forward strand.
CTCTGAGAGAGAGGAGGAACAGCCAACAGGGAGTGGAAGTGTGGCTCTGGAGGTTGTGGAGGAGGCTGGGGAAGGGGAGAAGCCAGCTGAGCAGTCAGAGGAGGACCCAGGCCCATCCCCTATCCATCCTAGGGCACGCAGGGAGGAGAGGATAAAGGAGAGACATGGTCTACTCGGGAGGAGAGGGCCTTGATCCTCTTCATGGGCTGCAGGTGTGAGAACTGCATAAGAGTTTGGACCTGCATACTGGTAAACGCTGGAAACCAAGGGTGTTTTATTTTGGTCTGAAGTTATCTTGGTTGGCGTCCTTCCAACAGACTGTGCCTTGTTATCTCCTTGAATTTGGTAAATACTTCTCCTGTTCCATTGTGGAAATTTCGTCATTGAAATTTGTTTGGTTTTTACTTCACCTCTACCTGCTCATTAAATTCGGACTGTATTGCTTTCTTTTGAAGACTATTTTTGAGTACATTTTATCTCCAACTGAGAATTACTGAACAGAGGGGCCAAGTTGGAGGCATTAAAGGACATTTATTTACGTTTTGGATTTTGTTACATTTGTGTTACACTCTGGGTCATCACAGAAATGTTGCTATCATGTCATCCACAGTCCTTCTTTTCACTAGACTAGACATACCCAATTGCTGCAATTTTCTCCATATGTTTTAGCCTTCAGCTAAATTAAATGGCTGCAAGTATAGAAAGAAGAGCTGATATAGAAGAAATATTATTTCATATAATCTTTGTTGTTCTTTTTATTTCATATCATCTTTGTTGTTCTTTTCTGCACTCTTTCCAAAGTCTCAACATATTTTTTATAATATGGTGATAATATTATTATCTGAATCCTGTTCCTGATGTTTTCATTCTATATGATACCCCATTCCCATTCCATACCACTGGCAAGGAATTAAATGGCTGCAAGTATAGAAAGAAGACCTGATATGGAAAAAACATTATTAGAGGTAACTCAGTTTTATAATACTGTAGTACATTCTTCACCTAATCTAAATATAATGTATGAAGCCCAGAGGTACAAAAAAATATAGAAAACATATCCAGCATTATACAGGAATGATTATTTGCAGCTGAATAGCAGAACTGGGGCTTTATACATGGTTTTGAATGCTGAATTAGACATGAAATACTGTTTGCATTTAACCTATCTAATTTCTCTGCTCTATATAGCAGCCATGGGGGAAAAGGATAAGAATTCAGATTCTAATGCACAGGAAAGATCGGTTGAACTTCTTCCCAAATGAAAATTGTGCCTTCTTCCAGTGAAAATTCTATTTGCAATTTTAAACAGGATTGCTATGTGCATGAAAAGGGTTAATTTGTGCATATCAGAGTCTGAGTTGTAGTCTTCTCCCTGCCATGATTTCTATTTTAAATCAATAATGTGTTTAACACAACACATTTATTGCATTGTGAAGTTTGATTCTGAGATTACAGGGAAGCACTTAAAAGTTATTTCAAAACAATTGCAGGGAATTTCAGGGAAGCACTTAAAAGTTATTTCAAAACAATTGCTCTTCTTTTCCCCTGCTCTCTGTCTGCTTAGCACTTCATAAAGGAATCTACACTAGATAGACCTAGATAAGGGAAATGCTTCATTTTTCCTTTCCTTTCCTTTTTCCATGAGTGAAACTATTATCAGTATAAATCTAGATAGGCTGGATAGCCAAGAACTTTTGTATGGTCCCTTAATGCAGGCTGCCCTTAATGCAACCCTTAAGATAACAGAAGAAAATTGTCACATGTCACCACAGTTGTTGGGTTTTTAAAGAAATTTCTTGTAAGAATCTTCTGGGTCTTCTTCCAATAAACAGGGAGAATCCTAAATTGCCTCTTACATAAACAAAACAATCAGCGACAGCCACATCTATTTACTCAGCAACATACGTTTCATTTTAAACCGCAGCAAGCATGGATTCCTGGAAAGCACACATGTTCCTATGAGATGAGTAGTCAGAATCTCAAAAGATTTCAGCCAACCATCCAAGGTACTTGCTATCCATTCTAGTTTATGGGTCAGTAAGGAGTTTTGGGATCCTCCTCCTCACTCAAAACTTTGTAGTATCATTTACATAGTTCTGCTGGTTTAAGAATGAACAACAGAATGAAAGGAAGTCAGTCAAATATGTTTCAATGAAAGTGGTAGTAAGAAAGCAGATAATTCATATGCTGCATTTTTCCACAATCAGGAAGCCTGGGAATATGGATAGAGATGCATCAGTCAGGCTGAGGGCCACCCTTGGTTTTTCAGAGAAGGCTTCACTCCAAAGAATGGATAGGAACAAAGGGAAATTAAATGTGATTACATTCAAATCTAATTAAAATTAGAATAGTTTTTAAAATGACTATGTTTGCTTCACTTTTATTCCACTTAGGTTTAATAATGTACCTCTTATGACACATCTATGATTACAATTCAGTAGGAACCTTTGGAGGGTAAGGCTATTAGGGCCACATGCAATCTTGAGTCTATATTCACCTATACCACACCAAAAAGTGACACTTGTGACAGGAATCTCCCACAATTCAGATTTCAATTCCATACATGTTATTTCTGAGTAATTATGAATGGAACATTTTAATGCTATGCAGTTCTCTGTTCTTTTCATAGAACAAAACCAGAAGTCTATAGTTATGGTAAGAAACCATGGCAGAAAGTTTCAGAACAAGCTTAGATTCAAAGCCATCTCCAGGAATATATAGCAGAGCATTCCACTGTATTCAGAAGCCAAGGACAAGGTAGTATCATCTTCCTTTACAAGCAGAAGCAAATTTAATTGCCATTTTGATCTTACTTCAATATTGGTATTGAAGGATGTTAACTTTCATCATACTTGAGAGTGAAAAGTGAGTTTAGATTATCATGATAAACCAGTACTGCACACAGCATTGCTGTCGCAGTGAAGGTCTCAAGGTTTTGGAAGAATAGTCAAAATATTGTTACTTACTAATGACTTCTATCTAGAGTTAGAGTCAGATCTGACAGTTGGAACTAGCTCATTGAATCTACAAAAAAAGAAAAAATATAATTCTAGAGAAGGTATTTGCCATAAGCTTTTAGCACTGACCCATTAAGAAACCATTAATCATCACAGAATGATCTCTTTGGTCCCATAAAAGGCATTTCTAAGTTGCCAGCTATGCACAGCTAGATACAATTAAAGAAATGTTCTTAAACTTGTTGTCAGAAGATTATTTATGATTCTTGTTGCTTTTTCAGAATCTCGCTGAAATCTCACTGAAAACAAATGCAGCTAAGTCGATTTTCAGTGTAAACATTTTAAAAATGGAAAACAAAACTTTTCAATTTGGATATGGGAAGAAATCCTCTTCTAAGCCATCAACTTCTGGTTGGTGGTAATGATCACGATGGTTTGTCTTCCTGAATTGCAAATAGATTACTGCACTTGGAAGACCTATATGGTTTATTAAATGTAAAAAAAGTATCTTTAATGGGCTATCTATCTCTTTTGTGAATTATTTTGCTTCTGGTTGTAGAACTAAGTGTGTTTGCTAATGCAGGATGGTCAGTATGTGATGTGGTATGGTGTGATTTCACAATCCTGTTACAGTACTATCATAGCTGAAATCAGCCTACACTGAGTCACTCCTGTTTTAAGTAACCTTTCAGTAAAATCAAGAATGCCTTACTGATACAATGAATTGCTTCCATGTACCAAAATTCCTTTCTTCTTGTCCTCCCACATTCTGCTAATCTAGTGTTGGATAAGACTAATTTTACATACACATACTTTTTAAAATGTCAGTGGTATTGCTCTTTGCCAGAGTTAGAACAGAGAATGACTGCCTGTGGTATTTTATGATCTATATTCTGAACCACCACTCATAGTGTTCTGTAGCAGAAATGTTAAACATATAATCACATCATAGTGAAATGTTAATACATTTCAGCTTTATCCACTGATTTAATATTAGTGAAGTCCAAGAGGATATATAGGATTTTTTCTAATGGGTGGTTAAACAGGTTGGCAGGAAGTTATTTAGAGGCTTAAAGCTAGTTAAATATCTCACATATGAAATGAGTTATTTTTTATGCATTATGCTAAGAAGCTCACATCTGCAAAACTCAGAAACCCCTTGCAAATTTTAGCTATCAAACCAAATTTATGGCTTTGCTGTTGACATAGAAGGCATTAAACAATTTGGAACCAGAATTCCTATAAGACCACTTTGCATTACTTGGTTGATCATTAAGAACCTCAAATACAGGTTGTATATGTTGAGATTAATAGTGTTACTTTGGGCTCAAAACAACAAGATTAGAGGCAGGATAATTCTCCCTTCCCAGAATTTGTTACCTGAAGCACAATGGTTTCATCTTGCTTCTAATAATTTTGCTATGTTGTCTGATCATGTCACTTTGATACCAAACACATTGGCTGAGTTCACACATCATACCACAGTTGTTTAACCATATTGAATAAATCACAAGCAGCTGGCTTCACTCAATACATTAAATCAAAACCAAGGAAACTCTATTATGGTTTAGTTTGACTTGTGAAGTGATCCACTATCCACACTGAAATCCCCATAAAGTAAGTGCTTGAAATGGTAATCTTATAGGAATCAAGGCATTTTCAAGGGAATGAGTAATTGCCTTGGCAAAGGAGGGGACCCCATTCAGAAATTGCCTCAGTACTTCAAATGGTTAAATTGATATTGTAAACCATACCAAGTTCCTTGTGGTAAGATGGGCAGTCAATACATTTAATAAAATAAAGAAATGGATTGATATTTTTCATGAATACAGAAAAGTTAATTACAATATGATCCCAATTGTCTTTTTCCAGGACTTTCTCCACACCTTTTTGTTTATTGGGTCATTTTTAATTTTTGTTTGGCTGGCATTTGTATCCTGCCTTTATTATTTTTATGAACAATTCAAGGCAACTAACATATCCAGACCCCCTTCCTTCTCCTATTTTCCCTACAACAACAACCCTGTGAGGTGAGTTGGGTTTAGAGAGGGTGACGGATCCAAAGTCACTCAGCTGTCTTTCATGCCTAAGGTGGGGCTATAATTCACGGTCTTCCAGTTGCTAGCCTGGTGCCTTAACCATCAGACCAAACTAGATAACAACATGTTGTGGAAAGAAAATAGTGACGGTGGTGGAACTCAAATGACCATTCTGCCTCTGAACCCTGGTAGTAGAATGCTCAGGAAATCTTAAAGTGCTTTTCCCCACATTGCACAATAAACATGAGTAAGGAATGTGTTTTAAAATAACTCATTTCATTTACTCAATTTAGTAAAAGCTTCTCTGTTTTTTTTTTAAATGTCCGACTTCATGTTGGTTTTGACTGTTTCTTTTTCCCTTGGCAGATGACCAAAGTTGACATGGGGACCATAGAACTGGAGAAAACACTCATCAATTGCTAGGCAATGGTTCACATTTTTCTTAGTTTCCCTGTCCATTGACTTGGAAAGGGCAACATGTTAATATTATAGCAGTGGAGTTCTGGGTAACTAAATCATTCAGTTGCTTATAGCTGCTAGTCCTGGACTAACTGGAGAAAAGACACAATGTATTTTGCAATCTGAATGAGAAACCCTGAAAAGCACCTAAATGCTTTCTGAGTTTTCAATGTCCATTTTAAATAGCATTCTGAAATACAAAGTATTCCATAAAAGCAGTAGTAGTCTACTGCATCAAACTCTTACTATTTTGTTAAGCCTTTATAGAAATGGGGGTATTTTAGCCTGCTACTATTTGGAATGTTAATTTACTCATGAATAGTTACAGTTCAGAAATGATGTTGCTGCAGGTCACATACTGGAATCACCTGGTTTTATTTCAGTGAGGAGTACATTTGTTTCATCTTCCTTCATTCTATAACAGTTTTAAACATACTTAGAATTACTTATTTTTATAATACTGAAAGCTTTCACAAACCATCCTGTCAAGGAAATCCCTGAAACCAGAATTGTTTGTGAATTTTATATGACAATATGCCTACATAGGAAAAGAAGATATTCACGGTTGGCATTTAGTTAATTTCTAAATGACTCCAAATAAACTCTGCACCTGGAGTTTAAAACTATTTCAAATAATTCCAAGAAAAGACAAATGTAATATATCTCTCCTTGTGCCCTGGAGGCCTGCAATTTATTGTATATTAAAATTTAAAAACACAATAGCTGTTGCTAGACTGTTATATAGGATTCATCACATATACAGGATTCATCTATCAATTGTATTCAGTCTACATTGTCTGCAACCTGCTACTAGGACCAGGATCTCTAAATGACTCTTGCATTTTAAAATCAAGAATAATAAAGGTAAAGACAATGAAACCAAATAAAACAAGATAAAACAACCTAAGGAACTGAGCAATTACCCTATGACAAAGTCTGGGAGAATGTTCATGTTTTCAAAGACTTTTCAGAACATCACCATAAAAAAAAAGAATCTAATTCAGTTTATATCAAGAATATGTCCTCCTATTCCACCTGTCCTTTTTTTTGTAGTTAGGTAAATCAGATGAAAAAATGTAAGGGTCAGGAGGAACCTCTTAAATTTCAGCAATAGAATCCAGGAACTCAGGCAGGGTTGGTGATGAGTAACAGGGACTGTACCAGCAACCTCACTTTCAGTCAGAGGGCCTTGCAACTGGTTACCAGCAGAGCAGAGGCTCTGAAAGCAGAGAGTGACTCATGAATGACAACTACCACCCCACCCCCTCCCCTGCCCTCCCTTGATGTCTTGGCTGGTACCAGATCCAAAATGCACAGGTCTTGGAATTCAAGCCAAGTTGGCCACCTCATCCACAATAGTGGTTAAAGGTATATTTATTGCAGGCTGACCTGACATTCAATAGCAGCAACTGGACTTCAATGCTACCAACAAACTGGTAAGTTGGACCCAAGGGAGGATCACTCTATACCAGAGAATCCAATGTCCCCAATTACAGCCATATAATCGTCAGATTCTGCAATATATACCTGTCATAACTGTGATGCTCCTGCCCACCTCCTCTGTTTGCCACCAGAATTGTTAATAGTTCTAGGGATTTGATGGATGGATGGACAGAGAGAGAGATGATTTGAAGTTATCAAGAACTTTGAAATTCCAAATGAACTTTATAATTTAAGGAATTCACTTATCTTTTCAAAACAACTTTTTTTAAATAAAGCAATCAAAACTAAAATAATAAAGATAATAAACTGTAACCATATGCTCTTTTGGTCGTAATCTTTCTCTTCCATTTAGCATAATAGTAGGGTGTCTTATCCGTCCCTGGGTATCTTCCTCTGATAGGTGTGGCAATATCAGTAGCCAAGAGCAGCCTTCTCCAGTCCTAAAGAATGAAGGGCATGCTAGCTTAGAGAAAGCTATCCAAAAGCATAGCAGGTTTGTTCCCTTTTTCTGTCTGTCTTTGTTACCCCTTCAGACTCTGAATCTTATTAGTTGTCTCTTCAGTTTTGTGACGATCACTGGACATTATTTCCTTCCTGTAAATAACAACCCTATATTTTTACCACACTTCATCCGAGCCTTTTAATTTTATTTATATTTTAGTTTACTTATATTCTTATTATAAACAACTTAAGGTGGTGAACGTACACAATACTTCCTCTTCCAATTTTCCCCATAACATCCCTGTAAGATAGGTTGGGCTAAGAAAGATGACTGGCCCAAAGTCATCCAGTTGGCTTTCATGCCTAAGGTGGGACTAAAACTCACATTTACTTAGTTTCTAACCGGGTGCCTTAAGAATTAAACCAAATTATCTCTCTGAGTCTGCTTGATACTTGGCCTTTCCATTTGCTCTTCCTGATTATTTATCCTACTATCCTTCTGGTTGGAATATGATATATTAATCTGGAAGGATGCCAATTTAAATCTTATTTTGCTTACAAAGTGATTGGACAGTATTAGATAGCCAATTTTTTGCAACTCAATTATAACCCCAGCTCATTGTCATAATAAAGATAATAATACTCTTGGGTCCCTAATTTGTGGTTTAATCACATCATCATTACCATGGATCTTGGCAATTCTGTACATGTCATGGTGATTGTAATTATACATCTTTACGCACTTTTATGGAAAGTTGAACACTGTAAAATATATATTCAAGAAAATTTGATCTTTGTTTTCATGCACGCTGGGAAAATGTGGATACGTTGAGGAGCAGTGGTTTCAGTTAAAATGCTGAGTGAAAGACAGTTTATGTGAGGTGGGGAAATGTATTTGCGTTCCTGTTGGTGTGTGATGTTTGTACAGTCTCAAACATATGTGTTTGCATGAGGCTCAAGACTTTTAGCTTTAAAATGGTCTCCTAGTTTGTAATTGCTCATTTTACTTTCGGCTACAAGTAAACTCTACTTAGTTATTTACACCATGCTTGTTTATTGTACAGATTATGTTTGGAAGCCACATAGTGTAGCTCTAATTTACTCCGAAGAGTCCTAACACAGTGCTTGCAGCCAATGTTTAGGCAGATCTTTAAAATGTTTATTGCCTGCCTTGAATATATGATGCTGTTTTAGTATAATTCTGATCCTTTGCTTGTCTCTCTATTATTTAGTCTTAGTAATAATGCCTGACAACAAATTATTTATCAGTTTTGATTCTAGAAATTTTTTAATTAGAGCAGAAGCTCTACCTTCCAGTTGCCTGCATGCTTCTTTTTATTTACTACATAGGCATGAAATATTAAAAACATGTTGCTAATTTCAGAACTTTTAAAGTAATTATGCAATATTTTAATATCTTAATAGCAAGCTGATGAAGGTAGATTTTGAAGTAATACCATGAGGTTTACACACATCTATGCACATGGTAAATCTTGACATAACAATGAAGGTTTCTTTGATTTGCTAATTTGTTCTTTTCATTTAATCAATCTATATGATCTTCCTGACCAATCATTCTGGTATTTAATAACTAAGGTTGCAATCTTTTTCCAACTTACACAAGATTCATACTAACTAAATTCAATGAAATTGTTCAATTAAACCTGCATTTTTATGTTCCACCAAAAGGAAATGCCGGAAAGAGATTCTATTTTAAGATTATTATTTTTATTAATTAGTTTTTAATGTATTCTAAAATACTTTCTATAAGTCACCATTCTCTTCCTGTTTGCATAATCACTTCAAAACATAAGGCACTATATAACAAGATAGCATTTCCAGTTAAGTCTTCTGTAGCTAACCCAGAGATACATAACTATTCATTTAGAATTATTAGGGTATACATGCACACACAGAGTTTATATAGAAACCATCCTGCTGTAGAACTCCTACAATTCATACAGAGTTTGTGAAGCATTCCATGCTATCCCTGATATAATTTAAAATTCATAAATTGTTTGCTGTTTAGAAATATGTAGTAGGTATTTTCTCTCAGTGAGAATCAAAATTGATTTGGTTCCACAAAGGTGCTAGAAGAAAAGGACTAGCATTTTCTCTAAGCAAGTAGGGAGGTTAAGCATCATTTTCCCCACAGCTTTGGCAAATCAGATGGAACTATATTCTGCCTACTCTTGCTACTGTGATGTTAGTGATACTGCCACTTTGGGCCTGCTGAATAAAGTTTAAGCACAAAACTGAAGAAGCAAATTCCCTAGATTTCAACATGGCGGAAGGATGCAACTTTTTTAGCTCTGTGAAGACTTTACAATACAAGGACTTATAAATACAAGAGAAACATGTCACCATCTAATAAAATAATACTTAAGGCACTACAGTTTGACTCTTGCCCTCCGCCTTGCTATTTATAGGGAAGGAATTTGGAATCACTATTCTAAGTTAGATTATGCTCTCTCCTTTCTCCAGACCCATGACTAAATGATAAAAATGAACTTCTTCAGATTCTCTGACTTAACATCATCTGCTTTTCAGAATGCAGGCAATGACTAAGCACGCATAGATGGATTTGATTAGGAACGGATTTCTAAAATTGAAAGCTTGTATGTAAGCAAAGTGCTTCCCCTCCTCTGTAAAGATGGAAATTGAATAGGAAAAGAAACCTCTTTATGAACTCTGATCCAACTTACTTGGGAAGATATATCATTGCATGTAATGAGATTAAACTGCAATGTTTACTGGGAATAAACCAGAGTAAATTTTTGAGAGAAAACAATGAAGCACAGGTACTGAATAGGTATGACTCACTTTTTTCATGATTGACTTCAGCATAATTTACTTATGATTTTGATGTTCACATGATACAGTGAGCAACAAAATAATTGCATTCAATTTTCTACCATGCCCTAAGCTAACGTGTATCATCATCCTTCTCCCTTTGGGATGCATTATCATACACCTATCCATCTATGCAGTCAATGGTAGCTGAACATATATAGTAGTTCAAGTATTATTTACAATCCAGTTGGAATAAGCTCCCATCTTAAGCTTTAAAAAATTGAACTCCCACTTTCAATTATTGCTAAATATGCACTAAATGCTTCTATCCCAAGGAAGCAAACAGAGGTCTTCTTTGCCTTCCATCATCCAGCCCCCTTATCTGATATTTGGTAAGTCAAAAAGAAGAGTATTATTCCATCTCTCCCCCCATTCCACTCAAGCCTTTTACCTGTTCAGGACAGCTAAGCCTAACATCTTGACAGTTGCAGTTACAATGTCTAGCAAGTTTCACAGAGCTTTCTTTATCTACAGTTGATTTGCAGATAAATTGCTGCATCTTTGAATATACTGTTCAGTTGTCTAAACTAAGCAGCCAAAATTACGGTGAACTTTTTTTTAAAGGCCTCCTCACTAGGGAGATTAGACGAAGGAACATAAAGGTTCAGAATGACCGATGTCAGCGCAAGAGGAATAGATAGCAGAAGAGCGCTGGTAGGCCCAGGTGATTCCACGCTAAGGTCTGAGTGGGGAGGAAGGGAGAAGAGAAGCTCCCAGCTAGCCCTGGGAGAAGAGCCCGTCCTGCACACAAGTTCCCGCTTCTGCCATAGTCCTTCAACGGGGAGCTTGCACTTACGCCCTCAGCCACTATTGCCGATTCATTTCCTCAGCTAAGGCAACTCCCGCGCCTCTCATCCAGGCAGCAGAGAAGCAGGGTGAAGCAGACTGACAGCCGTGGCAGGTTGAGACGCAGCGCCCGCTCAGCTCCCGAGGACCCAATCGCAAGACTTTTCAGATTCTGCCCCGAAGCGCTCTTTCTGCCGCCAACCCGCGACAGGCCGAGGTGTGGCATTTGGGCAGCCCCGCAAATTGCGCAGGGGGGCCTGGAGCGCCTGTTCCGCCCCTTCGAAGAGGATGCCCTCTCCGTCGAAAGCGACCCTGAGTATAGCCGAAGCTGCCCGGCCTGAGGGTCCAGGAGGGCTGAGAAAAACGATGTTTCGGGAGCCACCCTTCCCTCAACGCGGGAAAGGGAATATACCTATGCAGAAAAGAGGGCAAAAGAGCCCAGGTGTGCTACAACCCCCCCCCGACCACCACAGGTCAGCGCAGGCTGGGACAGCGAGAAAAAGTTCGAAGCAGAAAACCGCCTCTGGGCGGAAAAGGCCGAAGAGAGCCACGCTCGCCTGGCTCAGCTCGGCAGCCTATTGCTGTCAATTGCGCTGCCTTCGTCCCGCCCTTGAACTTCTTGGCCTATTCCCCGGTGGTTTTTCCTGCGAAAAGTCTATGCCCCTCAGCCGGGCATTTTTAGCCAAACGTCTTATTCGCGGATAGGCCCTGACTTCGATTATGGTTCAGGGTGCGGAGTGCACCCAGAGCCCTGCTGGATAAAGCAGGATTAGGTTAACCGTTAATCGGACGGTCAGTGCGACTTTCCGTGGCTGTGTGGAATGGATTCGCCGCAAAGCAAGGAAGCCAGTGATTCTCAACCTTGGCAACTTTGAAAATGTGTGGACTTCAACTCCCACAGCTGCTGGCTGTGGGATTCTTAGAGTTGAAGTCCACACATCTTCAAAGTTGCCAAGGTTGAGAAACACTGAATCAAACCACCTTCCCGGCTTAGCGCGAAGTGGAAGCCACTCGATCTCTCTTTCTCTGGGGTGGGAGCGAGGCAGGTGGCTCTGAGGAAAAGTGGCGGGGAAAAAACAATTGGCAAGTTAGAAACTGATCCCCAGATGAAGGAATTGGGGTTGTTTTTCCCCTGAATCCGTCTCGAGGGATCGTAAGAGGAATGTTCTCTGGTAAGGGAAACCTGAGATGCGATCCGGCGAGAGTAAAAGGATTTCTTTCAGGGGTACAGATGCTGCCTACTCGGGGTCCAGGTTGAAAGCCGTTCGGGGCCTTCAGGCCTTTTCACAGGTGAGGACCCATGCGGGGTTCTTGCGGGGCTCCATCACTCAGGGGCTGGCCTGGGCTTTGCTGTCAAGCAGAGGCTTTGGAGCGCGGGAGGCGACCCAGAAGAGAAGGGACTGGGTCCCGCCATCCCGATGATAATCACCCACTGATGTGGAATCTCAACCGTTTTGTGTGCCGAACAAACGGTGAACTTGTAGCTTGTTATATCCGAGTTTAGGTCTTGTGTGTTTACTGAGACCCCCGAAGCCGATCCTTTTGGTTAATTTCTAATTCAGACCATTGCGCGAGTCCCGAACTCCAACTCAGGAGAAGATGGAAGAGGAAGGGACCGCAGCCCTTGTCCGGGAGGCACGACTCTGTGCTGTTTCTAAGCCTGAACGTTTGACAGCCCTCCGCTGGCATCCCCTTTTCCGAGCTCCCTGATCTGGTCCATTTCCGAATTCTCAGCCCGCTTTCTACGCCAAGTTCGCCCTGTTTTATAGACAGCTTCTCTCGGATCGAAGCATTTCGGAAAAGAAGCATCTCCCGAGGACTTTGGAAGCTGCCAAGTCCCATCAGCAACTGTGCCTGGGAGAGGAACCTCCTGCCTCTTAAGGGGTCAGGTCTCCGGAGCTTACAGCCCCGCAGATTGATCTGGACCAATTGAGAATTCTTCCCATCTTCCGAATCCATCCCAGAATACAGGCGCTCTGCATATGATCAGGCGCAACCCTTTAAAAAAAATCACCAGCTGTGACATCTCAAAAACACCCTGGATCTGAGCCCACTTGAGCACCACCAGTCAGCTGCCGCATCTCACTTTCTAGCCAGACGCGAGAGAAAGTTTCCGGGCAGACGTCCCTTCCCGCTCCCGCTCCCCCACACCCCACCCCACAGCGGACTTACCACCACGATGAGTCCACCCGCGGCGTGAGAATCAACAGAGTCAATAGCAAAGGCAAAGCGAGGCGGGAGCGGACGGGTCTGCCCTGGGACGCTCGTCTGGTGGCTTCGGGAGCGCTGGCAATCCGAGCGGAGCTTGCCAGACGGTTTGAGCCAAGCATAATTCTCTTTCGCGGGAAGCGGAGAAGGAAAGAACAAGCCCCAGGTCGCAAAGAGGAGAAGACGGATTCCTGGACCTCCAATTGGACGGGGGGGGCGGGGGAGGCCGTAGGGAAGAGCAAACGGAGGCGGCTCTTAGGTTATCCCTGAAGTCGGGAGTCACGACTCTTCTCCCAGGGCTGCTGCGTTAGGCATGGCTTCGGAAGGAGGCCAAGTCAAACTAACCTAAAGCCCAGGGCGGGCGGCCGCTTGCTGGGCTGGCCGTGCTGATTGCCGCCTGAGACGGACTGGCCGTCGCCTGGACTGGCAGCAGCGTCTGCGGAGCAGCCCCAAGGACCGGTATCTGCTGGGAATGAAGATGTGGAGGACACGCTGGAGGGATGGGCTTGGGGGCAGGCTGGGGAGATGGACACCTCCTTGGACTCTCATTGGGCAAAACTCCCAGGCACAAAGACAAGGCTGTGGGTGGAGTGGGTGGGTGGGGGGGAGAGAATCAAGCCCAGCCAAGGGGTTGGGACCGTGCTCTCTCTATCGCTGGCGTTTCTCCACCGGGATTTGTTTCCCCCTCCCTTGCTAGCTGAACAGTCTCACCTTTTCCCTCCCAGGCACCACCTGCTGCCTGAGAAAGATAGAAAGAAAGCCAGAGGAGATAAGAGACGGTGCTGAAGTCTCCCTTGCTGGCAAAAGACAACTTCAGGCAGCCTCCCCACCCCACAATCCTATTCCTCCTCTGGTCCTAGTGCCTGCTATAGCTGTCCATTCTTTCAGCCCCAAAGGAGAGAGAGCACACAACTGAGGGCTAACTCCAAACCCACATCTGACACTTGGATGTGTTAAGTGCTAAGCCAATATATGGTTTGTGTCTTAATGGGTTGTGTGAATCTAGCCAATAAGTCATGTTTAAGGAAATCCTGGCATAGTGTAGTATGAGTTTACCTCCAAAGTTCTGTCCTCTTTTTCCCCTTGTGGCAGGGTTCAGTTATTTATTATATTTATATTCCACTCCCCCCCCCCCACAGGATTAATCTTGGAATCCAACAGCATTTGAAGCTTTGCAAATCTCTGCTCTCTCTTGCTGTAGGTAAGGCCTAAAGTCACCCATTGACTTTAATGGCTACATTGGTATCCATCCTGGGGTGGGGTGGGCTTCAAAAATGTTAGCAACAGGTTCTCTGCCCGGTTGCTGGGTGGGCATGGCCTTGGTGGGCGTGGCCTACTTGCCCTCCCTGGGCTCTGGAGGCTTTCTTGGAGCCTCTGGGAGGGTGAAAACAGCCTCCATGGGCTCCTGAGGCTCTCTGGAAGCTGGAAACGGGCCCATTTCTGGCCTTCCCAAACTTCCGGGAGGCCTGTTTTTCACCCTCCCTGAGCCTCTGCATGCTCCCTATACTTACTTGCATCCAAAATGAGCTGCATGGGGACTCCTGGGAAGGACAGGGTGGGGTGAGCGGGGCCAGCCAGGAGTGGGATTTGGGGGCTCTCTGAACTGCACAGAATCTTAGCTAGGGACTCTCCCAAACCCCTGCGAAACCCCAGCAGTCCACCCCTGTATCTATTCTGTTGGTGGAGCACAAAATTGAAAATCAGGTGGCATTTTAGATACCCCCCCCTAAATCTTCAAAATATTTGAAGATGTCTTCCTTCAATGGATTATCTTCATATGCTGTCTGAATATGTTTATTGGAGAACAGAGTTTTTTGGTGGTAGCTTTTACCTTTGGAATGTTCTTTCAAGATGGGGAATGCCAGGCACCATTTTTAGTTTTTCAGCACTAGTTTTTTATTGCATTCTTGCAGGACTAACACTGCTGCAATATTTTAACTTGCTGCTGCAGCTTTTCATTTTTTACTTAATTGACAATTTGTCTTGTATACTCTATATAATGTTTGATTTTTTTTAAAGTGTTTCTTTCTTAATTGTTTGAATTTTAATGTAAATCACTTTGAAATTTTAAGAGGAAGTGGTATATTAATATTATATATAAAACAATGCCCTAAGTTGTCATATGAGTTATGACAATAAAGAGCTTTGCACAGTGGGTCAGACACAGTGTACCTATCATGATAAGCACCAGGGCAAGCCAGAAGATGCATTTGGATGGCCTTTTCCCAAAATATTGTGAAAACCAATGGAAACATGCAAGCAAAATAATGCAGCTTTTTCACTTAGAAGTAAAATGTTTGTGTTATTTCAAATACAATCATTTGGGAGAGGATGCTTTGCTGGATCCTTTGTTGAAATGAAGCCAAAGATTGTATACTCGTTACACATTTTCTCTCTTCCATATTTATCTTCTAATCCTTTATTTATTATTCTTTAATGGGTTATTTTCCACATTACTGCTGTACTGCTCAAATTCCAAGAATAACCTGTTCCTAATTTCAAATATTTGTCTGGCTCCTAAATATTTTATGCTATTTATGAATTTTGGAATTCTACCAAAGACAAATTAGACTCTATATGCTTAAATTTTCCTTCCTGGTGTCTTAATTTATTTTAGATATTATGTATGCTAAACATGCTAGATACTAGTTGGATTCACACAATATGCCAAGACATATTGTGGTTTTTTTGGATGTGTTTTGGAATGTTAAGTGAATTCAGTCAGAGTGATTTGTAATTATTTATGACTTAGGTTGTTTTGTAAACTTAGCCAATACAAAATTAAATGTTTGTATATACACACAGAACTTATTCTCTGAGGAACCTAGATCTACTGCTTTTCTCTTTTGACATTATCATATTTTCATGCCACGGCTTTCCATTTTTATTCATCTAAGCCAGGTTACATTCTCTCTCTCCTTCCCCCCCTCTCCCCCTCCCTCCCTCCCCCTCCCTCCTCACCCCTCTCTCTCCATTTCCACCTCCATCCCTTTCTTCTCCTACTTTTAGAACTTCTAATCTAGGCAAGTGGTGATATCTCTTGAGCTGTGTTGAAAATGCTACATGTCTAATTCCTTCATGAAATTATTTCCTATTTTCAAAACTGCTCTGCCTACCATCTGAAGTCTTGGGGTTGATCAACAAACTTTGCTAAGTCTCTGGGAGATAAGCAGGTGCTTTTTTAGCTTTTGTGACTCTAATGTTCCACTAAGTAACAATATGTTTAATGATTAATTAATATCTCAGGATTGCAAACTTCAGTATCAGCAAGTGTTCTGGCATCTGTGGCTTCTTCCTTTGCCAAACCTGCTTCTTCCAAGTCCAATAGTTACAGTAGAATAATAACTTTATTTGGACCCAGAGAAATTGAGACCATCAACCAACACTTCTGATAATCCACTTAGCTTTCTTCAATTTACTATGCTTGAAAGCAAAAATTTTTGGACTTTGTGCTTTTGTTGGAGATCCAACTGAGTGATTGTGTAACAACTTATTTATAAAACAATTTAAGGGTGTGGATGTGATGGGAGAGAGCCTGATATTTATAGACTAAAGCCTGGACATTTGTTTGGAAGCTAACATAATGTGCAATGACCCTCTGGATAACTTTAGATTATTACACTATTGATCATTGATTTAGACCACCAATGTTGAAAGTTCTGCTACGTAGATGGTAGAAGTGAAAGTGCTGCTTATGAAAAGATCTAAAGTCTAAATGAAACAGGAAAGAGAAAGAATAGCTGGGCTTAACATGTTCTTCTCTGGAATCTGTTCTGATTTCCAGGCTTAATGCCACCCTTAATAAATCCAGATGATCACCATCTGAAATCACTCTCAACTATTTCTGAGTAGCTGCATCACTCAAAGAAGGAACTTCTGTCTCCTGTCAGTTAAGAATTCTGATTTCTTAGAGTCAGGAGAAAGCTATATTGCCAAATATAATGGAATTTGTAAAGCATATATTATTGCATAAATGTGGTCAGAAGACTAGAGTTCTAAAAAAGCAGCAGCAAGAACAATTTATCAAGAATTGGAAAATAGTAAAAAAAGAAGCAACATTTTCAAGTGTAGTAAGTGAGTCCAGTTACTATCCTTTCACTCCATTCTATTATTTCGTCGCCTATTTTGTTAGAAATTTGATTTGCAGCCTGGTTTGTAGCAGGAGGTCATTATGCATATAATGAAATTTTCATATCATTTTAATATTAAAATATGAAATACTAAGCAAAAGAACAGCATAAGAACTACTACCACCTACTACTTACTTTTTCCCTGCCATCATTAATTAGATAGCAAAACTTGAGCAGGAAGTGGCAGACATACTTTGGGTGTTAGGGCTTAGGCCTGGTCCTGCTACAGTGAAGACAAGGAGGAAAATGTGACTTTTCTCTTCCTTTTCCCTGTTTATCCTCAGGTGCCATGGCTTTGGGAGTGGTGGAACTCAGTATCATGTTGTCTTATTATTGGAGCCCAGAAACTTTACTTGCTCTCCTAGGATATTTACCAGTTCCCTCCATCATTGTTAGCTGTCCTCTCCTTTTAATGGAGCATTCAGATTACTTTAAGCTGAGAAATTCCTCCTTCCCCCCTCCTCCTTCCCCCCTCCTCCTCCCCCTCCTCCTCCAGACAGGATGGATAGAATAGGATACTTTATTGCCATGTGGGTTTAAAGAACATTTAAGGATGTTCCTTTAAGTTTTGCTTTGGCTAAAAAAAGGTGAGGAAAGATATGACCTAAAAGGAGAATTTTACCATTTCATTTTTTAAACATTAGCAATACATTATTAAATTTAGTCCCATGCTGTAGGAAATATTAGGTAAATATATCAAAAGTTAGGTTAATTTAGTAAGATTCTGCTATCCTTTATAGAATATAAATATGAAAAAACTAACCATTTTTTTCTATTTTTATAAATATTAAGAAAGCTTAGGATGGATCAAACTCTATCCATCTTCAAGTTTTGAGAAATAAGAACATTTCATAAGCTATATTTTCTCTTCTTTTATAGTGTGTATATATATGTATATGTATATATATATATATATATATATATATATATATATATATATATATATATTTGTTTTCGTAGATTTTCACGGGTAAAGGTATGTAGGTCTTGGTGTATTCGGGTCTTGTCCCGTGTATTGAGAATACCTTGGCAACGTTTCGACGAAATCTCATCCGTCATCTTCAGGCTGGTGTCTTCAGCTTCGTTCTCCCGAGACATACAAGAACATATAAATTGTTGGCTTGAAGGTTGGCTTTTTATGCCAAGATGGTGATTATTATGATAATTATATTATCATGACAATGATAACAATGTTGATGTTCATTGCAAGGATTATTTTTTCCATAGAAACAAATAGCAACAATATTCAAATGGAAACTCACAGGTGTACTGAAACTCCCATACCTAGTTCAAGTGAAAAGATCAAGGTAATGAGTTTATAGGGTTTGGAAGAAGAGTAAGTCAGAGTCAACTACATAGAAGACTGAGGGAAGAGGTGGTGCATTCAGTATGACACTGATCCCACTTTCTGTCAGCAAACCAATAATCTTCAAAGAAATGCAACTTTAATAGAAAAATGGCTCCTTTTTATTGATCCTTTCCAGAAGATATTCATTCACAGTATGTCAAGCTTTTTCTGACAGTCTGGTCTATGCTGTGTCTTGTACAAGACTTTGTAAACAAAGAAGAACCTCCCACTGAGACTGAAAGCACGTTTTCACTTGTTTGGCATCATTACTAAGAAACCGACTCCAGTGATGCTTGACGTGATTCAGAATCTGGCCCAAATTCTTATAAGCAGAGGCCACAGGAGACAGAAAATTTCCTTTCCAACGGCCTCACATGATTCTGCTTGCTTCAGTTTGATCTTTCATTCAAATTAGTGGTGTGTACCAAATGGGATCCTATTTGCTCCACATGACAGCAAGCCTGTATAAATAAACAAGGTTCACTTTCAAATGTTTCATGATTCATTAACTTCAAAAGTCCCTGTTGTCATAAAAGGTCAGCTTCTTCAGAGTTTCTCCACATTTCATTAATATTGAAGGCAATGACTTGATTTGGCTGAGGTTTTGGGACAGTGGCTTTGCTGCTGTGATTATGTTTTGTTCTGCTGGGCAACCCCAGCAACACAATACATTATTTTCTTTAAGGAAAATACTTTAACTTGTACACTAAACCAAGGTTAGCATTCTACAATAACTGTATGGTCAGTGTAATATCAGATTTTCTTTTAATATGGCATTTTGAAATATAACACCTTAGGATCACATTGGAGATAGAAATCATTGGTGGTCAGGATCTAACTGCTGGCAGTCAGCAGAATTAGCCTGCAATAGAATAGAATTCTTTATTGGCCAAATGTGACTGGACACACAAAGAATTTGTCTTGGTGCAAATGCTCTCAGTGTACATAAAAGAAAATATACATCCGTCAAGAGTTAAGAATCATCAGGTACAACACTTAATAATAGTCATAGGGTACAATAAGCAATCAAATCATACTAGGAAACAGTCAATATAAATCGTAAGGATACAAGTGACAAAGTTACAGTCATATAGTCACAAGTGGGAGGGGATGGGTGATAAGGAGTGATGCAAAGATCAATAGTAATAGTAGTGCAGACTTTGTAAATAGTTGGACAGTGTTGAGGGAATTATTTGTTTAGCAAAGTGATGGCGTTCAGGGAAAAAAACTGTCCTTGTGCCTAGTTGTTCTGGTGTGCAGTACTCTATAGCATCGTTTTGAGGGAAGGAGTTGAAACAGTATATGTCCGGGATGTGAGGCGTCTAAATATTTTCACAGTCCTTTTTTTGACTCATGCAGTATACAGGTCCTTGACTGAATTGTTTTTTCTGCAGTCCTAATTATCCTCTGAAGTCTGTGTCTGTCTTGTTGGGTTGCAGAACCAAACCAGACAGTTATAGAGGTGCAGATGACAGACTCAATAATTCCTCTGTAGAACTGTATCAGCAGTTCCTTGGGCAGTTTGAGCTTTCTGAGAAAGAACATTCTTTGTTGTGCTTTTTTGATGATGTTTTTGATGTTAGGTGTCCATTTTAGGTCTTGTGATATGATAGAACCTAGAAATTTGAAGGTCTCTACTGTTGATACTGTGTTGTATCAACTGTATTGCACAATACTGTATTCTAATCACTGCACCACCACGAAATGTAATTGATGAGGTGAGAGGAAAACAATCTTCTTTATTATCACATCTGAACTGTGAAATCCTTTGCCTCAAGGCTGATTTGGCATGTTCTCTTAAGTTATTTAAATGATAAAAAGTCCTATTTCATCAGGGGTATATGTTTAATCTAGTTTTTAATAACTCATTACATATATTGTTATGCCGCAATGTTTAACAACCAGGTTAGAAAATACAATTTTATATGTATAATAAAAATGTTTAAAAAGAACTTCATCAAGTCTTTTGGGAAGGAAGGGGTTGAAGGGAATGGTATTTGATGCTAGGAACCAAATAGAAATAGGTTTGTGTATTTATATTACATGGAGAGAGATTGTGCATTTTTATCTCAAAGTGAAGAATATGTAAACATGGCTATTATCTCTTGTAATCCTTTGTTGCAATAGTTATGAGGTCAGAAGATAAAAGATATACTATACTGCAGAGGTGGGCTGCACTTATGTTACCAATCGGTTTGCTGGTTGTGAGTGCCCATGCACATGTGCTCACTTCGCTTGCACATGCCTCTTTGGGATTGAAACACAGCTTCAAACATACAGCTAATCAACTCAGGCAGCTCCTGTGAGGACAGTAGGGGCAGCGTGGAACTCAGCTGGGCAGCCTGGGTGGGGGGAATGAGACAGAAAGTTAGTTATATATGGTTGTGATCAGCCAGTGATCACAACTACCGGTTCGCCCGAACTGGTGCAACCAAGCAGCAGCCCACCACTGCTATACTGCAGTGGTCCCCAACCTTTCTGGCACCAAGGACCGGTTTTGTAGAAGACAATTTTTCCACAGACTCGCGGGTGGGGGGATGGTTTCTTGTGCAACCTAGATCCTGCACATCTTCAGATGAAGCTTCACTTGCCCAGAACTTGCATGGCCAGGTTGCTTGGCCAGGAGCTGAAGGCCCTGCTATACTGTATAATATTATCATAACTCAGTCCACCTAGCTAAGGCAGTGCCTTTAATATTCAGATATTCATATTAAGATTCATTTAAGTCTTGATGCATTTATTCTCTCTCCATCTCTCATTTAATCTCATTTACATAAATAGTCATTTATTTTGTTTATTGATTCCCTTTAATCAACACAAGCAAAACAAAGGAAACAAAAGGCTTATCATCAAACAGGACAGGAAGGGAAAGGAGAAAGAAGCCTGGGTATTATTTCATAAATCATGATTATTGCTGTCCAGGTAGTGGAAGTGCTTAGTAGAGTGGATGAAACAGCCCTGTAAGGCTGTAACCCATTCTGATGGGTTGAAAAAGTTTGTTAAGTAAGAATTTAGCTTAAGAGATTTGGGGCTAAATTTAGGAAAAATTGCACCTTGAATGCAGCCTATAGAAGAGAAGGTTTTGCAGCTGGCCAGAAGAATTGAGCTTGGAAGATTCCATTCACAAAGTGATTAGGTTCATTGCCATAAACCATAATGATGTATTGAATGTTTCAGTGATTTTCATACACCATGCAAAGCCATCAGTTATAGATGGAAAACCATCATGACCAGGTTTGTGCAACATACTAAGAGAAAATTAAATGCATTTCATGATAATGAATCCAACTATTGGTATATGTCCATGAAAACTTGGATCATTTTACTTGAAAAAAATCTAACAAAGGAATCACTACCAAAATGAAAAAAATAGTTGTTTCAGGAGGGAAAAACAAACAATACAATTTCCTGCAGTTTTAAACATCTCAAACTTTCTGAAACAAAATATTCTTATCTGTTCACATGTATGACTATCCCCAGGCCAAGTTCTCATTACGGATTTGATGCAAGTACTTATCAAACAGTGCTAGGCCATACTTTTTTTTTTCTTATTTATAGATCATTGCTATATCAGCCAGCTAAGGTTATTTTAATCTCCTAGATATGACTTTCCCAGAGATGCTTCTTTTTCCAGGTTTGCACATTAGTTATCAAGCAGTGTTTAGAAACTGCTGTGTATTCCAGAAAGGGTGGTAGTGTATTATCAGCATCTGGCTACCAGATTCTGCAAAAATATCTACCATGCTTAGATATACAAGTATCCGGGAAGGTTGGTTCATTGGGCTTCAAGGGAATCAAGTAGGTTGAAGAGCAATAGTTGCTTTCAAATAGGTAAACAATTATTTGAACACAAGGGTAGGGGACCCCGCAGATCAGGAGGTTATCTCGGGCCAGGATCTGCCTTTGTAACCAAACTCAATTATAATTCTATAATCAGATTCTGGAGGTTGAGGAACAGATTGTCCTAGAAGGCAGCTAATGAATAAATTACTTTTCTTACTGTAAGGTATGCAGCAGCATTATATAGCTTTTGGCTAGTTATACTTTACACATTGCTAGTAGCATTGTTACTATCTGAAAACTATTATTGAAGGGAGGTTTCTGTACTAAATGACTGAACATATAAAAATCAATGCATTGTCCAGTTCAATTCAATTCAGTTTCTTACAGTCATGGGCCAGAGACTAGAACAAATAAAAACACTCAGGAAATACACAATTAAAAATTCTAGTATAAAATAATAAATAACAGCTATTCATTCAAATATTGAGTTCTCACTCAAAGTGAGCATTAGGTACATCAGTGCCTCTACCACCCATCCTGCTTTTTATTATAGGTTTATACCATTGAATTAATTTATTTAGGAAATTTATGATATATTCTTCTATTGCATTGTTTTCATTGTAATTCACAAAAGGAATGGTAGGAAAATGCTTCCCTACTTATGCATTCTCTGGTGAGGAAGCCCGATGTGGAAAATGAGCTGGAAAAATACAGCAAAAAAGTTAGCAAAAAAAGCAGCACATTCTGAATCTTCTTTTTCCCCAATTGTTGTGGTGTAGCCATCCTCTGTTAGAAGCCGCTTAAGATAACTCCCAATGCACTTGTACGAGGATGCTCAATTCAAGATCCTTCCTGAGATGCATTGTATGGTAAGGTAGCCTCCAGTGGAGTACGTATAGCTTTGGTGCAAAAGCAAAACAGCAAAACCTGTATAAAGCAAGGAAGAAATCTGGGAAGAAAGCAATTTTAAATGAGTTTTTAATTATGCTGATACTTTTACACCAGTGCTTTTCATGCTGTCAGGAGAATTCTTGGAGTTAAAGGCCAAAGTTCTTAAAGTTACCAAGTTTGAAAAACAGTGTCTGCATACACACAAACACCTAAAAATTAGGTTTCCTTTAAGCTGAGCTGAGGTTCTGAAGATCTCACAGACATATCAATGTAGTGTTTTTGATAACAAGATAAAAGTGATGTCCTGTTGCCCTCTTATAGATACTTCGTTTTCAGTTCCTCAACTTTGTACCCTGTGATTTCTTGATAATCATGTACTAAAGAGGCCTGTCCCAGCTTAGACTTTCAAAAGCAATCTAGGTGGTACCTTATTAAGTGGGCTAATAAGCACTTCCAAATTAATCTGAAACTTTCTACTTCGCATTTTTCTCTCTCTTTTCATTTGTCTTGCAGCTCAGCTTGTTGAAAGTTTTCTTTAGAAAATAACAGAATAACAAAGAGTTGGAAAGGGCCTACGAAGTCTTCTAGTTCAAATCACTGCTCAAACAGGAAATTCTACAACATTTCTGACAAAATGTTTGCCACAACCCTGCTAAGGGTGATTGAATGAAGAAACAATCTTAGTACTAAGATATTGACAACATAACAGATGTTTTTTTGATATTTAATGCAGGGATTCTGTAATGCTGCTTTCTTAATCTTCCAAATCCTTCAGGTTATATTTCTTATCCCTGACTATTCCAACACTGGCTGGGGCTGATGGACAGGGGTGGGCTTCAAAAAATTTAGCAATGGGTTCTCTGGCCGGTTGCTGGGTGGGTGTGGGCATGGTGGGCATGGCCAAGTTGGCCTCCTGCAACATGGTGGGGGGGGGGGCTTTTTGCCTTCCCTGGGCTCCAGAGCTGCTGACAGAACTTGAATTATGAAACCAAGGAATTCCAAAATTTGCAATGGAAGACATTTGTGATCTGTCTTAAGCAAGAGTTGGATGTGATCAGGGAGAACTGTAAGATGTCAGGCCAATGTCAGATCTTGGAATAACATCGTATATGGACTTTTCTGTCAAATGCCAATATGATGGTGGTGGGAATACCATATTTGGGCTACAAATGTCTGGACAACCACTAGATGGTGTAGCAGAGAGACACAGGTAATACCAAATCTTTGCTTCCATAAGGGCTTTTGAAGCCTAGGTATGATAGCATTTTTCCAGCCAATGTGGCTATTGTTGAAACTCAGGGAATTTAATTCCATTTATTTGGTGGACTTCAAATGGCAAAGGTTGGGATAAAACATAGACAACAACCCACTTTTCAACAATTCATAAATTCATTCTACAGGAACAAGCCTTGGGCTTAATTTGCAATCCTCTAAACTTCATTGTGGTTTCTTGAATTTTAATTTAATTTGCTATGTGAAACAGCACATGTAATTGGTAAGTCATTTTGACTTAATATACTCTGTATCACCTCCCATTGTTCGAGCATGGCTTAAAAGGAAACTAGAAGCATCAATTTCCTGATTTGAAGTGATTAAAGTGTTTCACTATAGTCAAACTATAATGGGCCTTGGTGGCTCAGGCTGTTAAATGCCTGCACTTAAGTTCCAGCTGTCTGCAATTATTGTAGGCTCGAATCCCACCAGGCTCAAGGTTGACTCAGCCCTCCATCCTCTCGGGGTAGGTAAATTGAGGACCCAAGATTGTTGGGGGCAATAAGCTGACTTTGTAAAAATGCCGCTTAGTAATAAGCAGGCATATACATTGGAATGAAGGCTATTGCTAAGCACACTGGGTTGTATCCCCCCAAAATTGTAAGCCACCCTGAGTCTTCGGAGAAGGGCGGCATATAAATGTAATTAAAAAAAAACTAGGAACTCACAATAGTTGTGGACATAAGCCAGGATAGACAATACAATGCCCATAGGCAACAATGCACTTTCAGGCTTCTCCCTGGGTGCTCATCCAGTTTTCTGCTCCACTTAACTTTAATTATGTTTCTGATTCTTTTACTGAAACAGACAAAAGGAAAGTTAGCATGAAGTAAGCCATAGAGCCAAGTCCCTGCCTCCAAAATCATCTTTATTTACAAGAATGCATTTCCTGTATTGTTGAACTGTGATTTAGCAGTGCTATGTCTAAATAGAAGTTGTCATAATGTAGCTGTGGATGAATTGTTAATTTTTTAAAGAAAAAATGGAACTTTAGCAAGTATAACTATGTAATAACAACCAAATATATTGTCCAATCCTCTTTTGCACTTTCAGAGTTCTCTTACTTGTTTAGGGTGATTTTTATAGTTGTAGGTGAAAAATCAAATCAAGACACTATTCTGGACAAAACAGATTCCGTAGAACACTTCTGCTACGCAGAGGTGTGGGAGATTTTCCACAGCTTTTCTACATGAAATCCTTTTCACTGGTTGTATTCAAATACAGGATAGATTATCATCTGCTAGAGATGCATTATTCTAGATTTCTACTTCAAGTAAAAGATTGGACCAAATGGACTAATTGGTCCCTTAAAATGCAGTTTCTAGGATCCTGAGATCTCTTTGTTTGGATTACAAAGCTAGGCATGGTGATGCTTATTTGTACCCAAATCAGTTGCTGTCTCTCATAATTTGCAAAACAGTGGTTGCTTCTGGCCCTGCTGCTTTCTTTCTGGCTCTGGAAGATATAGCTTTAGAAACTAGATAGGCATGAGTGGTTGAGGACTATCTCACTGGGAGCCTCAGAATGACGCTGTTTGAGGATGGATCATAACAGCTTCAGAAATTAAAATTGAGGAATAGGGATAATGGCCTCCCTAATTAATTTGGTCTCCCATTCTTAAAGCGATAGTGTCCCAGTGTGATGCCATAGCAATGACTGGAATGCAGCATAATTATTTTCAATCTTTGCAATGCCTTCTTGACAGCAGGAGGGAGAGAAAGCTGAGACTGGAACACTTACTGGGATGTGGCAGTTCTTTTTTTAATTGCAAATAAGACTGATCAAGATAATATCCAGGGCTGAGTGTAATGTGGTGGGTCTTTCCTTCTCAGTAGGCAGGGTGAACTCATGTGGTGAGCTCATGAGATTAAATGAATATATGTTTTATTGAAAACATTTGTTTTAGAAAGGGAAAAGGCGAGGGTGATACAAGAAGATTATGGAATTATCAGACAACTTCTGAATGTCATGGGATACAATCTGTGTGGGGCCAGGACAAGAATACTGTCATGTGCTGCTTTCGAGAGCTATCTTCCTAGAACTCAGAAAAGTTTAATAAACTGTTGTCCTTCATTACTTGTATAAGCAGAGCAGTTCATTTCCAGAAGACCTAGTGATGGCTGCCAATTTGGATGCCTTCAAAATGGTTTTAGACAAATCCTGGAGAATAAAACTTCCCAGCAGTTATATTGGCTATGTATGGAGGCAACAGGCTTCTTAAAATTCAAGCTGTTGGATGATATCCACCAGAGCATACTATTTTGTTCCTGTACAACTTATGAGCTTGTTCCAATAAGCTTCTGGTTGGCTCTTGCAGAAGCAAACTGCTCAACAAAAAAAAAAGATATTTAATCAGATTCAAAATGGCTCTCACTCTCTTGTAACAACTCAGAGTTAAATTTACATTTGTAGATACAAAAGCATAAGCAAATGTAATTTTATAAATTACCAGATGTTTGTACTTTAAGGTTAACAAACATTCTTCCTATTACTTTTGTTTAATTATATTTATTTTCTTCCTTTTTAATCTAAATTGAATACGGTAGTCCTTGACTTATGGCCACAATATAGAATACAGAATACACACTACTGTAGAGCTTAAAATTTCTGTTGCTAAGTGAGACAGCTGTTAAGTAAGTTTTGCCTCATTTTACAATCTTTCTTGCCACAGTTGTTAAATGAATCATTGCAATTTTTAAGCCAGTAACATGGTTGTTAAGTAAATCTGGCTTCCCTATTGACTTGCTTGTCAGAAGGTCACAAAAGATGATCTCATAGCCCCGGGACAGAGCAACTGTCTTAAATATGAGTCAGTTGCCAAACAACTGAATTTTGATCGCATAACCATGGTGATGCTAGAGCAGTCATAAGTGTAAAAAAAGATAGGTCACTTTTTTCAGTGCTGTTGTAACTTTGAACGGTCACTCAATGAACTGCTGTAAGTCAGGGACTACCTGTATATGCAAAATATCTAATTCAAATTAAGAATTCTGCTAAGATCCATACTAATTGTGCTTTCAGAATCAATAAAGCAAAGCATATCCAACCTGGTATCGCCAGGAATGTTGGAGTATGGCTCCTACCACATCTAAAAGGCAATCAGTTTTGGATCCAGAGGGCAACTAATCTAAAGCTTTAAAAAAAAACATAGATCTGATTTCTTATTGTGATGTTTATGTAAATGTTGCCCTTCTGTCCTTTAACTGCACATAGAGAGATTAGGGAAGAGGGACAGTAATGACATCTTGCTAACTGCCTCCCATCTCTACTCATGGAAATGAAGTGAATCCCTCAAGAAACTTTGTCTTGTTTCTACATATCATGAATCCATTGTTTTTCATCTCAGAATAGTCCATTAGGATTAACCTGATAAAACTCAAATATCAAAACAAAACTGTCCTTGAACACCTAGACAAAATGAGAAGGGAGTGAGATTAGAGACCTATCCAATGGTAGGACTCTCTCTCTTTTTTTGCATGAAAGATTACATCAATTATCTACCCATAAATATGTTATTTTATTAAGTATCCTATGCCATTTTTCCTTGTAAGATACCTGATTTATATGCAAGAAATACAGTAATCTATATGATAACAATAAGGAAAAATAATATTATAAACATTTTTGATTTTAGAAGGCAGATTTGCAGAGAGTAGAAAGTATACAGGTTTCTTCTAAGTCAGAAATGTCGGCTTGTGCTGTCCAGGCAGTTTAGAGTTAATGGGATTTGAGATAGGTAGTTAGGAATTGAGAGCTGTCCCCTTAAGGGAATGCATCATGGTAAATGTAGTTAAGGTATCCTGGGAAATGTAGTCCATGTCATGTGGTCACATCTGTAATCCTGATTGATCACTAAATTGACCCTTGTTGGGTTGGGGGAGGCTCCCTCACTCTAGCCTGAATCTTTTACCATGCGGTCGCTTCAATCATCATCATGGTTATCATCATAGGGATGAGAGTTTAATATCTTTCTACACCACAATTCAGATATGCAAAGGATTGGACATTAAGAAGAACCTCATCATAAATGTGAGTTGACAGGATGCCTGATGAACCAATAAAAAATACTTTGTATGGATGCTTTGTGGAGTTGATCTGTCTGCTTTATACCCATCCAGAGCATAATAAGCAGAACAGTAGAAAGATAAATTAATCTTGATTCCTGGAAGATGCAAAGATCTGAAATCCCTGAGTAGAATGATGATTTGTCTGTCTGAATTCCTGCAATCCCAAAGTAAATGATGATCTGGATTCCCTCAATATAAAGTCAGTTAATTTGGACTCTAAAAGTAAATAATTATTGCTGTTTTTTTATTTTTTATTTTTATTTTTATTCATATTTATATGCCGCCCTTCTCCGGAGACTCAGGGCAGCTTACAATTTTTGGAGTGCAACCCAATGCTCAGCAATAGCCTTCATTCCATTGTATATGCCTGCTTATTACTAAGCGGCATTTTTACAAAGTCAGCTTATTGCCCCCAGCAATCTTGGGTCCTCACTTTACCTACCCCGAGAGGATGGAAGGCTGAGTCAACCTCGAGCCTGGTGGGATTCGAGCCTGTAGTAATTGCAGGCAGCTGGAATTAAGTGCTAGGCATTTAACAGCCTGCACCACCAAGGCCCTTTTGTTTGATGCATTCTCATTCTAATGGTGAGCCCTATGTATCTGAGCAGTTGTTTAAGTTATAACTTAATGTAAGTTATAATTATAATTATTACCAGAGAGGTAACTATGTCTACTACCTGTGAAGTCTCTTTAACCAATGTCTGTGTATAGTCTGCACAGATGTCTCAAAGGTTTAAAATACAGATTGGGCACAAAGAGGATGTGAAGCCATACATTGTTTTACATCATTATGGCTGTGTTTATATAATTAATCAAATTGGAATAAATGATATTATAGTAATATACTGGATAAGGATCAACTCTAGGTATACTAATGAGGAAGATATTCCATCTTATAAATTCATTGTTGTTAAGAAAGTATCAGGGTCCTGTCCTACAGAAAGAAGAAGGGGCTAATGTCCCACAGAAAGAAGAAAAATGTGATTTTTAGGGCTAGATTACTCATTACAGTAAGCAGTGGCATGTTGAATAAAATGCAGCAGATTGGTTTACAGGAGATGCTAAGCTATAAAATCACATTAGCACCATATGGGAATCCAGATTTATTCACTAGCAAGAATGTCATTTTAAAGTTCCAGAATTTATTATAATTTGACTCACAAAGTTATTTCCTCCATTGGACTAGTGCTCTACTAAATCCATGAATTTTTGAACTAGATCTGGGCTGTAAAAATCACAGATCACTAAATATCAGCCAAGGATTCCATTTTGTTGCCAGTGACCCTTCACCAGATTTGGTAGCGGTACTTTTTCCTCAAACTGAGTAATTTTTTTCCCATTTGACAGTAAGTAGTCATGAAATGTCCAGATAAAGCAGCGTATTTTTTTTTCAGCTTCTCCATGTCAAGATCTCATCTATTTGCTCTGGCCTACAAATTCAACTAACTGGAAATGTCATTATCATCATTATTAGGTCCTGTGCAGAGTACATTGGGCAGCAAGTGTTTCCCACCATTTTTGATCATTTGCAGCATCTCTGGAATTGTCCCAGAGTCTTAAGATCTTCCTTAAGCATTTGGCACCAAGTTTTCTGAAGCTGGCCTCATTTCCTCTTTCCTCCAGGAAATGTAGTGCAATTTTTGGATGCTGGTATTTAGGCATATATGAGATATTATCAACAAATCACATTCAATGCTCATTCACAATTCTTGCTAGGTGTTCTAAATCTGATTTTTGTATTAACTGGAAGCATGGGGTAGTGATGGGTCAGACACGACTTTGCAACTAACAACAACAACAACAACATAGATAATGTTAAAAACACATTTTTCTATGGTAGAAGTAGAAAAATTCAAAGAACCATGTTCTAGTCTGCTAGACATAGAAGTCTTTGATTAAGATCTTGGTGAGACATTCTGACCAAGTTATAGTTTTGAGCCATCAAATATTTTTAGAGAATGACACATTCTTAGATTTCAGTTGCCAACTATTAGTCAATTAGACATATGCTATTGATTGCGATTTTGGTGTAGAGTATACTATTTGGAAACACTAATGTAAAAAGGGATTTTAACAATAGCTTGTGGAGCCTGTAATTAACGTCCATATCCATTAAGGTTTCAAACCAGCCTGGCTCAATTCA
This sequence comes from Naja naja, assembly GCA_009733165.1. Taxonomy (NCBI): domain Eukaryota; kingdom Metazoa; phylum Chordata; class Lepidosauria; order Squamata; family Elapidae; genus Naja; species Naja naja. The sequence continues at coordinate 44,361,643 of CM019150.1, forward strand.
ATTTTCTGAACTAGTTCAGGAAAGAGAGACATTCAGTTTACAAAAGAGACATTCAATTCTATTTAAGAATCCAACTCAAGCCATTGTAGAATTAATGGTATTACAAACAAACCCAAAATTTTCTTTGCAACATACCCTTATATGGAAAACTAATTCTCATGTACATTATAAAGATACATGGCTATAATTCATTGTAATGTTTGTATATAGGTATCTATAAATATGTTTTGTGTGTTTTTATTTCTTTTTTCTTTTTTGCCTTTTAAAAATATTGTCTCAGAATCAAGGCTTTGTATAGCTCTCCTTCACATGTATAGGCATATGAATGCCTATACATTCATATGCCCACCTCTCTCACACACATTGACACTGACAAATTTACTGTTCAAAGATATCAGACCTATTAATACGAATGCATTAAACTTTACTGTTCATACTATTGAGATATATCTATTGAGATTTCTTCCTTTCCCTCTGCCTCTCCTTTTGTAAGCTGCTACTATAAATCTACTAGTTTGTGACACTGGAGTTCTGCTGTATGAACAAAACCATGTGGAGAATGCTCCTTTTCAATACCCCATTAATTTTAAAGCTGTATCAGTATTTAAATTTGGGGGGAAATTGAATTGATGAGGGGAAGGGAGAAGGAAGCCAATAAAATGCTAGGGAAAAAAACCACAACCATTCTAAAAATTTTGTTCATTCAAAACACAGTCTGCCATTTTTCATTATATAACTGGTGTGATATATTTTAAATAAGCAAGATTCCCAAAATCTTTTTACATAGTGCCTGCAAAAACCCGCCACCCTTTTTGAAATTGAGAAGGGCAGTCAATTTGACAGGCTTGGGACTAGAAAAATGGGATGCTAGGCATGTATGTCTCTTGAAAAAAAAATCTTTGGGATAATGATATTCACATTTTGCATGGTGTTATTTTTGATCAGAATATCAACAAAGTGAAATGGGCTCAGTTCATCTTAATCATCTCCCCACAAGCTCTTGTATTCAGGGTCTCATTTGCAAAGTAGCAGGAGAGATTTTTCATGTTGCTTGCGCACAGAAAGATGGATTTAATCCACCCAAACACAATAGGAGATTAAACTGCTCTTGCTGCTCCCTGCCAGCATATCCAAACCAAATGCTCATCAAATCCCCTTTTGTTACGACATTTTCAATTGAAAGTGACTGTGTCTCATGTTTGGGGAAGTTTTCAGTATCCCAGTCAGCAAAGAGAGATGCTTTGCTGGTGAGCATTGAGCTGAGTGGAGTTCCCAAATGAGTAATCCTATTAAGGTTGGAGTATCTGATTTAGTGGTCCGGTATAGCAGCTAATCCTAGCAGCAGGGGTACATATCCTCACACTTTCAAGGATATTTTTCTTTTTTCTGGGAGACTGCTGAATCGCTCCAGGCACAGAATCAGAAACAAGAATGCATTCTTAGACTTCCCTGTCACCTTTTAGATGAGGAAAAATAAGACCAACTCAAGTCTGTAAGCAATGAAACACAGACCAAAGGCAGGATTTCCTTTGATGTTGTTTTGAAAATAATGAAAATGCGGTACTTTCATATTTTAGAGATGGCAATTGGTCATATATTTTCATAACTAGAGTTAACTACACAAAGAATAGGAATGGACTGAGATGCATTCTAGAATGATTGTATATTATTTTCAGTCACAAGCAATGTTTCAGTCCTTTCATGGAAAAAGTCTCTGGGTCACTGGTTTAGATAGGAGACTTTAAATAGAGTTTAAGCAACCAAACATCGATAGGTGGACTTTGATTTTGCCAACCCCAAAGCCTTCCCTTCAAAATTCAGTTGCAAAAACAACCATTTTATTTTTATTGATACCGAATTTTACAAAACTGGGTTTTCAGATCAGATTATATTGATAATGCTTTGGTCACTTTAATGGCAGATAAACACTTCGCTAAAATTAATAGGGGAGGTACAATGGGGCGTATTGGACTTCTGGAGACTTTTAGTACCATCATACCATCTTTCTGGGTTGCTTGACAAAATTTGGCTTAATGGGCACAGTTTTTGACAAAGATCTATTCCTTTCTTTTGACTTGTATCCAGACAGATGGGACTGGGAGATCACTGTTCAGAATATGGATGTTTTTCAACAGTTTTCATCCTCTCCTCCCTAGTGTTGTTCAATATTACAGGAAACTGATGAGGGAGGACATCCAGACCTTTGAAGTGAGGTATCATTATCATAGAATTAAGATATTAACTCTACAATACTGCTCTTTACAATTGGTATCCTCAAACATTGCCCACTTTAATAATAGATTGGTTGAAGGAGAAGAAAGTAGAAGTGCTGATAGTGAATAAGAAAATGGACTCAAAGACTGAAGTTAGTTACTTTAGAGCAGAAAACATTCTGATTGAAAGAGCAGGTCCAATTTGGAATTTTGTTGTTACTTGATTTGCTGAGTAGCTGGTGCTTGTGACAAATATAGCTTTCACACAGATATGCCTAGTCCACTAGCTGGGACATTTCTGAGCCAATCAGTTTTGGCAATAATAATCCACACAATAACTCAATAACTCATATTGAGTAACACATGTTATCTTAAGCTAATATGGAAAAGGCTAAAAACTAGAAATTCAAAATGAGATTACTAACCATGGTAAAGTACAGGGATTACTTGATGCTGGTGTTGATACTCAGACATCAACATTGTTGCTCTGTTGTAAATTGGTAACAATTCTAAGTGAAAAATATAAAGTCTTAATTTGCCCATGACCTCATATCTAAAGCAGGGGCAAGCTATATTAAAAGGATCAGGGAGGCTATCAAACTTTCCAAACCCTTAGAAGAGCAATGGAGGACATTTATTAATATAGTGGTGTAACATTGGAAGAATCAGAAATAACATTTGGTTGCTGTTTTGTTTGGGATGTTTTCTGAAATGTTTTAAGGATGTCAATGGCCATAGTTTACTTTCAGAGACTTCTCCCTCTCATCTTATCCTTAAACTCTACTACAATGCAAAGAAATGGGTCTAAATTGACCATGAAGACATAATTTGGGACCTTCCTTAATTTCTTTTTGAAATGTCAACCAAGTTCAGTCACTTTGGTGCCATGATTTTGGGTGCTGAGAGTCTACAGATGGTGTGCTCTTGTGTTGCCTATCCTGATATGAATTTTATTAGCTGCTTTGAGAACTTGCTGGTAAAGAAACAACTTGCTGGTATGAACTAGCTAATTAAACAAACAAGCAGATGGTAATGGTACGGTAAGTCCTAGTTTGAATTGAAACCCTTAAGCCACTCCCTCTCTGGAAGTGCTGAATGGATTGAATATTTCTTACTTGTCTACTACAGTGATAACTACTCACTTTGGATGCTTTTTAAAAAGTATGTCTTCAAACTACAAAAAGTCTCTTCTCACTGCAGTAGATAATAAATAGGTCATTTGAATAGCTTTATCTTAATATAAATGGGAACTTTTCCAAAATTTAGACTTCAGCATTTACAATTCCCCTGCATGAATGACCATTGCTGAGAATTATGGGGATTGAAGTTCACACAGCTGGAGGACACCCAGTTTGGGAAAGGCTGGAATAGGTCTGAGTGATCCATCCATCTTATAATTCCAAGCATGGATGGTTAGGAAACAAGCTGTGCGGTAGACATGATACTTTCATGCCCTGTAATGTGTTGGTTGGAGGAATCTACATGGCTGATGGAGGAAATAGAATGTTGGGCTAGAAAGACCACTTATTTTGATCTGATCAAGCTCCTTTTATTTTCTTATGCTCACTTTAACATGAAGTTGCAGATCCACTTGAGCAAGACTAACACACATTGCTGCAGAGCCTACGAAATCAGTCTGAGCATGCTCCTCTTTATTGGACTCACTGGGAGGAAGAAAAGTCAGCAGCATCAAAGATAGCTATAATTGGTACCATTCTTTAAAAGGGCAGAGGGGAGGGTGCTTGTCTTTCAACAGAGCTGCCCATAGCAGTAAATCTTCACTATTAGATGGTTTTATGGAAAGAAGGCCTATATTTTCCTCTCAACTGAATCCCTTAAAAAAGCCCCAACAACTGTCTTCCTTGATGAATCAGAAACAAACGTTTGATTTTTTTTAGGATATGTATTTTAAGATCTGTGCTTTTAAATGGGTGCCAATATGTGACTGCTAACGCATAGCAGCATATGCATTAGGACAAAAGGAGAAATGTGTAGTTATATTCTCAAATATTCTCTATTGCAATTTAATCACATGCATGTTTTTTTTGTGGGGGGAGGGCTTTTGATTAAGAAGAGTCACAAAATAAACTATTAACAGAAAACACCTTTATACTGTAAATCCCACTGAATTCAGTGAAACTTATCCAGGTAAATGTATAAAGCATTCTGAGCCACTAACTCTGGTCTGTCTGCCTTCCTTCCTTCCTTCCTTCCTTCCTTCCTTCCTTCCTTCCTTCCTTCCTTCCTTCCTTCCTTCCTTCCTTCATTTCTTCATATTCATTTAAAGAATCCTCTTAAATTCTCTGTCTCTATTCTAATAAAAGTTTGCACCTATCTTTATTATGGCCCAATTCCAATAATAATAATAATAATAATAATAATAATAATAATAATAATAATAATTTATTTGACTTGTATGCCTCCCTTCTCCCTAAGGACTCAGGGCGGCTAACAATAAAACAACACATATTTACATATAATTTACTTAAAAACAAATTAAACCTAACAAGTCAAAATAAACACTAAAACATTAAAACCTTAAAAACTAAAACAGTTAAAAAAACCCCACCCAGGTCATTCCAGGCCAGCCTGTTGAAACAGCCAGGTCTTCAGGTCCCGGCGGAAGGAGCGGAGATCAGGGGCCAAACGGAGATCCACGGGGAGCTGGTTCCAAAGGGTGGGCACTCCCACGGAGAAGGCCCTAGCCCTGGGAACCACCAGCCGACAATGCCTAACTGACGGTATCCCAAGGAGGCCCCTCCTGTGGGAGCGAACAGGGTGATCAGAATGTGATGCTGGCAGGAGGCGTTCCCGCAAGTACCCTGGACCCAAGCCATTTAGGGCTTTGTAAGTCATTACTAGCACCTTGAAACTAACCCGGGAGGCAACCAGCAACCAATGCAGGTCACGCAGGAGGGGTGTAACATGGGAGTATCGGGATACTCCCATCACAGCTCTGCGCATTCTGCACCAGTTGTAACCTCCGGGTAGTTCGCAAGGGCAGCCCCATGTAGAGAGCATTACAGTAGTCGATTCTGGAAGTGACGAGCACATGAGTGACCGTTTGAAGGGCATCTCGGCTCAGGTAAGGGCGGAGCTGGCGAACCAGCCGAACTTGGGCGAAAGCCCCCCTGGCCACAGCCCCCACCTGCTCCTCCAAACTGAGCTGTGGGTCCAGGAGGATGCCTAGATTCCTCACCCTATCCACAGGGGGCAACACCTCTCCCCCCATGACCAAAGATGAAACATCGCCTGAAAACCGAGATGCCAGTAAGAACAGCCACTCCGTCTTGGTCGGGTTGAGCCGGAGCCTATTCCTCCCCATCCAGACCCATACCGCCTCCAGGCGGGTCTCTCTCACAGAGAGAGCATCACTGATCTGGTCTGGGGTGGAGATATAAAGCTGGGTATCATCAGCATATTGATGATACCTCACCCCAAAACCTCGGATGATCTCTCCCAGCAGTTTCATGTAGATATTAAACAGGAGAGGCAAGAGAACAGACCCCTGTGGCACCCCACAAGTGAGGAGCCTTGGGGCCGATCTCTACTCTCCTGCCAACACCGACTGCGAGCGGCCCGAGAGATAGGAGGAGAACCACCACAGAATGGTGGCCCCCACCCCCAATCCCCGGAGCCGCTGCAGAAGGATACCATGGTCGATGATATTGAAAGCCGCCGAGAGATCTAATAGGACCAGGACAGAGGAAAAACCCCTGTCCCGAGCCCTCCAGAGATCATCCATCAGTGCGACCAATGCTGTCTCTGTGCTATGTCCCAACCTGAAGCCCGATTGATACGGGTCTAGATAATCAGTTTCCTCCAGGAACAAAGGAAGTTGCTGCACCACCACGCTATCAACAACCTTCGCTAAAAAGCGAAGGTTGGAGACTGGATGGTAGTTGTCCAAAATGGCTGGGTCCAGAGCAGGCTTCTTGAGGAGAGGCATTAGTATGGAAATAAAAGACACATGATTATATGTTTCACTAATACAACGGTCTAACATTTTAGTGACTAATGTTGGAAACCTGAGAGAATTGTAACTGAAAAACAATTTTGATATTCCCAGAAGATTCTGAGATATGTTATGAAGCCAACCAGTAGCACTCTTTGAGATCAGTGAAAGGGAGGTAATGGGCTAACACTGCATTGGCTTTCACAGATGCAAAAACTGGCTTCTTTTTGAAACATTCCTTGCTTCAAAAAATGATGTTATCTAGAACTCTTGGAGGCCACCACTGTTGTATGCTCTAGCTCTTATCATACTGTTGTATGACAAGAGTAGGAGAAGAACTAGGAAAAAAATACAGTATAGGAAGTAGAACAAAGAGGATCAGTGCCCAATTGCTTTACAACATGGGTATCAAACTTGCTGTGTCATGTTATCATCATGATGTTTTGCAACATTTTTCCCAGTCACGGAGCTGGGGTGAGCATGGCCTGCATGTGATGCATCTGGCTCGCAGGCTACCAGTTTGACATCCTTGCTTTAATTATAATGTTTTCTGTGCTTTTGGTTTTACTAATTCATATTCTGGAAACATCCCTGAAAGTTTATAACTGAAGTAGGTACTATTGGTTTTGTCAGAGAAAAAGATGCACTGTAAAAATAAAGAATTATAAACAGTCAAGAAAGAACACTCTGCTATTTAAGATAGGCATTTCATAATAAAATGAAAAAGGGGCTAGTTCCTTACAGAAGCTCCTCAAGGCATTCTGCCAAAATGTACTCTTGTTCCTTTGTATTTCTAACAATAAAAAATATCTTAAAAGGAAAAAGGAAGGCTTCCTGAAAGCCAATATCATGATTTAACATAGAAGAATGAAAAAAAAATCTCAGCTGAACAAAATAATATTTTACATATATTGTGTTCTGTTTATATTAAATCCAGTAGAATCTAAATAAATCTGAGGAAATATATGCTGCTGACAAAGCCCTGTATATGCAAATATAATATAAATCCAAGGCACGGTTGATAAAACCATATTTTGGAGGAAATAACTCCAACAAATTCTTGAGGATCCCCTTCCCTCCTTCTCTTTTCCCTGGCAGCAACTTTCAGGAATGCTTATCGCTGCTAAGTATTATACACAGAGAAGTTGCAGATGACTAAACAAAACTGTTTGCTTTTCTTCTCTTCTGGATTTGCCTGGTGTTGTAGTTAAACACAACTGACCCAGTGCAAGCCAAAGAAAACTTGCAGCTCAACTAGCATGCTGAAATGTGATTTTTGTCCAAGGGAGACAGGAAAAAAAAATCAAGATGGGCGCCATGACCACCTAATCAAAGCCCTGCACCCTTTTATGTATGTGTTCTGGGTTTGATCACCAGGCTATGCTGCCATCTTGACTTTCTTGAACCACTACAGATATCCTTGTTTCTGTATTAATTTATCTGGGTCTTTCTCTCCCCATTATTGTTTGTTACATTTCTATGGCCCACCTTCTCCAATCATTATAGGTCAGGGAATATTTTACAGTATTCTTACAACTGTTCTATGTTGAAGAATAAGTAGCTGTATTGTAAATGACTCTTTTGGGGAATACACTAGTTACAATAAAAATGGATGGTGAATTTCATAAATAAATTGAAAGTGGCCCAATGCCATCTACATGTTTCATGGCTAAGTAAGGATTTTAAGATAATTTCATGTATCAAAGCCAATTTCTTACTCACAAGGCTTTAACATTCCTGATTATCCAGAGATAAAAATCCACTCTCCCCTCAAAAAAATGTCCTGTCATTTTCCTAAATTCAGGTTGGGTTTTCAAAGTGAGTACAAAGGGCAGTCAAAGAAATACAACCACAAAAACAACACACTGACTAACTCCCCACAAACATTTACAGTTAAACAAGCATAATTCTGGTTATCTTGAATTCAGCTGGAAAGTACCAGATATTTCAGCCTATTCTTCAAAGGATCTCTTTCTCTATCTCTTCAAGTCCTCTGTTTTTTAGGGATACTTAAAAAAATCCTATGGTTTCCTGCTTCAAATAATAACATTTCCAATTCATTGTTTTGGAGGGAAACAAAAATAATTAAAATTTATATTATTGTATTGAGAAAGGTCTTTCTACTTCTGAATTGGGAACATTGTATGTGGTTTACCTGATGCCGATGATCATAGAATGGAAGAAATCTTTGCAATCATTTAGTCCAATTTCTAACCCATTGCAGGAATTGATTGAATGCCTGATAGATGGCCATCCAGCCTCTGTTTAAATACTTCTAGCAAAGAATTTATCACCTCCAAAAGAAATGTGTTCCATAGATGAACAGCTCTTATCATTAGGATGTTTGATGTCCACCCAAATTCTACACTTTTGTGTTGTCTTCTAGACCCATTTTGAACAAGTCTACCTAATCTTCTAACTGGTAGCCCTTCAAGTTAAAGAAAGCTATCATGTATTAAAAGCTATCCATTGTATCTATCTGTAGTTTGTACTATAATATAATGCAGTAAAATAAGCAGCCTACTGAAAGTTTGCCTAGTTTGCCCCATATCAAGGCATTTTGGACATCTCATAGGTGATTACTTGCAACTTTTATGGAGTAACATAGTTGATCTGCCTACTATTTGTAAGTCCATCTGGAGTGGAACACTAGACACAGAGGGGTCCACCAAGAGCAATAGGCTGTAGTGCTGTATGATGTATGAAGGTTCATACATATATTTTATTAAGGATATAGGATAAGTAGTAAAGTGGACTATCTAGATCCATCTAGCTGGATTCCTTCCCTGGGGAGCTACTTTTGAAGAGAATTTTTTTAAAAAATTACATTTATATGCCGCCCTTCTCCGGAGACTCAGGGCGGCTTACAATTTTTGAGATACAACCCAGTGTGCTCAGCAATAGCCTTCATTCCATTGTATATGCCTGCTTATTACTAAGCGGCATTTTTACAAGGTCAGCTAATTGCCCCCAACAATCTTGGGTCCTCAATTTACCTACTCCGAGAGGATGGAAGGCTGAGTCAACCTTGAGCCTGGTGGGATTCGAGCCTACAGCAGTTGTAGGCAGCTGGAACTTAAGTGCAGGCAATTAACAGCCTGAGCCACCAAGAATTGACTCATGGTGATTGGGAAAAGCCTATAATCTAGGCCAGGGGTCGCCAACCTTTTGGACCTCAGGGACCACCAAACTCATAATTTTAAATTCCGCAGACCACTAACATGAATTTTGACTGACAGTGGCTTGCTGACATTGGTGGGAAAGTCAGTCCCATGTTTCAGAGCTGCAGTAGTCACAAAACTGGCCCTTTGGTCATCCTGGAACAGCTCCTCCAGTCCATAGCAAGCCAGTGCACCCGGGTGGAGGAGTAGCTGCTCCAGAATGACCGAAGGGCCAGTCCTGTGACTACTGCACCTCTGGAATATGGGATCAACTTTCCCACCAACGTCAGCAAGCCACCCCGGGCCTTCTGTTCCCATGCAGCCTGGATTAATTGCACTGGGGGGGAAGTGCTTTGGGGGGGGGACATTTCTCTACAGACCACCAAAATTTTCTCGCGGACCACCAGTGATCCCCGGCCCACTGGTTGGCAACCACTGATGTAGGGCAATATGGTTATAACACACACATCAATCAGCATAGAGCCAGAAGAGACCTCAGAGGTCTCCATGTTCAACTTCCTGCTCAAGCAGGAGACCCTATACCACTTCAGATAGGTGGCTGTTCAGTCTTTTCTTAAAAACTTCCAGTGATGAAGCACTCAGGCAAGCCTGTTCCACTGGTTAATGGTCCTCATTTCTTGTCTTGCCTTCTGGTGCTTTGGAAAACAATTTGATCCCTCCCTCTTCTTTGTAGCAGGCCCTCAAATACTGGAATATTACTATCATGCCATTCTTTTCTCTAGAATAGCCATACCCTAGTCCTTCTTTTCTCTAGAATGGTCATACCTAATTCCTGCAACTGTTCTTCATGTGTTTTTGTCTCTAAGCTCTTAATCATCTTAGTTTGCTCTTCTTCGCATTTTTTCCCAAAGTCTCAACTTCCTTTTTGTAATGTGGTAATAACATCTCCTTTGAATCTAGATTTATTTATTTGTTAAATTTATTTGCTGCCCATTTTGCTGTGGGGCTACTCTGGGTGTCTTACAACAATAAAATGAAATATATATATAAATAATAATAGTGAAGGAATAAAACAATAAAAATTAACAGTGGAAGTACAATAATATGAAATTAGAAACTGAGCAGAGGAGGGGCAGGAATTGCAGGGTGGAAATGGGGTCAGCTAGTTAGTTCAGCAATCATCTTCTGTGATGTATTCTGCTATTGGGTTCCCAAGCCAATCTGCTGACCCAGGTCTTCAGGCTGTTGCAGAAGGATAGGAAGGTGGGGCAAACATCACCTGGGGGGCAGGATGTTGCAGAGAGCTGGCCTACAACAAGAAGGCACTTCTCCTGGATCCCATCAGTCAGAGTTCCTTGACTGATGGGATCCTCAGCAGGCCTTCTCTGTTGACACAAATTGGGTGGACTTGTCTTAGCGGGACAAGATAGCTCATCAAGGAGTCTGGACCTATGCCACAGAGAGCTTTAAAGGTTATGGTCTGAGCCAAGCTAATAATTCCTGTCTCATCCTATGAATTGTATTGCTTCCTGTTGCTTAGATATCCAAACAAAATAGGTATATTACTAGATTTGGTGAAAGTTCCTAATTGCTTTTTCAGAATTTACTTTCAATATGCCCTCCAACATGATATAATTTTTCATGGAAGAACTTTGTCTTGGGAAGTACTTCAGCAAGAATTGAGAATCCAGTTTAGGCTGAAATGCTGCCTGTGGTGGGAAAGGAACAATTTGATCAAAGGCTATTGGTTTGCCATTTCACTGAACCACTTCCTCTGGTTTCTTCTTCCCTTTGCTTTTTGTTCTGTTTCTTTCCATATCTGTCAACCTCTCCAGCTGTTTATTGTTTTTAAGGGACCGCAGCTTCAGGCTGCATGTCAGATCTGTTCCTCCAATGCTGAGATTTAATGTTTACAAGTTGGGTCTGTTTTTCTTTTGGCTAATTGCTGAGATCATCTGAGGTGATCCCTTAAGGGCAGTTAATTGGACAATGATGGAGATGGAGACTGTTCTGGCATGTATTGCCTCCAATGCCTTCAGTTTAACTGAAAAGGGACATAAATCACAATTTGTAGGAGTGATCCTCATTTTGCTGTGTGTGTGTGTGTGCATGTGTGTGTGTGTTCCCATTTTAAAGGAATCATCATGATATTTAACTTGAACAGTCTTCAGAGGACTTGTATAGAAATTATAGGAGTCATGCAGGATGATCCTGTTTGCCATCCTTTAGATTCTATTTCTAAGATTTAGTTATAGATTTTCAATCTCAACAGCAAGCTCAAATCCATCTTTAGCCATTATACCAGAATATAGAGGACAATCAGTAGCCTAAGGAAACTATATAATAACTACTGAAAATAATTTTCATTGAGAAGAACTTCAAGTTAGCAAGTGCAAGCATAACAACAACAACACATTCCTGATCCTGCCATTCTGCCAGCAAACAGGCAGTTAGGCTGCTGTGGCTGGGCCTGGACAGCTATCTGGTGCAGTTCCTATGGTTAAGGGATTACTGTCTTTGGATCAGTAGTGGCTTAGCCACTGTGAACCAATCCAGGCACCTATCATCACTAGTGATGAGAAGAAATGAACAAAATTCCACACCAGATCGGTCATCGCCCGGGTCAACAAGGACCATGTCAGATGCTATGGACATCTACCAAAAAATGGACTACAGGGCTCAGTTATTACTGCTAGGGAACCAGGGTGTGCAACTGCAAAATGACTGGGACAAAAGCGCAAAACAACCAAAGAAAATCGAGAAATCATCAAATATTACTACCAGGCAGAACCAACAGCCATGGGGTTTCAAAAAAGAATAATGCATCTGTGGAAGGAAAACACCCAGAAAGTGACATAACTTGTTCTGTATGCCCTTATATGGTCAATGAGTGGAGTCTGATAGCAGACTCCACTCATTGGTTCAGCCACCGGTGGGAAAATAGAAGCCCTGTCAGTGGCTGAAGCTTTGGACAGTGCCGGCTTTAAAAGCCGGCGCCTGCCGTGGTTGAGTGGCTTTTTGCTGGAGAGCTGAAATAAAGAGTGTAACCTGAACTGCTGTGTCCTGCCTCTTCTTACCACGCAGTCCCCAAAATAGTGGCGATGAAGGTGGAATGCTGAACCATGATGAGAACAAAGGACACATCATGGCAAGCCGATGCCATTAGGAGCAGACAAAGGAAATGCAGCAGCCAAGCAGAATGACCCAACGTGCAACCAGCATGGCTCACCGACCCATGGCCATCCCGTTCGACCATGCTAAAGAGAAGTGGTCATCTTACATGGGCCGCTTCAACTTGCAACTGGAGGTAAACAGGCTGCAATCTGCCCCCAATTCACAGAAGAAAGCATTGTTCTTAATTTACTGTGATATTGAAATTTATGAGATGGCGGACACTTTGGTCATTGATGACCTACAGACTGTATCCTGGGACGAGCTGCAACGCACCCTCAAAGGACACTATGGCCCCTCTCCGTCCTACCTGGCTAGCCGCTATGATTTCTACATGCGGAGCCAGAAGGAAAGGGAGACTATCAATGCGTTTGTGGCCGAGTTAAGGAGGATCGCAAAGAACTGCAGGTTCCCGAACACCGAAGGGATGATCCGGGACCAAATCATCCTCGGTATGAGAGACCCCACACTCCAGAAAAAGCTCCTTGCTTGAGAGGACATCTCCTTTAAAGAAGCCATCAACAAGGTGAGGGTGCCGAATCGTTGGACAATTTGGCGGTGCAGATCCGAGGAATGGGGAAGATCCATGCAATCACCACGGATTGCCATCCATTGCCTCACGAATCCGCTTCCGAAGGCAGTGACAACGATGATGGAGAGGTCCACAAACTGAGGTCCAGCAAGCCCAAGGGGAAGACCAGGAACCGGGAGTGCGGAGGCTGAGGCGGGAACCATCACCGTTCTGCCTGCCGTTTCTGGGACACTGTATGTTGAAGATGTGAACACAGGGACCACATCGCAGAGGTCTGCCGTGCATCACAACGTACAAGTAAGCAGGGCAGGCGAACGGCGTCACCTGCCAGGCAATATGGCCACCAGAGCAGAGAGCGAAAAAACCCGGGCGACGCAAAATTCAAAAGACGAGACGGCACCAGAGAGGAAGAAGCTCACCTCACCTATGTAGGCTGCACGCAAGCCCGAGTGGGGCGCATGGACACTTTCAAGGCGAATAAAATCATGGCCAATGTGAATATACAAGGAAAGCTATGCTGCATGGAAGTGGACTTGGGATCCTACATTTCAATCATCTCGTGGGACACCCTAAAGCGGCTCCAGCCCAAGCAATGGTGCGACCAGCTGCAGCTGCAAGCCATCATGCTAAGGGACTACCAGGGCTCTCGAATTCCCATCCTGGGAAAGAAGATTGCCTGTGTAGAATATGATACATTCTCCAGAACATTGCCACTCACAATAGTCGACTGGAACCTTCCCAGCCTGCTCGGAAGAGAATGGTTCCAGCCACTGCAGATAGGAGTCACTGGAGTCCACGCAACGGAAACCAACCCCCCCAGGCCGGCTGCAGACATCGTGGACCTGGAGAAGGAATTCAGCGATGTATTCGATGACTCCTTGGGCAAGTATAAGGGGACCCCCATCTCCTTCAGTTTAGACCCAAATGTCGCACCAATCCACCTAAAACCAGGTCACGTTCTGTTTGCTCTCCACCCAAAGGTGGAAGAGCAACTGGACAAATTGATAAGCCAAGGGGTCCTAGAACCGGTAGACCACGCAAAGTGGGAGACCCCAATCATCACCCCATAAAGCCAGATGCATCAGTTCACATCTGTGCTGATTACAAGATCACATTAAACAGGGCACTACAGCAAAGTGCCTACTCAGTGCCCGCGGTATAGCACCTCTTATACTCCCTGGGCTGGGGGACTATTTTCACCAAGTTAGACCTAGCCCAGACCTACCAGCAACTACCCATCGATGAGGAGATCACAGAGGCACAGACCATAGTCACACACTGGGGGGCATTCAAGTGCAAGAGGCTCCAGTTCGGAGTCAGCATAGCACCCGGCCTGTTCCAAAGCATCATGGAATGACTATTACACAACATACCAGGGGTGGTGCCATACTTTGATGATGTAATCATCTCGGTAGACAATAGAGGCCAACTAATGGAGCAGTTGAGGACAGTCCTGGCCCAGTTCCAGGAAGCGGGGCTGAAGCTAAAAAGAAGCAAGTGCCACATAGCCATGTCGCAAGTGGAATTTGGGGGGTTCCTAATAGATGCTGCAGGCATCCGGCCCACAATTGGAAAACTAAAGGCCATCTGGGAAGCCCCCACCCCACAAAATAAGGCAGAGCTACAAGCATTCCTGGGCCTGCTTAATTTTTACAATGCTTTCCGGAAGCATTGTAAGGCGGAAGGCGACCATTGTGGAACTGCTCCACAGACTGTTGGACAAGACGGCCCTCTGGAGTTGGGGGAAACGCAAGGCTGACACATTCCAAAAGATCAAAAACATCCTGACTTCAAGCAGCGTGTTCATCCAATATAGTGAGATGCTGCCTCTGAACCTGACATGAGACACATCCCCCTATGGCATCAGTCCAGTCCTCAGTCACAGGCTACCCAATGGAACAGAAGCCCCAATTGCATATTTCTCCAAGACCTTCTCCAAGTCACAGTGGAACTATAGCCAGATAGATAAGGAGGCATTGGCTGCAGTCGCAGGGGTCAAGCACTTCCATGAGTACCTATATGGAAGACATTTCGACTTGATTATGGACCATAAACCCCTGGTTGGCATCCTCGCACGACAAACCCATACCGAATATACTGTCGCCGAGGATACTAAGATGGACAGTTTTCCTGGCCACGTACTGTTACCACCTGATCGATAAGTTGGGGAAAGAAATCGCAAATGCCGATGGACTTAGCCGCTGCCCACTCCCAGACCAGGCCAAAGACCCAGCACCATCCATGCCAGTACTGCTTGCAGAAAGCATAATGCCCAGACTGATGACGTCGTCTGAAATCGCGAGACTTACAGGCCGAGACAGAGTCATGGCACAGATTTCGAATTGTGTATGGAGGGGATGGCCAGGGACAACCGAAGGGGAGGAATACCAGCCATACAAGAATACACAGGCAGAACTGTCAATGCAAAAAGGCTGTTACTGTGGGGTGACCGGGTAGTAATCCCTCCCACTAAGTAACAAAATATTAGAACTGCTGCACGAGGGCCACCCAGGGATAGTTAAGATGAAGGCCCTAGCGAGAAGCTATGTCTGGTGGGCAGGCCTTGACAAGGACATAGAAACCTGGGTTGCCACCTGCACACCATGCTAGGAAACCAGACCGGCGCCACCGGCAGCCAAACCCAGAAAATGGGAAACACCGACAACACCCTGGGCCAGGGTGCACATTGACTTTGTGGGACCCTTCCATGGACAAATGTTCCTTATAGTTGTGGATACATACTCCAAGTGGTTGGAAGTAGTCATAATGAAGTCAACCACTACGGAGGCAACTATAAGGATGCTTCGAAGAATCTTTGCGACCCATGGCCTGCCGGACATCTTGGTCTCAGACAACAGACCCCAATTCATGTCCCAACAATTTGAGGGGTTCCTGGCCAGGCTAGGCATCCGTCATGAATGGGCAAACGGAAATCATGGTCCGATCCACTAAGGACACTCTATGGAGGATGGACCGTGGGGACTGGCAGGAAAAGGTGGACCACAATGCTATTGGCGCAACACACAGCACCACACACAACAGCACACTGCAGTCTGGCAGAGCTACTGATGGGCTGCAGACTGAGGACTATGCTCGACTGAGGCCATCCGAACTACAGCCCCGAGACACTCCCAGATTCAACGGGAAGATGCAAACAGTTTGCATCAGGGGACCCGGTCTACGCCCATAGCTACACAGGCGGGCCTACTTAGGTCCCGGCTAAAGTGACTGAAATTACGGGACCCAAGTCCTACCAAGTGGAGATGACAGAAGGAAGAATCTGGGAACACTACATAGACCAACTACGGGGCTGGGTCCCGAATTCAGACAACCGGCCTAGCACCCAACACGCAACCCCCGCAATGGAGCAAGCAGTGGAACAGATGCCAAACCCCATAAGAATAAACCATCGGTTCCTACCAAGTGAAGAAGTCCCGCGGTGTGCGTCTGAGGCCTCCAGCTCGACGGTTCCGGCTGTGCCACAAGTGGAGTTCCAGAGTGTTCCGTGGGCGGGGACCAGAGCAGTGATGGACCTATCCTATCGGGCCATCGCCCCAGGAACAAGTAAGGTACGCAGGTCCGGTCGCACCCATAAAAACCCTGCCTACTTACGTGACTACATATAGTAGGTGAGACCAGATTGGTCAGCACGAACCAAGAGGGGAGGGGTGTTCTGTATGCCCTTATATGGTCAATGAGTGGAGTCTGATAGCAGACTCCACTCATTGGTTCAGCCACCGGTGGGAAAATAGAAGCCCCATCAGTGGCTGAAGCTTTGGACAGCGCCGGCTTTAAAAACCGGTGCCTGCCGTGGCTGAGCGGCTTTTTGCTGGAGAGCTGAAATAAAGAGTGTAACCTAAACTGCTGTGTCCTGCCTCTTCTTACCACGTGGTCCCCAAAATATAACTGAACAAAGATGAATGGATCAAAGATGTTTCATCATTCGTAATAAAGTTTTCACAATAGTGGAAATGCAACATCTAGAAATATTGGCTAGAAAGAAAACAAGAAGTAATTTATTTATTTTATTTATTTTATTGGACTTATATGCCGCCCCATCTCCGAAGACTTCGAGGCTCTCACAATTAAACATACAATACAATAATTATTTAAAAAAAGAATTAAACAATTTAAGCCCAATAAAACCAAATTAAAATACTTAAAATTATCCCATGGCCCTGGTGAGGTAATCACAGCCCGATTTGGTCGAACAACCAGGTCTTTAGGTCGGAAGGTCGCGAGGAGGTCAGGGGCCAGACAGAGGTCCAGAGGCAGTTCATTCCATAAGTCGGGGACCGCTACAGAATAGGCTCGTCGCCGGGGACCGCCAGCCGACACTGACTTGCCGACGGGACCCCGAGGAGTCCTTGCCTATGTGCCCGCACGGGG
Source organism: Naja naja (assembly GCA_009733165.1). Classification (NCBI taxonomy): domain Eukaryota; kingdom Metazoa; phylum Chordata; class Lepidosauria; order Squamata; family Elapidae; genus Naja; species Naja naja. Next base: position 44,379,025 of record CM019150.1, read on the forward strand.
CGGGTGGCGCTCAATATCAGCAGGAGCCGCTCCCTTAAATATTGTGGACCCATGTCGTGTAGGACTTTGAATGATGAACAAGCTGATAGAACACAACATGCCAGATATCACAGTCATCAAAAACAGAAGCATACAATTTATTGATGTCGCTGTACCAGGAGATGCCAGAGTCAAAGAAAAAGAACTAGAAAAAAATCAAGAAATATTGCGACCTGGCCATCGAAACTACCCAATTATGGATGAAACATGTGACAGTGATACCCATTATCATTGGGGCACTTGGCACCATGTCCAAGAATTTTACATAGTACATCAAGAAATTGCAGCTTCCTGCAATAACACCAGCAGAACTGCAAAAAACTGCGCTACTTGGAAAATTGTATATTTTAAGAAAATACTTGGTAAATACCTAGGATGCTGGCAGCAACCCATATCAACCATCAGTGGCAGTTAATAATATTTGTGATACATTTTTAAATGTTCAGTTAACTGAGTTTCATGTTTAATGAATAAAGTGTATAATAAAAGTGTATAATAATAATAATAATTTGTCTAATGGCTCTTCTCTTTGTGGACTATGTTTGAGGTTTTCATCTATTCTTAGAACACCTGGCAATGCTTCAGTCATGCCATTTTAGAGAAACACAGGAAGGAGTCATTTATATTATCAAGTCTAATTCTTCTTTATAGAGAAATCCAGATATAAGGCATCTGTCAGACAATTGCCTAAGTTCTCCTGGAAAAATTCCAATGATTAAAACTTCCCTTTTAGGATGTTTTTTCTAACTTTCATCCAGAATCTGTCTATGCATAACTTAAGAGCATTAATACTACAAGGTATCTTTCAATAGGCATATACTGAAGGATAAAAAACCAAGCAATGCATCTCTTTAAATGCTGTTTTTTCTTCAACTAAATATGCCTTACATACAGTGATGGGATTCAATGTTTTTTACTACCAGTTCTGTGGGCATGGCTTAGTGGGTGTGGCAGGGGAAGGATACTGTAAAATCTCCAGTCAGAGGTGGTATTTGCCGGTTCTCTGAACTACTCAAAATTTCCACTACCAGTTCTCCAGAACTGGTCAGAACCTGCTGAATACCACCTCTGCTTACATAATAAGAAATTCTGATATTTGATGTTTTCGAAGCCACTGGCAGTAAGAAAAATCCACTCTCATTCTCTGCCCTAGCATAGCCAGTGGGGATGTGAGCAGCTTATATTGAGTAATGTAATTTAGTTTAAATGTCTCTGCCCACCCCCACATGCTAAAGAACGTCTGGTACCCAGACAGCTGTATACAACATGAAGTATCAGGTAGAAAGAAAGTTCGGTTCAATACAATCTATAGTCACATCTTTCAAATAGTCACCCTCACCTCCGTGAGGCTATGTTTCGCTCTGTATATACCTGTTCTGCACTGTTTATTGGCTAAAATAATCTTAATGGTGAGAGGGTGACATCTGGATTAGGCACTCTTTACAAGAAGCCATTTTTCTTCTCTATAGCTGTTGTGGTATTTTGTGGTTTGAGTAAATTTTTCCTATAGACAGCAAGTGGCTTCCACATGCTCTGAGAATGATGCAGTGATCTAATACAAACCAGAACGATGCTGAAGAAAAATCCCAGTCATTAGAATCATGCTGTTCCTTTCAAGGGACCAATGAGCTTCTTTGAGCAGTGGGGAAGCAGACGCTGGTGCTAAATGGTTTGCCAGGGAAATTCACTTTTTTTCCCTCTATTTCTTGTAATGGAAACATTTTGAAGACTTTATTGGAGACTAAAGAGTGCTGAGACTTTCCAATTCAGATGTATTTTTATTGGAAAATAGTTTGTGTATAGTCAAACCAAAGATAAGCAATTGTACATCTCATCGATTTTAAGCAAAAAATTGGGTAAGTTTTTATCTCTCTCACTATAAAAGTATGATGACTTCTTTGCTTTATTATTTCTCAGTGTGACTTAGAGATTCAGTTTATTGAAATTCTGTGAGAATTTGGCTCCAGTGGAACTTAGTTGGATTTGTTTGGTGTTATTTTTGTTATTGCAAAACACAGAACATGCCAGAATACGAGATCTACATCAAACCAATGGAAAACTTTAACTGTTAATTTCATGTCATGTCTGAGCATAAAAAATGGGGTAAGGTTGATATGGTCATAAGTGACGATGATGAGAACCTTTGTAAAAATTTATGCCCTTATACATTTACCCAGTAAGTGCAATGTGCCTATGGTCTCTTAAGGAAGATTTTTGCAGGAAGATAGGAACTGAATGCCAGAGCTAGATGTGAATAGGCAGCACTCCAGATTAATGTTATTAGGTTAAAGAAAGAATATCCTGATTGCCTCTGGTGTACATAAGCGTTAATTCCTTTCATTTTGCATAGCTATCTATGAGAATATCATGGTTTCCAATCATTTGGGGATGAAATAGATAATGCCTCAACACGATGTCACTAAGAAGCATGTATGGAACAAAGTCTCAAATGAAGTACTGTAGATATGTAAAGTAAGTAAATCTGACTTTTATACGCATCTTTCAAAACTCCAGTGTACTGTGACGTTCATTTTCTGAAGCCATATATTCCCTATTCTGACAAGTCATAGTCATGACAAGAACTCATAACAGTACTTGTAAGTGCCTTCAAACTGCAATGAAAAGTTTTTTATTTATTTATTTATTTTATTTATTTATTTTGTCAAGCATGTATTAGATAACAGAAATAAGTATAAACATGATTATGAATACATGAAATGGATACGAATAAAAGGGAACATTAGGACAGGGATGGTAGGCACGTTGGTGTGCTTATGCACATGCCTTACAGACCTCTTAGGAATGGGGTGAGGTCAATAATAGACAGTCTAAGGTTAAAGTTTTTGGGGTTTGGGGAAGAAACCACAGAGTCAGGTAGTGTATTCCAGACATTGACCACTCTGTTGCTGAAGTCATATTTCCTGCAACTGAGTTTGGTGCAGTTTACCTTGAGTTTGTATCTATTGTGTGCTCATGTATTGTTGTGGTTGAAGCTGAAGTAGTCATTGATGGGTAGGACATTGCAATAGATAATTTTATGTACTACGCTTAGGTCGGACTGAAGTCGGTATAGTTCTAAGTTGTCTAAGCCTAAAACTTCAAGTCTGGTGGCATAAGGTATTATGTTGCAAGTAGAGGATGGAGGACTCTTCTCGTGAAATATCTCTGGATTCTCTCAATTGTATTAATGTCTGATATGCAATGCAGGTTCCAGACAGATGAGCAAGAATTGGTCTAGCAAATGTTTTGTATGCTCTAGTTAGTAGTACAATATCACCAGAGAAAAAGCTACGCAGGATTAAGTTAACAACTCTTAATGCCTTTTTGGCAATATTGTTACAGTGGGCTCTAGCGCTTAGATCATCAGAGATGAGTAATTAAGAGATGAGTAATTAAGTGGTCCTTAATTCTTTTAAACTGAGTCAAAAGTTGATTCCTTAGATCAGCAAGATCTAGTGTACATAAGCTGCTGACTTCCTAGCCATACTGTACCTTCAGCTCAGTTTATCTTACATCTCCAAAGTACTTAAGCCTTTTATGAGCCTTCACAGTTACTGCCTATTTATTGATTTCTAATGGGGATGCTATCTCTAACACCACCCAGTTGGGAGAGCTTTAAGTCTTGGAATATCAAGCTAACCTTTGTGAATAGAACTGGCATGCATAAATGGAGGCTCTGGCTCCATGCCAGCACACCTCCTAAGAATGAATTGTAATCATCTGAGAAAAATCACCCAGCAACCAATTTGTCCCCCAGACATCACTCTGAGAATGTTAATAGAGCATGATTCCAGGACCTTCAAATTAAAAAAAAAGTGCTGCAGTGTGGTAGGTTCCTGTAGGAAGATCTTAAACAAACTACCTAAGAAAAGATTTCTTGATTTATTGGTGCCAGATTATAGTATACTGACTAACCTCCCTCAAGCATTATGAATCTCACTGGCCATTAGGATGGCAGAAGAACTAAACTCTAAAGGTGTTATTTCTGGAGCATGGTCATGACCACCCCATCTCCTGCTGTATGAGACTGTTGTTTATTGGAGCTGACAGTGGAAACACAAGCAATTGTCATTTCTCACCACTGAAATGGTGTCTCTTGATGATGGGGAAAACACAAGAGAACTCGGGGCAAACACAGCTTGGAATTTTATGTGCTTCCAGATAACAGGACCCATATGGTTTTTTCAACAAAGGTAAAGCTGCAAAGGAGGTCCTTGACAAGCTGCGACGACAGTGGCACGATGACCGCAAACCCAGTGTTTAGGATGTGGCTGATGTACAGATAATTTGTCCCTCTATCACATTTTTGTCCCATTTGTAGCCTGTAGGAACTCAGGCTGCATTTGGACCCTCCAAATAATCCTGTAAAGTACTTGAACTTAATTGGGTCTCACTTTGTACTTTGTGGGTGATTGTTGAATTATGGCTTATTAATAAAGTACAAACAGTTTTAGTACATTTAGCCATAAGCCACGCATCACAATGTTGGGGGTTGCATGACACAATTACCCAAAGCCAAACTATATTATATAGAGAAAAATTGGCCAGACAATTATTTGAAACTTGGTTTTCCCCATCCAAAATACATGTAGGAATCATTATATCACATTACATTTGGTCCTTAGCTGTTTGAATGTTATCTCCCAGTTACCATTATTCTTTCAAAGATGTCCTCCCTTTTTATAGTTCATATGCATGCCTTTTTTTCCAGGATATGAATCTTGTCTCACATCTTAATTAGGCTTAACTGGACCTAAGTTTTCTGTTTTGGTCTAGGGCAGAAAAGACACATCTGGAAGTAGCTGTCTGGCGCCATCTTCAGGACCAAAGTCTGAGACAAATGTATTTTCATGTATTGTAGCTGGTTGTTTCACCATGAATTGGAAGGTTTTAGTGTATTGATAGGTTTGATTTTGTATAGAACATATAGCCTCTGAAATGAGGCAGTTCATAAATCTTATCAATAAAATGAATAACTTTGTTGCATTGTATTCGATTGTAGTTGATAATGATAAGTGTCACTTCACATTTGTTCCCCCGTTAGACTGACAGTTCTGTTAATTTTTAGCACATATCAGAGGCATATATGGATGAAATGAAGTCAATAGGTCTGCATTGCTCTTTTAATTTGAATGTAATCAAAGCCAAGAAGAGTATAGGAAGGGGATAGCTTTTGATTAAGGAGAGTGAAGTATATGCATTTATTATTTAAATATTATTTTTCTCTTTAGTCACAATGGCAACATTTTCCTTAAGAGGGCTTACAAGAGAATATGAGAAAATAAAATTCAAATTTACACAAAGCATACTGACTGCTTTTGGATCAGTCACAACCAACTACATACATTCTGCTAAACTTTGGCTTCTTTTAACATGGCTATGGATTACAGACTACAATGACTGTATTCATTCAAATTTTATAATGTCTTAACATCACAAACGTCTGGAAGAAGCATGCATAACTTGTGCATCATAACATCATCTTGCAAATTAGTCAAAACTGTTACAATGTGACTTCAGAAAGGGAAGAAGATAAAAAAAATCAAACCCATTAGATAGAAGCAATCTTTAAAATCTCAGTTATGTACCCTTTTGTTTTCCCACATTCTATCAGAACAAATATCAGATAGCTTCTTGATGTTTATTAGGATACTTTGATACCTGATTTGATATAAAATCAAAAACCTCATGCCTCCCCTAGTACAACTTCTTTCTTACACACTCCTGCATTTTTCAACCATTTCCCATCAGGTTCTTAGTGTTTTTCTCATCTCTGGTTGTACTCTACATTTCTCACTTCTTGGCCTTAAGGAACAAAACCTCCCTAAATCTTATGCACTTATTACCTATACCTGTAAAGTGTGTTATTAATCTCTCTCTATATAAGTGAAATACCACTCACACATCATCACAAAATCTCCAGAACCGTAAATCCTATGAACTTAAAATTTGGCACATATGTTCCTCTTGGCTTCTAGGTGCTCACTAAGAAAATATTTTTCAAAATGACCATCAGAGCATTAGTATTTTGTATATTATTATTAACATAATAATATACAAGGGAGCAGTGAATGCCACCACCTGTTTACTGGACCCATGTCCCTCCTGGCTTGTTTTGGCAGGCCGGGAGACGACATGCAGCTGGCTCCAGGAGATTATAAACGCTTCTTTGGGTGAGGGGTGTGTTCCCCATGCCTTAAAGGAGGCTGTGGTTAGGCCCCTCCTCAAGAAGTCTTCCCTGGACCCAGCTCTTTTAAATAAATTCTGTCCTGTCTCCAACCTTCCCTTTCTGGGGAAGGTTGTTGAGAAGGTGGTGGCGCTCCAGCTCCTTCGGGCCTTGAATGAAGCTGATTATCTGGATCCCTTGCAGTCTGGTTTCAGGCCTGGGTACAGCACTGAGACGGCCTTGATCGCACTAGTGGATGATCTCTGGCGGGCCCGGGATGGGGGGTCTCCCTCCATCCTGGTGCTTCTTGACCTCTCAGCGGCTTTCGATACCATCGATCATGGTATCCTTCTGGGTCGGTTCAGGGGGCTGGGAATGGGGGGCACTGTTTTACGGTGGTTCTCCTCCTACCTCTCTGACCGGACTCAGTCGGTGTTGGTGGGGGGGCAGAGATCAAGCCTAGGGCCCTGCCATGTGGGGTCCCTCAGGGTTCTATTCTCTCCCCCCTCCTATTTAATATCTACATGAAACCGCTGGGTGAGATCATCCGTCGACATGGGGTCGGGTATCATCAGTACGCTGATGATACCCAGTTGTACATCTTTGTCCCAGTCAATCTAGTGAGGCCGTGGAGGTGATGTCCCGGTGCTTGGAGGCTGTGAGGGTCTGGATGGGGACTAATCGGCTCAGACTCAACCCTGACAAGACCGAGTGGCTGTGGGTCCTGGCCCCTCAGTCTCCAGTTGATTATCCAACTTTGGTACTGGGGGGAGAGAAATTGCTTCCCTTAGAACGAGTTCGCAACTTGGGGATCCTTCTGGATCCACAGCTACAATTTGACCACCATCTTACGGCTGTGACCAGGGGGGCCTTTGCACAGGTTCGCCTGTTGTGCCAGTTGCGACCTTTCCTGGACCGAGGGGCTCTACACACAGTCGCTCATGCCCTTATCACCTCCCGATTGGACTACTGCAATGCGCTGTACATGGGGCTGCCCTTGAAGAGCACTCGGAGACTTCAGCTGGTGCAAAATGCGGCCGCGTGAGTGATTATGGGTGCACCTAGGTGCGCCCATATAAATCTATCCTCCACGAGCTGCATTGGCTGCCGGTGGTCTTCCGGGTGCAATTCAAGGTGCTAGTGACAACTTTTAAAGCCCTTCATGGCTTAGGAGCGGGATACCTTCGAGACCGCCTACTGCTACCGTATGCCTCCCAGCATCCGGTTAGATCCCACAGGGAGGGCTTGCTCCGGATACCATCGGCCAGACAATGTCAGCTGGCAGGGCCGTGGGCGAGAGCCTTCTCTGTGGCAGCACCGTCCCTTTGGAATACACTCCCTGTGGAGATTAGAACCATCCCCAATCTACTTGCTTTCCGCAAAGCTGTTAAGACCTGGCTTTGTCGGAGGGCATGGAATTGAGACCTTTGTTCTTCCCTCTTGTATGTTTGGATCGTATGAATGAGTTTTGATTTTATATTGTATAGGCTACTGTTTTTTATCTTGTTGTACGCCACCTCGAGTTCCCCGATGGGGGAAGAGAGGCGGGATATAAATTTAATAAATAAATAAAATAATAAATAAATAAACATGCTCTGATGCTAAGGAGTTCTACTCCCCCTCCCCATCTGAAAAGAAAACTATTCCAATTGCAAAACACAAACAGAGGAGAGGAGTTTCAGTTTCAATTTTAGTTTCACAGCACCAAGCAGCTTTAGTACAGAACAGTTGAGCTAAGCCACATCCAGACTCCTTGCTGTCTCCTTGCTCACACAGCAAATACTGTTTCAGTTTCCAAACACACTGACAGGAAGCTAGCCAGATGAATACTGATGGATGCTGGTAGGCAGAGGTATAATTCCCCCCCTTATTTTCCACCCCAAAAACTAAGCCTGATCACATAGTTTCATTAGGAGTTAAAGGACAAAGTGCCCCATCAGATTTAGCATCTCCAGTATGTTGTATTATAGTATGGTTTTTAAAAACACCAATCTCTGAAACCAATCTTCTTATCCCACATGAAGATGTTCTCCAAGAACCTCTGCTATCCAAATATATATGGGGCTTTGGATCATGGGAACAATGCATGAAGCCAGAAGTCTGATTAGTTTCAATAGCATTACTTCAGCCTACATTTATGACCAGGATATATGATGGCACTCAAATGCCAAGATGATATCCACATTGTAGTAAAATATAAAGGAAAACCACATGCATACATTATACCAGAAACAGACTTGAAGGTCTTATCTCAAATTGCTTGAACAAATAATATTCATTCCTTTGATGATGTCATTTTGAAATAAATATTGATTACCAAAGGAGCAGGGTCACCAGTCTCATAAACTTCAAATTATGAGAAATAAGATAAGATAGATAAGATAACTTCATTGTCATGTTTTTACTGTGAGCACACTGGTCCACATTAAAAATGAAAGTCTGTTGCCTGCTCTCAAGAGAAAGTGTATATCAACCCAAACACATACATAATGCACATATACACATACTATATACATACATACATACATACCTGCAAAACACCTCCCCACACCACAGTAACAGCCAGATTATGAATGCCAAGCCATATCTATGAAATATGCCTGCCTAAACTACTTAATGGGCTGGTAGCCAACCCTTTTCATCTAATTCTTCTGACTGCATTAAAATAATAATAATAATAATAATAATAATAATAATAATAATAATAGCAACAACAACATTTATCCCATTACTTGCTTTTATGTGTGAGAGAACAAATGTAACAACTGGAACTTCAGGCAGGGATCTTAATTCCCTTTATTCAACTCTATTGTAATTTTGAACAATTGCTGAACGAAAAGTTGTAAATCAAGGACTAAACTAACTATATTGTGAATTAGTATTACCTCCCCTGGCCTCTAGAATTTGTTAACACAATGTAATAAAACGTGGCAACATAAGGAAATTACTAAATTTATGATTCAAAAGTAATGCCATAAATTATATTTAAAGTTAATTTAATGCAAATGTGAATTAAATTAAACATAGAACCTTTTTTTCATGTCACTCATTTTTTGGAGTTTGCTCATTTCCAACATATGCAGAAGTTGGTTTGGAAATGGATATGTATCTCTAGCTTAGAACAATATATTAACCCAGTATACTTACCTATAAAGCCCTACATGGCTTGGGGCTGGGGTACTTGTGGGAACGTCTCTTGCCAGCATTGAGTGCCCATCGCCCTGTGTGCTCCCACAGACAGGGCCTCCTTGGGGTGCCATCAGCCAGACAATGTCGGCTGGCGATCCCCAAGGGTAGGGCTTTCTCTGTGGGAGCGCCCACCCTGTGGAATCAGCTGCCCCTGGAGCTGCGATTGGCCCCTGACTTCTGCTCCTTCTGCCGCGGCCTGAAGATGTGGCTATTCGAACAAGCCGGCCTGGACTGAGGGGTGGTGGTTTTTTAGTTGTTTTAAATGTTAGTGTCTTTTGTGGGTTTTAGACATTGTTTGGCTTGGGTTTAATAACTTTTAAATAATTTTAAACTTTTGTATTGTGTGTTTTTATGATGTGAGCCACCCTGAGTCCTTCAGGAGACAGGGCGGCATACAAGTCCAAACAATAAATAAATAAATAAATATAGAGCCTGCAGCCGCATGTATGGGAAAGCATTACAGCTAAAACTCAGAAGAGGCTGTCACTATAAAATAAATCTTCTCCAATCAGGTGCCCTCCAGATTTTTAGATTTCCATCCTGGAATGTGTAGCCTTGTTGGCTGGAAGGCTTCATAATTCAGGAAAAATAAATCTGATTTGAATGTGTAGCAAGGCAGGTTCTGTTCCTATCAAGGTTTATGGTAGCATCTCTCAGTAATTCCCCATTCAGCTGTTTTATCTAGACTCATCTTCGACAACTTTCCTGCCAACTGTTGCTGTTACTTTTTTTTTTCAAAACTGGCACAGTTTGTACACACACACACAAACCTTGGGCAGTTAATGGGGCCAAATATCAAGGGCTGGACAGCTCACCTCACCTTCTTGCATAAGGAAAAGGCTGCTGGTGTAATTCCACAAGGATCAGCTATGTAAGATAACATATTTTCTTATTTATAATGGGAGAATTGTGAGATTTTAGAAAAAGAGGTGCTCCAAAGTTTGTTGGTTCCTTCATACATGATCCTAGGAGGATATGTAAGATTCTTCCTTTCCCCTTTAAATATTTTACACTGTTTTCCTTTTATTTTAATTTTTCCATTTCATTTGTTTTCATTTATTTGATTTTGTCCCCAATACCCACCTGCCTGAAACTTCTGAATCTTTGGTTCAAACATCATGGCATTTTCTAATATTCTCATGCTCTACAGTGTATCACATTTTCTAAAATTACAGACATATTAGATATATAAATAGAAGAGAATATTTGTAGCTCAAGGTTGAGCTTATGGAGTCCATGTGCTCTCTGAACTTGATTATTTTCTTACAGATGGTTTATTATCCAACTATGGTAGATAACTTTTTCAGTGCTGGAAGGTAGTGGGGTTTGCTCACTATATACAATGGCTTGTTCTGTTAGTGGGATGTTGTTTTCTTCTTGGTAGTTCCTTGATTAGACTGTTTTACTGTTTTTATTGTTTGTCCAAGTTAATAATTACTTGATTGGGATATTGTTCACTGCTTGATTGTTGATCTGATCTCAGACTTGGTGTTAATACCTGCTTATCTGGGTGTTGACTGATGACAAGGAAGTGTTCTGGTCTTTTGTTTCCTTTTTTTAGCTTTTTGATTTTCTCTTTTAAATGTTATGTAAATGTTATTTATTTGCTGCCTGTAAATGGCCAATTTGTTTGAGTGTCAAACCTCCTAGAATTTTCTAGTGTTTTTAGGCTTAGCTTGATCTAGGATGTTCACACTTTCCCAGTTGAAACTTTGGTTAAGTTTGTCCGTGTGCTGTGAAATTACTTAGTTTTCATCATGTCTTCTGACTGCTAGCTGGTCTTCATGGATGTGCTCTGCTAGTCTTCTGCCCGCTTGTCCTATGTAGTGGCTGTTGCAGTCCATATATTGAACTGCTTATTGTAGATGACTTCTCTTTTTTCTTCTGGGACTGCTAGGTCTTTTGGTTAGGATGTTTTGGAAGGCTTTAGTTGCTATTTGGAGAATTCCGGAAGATGAAATATCTTGCCAAGTTTGAGAAACACTAATTTGGAGCATTTCTTCACTTCTACTGAACAAATAGAAACTACAAGTCAAAGGGATTAATGAAGACATCAGACTTCCTTTCTATAGCATTTAGAGATTTTGCTGCCCCTTCTGGTCAGCTGTGCAATGCAGCTTCCCCTTGTTCACTTAGACTTAATGCCAACATTCCAAGTAGACCCTCATTACCATTATTATCATAGAACTCTGATAGCAGCTGTCTTCTCATTCCTCTTGTCCTATTTTAGAGATAAATTTCCAGAACTTTGTCTAGAAAATATCTGGTTGCAATTCTGTACAGCCTTAACATTTACTTACTTTTCTTTTTCTGTTTCCAAGGAGAAAAATGATTATTTTCAGACTTTGCTGCTCATGTAAGAACACGAGATTATGCTTGCATTGGCTGCTGGTTGCACTCCGGGTGAGATTCAAGGTTTTAGTTTTAACATACAAAGTCCTGCACGACATGGGTCCTCAATATTTAAGGGAGCGTCTTCTGCTGATATCAAATGCCGGCCGCCCTGTGCGAGCACATAGGCAAGGACTCCTCGGGGTCCCGTCGGCGGGCCAATGGCGGCTGGCGGTCCCCCGGCGGCAAGCCTATTCTGTCACGGCCCCTGACCTCTGGAATCAACTGCCCTTGGAGCTCCGCCTGGCCCCTGATCTCCGCACCTTCCGCCGTGATTTAAAGACCTGGTTATTTGACCAACCCGGGCTGTGACCCCTTCCTGGGTGGGATAGATTTTAACGTTAATTGTGTAATTGGTTTTTAGTATTTGGGCTTGTAAATTGTTTAATTGTTTTTTAAGTATTTATTGTCTTTGTTTTTAGCTGTGAGCCGCCCCGAGTCTTCGGAGATGGGGTGGCATACAAGTTCAAATAATAAATAAATAAATAAAAGCATATCTTAGGGGCATTACTATAGCGTACACGGCAAAAAGAAACAAAGGCAGGAGACAAAAGCAGGAAAAATTAACAACAGAAATAAAAGAACTAGTACACAAATTACAAAGAGAACCTCAAAAGGAAGGAGTAAAAACTGACATGGCCCTAGTTAAACATAAATTAAATTTGGTAAACCAAGAGGAGAGGGTGAGAGAACTGAAAGTGGCAAAGCAAACTTACTTTGAACATGCCAACAAACCAGGGAAGTAGCTAGCCCGTAATTTAAAAAAAGAAAAAGAGAAAAAGTTGATTCGGGAATTGGAAGATGACAATGGAGAAATACATATGGAGAAATAAAATGATAGAGAAAAAGAAATTAATTCAAAACTATTTTGAAAAGCTATATGGGAAAGAAAACATAGATGTAAATAAGATAGAACAATATTTACAAAGATACGGTTTGGCAGAATTAAGAGAAGACCAAAGGGACATATTGAATAGGGAGATAACATCAATGGAATTAGAAAGAGTGCTTAAAAAACAAAAAAGTAACAAAACTCCAGGGCCAGATGGAATTCCAGCAGAAGTGTATAAATGTATGTATGAATGTTTTGGAGAGATAGTGTTGGGAATATACAACGACGTATTGGAGTTATCCAAAATACCAGATTCCTGGACAGAAGCTTACATTTGCCTTATTCCAAAAGAGAGCTCAGACCATAAGTATATTAAAACTGCAGGCCAATCTCGCTGTTAAATGCCGACTATAAAATTTTCACTACAATAATGGCAGAAAGACTAAAGATAGTCCTAAATGAAATAATACACCCAGACCGAATGGTTTTTTTTGCCAACATGACAAATCAGGAACAATATAAGAATGGTTTTAGACATCTTAGAGAGTATTATGAAGCACACCCTGGGAAACAGGCAGCATTAATCTTTCTAGATGCACAGAAGGCATTTGATAACTTTAATTGGCAGTTCTTGATCCAACAAATCAAAAATATGAGATTTGGAATTAAATTCAAAAATATGATTAAGACAATATATGCCAAGCAAAACGCCAGAGTGATAGTAAATGGAGGTTGTACTGAAACATTTGCAATCAAAAAAGGAGTACGACAAGGCTGTCCTATGTCACCTCTACACTTTATACTAACAATAGAAGTGCTTCTAACCAAAATAAGGCAAAATGAGGATGTAACAGGATTGAAAAAGAAAAAACAGGAATACAAAACTCAAGCATTTGCAGATGATCTAGTGTTCTTTATTGAGGAACCGATGGAAACAGGGACAAATTTGTTAAAGGAAATTGAACAATATGGATTAGTGGCAGGCCTAAAAATTAATAAAGAAAAAACAAAAATGTTAGTAAAAAATTTAACAGGAAAACAAAAGAATGAATTAGAAAGAGAATTAGAACGGCAAGTGAAAAAAAAAGATTAAATATTTAGGAATTTGGCTTACAGGATGATGTTCGACAATAAAAGAAGATAATTATAAGAAACTGATGCTACAATGCAAAATAGATTTAGAAAATTGGAAAAAGTTACAAATATCATTTATGGGCAGAATTGCCACAATAAAAATTAATATTTTACTAAAATTTCTATACCTGTTCCAGACAATTCCTGTAAAACTAGATTGGAAATTCTTTGAAGAGCTGAACAGAATTGTACTTAAATTTATTTGGTTAGGAAAGAAAGCACATATTAGTATAAAAATGTTACAAGACAATAGAAATAGAGGTTGGCCTAGGACTCCCAAAGTGGGAAATATACTATCAAGTGGCGGCATTGCTCTGGATTAAAGATTGAATAAATTTAGAAAATAAGAGGATATTAGTATTAGAAGGGCATGATCTCCATATAGGATGGCATGCCTTTCTATGGGACATTCGTACTTCCATAGCTACCAAATTAGGGATTCATTAATAACAATATGGGAAAAGTTAAGGAAGAAGCACTATATGAAACTACCAGACTGGGTGTCACCAATGGAAGCAGTAATTTATCCAAATACAACAGAGACAAAAAAAGGATTAGATATAAGGAATTATTAGATAACCGGGAGCTTAAAAATAACTGAAAGATTAAAAGAACAAGGTATAACTGTAGTTTGGTGGCTGTGCATGCAGATTAAAACTAGGTATAAAAAAGATATGGAGGAATAGAAAGGGAACATCAAAAATTAGATCAAATTTTAATGGGCAAAGAAGAAAAATTTATTACTGGAGCATATAATTATTTACTCCAAGTAGAAATGGAAGAAGAGGTAGTTAAGGGTCCGATGATCGCTTGGGCACAAAATGTAGGTCACAACATACAGTTAGAAGATTGAGAGAAAATGTGGACCAAGAACTGCAAATGAATGCTATCAACAGCATATAAAGAGAATCTCATCAAGATGTTTTATAGATGGCATTTGACACTGGCGAGATTGGCCAGAATATACCCGAATATGAACCCACACTGCTGGAAAAGTAAGCTAGTAGATGGAACATACTACCATATGTGGTGGCAATGCCCTAAAGCCAAAAAATACTGGGAAAAAATGAGGAGATGGATAAGAGAAATTACAGGGTAAAATATCGAATTTAAGCCAGAAAATTTCTTACTGGGGATGACTAAAGGAAATCTAGACACACCTACCCAATACGTCATTCAACATGTAATAACAGCAGCAAGAATCACTTATAACCAAAACTGGAAAATAGATGACATACCTTCTGAAACCATGGTAATTAATAAAATACTTGAGTGTGCTGAGATGGATAGGCTTACAAGAAAACTCTACCTGACTCTGTGGTTTCTTCCCCAAACCCCAAAAACTTTAACCTTAGACTGTCTACTATTGACCTCACCCCTTTCCTAAGAGGTCTGTAGGGGGCGTGCATAAACACACCAACATGCCTACCATCCCTGTCCTATTGTTTCTTTTTATTTTTCTTATATGTATCGATTTCATGTATTCATAACTATGTTTATACTTGTACCTATTATCTTGTAAGCAATTGACAAATAAAATAAATAAATAAAATAAATAAATAAAAGGAAAAGAGGAGTTGGACTTTTATGAAGTCTGGGAAATGTTATATATATGGTTAGAAAAAAGGAATAAGATTTGACATAAAATAGAATTGTAAATAAAATGTATTTTTTTAGAAAATTGTAATGCTTGACACAGAACTGTTAAAATGTAAATACACGTGTATTTTGAAATTAAATAAATAAATAAAAAAGAACACAAGATTATCATTTAGTAATAGTCAGAACTCCATTGTTTTGCAATGGACATTTTGTTTACCAAAGTTCATAACAGTGGAAGTTTCTAACTTCTTTTTTTAAAAGAAAATGCCAGGAATTAGGCCATAATAGGATAAAAATGGATAAAATTTCCACCAGTTGTAGCAAGTCAAAAACATCCTGGCCAAAATTCAAGCAATTTGAGGGAGGGTGGGAAAAGGGAAGACAGTTTTGTGTTAAACGGTGGTGCTTCCTTCTGAAAACAATTAAAATGATGACACAAGGGATGAATTCATTAATTTTTCTGAAAAAATGACTAGGCCAGCTCAACTAGCTATTGTTCCCTCAAAACACATGCCAAAATGCTCAAGAGGAGAATATAAGAATTGAGTTTAACAGAAACATCTTTAGCCAAATTTTTGTAGAGAGAGAAATTAAATTCTTATGATATACCCATGCATTTTCCAGAAATATAGATAAGGAAGCAAATCACCCGAGCACATTAACTAAATTGATTTTAACACTTTCATACAGCAGGTATAATGGTAGATGAACATCAGTTTGGTGGGATGCATTTGAGACATTGAATCGTGTTATACTTGAAAATAATCTGTTTTAATTCTAGGGTTTCCCTGTGTTTATCCAAAGATCAGTATTTCAGGTGGAATTAGTGATTCCAAGTACTATGACTATGAGGAAAACAAGTTAATGTAAGCTGAGCAGATTCATCAAGTTGTGAAACATGTTACTTGACCGGAGCATAGTTAGGGATATGACAGAACAACTTCCCAAATTCTGTAAGTCCAACAATAATTGTTATGATCATTATTATTGTTTTTAATTATTAATATTATAATAGGTTTTACAATTGAAAGAAAAGAAAATACTTGGTTAATACTATGACAAATATGCATTGTATGTGATTTCAAAATATTTATGTTAAGATATGGAATTAAGTTAAAAAAGACGTTAAGTTAGGAGAAACTTCAACTTCATTGTTGGTGAGAAATTCTGTGATAAAGATAAATATGTTGCCCAGTATGTTTTTGTTTCAGACTATACTTATTTTGGCAACCTTTTAAAGAGGTGTGGTGGCTCAGCAATTAAGGACACTGAGCTTGTAGCTGGAAAGCTCACACCCCAGGTTTGAGACCCAACTGCTGTGCAATAGGATGAGCTTTCATTACTTCCCCCAGCCCCTGCCTACCCAGCAATTTGAAAACATGAAAATGCGAGTAGATAAATAGGTACCACTTCAACAGGAGGGTAACAGTGTTCTGACATATAATCAGGCTGGCCGCATAGCCCCAGAAATGCCTCTTTTTCTGTAATAGAGAGTATTGATGGTAAGGAGATGGCACTGAGATTTGTGACCGACCGACACACTTGAAATTGTTATTGGTTTATGTTTTTATGTTTGTTTTGTTTGTCTTTGGAAAATAATAAAAAAAAAATTAAAAAAAGAAATGCCTCTGGACAACGCTAGCTCCCTTGGCTAAGAAACAGAGTTGAGCATTACCTCCCTAGAGTTGTCAATCACAGGATGGGGGAAGCCTTTACCTTTATATCTTTTAAACAGAGGCAAAATGATATTTCTAAGAATGTGTGGCAGGGGAAACAGCATGAGTTAAATGTTAGATGTTACAAGATGTAAAGAAAAGAGGATTGGGATTGAAATTATGTTTTGAAATTATATTTTGCAGCTTGTTGTTTTATTTGGATGAAAGTGTGGATGCTCCTCAGAAAAAGAAGACTTTTAGAATTAAAAACAGCCTGAGACTTGGATGACATGAGCATCTGTGGTACAATAAAGTCAAGATTAATGTAGATTTCAAAAATCATTAGGTTAAACATGTCATATTGATTTTATATTAGGATACAAATCCAGGCTAGGCCCCAAAATATCTCTATGGCTGTCAGCATAAGAGAAATAAATACGCAACCAAAAATGGTTAACATATTGTGGGATACAAGAATTCTGTCAAGGGAATCTAAAATCCAGAACAAAATTAAGAGAACAGACAATGAAAAAGCAACGTGGTTTTCTTATTTACATTTACCAGAAAGATTGAAAATAGATTAAAGAATTTATGGTACTGGACATTGTAAGACCGGAAACTGCTGAACTGGCCTCAGAATTGCATCATCCATAAGGAGTGTTCTCAAACTCTTGTTTTGCACATTTTAATGATTATAATCACAAAGGCATAGAATATTGGTAGGAAAATATTCTCTGTAAACTTTTCCTTCCATTAGTGCACTATATTTATTACAGCACTGAACAAAGAATGGGGAGATCTAGGTTAAAATTCTTGCTCAGACTTTAAGCTTCCTAAATGACTTTATGCTTAATCTATATTATACTTAATATGCAGTATGTATAAATATTTTCTGAATTTAAATAATGGTATTTTTGCAAGCTACTGTATATAAAGTCATGGTAACTTCATCAATGCACATTCAACAATTAGAGTTTTGGCCAAAGACTATGTTAAAATGTTTTAAATGGCCTGCTCACATACTATTTTACAAAAACTTTATATTGCAATGTAGTAGCCCAAAGGAATAAATTGTTAGAGAACCAGTGCTGTATAATTTGCAGTGGCAAAAGATAAATCTGGACAGTTTCCCAATTTCATATGCATCATTTCTGTTAGAAGAAGAGAGAACATTATTTTGTGTGTGCAACATCTTCAGTTGTGCAAAGTACTTGATTAAATACTCTGAGAAAGCACACGGGGCATCCAAATCAGCTCTGCCTTGCCCTATTTTAATCTCTCAGCTAGAAGAAAAAAGAAGCTCAAACTCCTTTTCAATTCTTCTTTGTTCCAGCTGATATAGTTTCTATGCTGTTTCTTGGTTATGTCTCTATTAACAATGGCCCTCTTAACACACAGGAAGTTTCATGTCTTGGCCAAGCTTAAGAATATGAGATATTGCAATTAAAATTTAAACTCAAGGCCTTTTTAATTCTATTTCCAGTGTAAACAAGTTTCTAACATAAACACAACATTATAGCATGTCTTCTAGGCAATAGTTTCATTAATCTCTTAGCCATTTGATATCCTCTGAGGGAAACTAGTTTGCACAGTTTTACAATTTAAAATTAACCCTTATGTATGTAAGTATGTAGGTTTGAATGTCATTGGTTTAGTTTGAACTGTTCTTGTAAAATGTTAGAAATGATTGGTTTAAAAAGTACGGGAAAACCCTGCACTCTGATTGGCTGGAAACTGTGGCTGTTGGCTATAAGTAGCAGCCGCAGCCCAGCCAAAGCGGGTTCGTTCTGAGCTGTAGTCACTAATAAACAAAGAGCTTGAAGCACTCCGTGTCTGTCTCTTCATGCAAACTTAACACTTTCAGTCTAATGAATTGGTTGGTATGCGAGATTGGAAGTGACAGCCTTCTATCTAATATAGAATAGTTCCTTTTCTTGTTCTGGAAGCTAACTAATATCAAACTTGTTCATTAAAAGGAATTTGATCTTTCTGTTGCTGTGTGATGGGGTAAGCAAGAAGGGAAATGAACCTCTGCTATTCTTACATAATAGAAACTATATGCAGCTAATTTCTTTACAATTTGCTATCACATCAGAACATCCTTCTTGTTTAAAACAGCCTATTTTTCTACTTTGAATCTACAGTAGACCATAGGTGCAAATTCACAACAATTCCATCATTTTCTGGTGACCCTTTCCCTTTGCTGTTCAATGATGTTATTAAATTCTTCTCCTTTAAGCCAAAGCCAACAGAAAGTCAACTAGAGCAAAACTTTGGAGCCCATTTAGAAAACAAATAGGATATTACAGCTTCATGACGGGACTCTACTTTCTCAATACCACAGAATTTATAAGGGAATATGTTATGTATGTAGGTTTGAATGTTATTGGTTTATTTGAACCATTCTTGTAAAATGTCAAATGGTATTGGTTTAAATAGTGCGGGAAGAAACCCTGCACTCCCATTGGCTGGCAACTACGGCTGCAGGCTATAAGAGGCAGCTGTAGCCAAGCCAGGACGGGTCCATTCGAGCTGTAGTCACTTAATAAACTCTTTGCTGGAACTCCTCGCCTGACTCTTCATGCAAACTTAACACTGGCGGAGGATGGGATTTCCTGAAGAGAAGACGACGCCAAGAACAAGCAACAGAGTGAGATGGCTGCGCTGAACACCCCCCCCCGCTCGATCCGGGCGGAAGACTGGGAATCGATATGCGGATCGCTTCCAGATGTATCTGGAAGGGAACGACTCGCCGGCATCCCCAGAGACGGAAGAGGGCGGTCTTTCTCACGCACTGCGTCCGGCAGTCTTCAAAATGGCGAAGGCGAGAGGAGCTGCACAGCTGAAGGTAATGGAATGGCCCGATTTAGAGAAACTTTTAAGAGCCCATTACGCCCCACAAGTATCGTGCCTCATTAAGAGACACGAATTTTACCGTCGGGATCAAGGGGATAGTGAGAATGTTAATGACTTCGGGCAAGTTTAAGGGACATTGGGGTGCTTGTGACTTTACCAACTTAGAAGAGGCCATGCGTGATCGGTTTGTTTTAGGCCTCAAAGATAAGGTCTTACAAAGCAAACTATTAATGAAACCTAAGATCACGCTTAAAGAGGCCATTGAAGAAGCTGTTTCAGCGAAGCCACCAAGTCCTCAGCAGCGGCCATGAAAAGATTAACAAGGCCTCAAGCCAGGCCTCAAGCCATTCTGATGGGGAAAAATCCACAACAGCCCATTGTGAACAAATAGACTCTGATTCTGATGGCAGTGAGGCAGAGGAGGGATTTTAAACTCAGAATGGAGAAGAAGAGAAAAGACTCTGGGAAAACAGGCAAGGATTCTATTGCAGAGGCTGTGGGGGCCACCCCGCACTGAATGCAAGTTCTTTGACTCCATCTGCCTACGCTTGAGAAACAGGGTCACATAGCCAGAGTCTGCAAATCATCCAGAACTCCACCTAGTAGGAAAAAATTTCCTGATAAAGACTTTAAGCCCAACAATTTCCTTGAAAAGATGGGGCGAAATTCAGAAGCAAATGGCAAGAATGAAACTCACCAAACAATCACTATTGGTCAGTCTTCACCCTTAAAAAGCAGAAAAGTACACGTGAAGGTGTTTTTTGAAGGAAGGCCTTGCCAAATGGAAGTGGACTCAGGCTCTTATTTATCTATGGTGTCATGGGACACTATTCACAGACTCTTTCCTAACATTCAGAAGAAGCATTTCCAGAAGCAAGCACTGACTCTTAAAGACTACCAAGGGAACAAGATTCCAGTAGTTGGAGCAAGAGATTTCAACGTGCAGTTTAAAGGCCACACCAAACGTTTGCCTCTGACCATCGTGGACAAGGATCGCCCAAGCTTGCTGGGACTTGAGTGGTTCAAGCCACTAAGCATCAAGGTGACTGGCATCAATCATGTGAGCAGCTCTGAATGGGAGGAGTCCTTGAAGTCTGAGTTTCCAGAGGTCTTCAGCGAAGGACCGGGCAAGTATATGAGGACCCCTATTGCTTTCAGCCTAGACCCCAAGGTGCCCCCAATTTGTTTAAAGCCCAGGAGGGTCCCATTTGCTTTAAAGGAAAAAATTGATGCACAATTAGATAAACTCATTGCTCAAGGGGTTTTAGAGCCTACTGACCACTCCAGATGGGAAACACCCATAGTCACACCAGTCAAGGCTGATGGGTCAGTGAGAATCTGTGGTGACTATAAGGGGACACTTAACCATGTGCTGCAGCAGAGCGCATACCCAGTACCAGTTGTGCATCATCTACTCCATTCCCTTGGCAGGGGTACAGTATTTGCCAAACTGGACTTGGCTCAGGCATATCAACAATTAACAGTTGATGATGCCACTGCAGAGGCACAAACAATTGTGACTCATAGAGGTGCCTTCAAATGTAAAAGACTACAATTTGGAGTAAGCGTGGCACCTGGCATTTTTCAAAGCCTTATGGAAAGAATGTTGCATGAGGTCCAAACCATTGTGACTCATAGAGGTGTCTTCATATGTAAAAGGTTACAGTTTGGAGTAAGCGTGGCACCTGGCATTTTTCAAAGCCTTATGGAAAGAATGTTGCAAGGACTGCCAGGGGTAGTGCCTTATTTTGATGATGTGTTAATCTCTGCTGAAAATGATACTCAGCTTCAAGAGAGATTCAGAGAAGTCCTTACCAGATTCAGAAAAGCGGGTTTAAAAGTCAAGGAAGACAAATGTACACTCAAAACAGACAGAGTTGAGTTCCTGGGGTACATGATTGACAAGCATGGCATCCACCCTACTGATGCCAAGGTTAAAGCAATCAAGGAAGCCCCTAAACCTAGATGCAAGACAGATTTGCAAGCCTTCCTTGGACTTATTAACTTTTATCACATGTTTCTACCTCACAAAGCATCTATTGCTGAGCCTTTACATCGCCTGCTTGATAAGAAGGCTGTTTGGATCTGGGGGCGGAAGGAACAGTCAGCATTTAACAGTATTAAGAGACTAATCACGTCTGATGCTGTGTTGATACAGTTCTCTGAGAATTTGCCTGTTGTTCTGACTTGTGATGCATCCCCTTTTGGAGTGGGGGGGTTTGAGTCACAGGCTTCCCAGTGGAAGGGAAGCCCCAATTGCATTTTACTCTCGCACTTTGTCCAAAGCAGAGAGGAATTATAGCCAACTGGACAAGGAGGCATTAGCAGTCGTTGCAGCTGTTAAGAAATTTCATGAATATCTGTATGGCAGGTCGTTCACCATTGTTACAGATCACAAACCTTTATTAGGCATTGTGGCAGGAGACAAACCTACACCTAATATCCTGTCACCAAGAATGCTGAGATGGACTGAATTTCTTGCAGCCTATTCATACAAACTGATTCACAGACCTGGCAAGGACAGTGGACATGCTGATGCACTGAGTCGTTGCCCACTACCTTGCCACAAGGAGGACTTTGAACTTGAAACTCACACCTTTTTCCTAGAGACTGTTGCTTAGCTTCCAGTCCATGCTGCTGAGATTGCCAGAGAGACTGCCAAAGATGCTGTGTTGGCACCTGTTATAGGCTGGATTAAGAAAGGCTGGCCTCTTCAAGATCTACCTCACCTTGCCCAACCTTTTAAGTCCAGGCAAACTGAATTATCTGTATTAAGAGGATGTATTTTGTGGGGTAACAGGGTGGTTATTCCTGCAAAACTGCAAAGGGAGGTTTTGGAAATGTTACATGAGGGTCATCCTGGGATTGTAAGGATGAAAGGTTTGGCCAGGAGTTATGTATGGTGGCCAGGTATTGACAAAATGGTTGAAAACTGGGTAGCATCTTGTCCCAATTACCAGGTAGTCAGGCCTGCTCCACCTCATGCCCCCACACAGGAATGGGAATGTCCTAGCGGCCCATGGTCTAGAATCCACATTGATTTCGCAGGCCCTACGAGAAGGCACACTTTTCTAGTTATAGTAGATGCATATTCCAAATGGCTAGAGGTAATTCCCATGACATCCACTACAACTGAGGCTGTCATCAAGCAGCTCAGAAAATTGTTTGTAACCCATGGGTTACCAGATGTCCTTGTTTCTGACAATGGCCCTCAATTCACATCTAACATTTTTGAATCCTTTCTAGCACAACAGGGTATCAGACATGCCCTCACTGCCCCTGGGCACCCTTCGGCTAATGGCCGGGCTGAACGCATGGTACACTTTACCAAAGAGAAGCTTCAGCAGCTGGGTCCTGGGGATATCACTGAGAAGCTTGAAAAACTTCTTAGTGTTCAGCACATCACTCCTAGCCCATCAAATAACTTGTTCCCAGCAGAGTTGTTGATGGGTAGGAAACTTAGGTCTTCCCTTGACCGCCTTCATCCCACTTACGCACCCAACGCACCACTGGATTCCACTTCCAAAGTTCGTTCTTTTAGTGTGGGAGATTCTGTATATGCTAGGAACCTTATAGGTGAACCTTTGTGGATTCCTGCTGAAATAACTCACATCACTGGCCCTCGTTCTTACAGGGTACAAACAGAGGATGGCCTCCTCTGGAGCAGGCACATTGACCAACTTAGATCCAGGTTTCCTCAGGAACATCGCCCCTGTCTCTCTCTGGGTCCCTCACCTGATGTCTCTTCTAGGGGGGAAGGGGAGGAACAGGAGGAAAATCAGCAAGCAAGAATCAACCCCATGTGTAACGAGCCATTGCAGGAACCATCCCGAACCCTGTCACAATGCCAAGATCCATCCTTAGAAGTGGAAGATTGCACATCACTACCTGACTTGGGTGCTGACATTGGAATGGAGATGGGTTGGGAGGAGAGACCAGATTCTAACAGTCTAACAGGGTCTTCTTTCACAGGAAGTCCCAACAGGGAAATGTCAGCAGACACATTTCCCTCTCACTGGGTGAGAACGTTAAAACTTCTGAACCACGAAGGTCTCAACATACATAAGAGCCCCACCTATTTAAAGGAATACATTAGATAGGTTGGGGTTTGGTATGGACTGAACCTAGTGGGGAGGGGTGTTATGTATGTAGGTTTGAATGTTATTGGTTTATTTGAACTGTTCTTGTAAAATGTCAAATGGTATTGGTTTAAATAGTGCGGGAAGAAACCCTGCACTCCCATTGACTGGCAACTACGGCTGCAGGCTATAAGAGGCAGCTGTAGCCAAGCCAGGACGGGTCCATTCGAGCTGTAGTCACTTAATAAACTCTTCGCTGGAACTCCTCGCGTCTGACTCTTCATGCAAACTTAACAGAATATGTGAGAGAATAGGTTAGCATTATGGATTCAAGGGCAGATGCTTAAATACTATGTAGTTTTATCCACATTAGTTTTGTTTCCTTCAGGTTTCTTCAGATGAGTCAACATTTTCCCCAGGCTTCTTCAGAAGAGCCAATATTTCCACATTTACATTCTATTTCTTCTAAGATATAATTTAATAATCTTTGCTTTAGGAACCCGTCACAGAATCTTGATATTGCTCTAAATGAGATGACCTTCAAACTTCAGATTTGTGAGGAATCAGAGAGAAGGTTATGAAAATATGCTGCGGATTGGAAAAAGAGGATGATTGTGATTATTTTTCATGATAAAATAAGCTAGCTGACCATTATAGATTTTTCACAGTGATAATGTTTCTCTTCTCTGATTCTGCTCATACTTGTACCATTTTGTTTCAGGTTTTTTTCATTCTTTAAACCCAGCCCTGGAAGATTAAAGTTAGAGAACTATTGGTGAAGGTTATTTTTTGTGAGAACTTTTTTTATATGCATTAAAGTTAATTAGACAGCACAGAAATATATCATATATGACCATTAAGGTGATGAGGGACTCTGCCTCCCATGATTTCTCAAATGAGTGTTGTACTGTTTCACCCCTCTGAAGCCTTGTAGAGGAAGGCAAACATAGTCTTATCATCTGTAGGGTGGCAGGTGATTTTGCATACTTAGGCTGTGACGTTTAGTCATTGTCCAAGAGCAAGCAAGTACTATGTTTGTTTTTGCAAATGCTTCCCTCCTTTAAAATAGAGAAATTAGCACTGGTGAAAGACGTTGGATTGACAGGCTGGGGAAATGGAAGGGTCTCTAGGATCAGCCATAGTTTACATTCATGAAGGGCACATAGGATAAATAGAAGATAATGTTTAAAGTCATCTCTAGACACTTCAGACTTGCTTATATTTCTCTAGAAGCTCTATCATCTCCATGTGATCGATGTTGTCTATAAAACTGTGTCTTAAAATGTTTTCGCATGCAGTCTCTACAATTGTTCCCTCTTTCATTGAAATGTAAAGATCTTTTAATATCTAAGCTGATAGCCATTGCATTAGTCTGGAAAAAAGCTCTATTTTATATCCATGTTATTCATATGGTAATTGCAATTTCTTTCTTCATGTGTTAGCATGTCAGATGTCTCCCTTTTAAGTATTAACCTCCAACATTACCCAGAAAAAAGGATGAAAAGTATGTATTAGATCAGACTAGAAGCCTTATTCACATAGTGCACATTTTAAAAAATTCTCATTAAAAATAGGCATGAAAGATATTATGCATGTAGCAATGTGTGAAGTGCAAAGCATGATAATATTTCAAAAGGGTATTAAATGGCTACAATGTCTATTATGAGCGTTTTACTTTGGATTTGCATGAAGGAAGAGAAGAGTGATAAAGGTAGGTAGCAAAGATCCCCCATTCTAGCACTTAGCTCCAGCTGCCTGCAATTAGTGCAGGCTCGAATCCCACCAGGCTCAAGGTTGACTCAGCCTTCCATCCTCTCGGGGTAGGTAAAGTGAGGACCCAAGATTGTTGGGGGCAATAAGATGACTTTGTAAAAATGCCGCTTAGTAATAAGCAGGCATATACAGTGGAAGGAAGGCTATTGCTGAGCGCATTGGGTTGCGCTCCAAAAATCGTAAGCCGCCCTGAGTCTTCGGAGAAGGGCGGCATATAAATATGAATAAATAATAATAATAATTCTCTATGGGCTGCGTTCATACTTCATTCTAACTCATGATTTGTTTTGTCATAATTTATTGGCTATGAATTAATTCCTGGAATTTCTATCAGCCAATAAATTAACAGCATTTTTGTCATCCTAAATAAATAGGGTATTTATAGATTTAGAACATTTATTTATTGAGAAAATGTATGTGGCTGACCACTTTAAATACATGAACTTACTGTAGTTAAAATGGGAATGAAACACAAGCTTTTATTACATTAATGAAATTTCTGTAGAATATATTTCTTATTAATATAAATTGCTTTTTAAAATGGAAAAAGGAATATTCAGAATATCATATTAAGGAATCTTGGCACTTTGCAAAGTGCACTTTGCACTTCTTAAATATTAGTCAACCATAGCTCATGCTCAGAACAATTTTGGAGGAGGTTAATCTGAGCCTGTAAATATTGACACTGTAGGTAGATAAAATAAAGGAAGCTTTGTGAATATTCAATTGAATATGATAATTGCATTTCTTAGCAGAACTGTTTATGTGCTTTGTGGAATTAGTATGCTTTGTGGAAGTATTAAATATTTTTCAAGAACATTCCAAGGAAAAATGTAGTCAATAAAAAGTGGGTGAACTGATAATCCAATTGGATTTAGCCTAATTTCTAGTTTCATCCCCTCCATTCCATTTTTTTGGTTGATGTTATTGCTCAAACTTTTGAAAGCAGCTCCACCACTTACTTCTTTTGCCTGCTTTGACATCAGGGCTCAGCTGACCCTTTCAGAAGTTCAGAGGATGACAGGAGATATGTCAAGAATAATGAAGAAAAATAGAGGAACACACTGAGCCTGTCAGAAGAAATAAATCTCTTGACCTTAATCCCTGTCTGTTGTTTGTTTCATCAGAAGGACATTGACAAATGATAAGCCAATATGCTGTTCGCTTCTTCCAATCACATCTGATACTCATTTCCAAAGAAGACACAAAACACGCTAAGAATGTTACAAGAGTTGCAAGAAAGAAAGATTGACTTCAAACTTTTCCCAATAACCCTGACCTCAAGGAGTCTAGCTCCTCCAAATTTTCAAACTGTTCTTCTCTCTTGATTTTCTGCTTCTCTTCAAGATTAGTCCTTCCCAAGAGGAAGATGGGATGTTTCAACCAGTTGTAGACTGTAGTTAATATTCTCTCATGTAGTTTGGAGATGATTTAAAATATTTGAAACAATCACCCATGGACAGTTTATGCTATTGCCTTAGACAAGGTGGCCACTGAATCTCCAGAAGGATCTAAAGACTAGAACAAGAAAAGGTGCAAAAAAGAGTAGTCCCAATTACTAGTGGATTCTAGCAACTTTTCCTTTCAAGGAAAGACTATAGCATATGGGGGTCTTTACAGTGGAATGGAGGAAGATAAGGGGAGAAAAAAAGAGAAGTCTTTCTTCTATTCCATAATATTAGAATTTGATGTCATCCATTGAAACTAAATGCAAGGGGCTTCAAGACCAAGAGAAGGACTGTGTTTTTATGCAGTATATAAATAAACTGTAGTGGGCATTGTCAGCACTTGCAGTAATAGCAGTCAGTATGGATGGTTTTGAAAGCAGGCTGGGCAAGTTCATAGAGGATCAAACTATAAATGGTTGTTAATATTGATCTATTTATTTATCCTGAATCATAAGCAACAGGCCACAAAAATTGGTTATTGAGAAATAACAGCAGAAGAGGCTATTGCCTTGAATCTTGCCTTGTACGCTTCCCAAATGCATCCATTTGGCTGTTTCATGACATAGAATGTTTGACTAAGTGGGCCTTTGGCCTGATCCAGTATTCTGTCTAACATTCTCATTCTCTTAGTTTCATTTCTTCACTTCCTAGAATCTTAAACTGGGTGAAATCTACACCAAACACTTATTGTCACAATGGTAGAAAAACTCAATATTTTAATCCACATATATTCAGTGAATAGGGTCTATGAGTGTATAATTTGATGACTTAAACCAGTATAAATAAGACCAATTGTAACATTTGTCTACAAACTCCTTTACTGGAAGGAATTGATCTTCCAGTTAAAAAAAAAAGAATCTGTCTACAATTGGATCCCTTGCTGTTTAAACCATTTGTTGAATAGCATCACAAAGGGCTAAAACCTGTCATGGTGTTTGGGCTTTAATAAACAGAAATAGTTTATTAATCTTTTATTTTATAGTTTATTTGCTTACAGTACTTACTTACTTACTAGAAGATCAACTCTTTCTAGCAAAAGAGTTTGCAGACAAATGTTACAATTTATAGGCCCTGTAGTTAATCCATATGTAGATTAACATTTTGAGTGAGTATTTAATCCAGGTCAGTGTGAAGTTAGGGAAAAGTCCAAATTCTGTGTTCAACTGCCCTCTTTTGGTCAGCCATATCATGTATAGCTCATAACCCATTTATGACTCTTCACTTTTTAAAGAAAAAAGTACTGGCCTAGAAACACTTTTTTGGTGTTTGTCTTGAGTTAGCCTTGACTTCTGGCAATTGCATAGTCAAATCCCTGCCATTTTTTTGGCAACATTTTTTTTGCAACATTTTTTTCTAAGTAGCTTGCCATTGTCTTCTTCCTAGAGTTAAGATAGAGTGACTTGCCCAAATCAGCCAGCTAATTGGGTCTAAGGGAGAAGAAGGGGAAGGTAAGTTCTAGATCTACTTTAGACTGACTCAGGACAAACACAAAAAATGTGCTATGAGATATAGGCTACAAATAGCTAGATGACCATCAGATGAAAACAAAGAGAAACAGAAAACTCTAAGCATTTATTACCATGGAGTGGTCATCTTGATTTCTGTAGGATGCATCTGGTAGATCTAAATTACAGAATGTCCAGAAAATTCAAGTTTGCCATTATAGTATTCATGGCTGTAGTCACAGTAGCCAATAAACATGACTCCAAAACTAACTGGCTAGAAAACCCAACTGATCTATTTCCTCACAATCACTTTCATTGCCCACATTCCTGAAAGTACTTGTGATAACAATGACTTCAAGTGGAAAAAAATTAGCAAAGTTTCTCCCCTGTAAGCTCTGAAAATATTTATATATCCTCCCACATACTCTCAGATATTAACAAACACCACTCCCTGCTTGCATGTGTGGTCTAGATGACCAAGGGTGATGTGTGTGTGTGTGTGTGTGTGTGTGTGTGTGTAGGCATTTGATGTCTGGAGACTGCCAGTTCTGACTGCTTCTCTGTGATGCTAGGAATGTGCCTTAAGATATTTGTCTCATCTTCTCTCATTCTTCTTTTTCCCTTTCTGGTTGCCTTATGTTTTATGGAGGGCTAGTTATTGTGGGTGAAAGCTATTTCCTTCAGTGCTGTATTCCTGCCTTTTTGTTTTCCTTCCAAGGAGTGTGAGCTTCTCATTTGAAAAAAAAAATGCTTGATACTCCAAGAGGTGGGGAAACATATGAGAAGCTCATCATCACTCCTCCAGCAACCTGCCTTCAGCCCCTTGTGACCATCAAAAAGGGAAATAGGGATATTAGGCAGGGATTGGTGGGACAAATCTGGAGCAGGACCTTTGTGGAAGAAAGAATGGTCTAGAACACCATTGCCTTTCTCATCTTTCTCACTTTCCTTTCCATGTGTACCATTGTAGGGGCTGCTGATATAGTGGACTCTTGCCAGTGTTTTCTTGGTGGGCATTAAACAGGAGTAGATGTGAGTGGGGATTCTGGATTTCCCTGAAGGATTGCTTTTGATTGAGTTATTCTTCAAACAGGTCGAGAGAGAGAAAGAGTATTAATGATGGTCTAATCCAACCTTCCAATGAGCCCAAATATTTGCCACAGTGGGTCTATGTTTAATAGCCACTGGGCAAGTAAAACTGCTCAATGATGAGATTCTTACACTGTTAGAAACACTTCTAACAGTAAACTGGTAGCATTATATAAGGACAACATTATTTTAAAAAAATCCTACCCTTTTCCTATTTTTCAGTATCATTATTGACAATGATTTCAAAGTTCATTTTTTTGCTATAAACATTGTTTCTATGAAATTGTGGTTGTTTTCATATACGATAGAAACATACACAATTATCAGCCCTTTATCACTTTTTCTTTAATTTTAGTTTAATTTATTTATTTTGTCAATCGCTTACAAGGATAAACATAGTTGTGAATACATGAAATTAATACATATGAGAAAAATAAAAAAAACAATAGGACAGGGACGGTAGGCACGATGGTGCACTTATGCATGCCCCCTACAGACCTCTTAGGAAAGGGGTGAGGTTAATAGTAGACAGTCTAAGGTTAAAGTTTTTGGGGTTTGGGGAAGAAACCACAGACTCAGGTAGAGTATTCCAGACATTGACCACTCTGTTGCTGAAATTGTATTTCCTGCAATCAAGTTTGGTGTGGTTAACTTTGAGTTTGTATCTATTGTGTGCTCTTGTATTGTTATGGTTGAAGCTGAAGTATCGATTGACCGGAAGGACATTGCAATATATGATTTTATATACTATACTTAGATCAGACCGAAGGTGGCATAGTTCTAGTTTTCTAGGTCTAGAATCCTAAGTCTGGTGGCATAAAGTATTCTGCAATGAGTAGAGGAGTAGACGAGTGTATCTTGCTAACGTATTTTTTTTACTAAAAACAGACTCCTGATTTTTTTTTGCCACAAAAAAGTAAAACAGCTCTCCTCCTATAAATACAGACAATAGTATTAGTGCCCTGCTACTGAAAACAACAGGGATCTAAAAAGTTTTGAAAATTGCTTTGGTTTGGCAATACTTTGACTGAATCACTCCATCAATGTATATTTGTAAAGAGGACATCCAATTCAATGCTTTGAATGAAATCAATAAGAAGTGGTCCATAACCTTGTGAAGTCACCTACAGATTCAATGGTTTTTCTGCTTCTTATAAGATTGTTACTGACAATATATGTTACTACAACTTCATTCTGTATAGATGGAGGGCGATGCTATTGCTGTAGACTAAATGTATGAAGTACTTCTGATGTTGCTAAGTTGCATTACTTTATTTAACTAGGTGCCTATCAGACTCTTGGGTTGGGGGCAGGAAAAGAGAATACTAGTCTTGTTTGAGGTTGCTCTCACAAGTCTTTTATTCTCTATTGTGCAAATGAAAATTTTTACATCTGCATTTATTCTGCCAACAGACTTGGGAAGTCTGCTTACATCCTTACTACTGAGAATAAGGCCTAAGGCCAACCAGTTCATTTTATTTTCTGAATTCTGAAGGACTGCAACATGTATCTCTTGATAACGACTGAATGGTTACTACTAGTAGCCTTCTACAGGTGTCAGTCCCAAGTTTTATTTCTAATAAGAATTTTGGGAGACTGGGGGGATGGTGCACTATCTGTTGCAGCCCTTTTCTTCATGGCACTGGAACTCATATGCCAAACTCTTTCATCTGCCTCTGCTAACTGTTGCCAACAATGTGCAATCCTGATGGGACCATATTCTACAGTACTTCAAAGATGGCAAGTCTGCCCCTGTACCTCATCCAGACAGATCATGCTGCCAAATGTAGTTATGAGAAGTCCTTTCCAGGAGGAGTCATTTTTAGGTGCAAATTTGAATCAATTAAAACTGAATCTGAGCTTACTTGCATAGTTCCATTAGATTGTGCTTTAAGCTTAAGTTGTTTTGATTGCTACCAAATTAAATTTTACCTTAGACTTCAAGATAATGAGCTTCAATAAACTTAACATAAGGAAAAAACAGAATTCCATGTCACGAAAGGTTAGCAGAAAAATATGAATGGGAAATACTAAAAAAAAAGCAATAATAAAAACTGCAACTGCAAACAATTGAATAACCCAGTTTGATTACCCCAAAAACTTAGTGAAGTTTTAGTGAAGAAGACATGTAGGTAATGGAAAGAACATTATCTTATCAAGAAATACATCCAAGGAGAGATGATCTTGGGGAAAAAAAATAGAATTTTAAAAGCAGAATTTTAAAAGCGATAAAATAACTTCTGTAAGTGTTATGTATTAAAAATAAAAGATAACAAAAATCAATACATGAGCTGCTCAATGAATATAGCAAAGCTAGCTAACAGGTAACAAGAAAAATGGTTAAATGTCAATTAGACTTGTGGTTACCAGAAGTGGATTTAGCTCAAGGTAGACTTTATTTTTTTAAACTTTTTATTTGTTATATTACATAATATATCTCATTTTGAGAGAAACACTCCATGCTAAATTAGTTAAATGTGGAACCTCATGGTAGGAATATTAAGTGGCAATATAGATAGCTTGAATCCTCGCTCAAAGAGTCGGTATCTCCATCAAACTAGAGGTACATATTAAGTGTGCTGCCACAAGGTTTGGTATTGGGCTCTGCATTCTGCAATATTTTTAATAATGTCTTGGAAGAGGTGTTGAAGGAGGTGAAAGAGGAACATTTATTGAACTTGAAGGTGACAAAAGATATTCTAATGCCCTAAAATAAAAATATTTTGATAGATTAGTGAAACCAGCTGAAAATAATGTAACAAAGTTTATCAGAAACAAATGCCAAGTTCTTTACCCAGAAAGCAAATGTACTGAAAAAAAAATCTCTGTTGTTCTAGAATATAGGACACAGAAACATGAACTTTAGAGCAAGGCAGATTTTCTCAGAGTGCCAGAAAAAAAACTTGATGAGCAAATCAACAATGGAAGAATTTTCCAATGAAACAATTGGTTTTTTCCCACTGGAAATGTTAAAATGAGGACTCCACTTCCAGCTGTCATGGATACTTTAATCTGGATTTGGTGTTGCCCCCTGTGGATAGGGCGCGGAATCTGGGGGTCCTCCTGGATTCACGGCTCCGATTGGAGAAGCAGGTGGAGGCCGTCACCAGGGGGGCCTTTGCCCAGCTCCATCTTGTTCGACAACTTCGCCCTTTTCTGGACCAGGACGCCCTGCGCACAGTTACTCATGCCTTTGTCACCTCTAGACTCGACTACTGCAACGCTCTCTATTTAGGACTGCCCTTGCATACCATCCGGAGATTGCAGCTGGTGCAGAATGCGGCGCGGTGGTGATGGGAGTTACCCGGTTCTCCCATGTTACCCCCTCCTGCGGCCTGCATTGGCTACCGGCGCTCGGTGTGATTCAAGGTTTTAGTTTTGACATTCAAAGTCCTACATGGCATGGGTCCTCAATATTTGAGGGAGCGTCTTCTTCCGATACCTAGTACCAGCCGCCCTGTGTGAGCTCATAGGCAAGGACTCCTCGGGGTCCCGTCAGCAGGTCAATGCCAGCTGGTGACTCCCCGACGACGCGCCTTTTCTGTCGCGGCCCCTGACCTCTGGAATCAACTGCCTTTGGAGCTCCGCCTGGCTCCTGATCTCCGCACCTTCCGCTGTGAATTAAAGACCTGGTTATTTGACCAACCTGGGCTGTGACCCCTCCCTGGGGGAGGGATGGTTTTAATGTTTATTGTTGTTATGTCTTAATATTTGGTCTTGTTCTTGGTTTAATGATTTTTTAAATATTTATTGTCTGTGTTCTTAGCTGTGAGCCGCTCCGAGTCTTTGGAGATGGGGCGACATACAAGTTCAAATATAAATAAATAAATTTGTGAACTGAATAGGAAGGTGAATGTGATGCACTAAATGGCTCTTACAGTTGTATGATTGTAAATACTTGGAGTCCAAGATATAGAAGCTGTCCTGCAGTTTGAGAACTATCTGTCCTTTCCTATTGGCTTCGACAATCCTATTGGTTTTTCACTCACTTCATTCCAAATACAGCTGCTTTTTTGCCCTCTCAACAACCTATAGGATTGAGTGGAGAATGAGTTGCCTTTTTGTTTTTCAATTGCCAGTCTTGCTAGTAGTAGTTATAAGTAAAGTTGGCAGTATTTGAAAAGTCCAATGTTAAAAAAAGGTTTCACTTCAAGACTATTATGGATTGCATTTCTTTTACCAATAGGTCTTGATGAACTATTACATTGAAAAAAGTCTCCCAAGGGCCAGTTTAGACCACTATTATGTGAATTTATAGCTGGCCAATGGAGGATAAATAAGCGCCATCTATGGTTCCCAGAAATTTGAAGAGAAACGAGAACATATTACTGTATAATTTTGTGCATGTTAGTGATATTTGACATATGTCGGATGTCAAAATAAAAAGAACCCTGTGACATATATGCTGTAAATGACATCCAACTAGAGAGGTAATCATTAGCATCAAAGAAAGAAATATAATTCTAGATAATTGTATTGAATACACAAATGTAAGACTTATGGCAAAAAGTATGTGGTACCATTGTAGTCATTGAATAAATTGGTGAATGAAACACAGTTAACTGTGTCTCCAACTGGGCATTGGAGAAATCCATAATTCTCATTCTCCTTCTCCTCCTCCTCCTCCTCTCTCCTTTTTTCTTCAAGATCTCTTTGACTGCAACAATTAATCCTAACTAAAATTAGTTTTCAACCTTAGTGACCAGTGACCTTCAGACCTTTGAAGTTTGCTACTACCTTTGTTTGATCTAAATAGATTCATTTAACCCCATTTCATAGAAGTTTCCACTATAGGCAATTCTTCTTACTCTTAATGGTAAGATACATATTTCCTGGCCAGTGAAGTTGAAGAGTCACCTCAAGGATTTAAGCTAGGGAAATACTAGCTCTATTTGTGTTCCATTCTTTATTCCAATTGATGCCCTAAACAGTGATTTAACACTACTTCCTTGAATTTATTTTTTGAGAATAAACTTACTTCTTCCCTGAACATTAGACTGTTGACTGGTTATTACTGGCAATGATTAACATGTGTCTCCACCACCAGTAAAGAAATTAGCACTTTTTTTAGTTGATCCCCAGTTTTAACCTTCCAAGTAAAAAGTGATGTTAGTTCAAGTAATTATAGACCAGTGAGCCTGTTCTTTTCTTGTGTCAAAGTCAAATGTTATTTTTCTTCTCTCTTCCCCAATCCTCACCATGCCCTGGGGTAACAGACAAATTGCAATGTGCAGTATCAAAACAACCTGAGTCACATAATTTGAGGCAGCAGAAAACATTAAGTGCCTGGGTTTTGAAACTGAATTTATGTTTTTCTCTCTGAAAACACCCCCATCTACTAGCAAAATGCATTTCAAATGGCAAGTTTCGCATCTGTACCAAATTTAAGGTTAACCTTTTGTGTTGTATTGACCCCTGAGAAGGAGGCTTTACTTTATATTCCCAAGGACATCTGCAGGCCTCATGTTTGATTT
Organism: Naja naja; assembly: GCA_009733165.1. Classification (NCBI taxonomy): domain Eukaryota; kingdom Metazoa; phylum Chordata; class Lepidosauria; order Squamata; family Elapidae; genus Naja; species Naja naja. Next base: position 44,414,197 of record CM019150.1, read on the forward strand.
TGGCAATGTTTAGGCTGTTGTCAGCCAGTTACATTTCATTAGTTGGTAATGGATATAAATATATGTGCCAAGTTTCTCTATACATACACATATACACACACACATACATATATACATACATACATCAGAGAGCAGTCTGGAAATACATATGAGCTATTTTTCTATGGCATGTTAAGAGAAGCATAGGGGATATAAGAACATTGAGGAATACTTATGGAATTCCCACTTGTCCAGAGTAGAATTGCTTCCCCAACTGGTGCTGGACTGGATCATTTACAGTTCATTTGAGTGTCTTCTATGTTGTCAAGAGCAATCCTGCCTGTGATCTGATGCTGTAGTTAACAAAGATTTGCACTGTGTCAAGAAAAGATCTGGTTTGCTCAAGCTGGTGCTCCCATGCTGGTTTCAAACTTTTTTTTTTGCAGCTTGAGGCACATTAAAGGATTCCATTGTGTTTTGGCTGCTTCCCAAAGTTTTGGGAGATGAGATCTCAGAGTCTTAATGTTTGGGATAGAAATATGAAGGATAAGTGAATACTGTGGGGGAGTGAAATATGCAGTGATATTGGCAGAGGTTGCAGGGGGTAGTTTTCAATGTTTTACCCTTGAAATGGCATGGCATGCTTCATCTTCATTCTCCAGGGAAGGTTAGTAATATTTTATTAGGCTATTAGCTATTTTAAAAAAAACTTAAGGTATCATTGAGTTTATTCATGATCATCTGCCTTTAGTTTTAGTAGTATTTCTTTTTAAAATGTTGTCCAGAGAACATGTGTTGTCCAGAGAACATGTAAATGATAGTCCAGAGTACATGTAAGAATGCCAGTAGTTTCTTACATGTTCTCTGGACTATCTGGACATGAGATATCTCTTCATTTTACCCCAACTAGAATAACTCTAGTTATTCTAGAGGCTGGTTAAGATGAGAGAGAATGGTTTGTCCCAGATCACTTGGTGGGTTTCCATAGCTACAATTGAGTTGAACTGGTTCTCCCTCATTGTAGTCCAACACATTACCCATTACATATTAATACATACTAAGACATTAATGCTGCTTACTTTTAACTAAGTAAATCATCATTGTCATCATCATTTCAGCCATTGTCTATCCACTGCAGGGTGAATACCTCTTCTGCATATTTCCAATTTATACGATCCTGAACTTTCTTTTGCCAACTGGGCCCACAATAATTGCTGATGTCGTCACTCCATCTTGTTTTAGGTCTCTTTCATGGACATTTTTTAATCAAGTGGGATCCATTCTATGACTGCCTTGGTCCACTAGCCATCAGTTCTTCTTGTTAATTCATTTACATTTTAATTATTTTACTCTTTTGATGATATTGTGTACTTTTGTTTGTTCTCTAATCCATATGCAGCTCTTCCTACCTTGTCTTGTAATGTGGAGCACTCTTTCACTCTAAGATATATGGCTTTTTGCTGAGGAAATTTCAAGATTAATAATAATATTATTTCAGGTCAGGTTTTATATCATGCTGAATGTAATTTTAGAATATTTGTCAGCAAAGAAAGTTTTGAAGACATAGTTACATAGTAAAAATAGTTTCTCTTATATGACACCTTTCATAGATAGTAAAGCTCAACATACTTAGAAGGGGGTAAAAGAATAGTTGCAGAGATTTCATTTAGGCAGGTGTTTGATTTATGAGATGGGTAAACATCATCCAATGTCGATCCTTTATCTGCTTTTTTTCTCATACCATTTTTATCTTTTAAGATATTATTATTATCATCATTTATTATTACATTGTTTGTGACCTTTAAGTCTCAGAATGGCAAATAATATAGAAGACAGCTCTTTCTTTGTTTTCCATCAAGCAAGGGATCTGAATTTTTCACATAAGACAAAAACAGATTCAACTTTAACAGCTGGAATTAATATTTTATAAAAAGGGGGAGGGGTGGAATTTACAAATCTTTCCTGTTTCTTTTTTCCAACAGGCTTTGAGAGAGCATTTAGTGCAATCTAACAACATTGTATACTGAATAATTCCCAATTTGCAAGTCTGGAGGCACTCTTTCACTCTAAGGTATAAACTGGTATAGACACTGTTCTAACATCATGTCTTTTTTCTATCAGCCCCCCCCCCCCACATTGTTGCTTTTTAACCACAATCACCGATGAAGAATTTTTGGAAATTTGAAAGCTTGCATGTGTTTTGTAATAGCTGGCTTAAGAAAGGCATTGGCTTTATATTTTTGGAATATAAATAAGCACTTCTGTAATAGTGTCACATTTCTAGAAGATCAACAGGATAATCAGTTGCTCAGAAGAAATAGAAAGCAATCAGTGAAGCATGTATTTTTTCAAGAAGTTTCATGATGGTGCTGCCACTGAAAAATATACTATAAAATCTGCTATATTATATGCTTTATAGACATTTTAGTATGTTGGTGAGGTCATATACAAGGAGACAGTATTTACAGATACAGATTAACAGAGTATAATAGAATAGAATAGAATTCTTTATTGGCCAAATGTGGTTGGGCACACAAGGAATTTGTCGTGGTGCAAATGCTCCCAGTGTACATAAAAGAAAAGATACATTTATCAAGAGTCAAGAATCATAAGATACAATACTTAATGATAGTCATAGGGTACAATAAGCAATGAAATCATACTAGGAAACAGTCAATAATAATCATTAGGATCAGTGGTGGGATTCAATTTGTTTTACTACAGGTTCTGTGAGTGTGGCTTCGTGAGTGTGGCAGGGGAAGGATACTGTAAAATCTCCAGTCAGAAGTGGTATTTGCCGGTTCTCCAAACTACTCAAAATTTCCACTATCAGTCAGAACCTGCTGAATACCACCTCTGGTTAGGATACAAGCAACAAGGTTACAATCATACAGTCATAAGTGGGAGGAGATGGGTGAAAGGAAGGATGGGAGGATTAATAGTAATGCAGACTTAGTAAATAGTTTGATGATGTTGAGGGAATTATATGTTTAGCAGAGTGATGGCGTTTGGGAAAAAAACTGTTGTGTCTAGTTGTTCTAGTGTGTGGTGCTCTATAGAGTCATTTTGAGGGTAGGAGTTGAAACAGTTTATGTCTAGGATGTGAGGGGTCTGTAAATATTTTCACAGCCCTCTTTTTGACTCATGCAGTATACAGGTCCTCAGTGGAAGGCAAGCTGGTAGTAATTGCTTTTTCTGTAGTCCTAAAAAAAAAGTTGGAAGGGACCTTTTAGGTCATCTAGTCCAACCATCTGCCCAAGCAGACCCTACACCTTTTTTAACAGATGGAAATCCAGTCTCTTCTTGAAAGCTTCCAGTGATGAAGCTCTCACAACTTCTGAAGGCAAGCTGTTAAAGAAGCTAGGACATAAATTGGTCCTAGAATAAAAGCAAGCAATCTGTATTAATAAAACCCAGTTTTCATGAATTTATACAATCTGTAATATTGCAGGAATGTAATGTAATTTTGACTTTTGGAAGCATTATTCTGTCAATGATGGTGTATTTATCCCACAGTATCTCAGAATCATATCTGACTCAGTGGCTAAGCATACTGAAAGTCTGCCACTCACCTCCCTAACCCCAAAGAACTGTACAGAGTTGATTAGCAAACAAATAATGGAGAAGAATTTTATATATGTCTACAAAGTCCTAGAAAAGCTAAATTGTTAAATTATAAATATCAATTATCAGTTTAGAGTTATTAATTCTTAAGCCATCAGTTTGTCAAGGCCTTACCCAAGGTTTGTGTAGACCAAGGGTGTCAAACTCGCATTTTCATGGTGGTGTCACATAACGTATTGTGACTTTTCCCCTCTTCGCTAAACCCGGCGTGGGCGTGGCCAGCACGTGATGCATCTGGCCCATGAGCTGCAAATTTGTCAGGCCTGATTCACTTTGCTTTACAACCATTATAATGTAAAGTGTTCTAGCATTATATAAAGCTAAAGACAGAAATCTATCTGCATATCTTATGTTCCAATCTCAGAAAGTAGCAGCTGGAAATCTTTCTAATTCTATGAACATTCCAAAATAAAAATAATAAGAATATTCTTAAATTCTATTATTAGAAGCCTGTCATTAATCTGTGCAATGTACATAGAAAAATGAGAATCTCTGAACCTCTCATTGTAGTCATGAGAATCTTATATACAGGTCAGGAAGTGATAGCATAAACAAAACATGGAGAAACAAACACTCCAGGTTGGGAAAAAAAATGAATCAAGGCTGTATATTCTTGCCTTTTTAAAAATTTAACCTACATGCTGAATATATGTTAAGGAAAGCTAGATAAGCATGATTTTAAAATTGGAGGAAAAAACATTATTACTGCACAATGATTATGCAACTAATCTGATAGACAAAAATGCAAAAAAAATCTGCAAACTGTAGTAATAAAGAGCAGAGTGAAAAAAATGGGGCAAAATTAAAAATAAAGAAAATGAAAGTAAGGACAACAACTAGTCTTAGAACAGATCCATAAAGGTATAGAAATGGTTGATAACATCTGTCTTTTAGGATCAACAGTAAAAAAAAGAGGTCTTGAGAAATATGCTGCAGATTAATACTTGAGAGAACAGTCATGAAGACCTTGGAGAAAAATATTCAGATTCTTTGAGTTGTCTCTACCTAGAAATATAAGAATAGTGCAAACTGTGACTTTGTCTTTGCAACAAAAGTCAAAGATAATAAAAAAAGTTTCTTCCAACATATAAATAACAAGAAAAAAATCAAGGAAACAGTCGGTCCACTAAAGAGAGAAGATGGCAAGGAAGTAACTGGCAACAGAGAGAAAGCAGAACTGCTTAACTCATTCTTTGCATCCGTCTTCACACACACACACAAAAACTATAGCTCAACCCACCAAAAACATAACTGTAAAAGACAGCCCAGAAATAAAAGTTAAAATAAGCAAAAAAATAGTAAGAGAACACCTGTCTGATCTTGATGAAAACAAGTCACCGGGGCCTGATGGATTACATCCCAGAGTTTTAAAGGAGCTGGCAGAGGTCATCTCAGAACCACTGCATCATATCTTTCAAAAATCTTGGAGCATCGGGGAACTACCAGAGGACTGGAAAAGAGCTGATGTGGTTCCCATCTTCAAAAAAGGAAAAAAAAAACAGACACATGAAACTATAGACCAATCAGCCTAACATCAATACCAGGGAATATACTGGAAAAGACAATAAAAAACAGATCTGCCAACATCTAGAAACAAGTAAAGTAATAACCAGCAGTCAGCACGGGTTTGTTAAGAACAGATCATGCCAAACCAATCTTATTTCATTCTTCAACACAGTGACTAAATTAGTAGACCAGCAAAATACTGTGGACATAATATATTTAGATTTCAGCAAGGCATTCGACAAAGTAGACCACAACCTACTTCTTAGTAAGCTAGAAAAAAGTGGAATAGATAGCACCACCACTAGATGGACTCGCAACTGGCTGGCAAACCATACTCAACAAGTAGTCCTTAATGGGTCTAAGTCTACATGGAGGGAAGTAAGCAGTGGGGTGCCACAAGGTTCTGTCTTAGGTCCAGTACTCTTCAATATCTTCATTAATGACTTAGATGAGGGAATAGAAGGGGAACTTTGCAGATGATACTAAGCTGGCAGGAATAGCTATCACCCAAGAAGATAGGCTCAAGATCCAGATGGATCTTGACAGACTAGAACACTGGGCCATATTTAACAAAATGAAATTCAATGTAGAGAAAAGTAAAGTCCTACACTTAGGCAAGAAAAACCAAAAGTACACACATAGTTTGGGTGAAACCAGGCTCAATAGCAGTAACTGTGAGAGGGATCTTCGAGTCTTAGTGGACAATTAGCTAAATATGAGCCAGCAGTGTGCAGCAGCAGCCAAAAAAGCTAATGCAATCCTAAATTGTATTAACAGAGGGATACAATCAAGATCAAGGGAAGAACTAAGACCACTCTATAAAGTCTTAGTAAGACCACACCTAGAGTACTGCATCCAGTTTTGTTCACCACATTATAAAAAAGATGTTGAGACTCTAGAAAAAGTACAGAGAAGAGCAACCAGGATGATGAGGAGACTGGAGGCTGAAACATACAATGAACGGTTGCAGGAACTGGGTGCCAGGCTACAGAATTTTTCCCATTCAGTCAACTAGAATGAACTTCTGAAAACATATCAAAACGTTTATTTCCTTTATTGAGATGAGACAATTCATGTAGGGGTTAAAAGCAGTGTCTAAGGTCTCTCAGGCATTCAGAGATAGATAAAGAAGTTTAAAACCCCTCCCTTATCTTGATGTGTATTTAGTAAAACAAAGAGCCAACATGTTAATTCCCCCCCTTTTTAGAACGATCTTTTTCAGAGTTTCCCAGGACACATCTCACTGTGGAATTTTTATGGTCTCTCTATCTCCTGGCTGTCTCTCCCAGAGGTGATAGGTTCCAGCCATCTGGGTTTCATCCCTCCATTGTATCATGTGTAGGTTATACAAATTCGATATAAGATTAAATATATTCAGGTTACATCAAGAAGGATTTCTTTCTCAGTCTCCCCCCCCCCTTTCTTCTTCCATTGAAGAAATGACAGATACATGGATCTGACACTGGGCTTGGCTAGTCTAGTAAAGAGAAGGACCAGGGGAGATGTGATAGCAGTCTTCCAATATTTGATGGGCTGCCACAGGGAGGAAGGGGTCAAGCTATTTTCTAAAGCACCCAAAGGCCAGACAAGGAATAATAGATGGAAACTGAACAAGGAGAGATTTAACCTGGAAATAAGGAGAAACTTTCTGACAGTGAGAACAATCAACCAATGGAACAGCTTGCCCTTGGAAGTTGTGGGAGCACCATCACTTGAGACTTTCAAGAAGAGATTCGACTGCCATTTCTCAGAAGTGGTGTAGGGTCTCCCGCTTGGGTGGGGGGTTGGACTAGATGACCTACAAGGTCCCTTCCAGCTCTGATTATCTGTTATCTGTTATCTGTTGTAGAAGTGAAAGTTGGAAGAAGCACCATAGAAAAAGCATTGGTCCTTTTGAACTTTTGTATTGAAGGAGACTCCTGAGAATATTGTGGACAGCCAAGAAAACAAACAAATGGATCATTTAACAAATCAACAAAGAGTTCTCATTTGAGACACAAATGACCAGGATGAAACATCCTATTTCAGATGTATTATGCAAATAGCTCTGTAGAGAAGGCTCCAATACTGGGAAAGTTGCAATGAAAGAGAAGAAGAGAACTAGCAGCAAGGTAGTTGGACTCGGTTACAGTGACCGTTGGTACATTGTTGGAAGACCTGAAAGACCAGGTTAGGGAGGGATTGTCATGGAGCAAGTCTATTTATGTGGTCACTAAGAGTCCACAAGGGACTGATAGAACACAACCAGTCAATTAGTAGAAGTAACAGAAATGGTTGCATACCATTTCTCTTCTCCATTCCAGTAATTCAAAGGGTTTTGATTATATCTTAAAACACAAAATGATAAGATTTGTGCATTATTGGTCCATTTGTGATAGCATAGTACTCTTTGTAGTGTCTACCAATTATCATGGGATTCAGTTCAGTATAATTCATTTTCTGGGAAAGCCTTTTCTAGCCTTATTTGAAGATGTCAGAAATTAATGCTTCACCTTTTGCCTACAAAGCTTTTATTCAAGCAATTTCCTCACATAGGAAGGATACATTGCCACTTTTTATGACTCCGATTATTAATTCTAATAATAAACACATATTTCATATTTAGGAAAACTCTGGGCTGTTGTTGTAGATCTCACTTGAAAAATTCTATTCTTTTTTCTGGAAAAAGGAAAAGAAAATGTATTACAGAATATTTAGGATTTATTTGAAAATAAATTGCTATTTTTATTATTGATTCTTCATAAACAAAATACTATTTATGTCATTTAAAAGTACTTAAAGGTGCATTAAAATCAAGATTACAGAATATGATTTTCATGTAACCAAACTGTTAATTTGTTAATCATGCAGTATTAATTCATTCATTCTTTTCCAAATTTGGTAAGACAATAAGTCAAAATATTTGCTGTCAGTCTTTAATTGTTTCTTAATCATCCCATTTCTATGAACGATGAATAATGCATGTAACAATGTTCTTTTTGTTTTTAAAATTGGTAACATTAATATGAAGCTGACCTAGGCCAATCATGTCTTTAGTATCCTGTTCTTCATTAGGATGCATTTAAATAATCAATTATTGATTCATCAGCATTTAATTCTGGTTATTTTCTACACAGATGGTATGAGGCATAATTAAACTAATGATTTAGAGTGGGTATGTTTACCAACAGCAATAGCTGCCAAATATATCTGGAAACCATTTTGGGAAAAAGGTGCTTCTTCCAGAAAACTCTGTCCTGTTTTATAAATAGAGGCACAAAGCTATCATTATTAAATACATTTCCAATCCACCCATCTGCCTAACTCTATCTACCTCCCTAATATCTATGTTGACTATAACTGAAAAGAAGACCATCAACTTGCCCAGGTAAATGTCAAGAGAAAAGGAAAGTGGGTGGCAGCATCTGGCTGCCAGTCTCCTTGGCTGCCAGTCTCCTTTTCCCTGAGGAGAAAAGTTTCCTCAGAGAGTCAGGTCTACGATTTCTGCTCTAAGCATAAGTATCCAACTGGGTTTGCATCAGTGGTGGGATTCAAAATGTTTTACTACCTGTTCTGTGGGCATGGCTTGGTGGGCATGGCAGGGGAAGGATACTGGAAAATCTCCAGTCAGAGGTGGGACTTGCTGGTTCTCTGAACTGCTCAAAATTTCCGCTACCGGTTCTCCAGAACTGGTCAGAACCTGCTGAATACCACCTCTGGTTTGCATGTTTGCTGGGTCGGGGATTTTCCAAAAGGAATGTTGGTTTGTCATTGTCTTGTGTTAGATAGATAGTATTCTTTATTGGCCAAGTGTGATTGGACAAACAAGGAATTTGTCTTAGTGCAAATGCTTTCAGTGTACATAAAAGAAAAGATACATTTGTCAAGAGTCAAGAATCATCAGGTACAACACTTAATAATAGTCATAGGGTACAATAAGCAATCAAATCATACTAGGAAACAGTCAATATAAATTGTAAGGATACAAGTGACAAAGTTACAGTCATACAGTCACAAGTGGGAGGGGATGGATGATAAGGAGTGATGAGAAGATTAATAGTAATAATAATGCAGACTTTGTAAATAGTTGGACAGTGTTGAGGGAATTATTTGTTTAGCAGTGTGATGGCGTTTAGGAAAAAAATATCCTTGTGTCTAGTTGTTCTGGTGTGCAGTGCTCTATAGCATCGTTTTGAGGGTAGGAGTTGAAACAGTTTATGTCCAGGATGTGAGGGGTCTGTAAATATTTTCACAGCCCTCTTTTTGACTCGTGCAGTATTGTGTTGAGAAATACTTCAGGAAAGTAGGTTGGGCTGTTGGTTCAGGCAGGTGACTTTAAATGCAATTACCAGTCTTTTAATTTTTTTTACAACTCACAAACTCCCCAAGATCCTGTCACCAATATTCAACAAAGGGTAGTGATGCAATTTAAATCAGATGTCCCTTCATTTTTTATTATCTTATATATTTGAAGTATTTTGCTCAGTACTTCTCACTCTTTTTCTGCACTCTGAATAACATCTGTTTACCTCCCAAAAGATATTGGGATCAAGCACAACTGGCCTAATTTGTATTGAAGAAGAATATTCAGAATCTGACAAGGATTGATATTGTAAGCTCTCCCTTTTCTTGTTTCTCTAATTTGATACTAAATTTTCATTTAGATAAGATGTCTTCATTTAAAGACTGCAAACAGATGCCTCTTGAACACAAGGGCCGGATCACACTGGCATGTCTTCTGACTGTGCAGATATATTGATTGTTTGAGTTCTGTCTAATGCTTTTTTCCCAAAGAGCATGCCTGGGCTTGGCAGGCAGTCTCCTATTTAAGCACTAATTATCATTACCAGACCTGCAATGGTGTCTGTGTACCCAGAGCAGACTGTCAATGATTCAAATGTTTATGCTAGCAGAAAAAAATTGGGGATTTCTGGTCTTCTCTGTGGGCCTTCCACCATACCCTGCCTAGGGCATTGAACTAGGGAATGTGCTGACCTGTTGCTTGTGGAATCCATCTCAACCATTTTGCATCCCCAAGAAATCCAGCTCAATGGATATGTATTATGATCAGGTAGTAAGAATATATGCTAGGATTCTGGAGACTTAAGAAGATTTCCACAGCAAAGTCTATTAAATTCTGAATAAGAGAAGGTTGATAAAGCAACATGCTGGGTATGATGTTGCTGCCTCATCCTCATAGAAGAGGTGGATTAAGTGAAGAAAAGTTATCTAAAGTGAACCTGGTTCAAAACTGCTTAAATTAGTAAACAACAGCCCTGAATTAGGTGCACGCATATATTTTTCTAAGGATTGCTTTTCTGTTCCAGTTAAATGAACTCCCTAGCATCCCTAGTGATTTGTTCCATTGTCTAATTATTTTTATGTTTCTTAAGATTATTTGAGAGCTTTTACATTAATTATTTTTTCCTAAGGTTTAACTTAATTGCTCTTGGAAATTGTCTCAGTTGTTGCAGGCTATTGGCATATGTGTTGCAATGTTTGACGCACTGGAAAACAAACCTCATAACCTCATCCACCACACCCCCTCAATTATTTATTACTAAATTATCCCATGTAATTTCCCTCCTAACTATTGCTTTTAAGTCTTGCTTGGTATTGTCTTGTACTTTTTCCTTGTAAGTCTTGCTTGGTATTGTCTTGTACTTCTTAAAATATTGTTGACAGCAATATGTGTAATGGTGGAATAGAGAATTTACTTCATCTTAGGAATGGGATAACCGGAATGAACTTTGGTAAGTGCAGTTCTCTTCGTTTTGCAATCTGAAGGAATAATGCAAACCAAGGTATTATGAGAGACAAGAAGAAACCCTAAATAAGAAGTGACAAATTTTTAAATGTGCATTTCAAACATTCTACTGCTAAGAGCTTCATTCTTCTCCAGAAAATAGATATTCTTTATAACCCTCCTTATCTCTCTTTTATCATGGTTTCACTACCTCCCTGTTAGCTATTGCATCCCTGTGTCACTTGAACAACCTCTTCTATCATGGTAACTTCATAGAAATAGAAATCTCATACGCTAGTCCTTAGGACCCAACTGGCTTGATACATACTGAACTTTGTGGTTTACTAAGTTATCTTAAACCCTGGTGGCAATTCACAATACAATACAATAGAACCTCTGGTCATGACCATAATTCGTTCCATAACTTTGGTGATTTCTTCATCTTCTAATGTTTCGTCCAGGAATTTCTGGGTCAGAGTTGTGTTTGATCACCATGCAGGTATATGTTCGTGACCAACTTCAAAAATTTTGTGAAATTTTTGGTTGGAACCTGATTTGGTGATGGTCAGAAGCGTTCATGACCAGAGGTTCTCTTGTAGTTGGATTCACACAGCAGGCTAATCCAAAACGAACATGTCCACTTGAAGGCTTTGAGAAAAACACATACTCAACCCTGTGCCATTACTGGATACTTTATGGGCACTACTTCTCTTATGGCTATATCAGTATCAGGATTTTCACAGGAGAATGCTTAAGAGAATTTGAAATAAAAAAACTTTTAAAAGACACTAAAAACAAAGCCAAGCCCCCAAAAAGAGGAGGAGAAAATGTAAATAAACACTTACAAGTCAGCTAAGTCGTTGGGGCCCTGAGAAAACATAAACCCACAAATGCTTCCTCGCTCCAATGACAGTACAAATTAAATAATCCTAAACTAAATAGCTAACAATTTGTTGCCCTGTGAAGACATTTCAAACCATCTATCTGCCTTATACTCTTTCTGGATCTCTGCTCTTTCAGGCCCTGGATAAAGAATAAGTGCCAAGAAATCATTGGCCAGCTGCTCTATTATATATGTTGTTATCAGCAAAGAGGCAATGCAGAATGAAAAGGGAAGAAAGAAGCCCCTTTGAGAGCCCCCCTCCTGTCAGCTGAACATCCCAAACCAAAAAACAAACAAAAATTTCACTGCCAGAGACCTCTTTTCATCATGCAGAGGCACTTAGGAATATTCTAAACATTTGTGTCAGTTTATAAGGCTTGAGAGAGACGCTGAAGGCTCCCACCCTTTTCTTGAACAAAGTTTATTCTTCCCACCAGCCTGCTCTGAGAGATGGGATTTTGGCAACATGGAATATCAACATTTCATCAGAGCAATTTCTCTGTAGAGTAGGCTGTTCTTGTGTTATGACCAGATTATGGAGTAAAGGAACCTTGGAAGATTTTTTTCTGCTCTGTGAATCACTTCAGAAAATGAAAAAGTATCTGGATAATTGTTTCCAGCAAGTTCAGCCACTTGGTAACTTGGTTTTAATTTTTTGGCTTGAGTTGAGTACCCACCATTGTCTGGCTTGTTGAAAGTCAGTCTAACATAGTGAACAGCCTACAACTGGAGTTGCTGAACTAGAAAGCAGGATAATTAATGTAATCTAACAGTAGCTAAAATGTCTTGTGGTCTAATGCACGGGTGTCAAACTCACCATGTCACGTTGCCATCACATGACGTTTCATGATGTTTTTCCCATTCGTGGAGCTGGAGTGGGCTTGGCCTGAACATGATGCATCCAACCTGCAGGCTTCCAGTTTGATTCCCCTGAACTAACAGAATCAACTGATCTTGCAAATTAAAGAGTAAAGAGAGGTAGCACAAGGAACATTGAATATGGTACAGGTGGCAACAGAAAATAAAGGGAAGTAAGGAACTGCCCTGGACACCCAAGTGGTTCCTGGGCCACCATTGTGCAGTTATGAGAGAAGAGTGCTTCCTGACACTCTTGGTGGAAGATATCAAGGACTGGATGTGGATATTGCACATGCAAAACAAGTATGCAATGAACTATGCCCTCCTGTCCCATCAGTGACTTTTACTAGTCAGAGGTGATAAGTATGAGCTGGGTAGAAACATAATCTAATCTAGTTTAAGGCATCTTTTTGCTGCTTTTTTTTTCTTAGGATCTGCTTAGTTTCCCCCAAAAGAACTTTCTTGGTTTTCCCCTTCCCTTTGATCTCTTTAATCTTTCTTCCTATATTTGTTTATCACTGATTGAACACAAATACAGTAATATCAGAAGAACAAATGATCACTGGCTTCCTATAGGAGCTGACACTAAAAGAAGAGCAGAGATCCAGCTCCCAATTTAATATGTAGTAAGAGAGTGGGCAGAGACACACTCTTTGTACATAGGCATTTCTACTTGGTATACTGCATAAATTTAAAACAATAAAATAACAACTAAAACAATTATAAATATGTGTGTATAACTTGCAATTTTGGGATCCTCTAGGTGTGTGTGCATGAGAGAGAGGGAGAGAGGGAGAGGCAGGGAGGGAGGGATAGAGAGAGAGAGGGAGAGGTATCTTTGGTCTTTGATATAAGTGTCTCTTACTTTTAAGATATGTATTCCTCACTGGATAATACAATCTAATATATACTATAAATTATTTGGTTTCTAAGCAAATTGAACATTATTTTCAAATCAAAGTACATGTTAATTCATGTCCATGACTAACACATTTTTAATGTCACCCTAAGCATTTTTGATTCATTAAAAATCAAGGGAACACCACACATCCTTGTATTACATCTTTTTCAATACTTGTACAGTAACTACTCATTCTATTCTATTCTATTCTATTCTATTCTATTCTATTCTATTCTATTCTATTCTATTTATTCTCCCCTGTGCTTTATTTCGATTATATATCACTTTAATTGCATTCAGCAACCAATCTTCAATTCCAGATTTATACAAAATTTCATAAATCAATATATTTGCTTTTTCATATCCTTTCTCTAAATCAAGAAACATGCAATAAACTTTTTAACCTCACATTCATGCACTGGCAAGATATTGTCTTGGCAGGCAAAGTACAGTTTAGGTTAGAGATCCTAGCTTATGCAAGCTAACATGACCACACTTAGGGTAAAAACAGGCTTTGATTGTGCTTGTGCATACTGACCTAAATGTGTCAAAATTTAACTATGTTGTCCTTCATATTTGTAAAGCATAAGCATAATTATTATTGATAAACTGGTCTAGAACTTCTTTATCTTCTTCAAAAGAGCCTTGGTGGTGCAGGCTGTTAAATGCCTAGCACTTAAGTTCCAGCTGCCTGCAATTAGTGCAGGCTTGAATCCCACCAGGCTCAAGGTTGACTCAGCCTTCCATCCTCCTGGGGTAGGTAAACTGAGGACCCAAGATTGTTGGGGGCAATAAGCTGACTTTGTAAAAATGCCGCTTAGTAATAAGCAGGCATATACAGTGGAATGAAGGCTATTGCTGAGAGCATTGGGTTGTATCCCAAAAATTGTAAGCCGCCCTGAGTCTTCGGAGAAGGGCGGCATATAAATGTAATTTAAAAAAAAGATTCTGCAACATAAAAAATGGGAATTCCAAAAATACCCCCTCAAAAGTTATTGCAAGGGAAATGGCTGCCAACCCTGCATTGAAATTCACATGCCAGTAGAAATACTAATACAAATGTAAGCATGATTTTTTGTTTGACTTAAAGAAAACAAATAAGGTTTAATAAAAATGGAATGTCAGAAACTGAACAAACTATTTTGTTCATTCCTATGAACATTATTTTTCCTGAAAGGTAGCCTGGCTTCTGCCCTTAGTCTGACCCTAACTCATGCATGATATACTCAGACGAGTACTAACTTAAAATAGCTAGGGCATTTTTGGCTTCAGGATGAGTCAAAAGTGATGAAAATATAAATTGATCATGGAGTCTTTATGTGTGAATGCTTTTCTTTTCAATTTCTTATTATCAAGAAACAGTCAAGTATAATTCTCTTAATTCTGGATCATCAACATCTTATTTAAGAAGATGCCTGAAAATTCCTGGTCTTTTCAGTTGCAACTTTTGGCTTTCAAAAAGGACCTTTAGGCATACAGAGAGTTCTGGAGGTACAATATCATTTGGGATAACGTATCATGACCGATAGGCCACCTGTGACGCTCCCTTCAATTTTATTTCCTAGAGTGCCTCTAGATTTATAAACCACAGTACGTGACTGACAGCCCAAGGTCTCCCGCAGAGTGCATGGCCTGGGAATCAGCACGTTTGGAACTGATTCAAGGAATTTGCAGCCTATCTTGTAGGAGCAGGTTTGAAAGGAGATGTTGCCAAAGTTCATTAATCCGTAAAATTGTTCCTTGAGGGAGAAAAAAGTTTGGGTGAGATGGTCTATCTGCAGATATTGGATCTTTCTCAGATATTTATAACATTCATATGTTCAGTTTGAAAACAGAAACATTTTTGCAAGTCCCTAAAATGGAGAGAGGAATTTCAAGTAAGAAACGGAGAAAAAAAGAGAGTGGTGACCTTGAACAATTGAAAGAGATAAAAATGATGATTCCATTGTTTTAAGATTTCAATAATTCATTGTGCTTAAGTACATAAAATGAAGGCATTTGGCAATAAAATGTAGATAATTTGGACAACAGATAAAATGCAGCTGCTTTTTTTAAAAATGATTTTAAATAGTTCTGAAAAGAAAACTGTGATGGAAATGTATTTTTTCTTAGGTTTTGTGACTGGAAAACCCTGGACTGGAAACCTCTAAAGTTTCTTTTTAATCCTCAGCATCTGTGTCCAACCCATTCACTCCTGCAGTTTGTCTTCGATATTTATTTTTCTGTATGTTTACTTGGAAGTGCAGACTTTTCCCAATATACACATTTAACATTTCCTGCTGGGCAAAAGAGTGACTGAAAATAAAAAAATGCTGCTGAAGTCTCTGTTGGATTTCCATACAGAAAGAAGAAATATACGTAGCCGTGTTCTGCACTGATGACAGCTGCCAGTGCACATTTGCTCTAATTCAATTTTTCAAAGTGGCATGGCAGAAAATTTATAAAACTGCTATGAATATTTCATTGACTTAGATTGGCTGGGGAGGAAATCTTGATTGTCTCAGGCAGAATGAAAAGAAGAGGACAACAGTACCTTACACCAACAGATTTGCTTTTTAAATTTATTTCCACATTGAGCCTAAAATCTCTATTTGGAAGTAAGAGCTGTTCACACAATATAGAGAAATTTATGACGGGGTTATTCAGAGAGTTAAAGCTAATCTTGCCCCTCTGACAGAGGTAGATTTATTATACATTTGGAATTATTTTCAAATATATATATTTTCTTCGGAATCTTTATATTTAGTCTTCTCTTCCCCCCCATCTTTGTCCTTCTAACATGAATATGTGTTTCTGTCACTCTATATTTTCCTGCTCCATCTTACAGTATTGGCTTGCAGGTAGCGACAGTGAAATGCATAGCAACACATGGTATTTCTTTGCTTCTTTGAGCTTTTGTTCCTTGTTAAGTTTGCATGAAGAGTCAGACACGAAGAGCTTCAGTGAAGAGTTTATTAGTGACTACAGCTCGAATGGACCCGTCTTGGCTGGGCTACGGCTGCTACTTATAGCCAGCAGCCGCAGTTGCCAGCCAATCAGAGTGCAGGGTTTTCCCGCACTTTTTAAACCAATCATTTCTAACATTTTACAAGAACAATTCAAACTAAACCAATGACATTCAAACCTACATACATAACATTCCCCTTCCTGGGGCAGGAAATTAAATTAAGACAATATCTGCCCTCAGGTTTACAATGTAGAAAGCATAACACAAAATGAGAAAGGACTGGGAGGTAAGCAGAAAACATTTTTCTTTTTCAATAACCAGCTGGAATAGAAGCAGGGAGAGGGTGAGCCAAGAGTTGAAGCATATGTTTATGTGTATATGTGTGTGTATATATGTGTGTATGTATGTGTTTGTGTATGTATGTATAAATAAATAAATATAAATTAAGTAAGTAAGTAAGTAAGTAAGTCTTTGAGTCAGTCTGATTCAAGGCAACTACCTGGACAGTTTCCTACAGACTTTGGAAATCGTTTGCTATTGTTTGTTTCCTAGGGCTGAAATAAAATGACTGGTCTAAAATCATACACCCTAAGGAGGGAAGAGAACTCTCTCTCTCTCTCCCTCCCTCCCTCCCTCCCTCTTTCTATATATTTCTATATTCTCTTTGGATTTTAGATAAAACATCACCAATTCCCGACAGAGATTAATTTAATATTGACTTTTTCAATTTGATTTTGCTCAGAGATGATGACCTCAATTCCCATAATTTCCAGCATTTGCCATAGAAGCTGTGCTTGATGGGATTTATAGAGTGATTTCCTTAGGAAAACGTTTAAGAGTAAGCCATACGATATCTTAATACTGTATAAGCTCAGATGGTATATGTTTTTATGATTAAAGTCTCAGGTCATAGTTTTGTAACAAAACCAAACTGTTGATGAACATGAATTATCTATTTTATAGGATCTCAAATAATGTTCTTGAGGGTAGCTAAACTTACAGATGACAAAGCCCCATTTTATACAGTAAGAATTTTGGATATAACTCTACAATAACCTTTGAAAAAAATGCTTATTAAATTCTTTATATTTTAAGTGTACATCTAAGATACAGGGTGGAAAGCAAACAAACCATGCATGTTAATAAAATGCATTTAAAGATGCAAATAAAGATGACCAAAGATCTTTTCCCTTTTCAACATGTGTTGCATATGCAATGCATATAAAAAATAGGGTCTCCATATGTCCCTGCCACAAGAACCTATTTTAGCAATAAAATGTACCCATTATCACCATATGCACTCTACAATGCGTAGAACCAGTTTTTGAAATCTGTACAAATGGAATGCAGTATTTAAACGAAGAATTGTCTTCATTCTTCTTGTTTACACAGATACAATTATATAGATTTTCCTGCCAATCAAATTCAACATTAAAAACTACTTGGGAGAGAATGGGGGAACTTTTCCATAACACTAGCAGTAAGGATTACCCAAAATACCCTGAAGATTTGCTTGAAGTTGTGACTTGTTCTAATCTAAACATGTTGTAATGCACAAACACATAGATTTTTAACCTGTTGAACTGATGCTTTTAAGAGTCTCTTATTCTTCACTGAAAGCTCCTGGTGTAAGCAGGGCACAAACAAAGCAATCTTAACACCGTTGCTACGCTGCAACATTTTACTGTAGGTTTGTCATGTATAACTTGGCAGGGCTACCTACAGAAAAAAACAAAAGGAGGCAACTGTCAGACAAAACACAGGAATGTAAAAATCTTGCTTTGCTTTTGGATTAACAGCCACCTGTTAATGTTATTTGCCTAACCTCTGAATAAAGCCCAGCAGCATTGGACAAGCAGTTTCATGTTTGCTGTCAAAACAATTACAATTGTACAAACAATGTCTCTGACCCATAGATACAGGTGAAATCCCACAATGACGTATCATACCCTGTAACTGCTAACATTGGAAAAGCAATTATGATACCGTAGTCTTCTGTGGAAGTTGGGAATTTTGCCAACATTTTGGAGGCAAGGATCAACACCCAGGCTTTAACCACAGAGATGAGCTTTCCTAAATACACTTCAACCATAGTTTTGTTTAACTCACGTTTTAAAGGGACCAGCAGAGACAGAGTTGGTACATGGCAGTTACATGCCTGATGTCCCATCTTACTAGAAACATCTTGGAATGCGTTTTTTAAAATTCATATTTATATCCTGCCCTTCTCCGGAGACTCAGGGCGGCTTACAATTTTTGGGATACAACCCAATGCGCTCAACAATAGCCTTCATCCCATTGTATATGCCTGCTTATTACTAAGTGGCATTTTTACAAAGTCAGCTTATTGCCCCCAACAATCTTGGGTCCTCAGTTTACCTACCCTGAGAGGATGGAAGGCTGAGTCAACCTTGAGCCTGGTGGGATTCGAGCCTGCAATAATTACATGCAGCTGGAACTAAGTGCTAGGCTATTAACAGCCTGCACCACCAAGGCCCAAAAATATAAACTGAACTTTTTGAGGTTCAGTTTATATTTTTAATGTTTTGACTAAGGAGTCTTCTTTATGGCCATGTTAAAGGAATCCCCCCGCCCCTTGTGGTGGCAATAATGTGGGTCAGCGTACTTAGTCCTTATCCTTATGGCTGAAGCCTCAGGAACAAGGTCAATGAGTGGTGTTGTTATCACAATTTAATGAGGGACAAATGAAGCAAGGTGATTGGTGAATTTCCTGACTTTGTTTGCCTCCTGCCTAGCATCACTATCTGGCAGAAAAAATATCCACATATCACTCCTCTTAATGTGGGAAGAGGCTAGAGAAAAGGTGTGTTTTGACAGATGGCTAGACCAATGGGTTTAGTGATATCAGCTGAAGGTTAGACTTCTTTTGGATACAAGTCTAGGCACTTTAAAAAAGGTGAAGTGGGAAAAAGTCTTCCCATTTATCTTAACCTCCCCAACCTCCCCCCCAACTTCATGATGTGCAGTTGATCCATAGGATAGTTCCTGCACCTCCAGGATTAGTTGAAGAGCCTGTTCTGGTGGTAGCTCCAGACCACCCACACAGCAAGAGCTGACTAGTGAAGTGGAATGAGAACTGTATCATCCCATGAATCTACTCTAAGATCAGCACCTGATCTGTGGGGTGGGGCCCTTTCTAGTAAAGCAAGAGCAGTTCACTGCCAATTCCTTCCCACACCATAGAAGATGGCCAGATTGTAGGATTCCCTCATTCTGCAGATTGCATTCCCAGTCCTCCCAACAGGCTGCCAGGGCTGGGAAGGATGGTACAAAAGCAATATACCCACCAGGCCTGAGAAGCAGCTGACAGTTACTGTTGTGATAGTGAGATGAAGTGAGAAAAACGGTGCCTGTTGTGTTGGTTATATATTTTTCAGACTAATTTTTTTTAAAAAAAATATATGGGTTGAGTGATTTTACAGAAGGGTTCTAATGTGAGTTTAAAAATTGATCTAAATGAGCCTGTAGTAGGGAAGGGGCAGCTGTGTGATACAGCAGGAGAGCTCCTTCCCTCTCAATTGCCAGCCCTGTTCTCAGCTATTTTCAACACAAGTTGCCTTTCCTGCTTTTCTATGCTAAAAGCAGAATGGCTACTGGCTGGAGAAGAGAGGGATGTGTCCTTAGGAACCTAACATGGCATATGGAGACTGGACAGATCTCTGTGACTGGCTGCATCTTGAAGCATATCATTAGTGAGGTGCTGTGGATTATTGATATAGCAAGACTGGTTTCAGAAGAAGAGAAAAAAAACCAGCAATTTAACAATGAAATTACAAATGTTGAGCTGGAAAGGAAATAAAGGAACATAAGGACATTTAAAAACTAGTGGGACGTATTCATGTTACACTTAGCAGTTCATGAAAATGATCCTTCCTTCCTTCCTTCATCCCTCCCTCCCTCCCTCTCACAAACTTTGGATTGATATATTACAATCTTAGTCTCAGCTAGTATATTTCAGTTTCCTCAAATTTAGTATCTTCTCAGAGTGTTGAGATTACATAATTAGAATGTCAAAGTTATTCTGTATTTTAAGAAATTGTATGGAATTCAAAGAAAACATTTTTCAAGGTATGATGAAAACTATACTGCAAGCAAAGAAGAAAGAAAAAAAGCATTTGTAAGTAAGCAATAAAGAAAATAGTTCTGTATCAGGAAACTGACATTAGCAAAAGTGACATTTTTCATCCTCGATTCTATATCACACTTCGACTAACCAGATACATCTAAGAAACTCACAAGCAGAACATGAAATAACCTCTTTCACAATTGTGCCCATGGTCACACTGACTGGAGATGGTGGGACCTACAGTTAAACAACGTCTGGATTAATAGTCTGAATGCATCTTGCTACATTTTCAGACCCTATCTTCCTGGTCGTTTAAGCTCAGAGCTCATATTATTTCAGTTCCATTTGCTGATTTTAACTGCTGGGCTGAAAGAAACAAAACAGAACATACAATGGCTATTGTAACTGCTGAGACAGACTACTTTTAGTGTTAATTGTTTAAAAGGGAATACATAAATTCATGGGTGTGGGTAAGTACGTACAATAAGAAAGACAAGTTCTGAATTCCATCTGTCAGAATAATAGAGGCATGTAACAAGATGGGAATAGGTTGGAAGCTGAAATTTTAATCTGTGCTCATTTCAATTTGCTGTCAGATATGATATGCTAAAGAGCTTTGGAACACAGCAAGAAACACTCACTTAACAACTGCTTACCATTTTTGATTAGTCTGCACATATGTTTTCTAGTACTTCAAAAATGTCTGCATCTGGTCAAGCAAGGACAAACATATACTGTATGTCTCATATACAGATGTACTTACACAAAAGCACACACACACACACATACACATGCACACACCCCTACCGTTTACATTTTCCAGAGCATAATCTGATCAGTAGAACCTGTAACTGTGTTTATCATTTCAGATTCCAGAGTCTCTTCTGTCTTTAAGATGTATTTCCTCATGTACTATTTTATTCCTTGGCAGGCAGGTCTTTTTAGGAGAGTCTGGCATATGTCAAAGTGGAAATAAAGTTCCTGTGTGGGGAGGAGAATCTTGTTAAAATTCTCATCAGATAGACCCTTGACATAGACCTTTGGTGTGTGAATGTGAAAAGGACAAAATTGACATGCATGTGGAAGCTCTGTATGTGAAATTTTCATATGAAATGTTCTAGATAAAATTACACATTTAGAAACAGTGCTTATAATAATACATCTCATCCTAGTCAGTGAAGTATATGATCTGGATGCCTCTGGCCCTGGTAATACATGACAATGCATAATTTCAGGATAATTTCTCATATGGTTCCTGATAAAACCAGACTTTAACTGATCTTTCTCCAAAGAGGTAGAGAAGATGACCATTTTACACAGTCTTGCAGCTCAAGTATGGAGTTTGCCAGAAGTGTCTCTTTATGTGTGTGTATCAGTGGTGGGATTCAAATTTTTTTACCACCGGTTCTGTGGGCATGGCTTGGTGGGTGTGGCAGGGGAAGGATCCTGTAAAATCTCCAGTCAGAGGTGGTATTTGCCAGTTCTCTGAACTACTCAGAATTTCTGCTACTGGTTCTCCAGAACTGGTCAGAACCTGCTGAATACCACCTCTGATGTGTATGTGTCTATATCATTAATATTCATGAATATCATACAGATATTCATGAATATTAATGAATTATTTGAAACACTACTGAAATCCACACATTTAACTATTTTCCTGGTTAGCCTCTTAGCATACCTGTCATTGACTTGTCAACAAGGAGGACTAACAATCGAATAAATTCTCCAACATCTGTCCAAAGGAGCAAGTGACAAAAATATTTTTGTGAGCTGGAAGCCTAATGGGTTTCATAGCATAAAAAGTGTATTCAAAAATATGAGTTCTTTTCCATATTCTACTGAAAAGTACCATAGGAAGTAAAGAAAAATTTGAATAGATAGATAAGCTTATTAAAAAATATAAAAGAAAACCACACCTCTAAGTATTTTTGGAACTGCACTGGACTGACAATAAAAGACCTTTTGACTAGTAAATGTTAAACGGGCCTGACAGGGAGAGAGGAAACTGAATTTACGAGTTCAAAAATTTGAAATCTTTTCTACAGTATTCTTCAAACTATCTTCAGGAATGTAAATGTACAAATTTGTTATACTATAATGTGATATCCCATTGAGTTGTATTAGCATGTCTAACTGCTTGCTGCTGGGAGGTTTTTCTGTAAAGGTACTCAAAAATGTAACAGAAATTTGCAAATTCTGTTTTCTAGCCTGTAAATGTTCTGAGATTAACAATAATAGCTGTTTTAATAATTCTAATTAACCATGCTAGCACCATGCTGGTAATAATATTGACCATTATTGCTTCTACTAAACTTCTGTGGCCAACAAAATTAAGGCGGTGGCCCACATTGATGCAATCAAAACTGCACTTGTTATTTTTAATGGGTATGCGACATACATAAACACTTGGAGGGTCATACTCTATGGATATTCCTGATGGGATAGAATAAGATACAGACCTATTGGCTAGGCCTCCAACAGATTGAATGTGTAATATTTCTGGTTATTGAATCATAAATTTACTCAAATAGACTGGGGTCACACAGTAAGCTAGCTAAAATGTCCTGTTCCCAATACTTGTGCAAATGAATCTACTAAATAATTAATTATCTTGTTGAAACAAGTTGTAGCAATTTATCCATTTATCAAGCCTGCTGAATAATCTAACACCATTCTTTTCTTAAATTAACATAATGAAACAGTTATTAGAGCAATCTTCTGTCAATGCTGGATGCAAATTTTGGGAGCTAAAATCCAGCACATTTGGAAATAGCAATTTCCATTTTTTCCTCTAGCATAATTTTTGCCATGGACTTGATCTAGCCCACCTCACTGATCATATATTTGTTGAGGGTGGATTTGAGGTATGATCTACCCAGCTAATATTGACCATGTAAGGTTATTGTGAATCATCCTCATCATCCTCATCACCACTATCTGGCTTTCTCAAGGACATCTAACCACATACTACCTAACTGCTTTGTCCAAAGTGCTCTTGTCAAGTTTAACACAGGGTCTTTATAAAGATGAGTTTAGCTTACTTTAGAAAAAGTTAAGCTCACTTGTTAAACATGGTTTTAGTATTCTTAAGAAAGCTAGAGTGCTAGTCTTGTGCTTCATGTTAATTAGGAAAGAGAAATAGATTTGGTTGGTTGCAAATGGCAGGTACTGCCACCATTGGGTGTATTAGAAGTTTTCTACTGTTTCTGCCAATGAGATGCTTTGTGTGGACTGAATACTTTAATATTTTTTTATTTCCTGGGGGCAGAAGTAATTCCAGCTGTCGTGCTCATGGAACAGAAGGAAAATCATTATAGCAATAGCACTTAGACTTATATACTGCTTTACAGTGCTTTACAGTCCCCTCTAAGTGATTTACTGTGTCACCATATTTCCCCAACAATCTGGGTTCTCATTTTACTGACCTCGGAAGGATGGAAGGTTGAGTCAATCTTCAGCCATTGAGGATCAAACTGCTGAACTGCTGCACTGTTATTTTATTGCAGGAATGATTGAGGGCTAGCTTGTTCTTGATTGTTCCCTACTTATTTACCCAACCCCTCTTCTGCACTGCACCCTGTCAGCCAGGTAACTTTTAGATATAGGTCTAGTACTGTTTCAGAAGAGCAGTAATCCTGTTTGCAATAGTGGCGAATATCTGTAGCTTGGGTTTAAGAGGTTCTCTGAGGTATAGGTTGGTTTCTGAATGTTTTGTTACCAGGCTAGGTAACATCTTCAGTGAAATTTAGGGGATGTCAGTGTTCTTCTGTTTATAAGGCCTTTGGGGGGGCATCAGTAGGTCTTGTGATGGTGAGGTCATGTCAGGTAAGGGTCACATCAGGTCAGGGTTTTGTGATGGGTCTTGTGATGGGTCTTGTGGTGGGTCAGGTGTGGGTGTGTCAAGTTACGGTCCTGTGGTGGGTCTTTTGATGGGTTAGGTGTGAGTCATCAGTGAGAGTCTTGTGATAGGTCTTGTGATGGTAAGGTTATGTCAGGTGAGAATCATTGGAAGGTGGTTTGGGGGGAGGGGCTTGCACATTATCTGTACCCACACTGACAATAAACAGCACCAGTGTGATTGGAGCAATATAAGAATCATTGGCCACACAATCATGCTCATGACTTCATTGATGCCTGGCACTCCACAAGCAATTCCATCAACAGAAACATTGACCTACAACCAGCCTACAAACCCCTTAGAATTCAAATTCAAACTGCACAGCCAACCAGAGGCAGCACCGATCCTCAACCAACCCATGCAAGCCCCCCACAATCAGCACTTCACCACAAGACCCACCATAAGACCTTGACCTGATCTGATGCTTACCTGACATGACCTCACCATCACAAGACCTACTGACCATACAAAGCCCTTATAAACAGAAGAACACTGACATCCCACTGACAACAGAAGAACACTGACACTGACATTCCATTGAAAATGTTATCTTGCCTAGTAACAAAACATTCAGAAACCAATCCACAAGCTTAAAGAATGAGCCTATACCCTCATCAGTAGTCCTATGTTCAGAAATACCCAACTACTAAGTGACAAGTGTGAAATGTCTCTGTCAGAGTGCCATATTGGGCAACTTGACAAATAGCCAAACAGGCCATTCTATGCCCCTGCCTACACTTGTTCCAGTGCCTCTTAATTCCATGACAGTGCTGTTTTTTGTTTGTTTGCAGGCAGGTAATGCTTGGTGAGGGAGGAAATTACAGTGGGTGAATCCACCAATTGCTTAGCAAAATGTATTATGTTTATTATAATTATTCAGATTCAAAGATAGGATAACCAAAAAAGATAACTGAAAGAAAATTATTTTCCATACCATATTTTCCATACCATATACCACATTGTGGTTGGAAAGAGAAAGCCAAATTCAAATTACATCTAAGTAAACTGGATTGTTTTCATTTATAATTAAGATTAATCATATTTGAGGCTTTAGATGACATACTAAACAAAGTGCAGAGAGCTTGTGGCTATCCAGATGACACTGAATTACATATTAAGCAATGTCAACTATCAGGATTTATTTTAAGAGAATCTGGAGGATATGGATTCATCATGTCTGCACTGAACCAAGTTTATCTAAAACAGAAGTGAAAGAGTACAATGCCTTCCTAACAGCCATGCCAAGGGGGAGGAAAGTTTTATGTAGGTGGTAATCATAGTATTATGGATTTCCCCAGATTTATTGTATTTCATAGTGTGCATGCTAGGAAACCTTAATTAAACAAGTTGATAAGTAAATTCTTGAATTCACACTGACCTTGTTCCTTCCATTCAAATGAATGAATTAGTTCTTATCCTCTCTTTATATATGCATGTGAATTTAAAGAAGTCTTTGGACCAGATTTAATAATACAGTCAACATCCATTAAATATACTATGAACTTCTAAAGTGACTTTGTCACTGCATAAATATATCATTACATACATTGAAACCAGAGGTGATATTCAGCAGGTTCTGACCAGTTCTGGAGAACCGGTAACGGAATTTCTGAGTAGTTGGAAGAACCAGCAAATACCACCTCTGACTGGAGATTTTACAGTATCCTCCCCGACACGCCCACCAAGAACCGGTAGTAAAAAAAATTGAATCCCACCACTGATTGAAAAACCCATAAATTGTCTTAGTAATTAATTATCATCTTGTGGCAACATATACAGGTATTTTTTTTAATTTTTTTTAAACCATAGCTCTTTCAATTTCACAATATACATTCAGAGTCAAATATTTTTCATTTTATATTCTTATCTGTTTAACACAATGATGAAAATATTGCTAAAAGGGTTTTCCAATCCCACACCCAATAATTTCTGTACAGCTACCCGCTTGGGGCTATCCATGTGAGAGACATCTTCTTTTTATGGCCAAAGTTAGAATATTCTAAGTATGAGCATTTATATAGAGATACTGAGATAATAATGAGAAGAGACAATCAAACTAATATATATTGATGGTTTGTTTCTCCACAGTCACCAAATTCCACTTAGCAATTCCTGCATGAAACAGGATTTTCAGAGAGAGGCATAATGTGATGTCCATGATTGGGGAAATGTCCATTCTTGCAGTGGAATGTACTTCCTCCAGCACTTAGATAATGGTGGGGGTTTTAACCTCATAATATAGTTGTTTCAATCCATTGCCATGACCCATAAAAGTTCTGTTTTTGACATACTGGAATACTAATTTTGAAAGGGTGTTTTTTTTTTGTGCAAGCAAATGACCTTCTAGGGTGATGATCTAGATTTATTTATAGCCTGCATTTATAAATAAATGCACATTAATCATGCATGTTGGAAAAGCTCTAGGAGTTGTGCTTCATTATCAATTTTTCCATAGTCAAGCCATCAGAGATCTAAATATTTTTATATATACAGCTGCTTTGCACAAACATAATTTACAATGTAGCTTCATTTTTTTCCTTATAGGAAGAGGCTAGGTTGCCTGGTCTTTTAGGCCAGGGAAAGTATAATTCCCATTCTATAATGGTGTGACGTTTAAAACCATATATAAAACCATTAATCTAACTCAAAAGCATTTTAGGTCCTATGGTCCATTTCATTAAATACCGTATCCAGGAGACAAAATTAACTTCATTCTAACAGATGTAAGTGAAGCCATTAGTGTATTGCCTTGCTACTTACATAGTGTCAAAGCATTATCTGAGCTAAATTATTAGCTTCTTTGCAAGGCAATTACATAATGTATTGTATTAATACACCCTCCATCTGCTTGCATTTATATGTTGGATCAAATCTGTATGATTTGCCAACAGATTTTATTCAACAATAAAGGGGGTCAATCTTTCCCAAGGCACGTGAAGGCCAGACAAGGAATAATGGATGGAAACTGAACAAGGAGAGGTTCAACCTAGAAATAAGGAGAAATTTTCTGACAGTGAGATCAACCAATGGAACAGCCTGCCTTCGGAAGTTGTAGGAGCTTCATCACTGGAGGCTTTCAAGAAGAGACTGGACTGCCATCTATCAGAAATGGTGAAGGGTCTGCTGGGTGGGGGGTTGGACTATATGACCTACAAGGTCTCTTCCAACTCTGTTAATCTGTATCTGTTATAACCTTTTGAAATTCCAGCCCCATCATTCGTGTGTGTGTGTGTGTGTGTGTGTGTGTGTATATAAGCTTTATAGCATAGGTCCTTGTGTTTTATTTTAATAGGATGATGACTGCAGCCATGAAATAAAGAAATGCCTGTTATTTGGTAAAACCAATAGTGATAGACAAATTATTATTTCAGTGACAACAAATATATTGTGAGGGTCAGTTTTCCAGATATAACATATAGCTTATCAGAAATCTCGAATGAAATAAAATGGATGCCTTTCAAATGTAGTGTTGGAGAAAACGGTTACAAATATCTTGGGCTGAAAGAAAAACAAAGATTTCAATACGAAGTGAGAGAAAATCAGACTACTCACTAATAATAGTACTATTAATTTGATCAGGCACACCGGCTGGGAATGCTGGAAGTTGAAGTTCATACATCTTAAAGTTGCCAAGTTTGAAAAATATCCTCTATAAGAACTAATGGCACCTGAATTTCAAATAATGCAAATCATCTTCAGGGGCTATCATTTGAATGCTGCATATTTATTTTCCATTGGAGCTGTACATTAAGTTTTTTTACAGTTCTGTACATTGCATGGTTATATTTATATTTTGTGTTTACATTGTCTGTAACTGCAGTTATATATGTGTGCATGTGTGTGTGTGTGTGTAGGTATATCTCTCTGTTTGCCCCTGAAATAAACACCTCTTCAGTAACAGGCCTATGTGCTGAGCTGTGAATTTTCATCTCTCAGCTCATCAACTCGCCTTCCAGTCCAAACCTGTCAAGCATTTTATCCCCAGGCTGGCTGCCTTCTCTTCAGCCTCCTAGTGACAGCAGGCATTCCCTTTCGCACCCCCCTTCTCTTATGTAGGCAGCCCCTCCACAAACAAACCTCCCGCCATGGTGACCCTTCCCCATCAAACACATTTGACCCCAGATCCTCACACTCTGCTTGCCTCAGTGGCTCTGAGCCTGGCGGCCTTTACCATAACATTTGTTCTGCTCTGTGCATCTGACAGTCGGACTATCCCCAGTCACAGTTAGTAAAAAAGGGAAATGTTTACCAGGCAGTACTGTCTAGGTTGGGGGTTTATTAATTGATTCCTTAGACAATTATTCAAGTGCGAGAGATTAATCATCTGGCACGACACACACGCACGCATACACAAGGCCTGTGAGGCAGACGAGAGGCAGCTGTGTGTAGAAGAACGTGGTTGGCTGAACCAAAAAAAGCTTGACCTGGAAAGAAGCTTGACTTGAAGAATTGGAATGCAGTAAAACGGGACCTTCCATTCACAAATCCTACTTGAATGTTCTTTGCTAAGGCAGTAAAAACTCATTCACCTGCTTTTCTTGCCCTTATTGGAAATATGTTGGCAATGTGCATTAAGCCCTTTAAAATATTTGGCTCATGGTTTTTCCAATACCAATGCATTCAAAATTGTGTCTGGATTTGGGTTTTCCTCCTAGATGACCAAAAACTAAACAATGGAAAATTATGCTGTCAGATTCGTGGCCTTAATTTTCACAATCATTAAAAAAACTGTGTTCAATACTTTCAATTAGAAATTATTTCTGTGAAAGAAAAAATCCCTGATGATTTTAATTCTAGTCCTATTGGGCCCATCAACCCGTAAGGCAACTTGGAATTAAAAAAAAAATCTGCTCCTTAACTGGGATGTTAAAATAGCAGATTGTGGGAGACTCCCAACATAACTTAATGGGGAAGGGAAGAAGAAAAAGAATATTGGGGAAAATATTGATATCAATTCGCTGAGTGGAAACTTTCAAAAATACCACTCCATGTTTGGAAACCTAACTAGTTAACAGTGTTTTAGAGTAGCACTTAGTGAAATCGCATGACATACTTTTGTATGTTGTAATTAAATCACTGTAGCAGGGAAGAGTAACTGGCACTTCTAGTGCCATTATATGCCCCCTAAATCTTTGGTGCTGCTCCCCCCAAATGTCTCCAAAACTTTCTGCCAAACTGATTTGTTATGCAACAGAAAATGGTAATTACATGCATCATGGTAACTTCAATTAATTTAACTAAAATAACTTTTGTTTTGGCTATGTTCTGTCTACTTGTGTCTCCAGATCTAAGGCCAAAAAATATAGCCAACTATGGTGCCTGAGCCACAACAAAGTTGTGTGCTTCTGTGTTATACAGATAAAAAAAAATCTCGTGATTTGCAATGGGTGAGGTAATATGGGCAAATACAGAACCAGAAGTTTGCTTGTATTTTTCCTGAGTTTAGAGGAAACGTTTGAACTTTCTTTCTTTGCTTTTAAACTCAATAAATACTCTTTTCTTGCTTCCTGTTTTCAAATAGCAGACAATTTCTTCACCAATTTTCAGCAATCATGGTCAAAAGAATCTTGGAGAATACAAAAAATGCACAGTACCTGGGAGATTTTATTTATTTATTTTTATTTATTTGATTTGTCAATCACTTACAAGGTAATAGATATAAGTATAAACATGAGTAAGAATACAGGAAATAGGTACGAATAAATGGGGACAATAGGACAGGGATGGTAGGCACGATGGTGCACTTATGCATTCCCCTTACAGACCTCTTAGGAATGGGGTGAGGTCAATAGTGGTTAGTTTGAGGTTAAAGGAGTGGGGGTTACAGGATATAACAACAGTCAGGTAGTGCATTCCAGGCATTGACCACTCTGTTGCTGAAATTGTACTTTCTGCAATCAAGTTTGGAGTGGTTTACATTGAGTTTGAATCTGTTGTGTGCTCTTGTGTTGTTGTGGTTGAAGCTGAAGTAGTCATTGACTGGTAGGACATTGTAGCAGATAATTTTGTGTGCTACGCTTAAGTCTATCCATAAAATTGAACATGTTTCTGGTCCTTTAAGGGCTCTCAAAGCAAATTTCATTTAAACCAATAACATATAGGAAACCAAAAGATGCAGCAGACAAGGGATGTCCCAGGAGCTGAGTAACCAATGGTGTGATTCTGCTGATGCTATTGTGTCATTCATGAGATATTATTGGGCCACAGCACACTCCCTGTGGTCTTATCTGTGAGTGCTGGAACATCTTCTATGAATAGCCATACAACTGGGTTAGCACTTGGCAGCTAACATTATGAATATGATCCCCTAATGTGTTATTTCAGAGCAATTGAATTGGAAGCATACTGGTGCCACTGAATGGAGATTTGGGAGCTGAGGGGGGAATTGCTATCAGCATTGGGCCTTGATCATACAATAGGGGTAGAATTTAATTATGATAGAATTGCTGGGTATTTATAACCTCAGGTTCTGACACCTGACTCTAAACAACTCCAAAAACATGCTCACTTTGCTTTTTTACATCAGTGACACCCAACTGCATAGATGTTTCTAGTTCATTTCAACTTTTCATCCTAAGTGCAGTCTAGTCTTTGCCCACTAGGTTTGGTGAAGCTTACTTCTAAGGAGGAACCCCCCCTTCTCCTCCCCAATCCCAATTGAGCTTTCCAAGCAAAGGGCAGGTTTCATTTCCCCCAATTCTAAGTAATGCTACTGATTGGACTGACTGCTACTTCTAACCTGGGAGTAAGACAACATCTTGAGGGCAGGGAGAGCATTTTAATGCAGTAGACAAGCATCATCTTCCAAAACTTTGCGCCTTAGTGTTTCATCCACATGCAATGGCTACCACTCACTATCTATCAAACAAGAGGACCAGCTCTGCAAACAAGCATGTTTAAGAAAACAGGCTGAGATGCACAAAATGTACCCATCTTTATAGGAAATTTGGTTGAGTTTAATTCTCATCATCAGTTACTTTCTGCCACAATGGTACTATGGTTTACATATCTTTTCCACTGATTTTTCTTATGCTCCCTCCCTCTTCCAGATACTCCAAATTTGTGTTTATATTTTAGAATACAACAAATCAGTGTCAGAAACGTTAATGAGATTTATTCAGGATACAGACTAAAGAGAATTTTTAGATGAGAATTTCAATTCCCTCTTGGCAATATTCCAGACCTCCTGCTCTTCTTCTAAACTTCAGCATGAAGAATCTGTCTTGCCAACACATCAAAGACTATTGGGAAGCTCCACTTGCGGAAAAATAATATCCCACCCCCATGTTGCTTTTCTATCATCTTTAACACTCATTGTTCATGATAACATTGAAGATGAGAGGTATAAAAACCAGCTGGACGTTTTTATCCTTGGCCTGAACCAATAAAACATATCCGTACTGCACTTTACAATGGATGCAGTTTCTGGGTAGTTAAATAAAAATGCTCCTTCTCTTTTCCTATACCAATGATTATTTTAAGATTGTGTTTTTGGAATGATGATCACACTGGGGAAAAATGCTGGCCACGGGTTTTAACATTTGATGACAATGACATGATAATATGTTATGATATCATTGTGCAAATTATGGGAATTGGTTTTAGGTTCATCATGCTATAGATAAAACTTAGTTTTTAATTAAAATAATCTTTTAAAGTTGGCTGGAGAGTAATTTGACAAGTATAAGGGGATTTATTTATTATTTATTATCATAAAAGGTAAAATACAAACAGAAAAACAAACAAACCAAACCAAAAGCATACATTCAGCTCTAACAACAACAACAAAAGGAAAAAAAAGGTGTACAAAAAAAGAGAAAAATACCAAATAATTTTAACATTAAGTATACAGGGAGCTGATATTCATTTAGGTAGCATTGGCCTCTACAGATAATACAGTGGGATTCCCATTTTTAAAAAGTGGATTTGAAACATCTATGCTTCTATAATCATTCCCTCCCTCCCTATTGCTTACACTCATTCCTCTGCCCAGGACAGAAGGGTATTAGTTCTTGGACCTTAGCGGAAGAATATAATGCAATGAGCATTATGAGTAGTTACCATCTTAAAGTCAGTTGTCTCTGCTCCTCTGCTATAGTCCAGCAAAGTGGGTGCATTGCAGGTCTTATGGTATTAGTTACAGAATGTGGGATCCAGGTAGTGCACTTGCACTGTTGCAATTCCTGCCCTCTGACAGGATCTCCTCCCAGAAATTTGCGTGGTCTCATTCTTATACTGCTTGGAAAGCAATTGAAGACCTGATTGTTCCTCCTGGTCTTGGAGATAGGTTGGCTGCGGAGACCCTCTTTTTCCTTCTCCCTGTTTTGTTTTACTTTGTTATGATTTGTTTTAATCTTGCTTTGCATATTCCATTTTTTTCTGGTCAATTTTATATGCTTTTGTATATCTGTCAGTTCTTAGCTGTAAGCCAGAGTAATTTTAAAGTTGGGCAGCCTGTACTTAAAACCCTCTCCCTCCCTCCCTCCCTCCCTCTGTCCACACACATACACACTCTTCTGTACAAATAGTTTTGGTGAAAGGTTTTCGGCAATAACCTTGGGAAACTATAAGCTTATGCTTTCATCAATGAGTGATTTACAGGTAAAGAGGGCAATCATAACCATCACTTAGATTTGGGCCAGAATACTGTATTGTACTTCCTCTTGCCTGAATGAAAAAAATGAACAGTATCCAACAGGCAAAGCTGCCACCTACTGGTCTCATGTTTAGGCAGCCATGCCTTTTCTTTATATCAGGGAAGAATGGGAGCATCTAGAACTGCACCTGAAACAAGAGAGCTGGGCTGATAATAAGCTAGTAGATGAAAGCTAACACAGGACTAGGCAATTTGTGGCTCAACCTGTGTGTGAATTCAACCATTTTCTTATGCCATTGTAATATTTTTTTAAGGATATATTATGCAAAGACCAAGTTCTCTGGAGGCTTTAGTGCTGGGAAGGGTGGAAAGAATGAGAAGAGCATGATCAGCAGCAAAGTAGGTGGGCTCAGTTACAGTGGCAATGAGGGCACTGTTGGAACATCTGAAAGTTCAGGTTGGGGACAGATCATCACAAAGAAACCCTGTATATGTGGTTGCTAGGAGTCAAGAATTTTCACAGCCCCTAATCAATTAAAACAGTATCAGGTTATGCTATATTCAGGTTTGGGTTTACGTGCTGTGAGAACATAGCTGAGAAGATGGAACAGATAACCTTTTTAGGTTGAGGGAACATTTGGAATTTGGCTGAAGGCAAACTTACTCTTGTCACCATCACAGATCTGAGCAGGGGAAAATCCAGAAAGCCACTGATTATGTGTCATCAAATCATTTTCAACTCCTTGGTCACTGATCAAATTGAAACACTTTTTTTGCATTATTCTTGGAAGTAGTTGTGATCCCAAATTATTTCTGAAAATACCATGACCCGGATAATTATTCTTAAAGGAAATGGTTTAACTAATCAAAAATAAAGAAAAACAGAATACTAGAATGCTAGCTTTGTATTTTCTACAATATTCTTGATATTTACTTGAATATTTCTGATCTTATATATATCATCTTGGCATACTTAGAAAATAAAATAATGTGAGATAAGATATAGTGAATCCACTATAAAGGGACAGGATAGAAGAATTAAACATTTAAAACTTTGGAAAATACATAAACATTGTACTAAAACTTTAGTGTGATAGAAGCTGCTATTAAGGTTTTAATAAGAAACTGTTTTATTAAGGTTTTAATTAGAAACTGTTTTATTAAGGTTGCTTGCATCTGTAAAAAAAAAGTAGAACTTGAAGACTTGAATTCAGAGATGTGGCAATTGTCCAATGTGGTGGCACAGCTGGACCTGCCATTGTAAGATTTTGCCTCCCTCTGTCTGCAGATTCCCAAGTTCAAGAGAAAATATTATTGCAATAACCTGGAAATTATATCATGATAGGTAATAAAGTTCATCCTAGAGGACAAAAATTTTGGTGGACAGCTACTGGACCATTTGCCTTCTACTAAAGGCAATTTTGTGTCTGGCTGTATCAGATCTGTGTGAAAGCCAGTTTGATGTAGTTCTGAAGACATCAGACTAGAAGCCAGATTAGGCACAAAGCCAGATGGGTGATCTAGAATTAGTCACATTCTCACAGTCCTAGGAAGGAGACAATAGGAAATCACTCCTGAGAAACCTTGCCAAGAAACTGCAGGCAATGTCCAGGCAATTTCCAAAAATCAGACATGATTGAATGGAAGAAAAAAAATCAGTTCTAGCAGCTATTTTGGGAGAATGACCATACTATCCCTTGAAAATTTGTAAGTCCAGTCACTTTACAGAAAATGTGGAGTCCTGCATTAAGTATTTTTCCAGGCTTAAAGGTAACATAATCCTTGAAATTTAAAAGGCTGGAATTCATAATATCCTGATCTACTGTATATAGGCCTTGAGCATCCTCGATATGGATTATGAAAACTGGCACATCTGGAAGACATGTTGGGAAAGTTATTTTAAAAGCTCATTTAGCCGAGAAGTATTGCTAGATCATAGAAGTAAATAAAATTTATGGATAGGTTGCTCCCTAGTGGAGCTGTTGTGTAAATGTTGCCAGAAAAAAATAGTATTGGACCCCTAATTAGTAATATTTCTATTCCAATCTTTACATATCTCTGTTAATATATTGACAAGGAAATCTAGATCACAATGGCCCAAGAAATATCCAGGAAGATGAGAATGGAAGGGCTTCCAAGAAATCTGTAGTTTTCTTCACAGAAATGGAAATGACTAATTCTGGATGTTTGACTTCCCAGCAAAGCTTACAGCTCTAAAGATTTCCTGATACAAGTATGAATCTGATTCAACCCACTGTAGCCTTTTTTGAGACTATGGTCAGAAGCTTCTGCCATTCGTTGTGACTGATTCTGCTTTATAGTATAATATGCAGATAGAATGAGTTCAAAATTTGATTAGAATTTCCCTGGAAGCAGGGATGGGCCTCAGTCTTCCTCAGTTGTTAAAAGCAAAAAAAAAAAAAACACAAGGTTTTGTGTGTATGACCCTCTGTGCAACTCCCCAACCAGCATTGTCCTTGATGCTTAAAAGATTATCTACTAATTGCAATACATTGCATGCCTTTTTCTTCCTTAAAAAGGCAGGGTTTATAATCATAGTTTTCAAGGATCGGAAGGGAAAATACTTACTACAAAAAAAGGAACTTACTACAAAAAAAGGAATAACCAAATCTATAGCTTGCCCCATGATAGGACTTTTAAATCAATCCAAATTCTGTATTACTCTCAAAATACCAAGAAGTAGCTTTTATTTTAAAGTTTGTTTGATATACTGTTGCCTACCTCCAACTATTGAGAATTGAAGAAGCAAGTCTATGTGTGTGTATACATTGTTTCTGAAAATCCCATATTACTTTTGATGTCTATTGACTTAATTGCCTATGCAACTGATTTCCACTTTGATTATGACTTGCTGAGCAAAATCATTAACTGCAGGAATTGTGTAGTGCCTTCCACACTAATGGCTTTTCATTTGAAAAGAAAAAGTTGACTCCAAGTAGAAATTCTACTAATTAAAACGCAAAATCCAACTATAACTTTTTAGATGGTATTACAAAAAAGGAAATTCAAATATCATAGCTTTGATGGAAGAACTTGTTTTTATATATATATATATATATATATATATATATATATATATATATATATATGTTTTCGTAGATTTTCACGGGTAAAGGTATGTAGGTCTTGGTGTATTGGTCTTGTCCGTGTAAGGTTGAGAATACCTTGGCAGCGTTGACGAATCTCATCCGTCATCTTCAGGCTGGTGTCTTCAGCTTCGTTCTCCTGGGAGAACGAAGCTGAAGACACCAGCCTGAAGATGACGGATGAGATTTCGTCAAACGCTGCCAAGGTATTCTCAACCTTACACGGACAAGACCAATATAGACTACATATATATATATATATATATATATATATATATATATATATATATATATATATAAAAATAAAAATAAAAATAAAAATAAAAATAAAAATAAAGACACAGAATGTAACTTGCAACACAAGATGGCACCAATCACTTTCTACATTCTTGGAAGGGAAGGGAAATTGCAGTTGTGATAGATAAGAATTCAAAACAAAATACAATGCATTTGACGGAGCTTTTTGACTATCTTTCTGCTTCTTTTTCTGCAGATGCAAAACAGATTACAGAACTATTTTCTGGGCTATCGTGAATCATACTCCTAGAAAAGGAGAAGACTGAACAGATTGGCGCCATTGAGATTATCTTCTCTGACGAGCACAAGATGTAGAAAGTAGTGGGTGGAATTTTAATAGGCTTTTGATGTTAAGTACATTTTGCAGCATTCCAGACCAGGGTGAGGGCTTTGCATAAAAGAACTCTATTGCCATGCCAATAAAGGGGAAAAACAAATAAACTGGGTGAATTACAGAACCATGATGCAAAACAAAACAAAACAAAACAAAACAAAACCTGGCCAAATGTTCCTCATTTATATTTAATATACCTATTATCTGATATATGTAAAGAAATTGTATGCCATCTTTGGTTTCATTTGTTGCTCTCCTGGATACATTCTTGTTGAAAATAAATTGTACCGACTAAAGACACATCTAAGAAACACATCCTTAGTAATGAATATGTATTTCCTATCCAAGAAAAATAACCAGCATAGAAGGAAACTACTTATATTGCAGGGGAAAAGCTTATATTAATCACAAAATGGAGCAAAAATGAATGATTGTGATCTCAACCCAATAGTGTTAAGATAGGTATAATAGTAACAGTTAAAATATTGTTCTGTAATAAAGACTGATAAACCCTAGAATAGCTGACCATTGATAAAGCCCTTAAAAATAATGTTTTAAATGGTGACCTTTTTCACTGAATATCATCATGAGCACTAAATCTGTAGTCCTAATTTCTTTTAAAAACCGTTGTCTTTATAATGCCAATTAATGGATGTACTTATATATTTTCCTGAATTACTGATTTTAGGCACAGCTGTCAGTGAAATGTTTACATACTATTAATGAACACAAACCACTTGACTTTTAAACTATACTATAGCATATAACACTCCGCAGAAAAATAAAACCCTTTATTGATAGTACGAACATTTAACATGTTTAATGCTGCCATCTATAAAAATGATAAAAAGACTTCTGTTTCATACATTTGACTTTACAAATATACAAATGTTAATGAACAATTAATACTAGGTTATACAGTTTGAACTTCATTAAAATCTAATTAGTCCATGACACTTCTCAATACACAATCAAGAGAATATTAAACATTTCAATTCCATATTTTAACTATACAGAAAACTGAAATACTAACCCTTAAAATCTTAGGGGATTAGCTGGAATAATTTTCATAGTTGTGCTTAATCTCAGGATATTGGCTATTAGCAACAAAATACATTTCCTTCTACACCGTCCCCAATATTTCTGTAGACTATAGTACTCAGTGCATTTCCTAATGAAATTCATTGCTGTGTATGAATTTGCTCTATAGTGTCATGTTATAAAGAAAGGATACAAGTTAGTAAACATATAGAAATATTTTAAGAGCTGCTACAATAACCTCTTTTAAGGTAAGACACAATTCCATCAAAACACTTACTTGAGTTCAGTTTTATAGCCTTCCCCATAATAGTTGCATTATAAAACTGAATTGTTTATGTGCTTATCAGGGTTGTTTTCTATGCATCTATATCCAAACACCTAGAGAAAAAATTATATAGATCATAATATGTGAAGAATAGCATTCGGTTTGTATGATTTCCTGTATCAATATATTGTGGAATATAATGCAACCTCAGAAATATTTGACACTTTGTTAAAATACAATAATCTAGCAATCCCATTAAAAAAAAGGGGGGGAGAACAATGTCTAGATCCTATATAGTGGCATCCTGAAGTAATGCTTTTTTAAAAAAAATGTAATGAAGAACTTTGGTCTGATGCAGGAATGGGCAATTTTGTGGTGGCAAGTGGATGTGTGGCACTTATAATTGATGGAATGAGGCTAGATTTTTTTTGGCTTATTTTTGTTTTTAAAAGGCAAAATATATGTGACAATGGCAGGCAAAGAAGTATGCACCAATTTCAGCCCTTATTTGTTTTAAAAGCACTGAAAAAACCTGCACCATCTAAACCCAGATATTTGCTCCTAAATTTCACAACAATACCACCCACAACTCAAGATTTTTCCCAAACCAGATCACTGAATGTCAAAGCAGCAAGTTGCAATAGTTTCAAAAGATTATGTTGTGATTCTTATTATTAGTGCACACTGAGTTTGTTGAGGCATCCACGTATTTTTCCTAAGGTCAAATTAAAGACACCTAGTTTATCATTAACCTTGATCTGGATTATCCCAGTAATGAAATACTCCTGAAACAATTTCAAACATGAACAGCTATATAAGTATATTGGCCCCACTGACATGATCAAGGCATAAACGTTTGCCCTAAAGTTTGCATTACTGGAAGATTTATTACAAAGAAAACTGCTTGCTGAGTCTCATATTGGTCCCAGTTTATTATTTTTCTTAGGAAAATGGATTTTCTCAAATACATAAAGCCTTAAAAGTAATTGTACAAGTGATCTGAGGTATAAATAATGTCAATGTGATCACTGTTAAGATTAAAAATGTTGTGTCTAGATATGTATACATCTCTCTATATAAACTGCATCTTTGAAAGCT